>JAFBJZ010000871.1:0-1200000 GCA_016785225.1 Psettodes erumei | reverse complement strand
TGGGACTAAAACTGTTTGTGTTTGTATGGATGAGTGAATGAGTGTGTGTACCTTAACAAATCTTCGTACAAAGTCGGTGTTGATGTGTCAGGATCCATGTCCAGCATGTGCTGATGTGTAGAAACATCACCACATGTTTTTTTTTTCCCACTTTCTTATGCAGCTGTGTGACTTTGACCACAGACAGAAAGAGAGAGGGAGAAAGAGCAAGAAAGAGAGAGACAGTATCGGGGAGCTACTTATTCAGTGATAAAAGGCGAGCCAGAGGGAACCCAGTAATTGAACTCCAGTGAGCAAAGCTTGGAAGCACCATGCCGCATCCAGGGTAATAAGAAAAAAGTTATTATTCACCTCAAAGACACACACACACACACACATAGATACAAACTCACAGCAGAGCATATTTATTAGAATGCACATGAAAAGATACACTTAGGCAAGACCAACAACTTACCAATGGCACAACAAAACTCACAGGCCTGCAAACTGTAGGGTTGGACTTTCAAACTGAGCCAAGTTTGAAAGATGATTATCATGGTACAGAGCTGTTGCATAAGCAAATAAACTTTGAAATTATTGACTTTCTCAATCTGTACCTCCTGCAGTTCTACTGAATAAATCAGAGCTCGCTCTCTCTCCCCGTTCACTGTCTCACCCTATCTTTGGATGTATTCAGTGCATTCACAGGAAGGAACTCACAGTGTTTTCAGCTATCAGTTGGGCTGCAGTACTGCAGTACGTGCACACACACACACACATAGCAAACAGTGTACAAGTGCGTACTCAGACTCAAAATGCAGACAAACCTCATAATATCAGACGTTGTTCATCCTGCCTTCGTTTTGTTCATTTTTAACCATTTTTAATCAGTGGCTGCTTGTGCATCCTGTGTGTCCTCCTTTTTGTATTTACATTCTTTCTGCACATTTACAGTACATACATTCCTCGTTCTTAGTTTAGGTTCAGATGATTTTGATTTCATTTCATTTGTTTTTATTATGCTATTCTATTCTATTTTGTCATTTTTGCTTCTCTGTTCGTGAACATACCAATACAACTAGAGATGAAAACACAAAAATGCAGACATATCAACTCTGTCATCTCAGCTAAACTGGCATTTCAGGTTTGCGTGTGACTCATACTGTGCACACTGGCAGAATTGAAGTGATATATCAGGATGAATAAATGTAAAACTTAATTATTGTCTTCAAATATAATTAATTTTTGTTTATACTGCTAGCGCATTTGTCTGTTAATGATCTCTCCTAAAGGTCGGCAGGCTGCCTTCAAATCCTTGCGCAAACTAATGGATGAGCACATTTGAAAAGACCCATTAAAGTCAGAATTACTGGTTGAATTTTTTTTTGTCCTTGTTTTTCTCTGAGCCCACAGTTTTTGAGCTGTGATGTTTGCATACTGCTACTGCAAACTGCTCTCTGATGTTGCCCACTGATATTCCCTTAGTCACCTACAGAAAAGTCAGTTCAGTTCTAGTCTTCATCATCTTGTCTTCATTTTACAGTGGCAGTGAAGAATACATCCTTGAAGTAATATGAGCAACACTTCAGAAATGTCAAGACAGGGATGTAGAAAAGAGACAAGAGAAAGAAGGGAATAATGGAGAAAGAGTCATTTGTAAGAGAAGGGTACATTTTCATTTTTTTTCAATCTACAGCTCCCCTGCATTCATTCTTCCTACCTGCTTTCCCTTGGGACCAAGTGGCAACTGAAGCCACGTGCCCAGCGCACACACACACACACACACACACACACACACACTCACTGACATGTTACATGCCAACTGGAACAAAACATAATCTTCTTCCCAAAATGCAATCATCCATAGTCCACTTTAATCTCAATCCACCACAGACACCAATACATAACAAGCTCTGAAGTGATTATGTGTAGGCTCATCGACTCTCTGTTACTGAAACCCCATTGATCTATTCCGCAAGATTGCTTGTGTGTGTGTGTGTTTCTGGAAAATGATAAAGGGACGGCAGTTATCTGTCTTAGCTATCTGCTGTGAACGTTGACTCTCATCATGACAGGCACCCCAAACCTTTATCATTGACCTGTGTGTGCGTGCCTGTGTGTGTGTGCGAGTGTGTGAGCATGCTTGCGTGCAGGTGTGTGTGTGTGTGCTGTCTTAATGAATCACCGTCAAACGCATATAAGGTCAAAAACAAAAAGCTCTCTCTCTCTACATTGGTGACAGGACATGTAATTGATCAACGTGGACTGTTCAATAGCCATCTAATCACATTACATACCTTAACTTTCACACACTCATACAAGCACACATATTCGTGCAGGCACAACACGTATTCATACAAGTCAGGGAGGATAAAAAGGCATGGAAATATATCATGAGCACCTGAAAAGTGTCTAATTACAGTAAGTGTGGGTATGTTTACGTGAGAGAGGGAGAGAATGGAATTCAGTGAAAAGATCATTGATTGTGATTCATTTACTTTAACTTTAACATTTAACGTCTTTACATGTTGAACGAATCTCAAATGTCAGAAAAAACACTATCAAGCAGTAATTATTGAGGAGACAAAATAATGGTGACTGAGCTTAAGGGCAGACAACCAGCATCGATGTCAATGTGCTGATGCAGTGTTCAACCAGTCATCTCTGGTCCCAATAACATGGCCTGTTTCCCCCCCATGTAGCTCAGCTTCTCATCAAGATTACATACAACAAGGTTACATTTATTCTGTCGCTTGAAGGTGCTTCCTGTCACACCGAGAATGGCAGTCATTACTGAGTAAAAACTTGTAAGAAAAACATGTAATTATACAGATGTTGGGTTGTAAATAAGTTGCACATTGTGCTCAGTATGTAGGGCAAGTAATCAAACACTACTACTACTACTAAGTAGCATCTTCTGTCTTCAACATAAAAACATTTTAAAGAACACAAAATACACTGGAGTTAAGGCAAGTTTTGCCTCATTTGGTTGTCAGTTGTCACATAATTCCTGGTAAGACTGATCAGGCTCAATGTTTTTAACACAACATTACTGCAATATAATGCCTTGTAATACCTTCAACGATTCATTAGTAAAATAAGTTGTTACATTGCTGTAACATGTAGGTGACTTATCATTGCCCAACACTGCTCAGTCTGTTTTAAAATGGGACTGATGAGGTTGTATTTTGACAAGTCTAATACTCATGTGCACAAAATTAATTTAAGATGAAATTTGAATGCCTCACTTTCACTGACTCTGGCATTTGTATAAAATATATGTATAAATAAAATCAAAGCAACATTCCTTTATGTTGTATAATAATTCCCAAGCTTTGCAATAAAGTTGGAGAAAGGACTGCTCAGTGTCAGTTGCTGCAGAGTGCTGCAGGTTTCCAAACTTCATGTAATGGTTTCAGGTATTTATAGTACTAGTGCCTCTAAAATAATGAGGCAAAGATTAATTTTTGGTGATATTGTACGTGGAACATCTCCAATGATAATTACTCCCATGAGGTAACTCTGATCCTGTCCTTCCCGAAAAGGTCAAAGGTCATGGTCATCTACTGACCAGAACTTTGGAAGGTGTTCAGAGCCTGGCTGAAGGACACCGCAGAGCAGGTGATGCCCGCGAGGACCTTGAACATGTATACTCTGGGCCACAGTCTGTTGTAACAGCAACAGTGACAAATCAAATCCCATTTAACACTAAAGATCTGATTCACTTATATTCAGATTTAATTAATTATGCTTAAAATCATATTTTATTTAATTTCAACCTTATCCATCCACCCTTTGTGTTTGCTGACCCTCGTAAGTGATCCCCCAGGCTTTTTCTTTTTCCTTTTCTTTTTTCTGTGACATTTCAGAGCAATTAAAAATTTGACTTACCTTAGACTTTTACAACTTACCACATCGTTTTTGCTGTGAGCAAATCAAAAAGGTTGAGTGCCACTGTGAATTGCGTGATTGTGAATACTAAGCTTAGAGTGAAAGGATGAAAGGCTAAATAATTAAGGCCAGAATGAAATGACTGCATATTGTGAAAAGAGAATATGTTTGAATAGATGAGACTGGAGTCATGGATGGACTCATCATTGACCGTGAGTTGAATAATGAAGTTACAGATGGATAGATTTTGAATGCTCTCAAGCAGTGACAGGCGTTATCTTGTGCAGCCTGTCTCTGCTTGAGACAGGCTGCACAAGATGCAGCCTCCATGGCCACATCAATAGAAAAGTGAGATTAAAAGACACTGCATGCTGACAGCACAAAATGACAGAGATGTTAAGAGAGCCAGGCATAAAAAGGGATGAAATTAATGGTTACATTTTTGGATGAGTTGATCTGAGCTATTTGGAGAAAATGTGAGGAATACATGATATTACGCCTGAGGTCCATCCAACGCCTGTACATCTTCGACTGTTGTGATCTTCTTTTGTCTGCTACTTTTGTCATATGGAGGCAAAATCCATGCCAAAATCCAGTCTTGCTAAAAAAATAAAAATACTGTCAAGTTCATTGATTTCTGCCTATTACAGCAGTATGGCACAATTTGTGATGGTACCATTTGCAGTTATGTACTGTCATCAACTGTGTTCATATATTGATTGCAGAAACCAGCTTTGAGTTTCATTCATGTAATATGGAGCAGGTCATCTATGACAAAGATTGTGGAATCGAAAACGAATTCAACAAATTTTGCTCATGCTGGAGACAATACACGCTGCCTGACACCCGGAACAATCCCCTCCTTCATCATCCTTCGATCTATGCTCGTCTCTTAAAGCTGAGTCAGAGAAGACACAGCAAACATGTCCAATGAGCGTGTCCAGAGATATAGTAGAGGTATGTCTTTTGAGAGCAATTCAGTGCTGTCAGCATTGAGAAAATGTAAAAATATAAAACCATAGCCCATGTGGTCAGTTTCAGAAAGCTATACTCAAAGCAAAAGAAAATGGACTGTAAAGTCACCTTCGACAGAACTTCTCAATGAAGTGAATAATGTGGAAAGTACTGTGTGTGTCTATCTTGACATCTCTTGCTGTGTCAGGGGCCTCTGCTCTGATCCCTCTCCTCCTCCTTCGAGGGAGCGAGGGAAGGATCACTTCTTCTTCAAAGTCTCCCTTTCATCTCTACTCCATCACACCATCCTCTGGGGGAGGGAGGGGGGGCACAAGCAGACAGGACTGGCTTTTTATACATCCATTTCCTCCCTTGTTCTTCTCCTCCTTCTCATTCCCCTTTCCTCCATGTGTTTCCAGGGCCCTGTTAGCCCTCTTGACCTGAAAACTTTTTTTTCTTCAAAATTTTACTTCAGTTTTCTTGTGCAGTAACTTGCCCTCCTTTCTTCCCTCCTTCAGTCCCTCTCTTTTAATTTTCTTCTTATTTCATTAAACTATTTTTTAAAGAATAGCAGCAACCCATTAGCTTGAGGAAGGAAAAGTATAATGTCTTAATTTATGTGTTGTATCATTTTCATCTTGATCGGTTACCATTATTATTTACTTTGATTATCTTTAACAGTCATTTAGTGTAAAGTAAGCATTCATTTTGATTATTTGGGGCTTCAGCAGAATCAACTACTTCACCCCCAAATTTTGAACTCTCGAACCTGTCAAGAGTGTGAGAGTGTGGGTGTATGATGATTCCTGGCCTGGATTAAATTATACCTTATATTATTATACATTATATATTATACCAAATTTTAAAAAGGATGTTGGGGACACCCTGGTCTAAAATGGTACCATGGCAAGTGTGGGTGGCAGGCTATTTTCTAGTGTCTCCACACTTCATAATTGAGCTGTATGCTTTCAGACTCCAACCAACTCCTCCCACTCCCATCCTCATCACTCTCTCACTTCCCTCCCTCACCACCCCTGAGGACAGCCTAAATTTACTGCTTTTGGTTCCCAGGAGTTTGTGAAACGCCACTCCAATAGAATAACACAACCTCAGGGATGGTTAACACTCCACTGCGGGATTTACATTCTGCATGATCACTTTGCTGCTTTATCCCACACAGACACATAGACACACACACTCACATACGCATGGCTGTGAGATGGTGCCAGTCTCATTGCTTTCCAAAGGGATTTGACTGGGATTAGTGTGTAAAAGCCAGTATCCACTTGATAATGGTGTATGCCTGTTTATGGGTCTGGCCTTCTCACAGTGTGTGGTTGTGAGACAGTGTGCGTGTGTGCATTTGTGTCCCTGTTATTTTGGCCACCAGTCAAAAGGGGCACTTCATTATCTGCAAGCTGCCTTTCATCCCATGGAAATCTAATTTAAATCTCCCTCTACTCCAATATATTGATGTTGTTTTCTCCATCTTAGACTAAGTAACTGTCACATTTTCATCGTCTATGGATCTCACACAGCCCATTTCTGATTTCCCCTCAGTCTCTACATTACAAGGCAGACACCATTATGTGACAAGTTGAAAAGACAATATCAATACCAAGGCCAACTGACTAAAAAGTAAAATGCATACAATCCATACAAGCGGAAAAAAAAGTTGAAATTCAAGTTAAAAAAAAAAGTCAAAATGCTTCAAAAACAAATGTTCATTTCACATTGTTTACTTTATTTTTTATTGTAAAGTTAAACATCTACAGTATTAACCTGTGATCTACTAACTGTTATTAGTTTGATTCTCTGCGATCAGAGGCTTCTGTCTCTATCAACATATATGGGGAGTCACAATAATTTCCATTCATGTGTTTAACGACACTTTTGAATGTTACAATGTACAATACTATGTGAGAAAATTTAATTACCACTGGCAAACTCCTGCCAGTAAATATTTGGATGTTGTTGTAGCTTAAATTTTCAATGAGACTAAAGTTGTCAATGATGAAACAACTTGTCAGTCTTTGGATTTTTGCCAACTTTTAAGGAGTGTATTGCTTTCACCAATCTGCTTTTTTGAACTTATTAGGCAGGAAGTTATCATAAAGACATTTTCCAGGAATATCATGTCAGTGAGAGTTGAGACACCTCACTCCTCTATACCTGGCGGATATCAAACAGTACTCGGACCACTTGAGACAGTATTGTACAAATCACTTCTGTTCTTTATTGAGCTGAATCAAATGAATTAAAGGTAGTAAAAGTTGAGCTATTGGGGATACTTAATTTTAACATTTTTACGTCTTAACAGAAAGTTCACCCTATTCTACAATCCTCCTGGGTAATATATTCAGAAAGTATTATAAACTATCAACGTTAATGTACCATGAGCAGAATTGTGCTGTATAGCCATTATCAAGTCAGTATTAGACTGAAATCTCAGTCTATGGAACGAAAGAAAAACATGTTTTTTTTCTGTCTGCCTTACTTAAATTTACCCACTGCAAAAAACAACTGAAAAGTATAGGTGAATTTCATTCATATTGGAGATATTCACGTTCTTCCTGACAACCATACAAAAAATGTAATCTGCATGTTGCATGTTACCTTGGTTGGCTAGCATCTCCAACTTTTTGGCTTTTGGTACTCCTATTGCTTTGGTGTGACCTGTTGCAGCCACAAGGGATAATTTCACATTTTGGTAAATTTTCTTATTCTTACAGAGCATTAGATTAGAAGATTGATTCAACTCTCATATCTATTCATCAATTATAAAGACTATAAAGTTAGCTCCCTTTAGGCCTTCTCACTAACTGATAGCAGATATGATTTTTATTAGTTAAAGAGAGCTGTTAGATGCCTGCAAGCCTCAGGTACATGGGTGTTTGTGCTGCATGTTGCTATTGAATGGCTGGTAACCTGCAGAGTAATGGTTTAAGTCCATGCACTAGAAAAACCAATGACCAAAATACTCGTCACCCTTCTCAACATGTGAGTCCTGGAGCAAGCCATTCCTCCTACAGTCACCACAGTCACTGAAGTGACTGATCTGGGAACAGAAGTCAACGATCTTTCAGAAGAGCAAAATTAAAGGTAATGTTACACAAGTGCAGCACAAGGGATCCAAAAAATTTAAAAGCCTAAGACTAACTATGATTGATATTGCTGGTAAAGGCTGCACAGAGTGTCACAAGCCCCCTGCAACCACAATCACTGCGAGAGCGCTTAAAGAGAACTGCTGATCTCTTCATTAACGGAACAAGTTACAGTGCACTGCTGCCTGAACACTCATTTTTAGAAAATGGCCACAAGAACCTTGCAACACCCACGCAGACAGCTTCTCCAAAATAGCACTTTTGATAACTTCCTTTCATCGCATCCCCTCTTCATTGTGATCTTGCCCTGTCAACATACCTCTGCATCATTCAAAGATAACAAATTATTCTCTGTTGCCTCCTGAAACTATGCACTGTCTATAATCTTTTGTAGCATAATTGACAGCTGATATTGTCTCACAAATGAAAGGCGCTGAGACCAAACCAAGCCAAACAACTAAATCTCATCAGAAACTGTCAAAACTCACATATGGTGGTAGATGGAAAAGTCATCCTGATGTCGTGTATTCTGACCGAGCTGTCATTTTAGAGATTCCAGGTTTCTGCGGGACAGTGGCAGAAAAACAAATCTTATTCATTCCTTGGAGCACCTTGCAAAGGAGAAAGGCTGCCTTTTATGAAACCTGCCAATTTACCCTCACACCAGCACAAGTTATTTTCATTTCCGCTATGATGTCTTGCCAAGGCACATAGTGTCTGTCTGCCTCTTTCATCGTCTGGGATTTTGCTTTCCACAGGTATGCCAAAGCCAAGGGCCGTGCTTTAAATTCATTATCAGCTGTCTTAAAGATGAGAAGCCAATCTGTCTGAGAGGTGTCTGGAAGGCTCCATAACGTCATCATGACAGAATGAGCTGTAGTGAAATGCCAACACACTCCCTGGAGTGTGCTGCGTGCGTGCGTGTGTTTGTTTACGAGCTGGAGACACAGACAGCAGTGTGAGCAAGAGGACAAGTGCTTACTGTGACACAATGTGTACGTGTGTAAGATGGGTTTTTGATGCCAGTGTTATGGCTTTAGCAATGCAGAGAAAAGCAATATTTTGGCTGCCAATAAACAATAAGATTGAATAAAATGAGGTAGCTAAGCTGAATTAGTGCAATTGTACCTCCTGTCAAATACTTACACCTGCTAATATACAGGCTGGATGAAAAAAAACAGGATGCTTTTCCCTTACACTTTGGGAGGGTGTTTACATTTGGAAAACAGCTTAATCCCTATTCAGTCAGTCTCTAAACTCTGATCTGCTCTGAGCACAACGAGCATGTGTCATTATCTTGCCGCTGCTTGCTTTATGTGAACAATCACTACTGGTAGGTAGTTAGCAACTAGCTGGTGAACATAGTGGAGTATAAAGAGGCAGATATTTTTTTTCTGAGAACTTGCTGGAGTCCAATACAGAGATAAAGAGAGAGGGAATGTTGGACTTATATTAATCAGATGGTCAAAAACAAACCCTCCCAAATGGATGCTTAAGTTGTTCCATGTCTGCTGGATGTGTAAACAAGTGACTGTTTTCTAACACGTTTGCAATAAAACCTTACAGTATAAAAAGTGAGAATACAGTATGTCAGCGATGTTGTTTACACAGCCTCCAAGAGGCCTAGAAAAATCAATGAATACAAACAAAACTAATTTCTGCTTTCAATTTTAACTCAGTTTATCTCTCATCAATTTCCCTCCTACCATCCTGTTCATGGTTTACCCTTTCTCTCCACCCCCCACCCCACCCCTCGTTGTGGCCTTCCATCCCTCTGCATGCAGTCACTCATTAGTCTTTCAGCAGGGTTGCAAAAGGAAAAAGAGAGTGTGTGTGTGTGAGAGGGAGAGACAGCAGAGGCAAAATGACAACTTGGCTGACAAAATGACATTCACCAGGGACAAAGGGAGAGAGAGCGATGGAGCGAGATTGAGATGAGTAAAGAACAACAGGCGTGGTGTAATAAGAGATTGACAGGGCACAGAGGGAGGAGAAGACTATTGGGTAAAACAGCGAGGGGTAGGGAAAGAAAGAGAGCCAAAGAAACAGAGGCAGAGCCTTGTCACCTAAATAGTGTTTTTTTTCTGTGAGAGCAGGGAAACAAACAGTGTTATGGCACAGTAACAATGCCTGTAGCCTTTCACAACATGATAGCTGTGTGTTGGTTTCATATCATTTGTGTGTGTCTTTCGGCCTATTTGTGTGTGCACGTAAAGTGTATATTGATGCGTGTACATTTTCCTCTGTGAGAGCAGACAGTAATAGTAACATCTTTAGTGTGTGGCTTTTTGGAAGACACTAGCCTGTAGGTGAGCAATACTTTTCATGTGTGGATAACTGAGGGTCACCCTTTCCTACGGTATATTTTTGAGGAAAGGAGCTGCAGTAGTCTGCTTACTAAAATTAGTGGTTCTAATCCAGAGTCCCCTTAACTGTCATGTGTTCCATTATTTCTCCAAAATCTCATTGAGTATGTATCACTGTAACCATAAAAAAGAGGTGGGTATACTAAAATGAGAATCGAGAAGACTGTAATAAGATTAGACTGATAATCATTCATGGCATCTCTGCTGAGACTGGTATCGGAGCCAGTGAAAGAAGGCATATTGCGTATGTGCCAGATCAAATTATGATCCTATTTCATATGTATTTTAGCACATTGTACTCAGTTCCTTTCAGCTGTAATATATTTCATAAACATAAGCCATAACTTGCAAACAGTGAGACCTGTGTTTGGGAAGTTATCAAACTGCTTAATTTCACTCCTTAATTTCCACACTGCAGCGTGGAATTAGTTTAAATTGGAAAATTGAATCAGTAGAAACAGCCACCTGCAATGTCAGTGCTGGCTGGCGAGGAGGCATTTATTAGCCAGTGTTACATACAACCAATACAAATAAAAATTATATTAAAAAAACAGCAACAGCAAACAGCTTACTAACTCTTTTTCTTGTGGGGCTTTTTAAATTATGAAGCAGATCTAGACTAGTTTCACAGCTTTAGCTGTGCTTAACGGAATGTGTCTGACGATGCACAGTGCTTCATTAGGTAGAAAATCTAAATATTGGATAGGGACATCATCAGCAGATTACTCAATATTCAAAATATTTAATCACTCAGATGAGAAATGTGGAGAAGAGTTGTGAGCAGGACAAGCCTACAGTACCTCCAAGGCTCTACTGCTCCGTGCCCCCACACAGTTTGACTCACCACAGTCACAGAGAGTTGTTAATTTGTGTGAATTCCTTTTGTTTTTCTTATCTGAACAGAAAATTATATATTTACACAAATATATTCACAGTTTGCAGACATGCAGACTTGTTAATTGTTATGACTCACACTGCATATATCAATCCGCCTTTCTGCAGATCACTTGACCAGCCCCGACATGGTGCTCACATTGAACAGGCTCAAAGTGAGGCTCGGTTGGGTAAAGTTTAATGAAACAAGGTGGCTGCTTTCTTAACTAAGACCAACACTGTTACTTTGCAAACAATTCAACAAATGGGATGAAGAAAATAGAAAGAAAGAAATTGTATTGTGCTATTGTATAACTCTACATGTCAAACCAATCTAGCAGAAATTTGGCCTGGGTTTTAACATACCTGAGCATGGGCAGTGGGGGATTAGACATGTGCTTCTGTCCACATTTCACAGTAGGGACCCTTGATTTGTGAAGAAAAGCACAGATATCCTCCTCAGCTACTGCTAACCGAGCACTAGTGTGATTATATTCAGCTCTGAACAGTTCTCAGTTCTGTTGCATTTGCTATATTGTATTTATCATGCCCAACTGATATAAATGCCCCAGTGCACTGAGCAATTACTGTAACAATGAGGATCTGTTTACAAATGTCTGTTTCACTCTATTGTTAAGGAATTTCTAGGTTACAGTTTTATATTGAAACTGTTACTTCTCAGAAACTTCTCAGATTAGGAGGCATTCTTCCAGTGTGTCATGTGAATTTCTTTGAATTTCAGTGAGCCTTTCCGACCATGAGGGTTGACATTCAGAGACAGAATGGCCTAATAAAGCTACTGATAACACACACTTGCAAAGTGGCTGAACTAACTGCAGGAACATACACAAGTACTACACACTGCAGGATCGCCTACCTTTACTAATGCACGGCGTATGAAGAAGGAGGGATTGTACACTTTACTCTCTTTCACCCTAAGGTGGAGAGGACACACTTATTTATCTCTCCACTTAGCTTTCACATACACAAGCGTACACACACAAACACACACATGCACACATGGGCAGCCACACGCAAGACTTAAAATGGAGCGAGAGGAGAGTCACGAGAGACCCTGTAATGTCAGGTTTCTTTGCTGAGAAGATGAAAGAGGGAAGATCAAACAAGCGGTGCTACGTGATACAGGAAATGTCACCCCTCCCCAGACACACACACACACACACGTGGAACGCAAGCATAGACGGACATATAAACACCCACAGGAAAGGAATGTTGTGCATGTGTGGGTCCACTTTGTATACGTGTGTGCACATGTTGGAGTGCATATAATTTACATACACTATTATGCTGTCCATGTTGTGTTTGGAGTAATTAATCACCAGCAGTCTCTCTTTTTGAAATTTCATAATGTAGGCTATACATATCTACTCCCAGTCTGCACTGGGAGCTAAAACAAGGTCACAATAATATTAAAACAGACTCCTTAATTACAGTCACAACATCACACCATAATGAACATGAACTACTTCAACCTTTAGAAAAGTGGTTGGTAAATATGACCCACTGGTGTAAAAGACAAACCACTGAACCATGTGTTTTCAGAACTTAAGAAATATGATCCTGTGGCTGCCTTTCAGACCATGGATCAAGAAGTTGGGGTACTGGACACTTTTCTAAAACTTATATTAGAACTTAACTTCGGAAGTCATACAGCTGGTGGTTGAACTCGTCTTGGGAAATTGGTCTTTGACCTTGAGGCGTTTCTTTCCAGCCAATTATTGGCAGTAGCGTACACTAAGCATCATTGGTTACCATCAAAGAAAGGATCCATCTGAGCCCTGGAAAGCTTTGCTTTGCTTGAGCTAGATTTGGACAGCTGAAATACTTTCCAGCCAAATGCTGTAAATGCTGATCACAATGTTTTTGCTAATGGTGACACATGCTGTATGTGGGTAGGTGCAAAATGAATTTCAATGAAATCACATTTGCATTTCATGTGGATATTCGAGATGCGACCAGTGTAAATTGGATCTTTCAGTATTCCTGGTGTCTTTTGATGTAGATTTAGGTTATTTTTCAACCACTCTGTGAAAATCATGCAGCTGTTTCTTTTGTTATATACAATACAACCATCCACTTTCATGAATGCAGAGCACGTGTCTCGTTTAGTGAATGTAGCCCTCCCATCCTGTTGCTGAATCCTACCCAAAGGCTTTGTTAATTGAATGTCACCCGCCTACTTTATTTGATGAGTGAATCACATCTGCTTTGTTTCTTGAATGTAACCCGCCCGCTTTGTTTGGTGAGTGTCTGGAATCTGGACATGCCCGTCACTGTGCAACCTTCACTGGGTAATCACTACATCACACAAAGGAATCCATGATGAATGGTCTTGGGTTGGTCAGGGACGTCAGGTGTGTCAGGGTAGCTACATTTGAGCCCCCATAATCCCCTTTAATCTGACACTGCACATCAACATTAAATGGGGTTAACTATTAGGGTAACACACAAAGACACACACACACTATTTAGCAAGATCCAGGCACTTTCTCAAGGTCATATGTACAGATGGACACTCTTACAGCCTCACACAGACACTCACTACTCAGTATACATCTTCATTTTTGTGTATGTGCATCTCTCTCTCTCTCTCTCTCTCTCTCTTCTCTCTCTGTGTGTGTGTGAGTGTGTGTGTGTGTATGGGTTGGTGTGTGTGTACAAATTGGATTGGCCTGACAGGTCTCCATTTACAGGGTCAGGCAAACCCATTCAGCATATTCAATTTGTTTCCCCTGCTGACAGAGATAGAGAAAGAGAGAGAGCGGGGGGAGGAGGATGACACAAAAGTCAAGACTTTATCTTTCCTTTGAAAAAGGTCTGACATTGTTAACAATTAATGGGTCAGTTCAGTCATATTATTAAAAGAAGAAAAATTGCTATTTTTGCATTGCACTTGAGATCTCTGAGATAGACGTGATCCCCTCAAGCTCCCTGAATTCATGTTTCTTTGTCTTTGACGTTTCCTGTTTTTTATTGGTAACCATTGTCTCACATCATTTCGGATCCAACATACTGTCAAGTCTCTCCTATGTGATGAACGGCTCCTGCCCTGATGTGTTTCACCTGTGTCTCATTGTCTCCCCTGCCTGAGAGTATTTAAATCCTGGTCTTCTCCTTATTTGTTACCAAATCATCTTTGCCTTCATTCAAGAGGTCCAGCATTTCTTAGTGTATCCCTTAGTGCTGTTTAGATCCATTTTGCCATTGGGTTTCCCTTTTGTCTGCTGATTTGGATGCTTTTGCCTTTGTGACTGTCTACCTGTGTATGAACCAAGCCTGATTAAAACCTCATAATCTATCCTTGCCTAGTCTGCTTATGGGTCCATCTCCAGTTTGTGCCCTGATAGAAATATTGGCCTCCTCCACAAAACAGTTTAATGGAATTTAATTTGCATTTAAAAGGTCTGTTTTAAAATGGCATCTTTCAAGAGAGAAAGAAGTGAAAGAAGCAAATACAGGTCCATTCACCTCCATTGCATTGAAGTGGAGGCAGGGATCTCATAGAAAGAGAAAGTTGAAAACCTGGACATATGAAACCAAAGCTACCTTCATGGCTACATACAGTATTATGTGTGGCCTAGTAAGTTGATTTGGGTGAACTGGCCCTTTAAAGTATTGTAATAAGGTAGTAAGGACTGAATAAAAAGAAACAGAAAAGAAGTAAAGGTCTCATGGTTACAAACTGCCTGAGAGCAGGAGAAAAGATGTTACAAATATGAAACTCAGCGGTACCCTTTCTCAGGCTGATGCTGATCCATGTCATTTGAAAGAAGACTCAGCAAAGTATGACAAATGAGCATTCAATGGCAGCAGAGTCACAGTGGTTTGAAAAGGTCGCCCCATCTCTCCTGCTTCAAGTACAGGGCTGCTGTACTCATCTCCTGCTTGTGAATTCCTTGTCATCTGTCATTTGAATACCCCAGTGTCTCCTATAACCACTGCACCAGATGTACAGACTTGACTGCGTCACTTGCTCTGAATTAACAAGGCCACCTCCTTTCGTAAACATGCAAAATGTTAGAGGAAAGCTGTGGATGCAGTTGGCTCATTTGTTCAAATCATCAGCAGGTTGCACTGACCTTTGATGCTGGATCTGTGTTAAATGTCGGTCTTAGACTTGCTCGCCTAAGAGCAACATTAAAGCAGTGTGTGCCTCCAGAAGCATATAAATAGTGTGTATGCACAAAAAATGCCTTCAAGTACTTGTGTGTATTTTAAATCTTACCAAAAAAAAAGAAAATGTAATTACTCGATGGGTAACAGTTAGCTCACCAGCAGTGGAACAGTCACACACACACACACACACACACACACACGCACACACTATCCTGGTCCCTTATTACAAAAGTGTAAATTATCAACTGCTTTTTCTCGACACAACTAATGAGATGAGCTAGGCACAGTCATTCCATGCTTGCATGTGGAAACTACGACAAGTCAAAATGTCTGCTGTGGAAAGGGCCTTTTGTCTTCAAGAAACAGGAAACAACCGCAACGTCAAAACGTTTTTGTTTTCTTCATTAACTCTGCATGCATCATTAGCATTTTTCACCTGAGAAGAAAGGTCTGATTGTGATATTTTTCAGATGCACCTTTTGCGGTATACGACATAGATTTCTGCATGTACTAACCAAAAGTTCTGTCTTCCAAATCTGGATAGAGGGCCCCTAGACAGTTAACAGTGACTTCAGACACAATGTTTTACTTTACTTTCATTTAACCTTAGTCTTTATCTCACTTTAACCGCAGAGCTTTTTCTTTTGGTTACTTAAAGCCTGGATTCAAAGTGGATATGAACCCTGTTTACAGGTGAGACAGCAGTGTGCTTCGTATGTGCGCCGTCCACGTCAGCAGCCTTCTGCTGACTCTGCTGCTATTGACAAATGTAGCGCTTCATTCATTCAAAAAGCATGTTGCCTCTGAACATAATCCAGCAAGTGATTACATTTCCAACAAAACTTTGAGGAGAAAGCGCCGGCTGAACAGCAAACCCTGAGTGTAACATTTTGCCATTAAAACTCCACCATGAAACCAGTGCTCATGGAAGGCTAGAAAAATCCCTGCTCCCTCTGTGTAGCACTATAATTCACTTCTTTTTAGAATGCGTTCACATCATTACATTTCTTGTTCATTATGTCCCACTGGGAAGCTGTTGAGCTGCCTCCAATTAACTGTCATTTTTGATTAGTTATTACAGTCTCTGTATAATTTTGCTATTTTTGTTGCCCATTTATTAGCTTTATGTATGTCTCCGAAGGAGCCTCTTGTTGACAAATACTTTGATGGAGGCCAGAGTTAAGATAAGGACATAGCTGTAGTGTGATTACATTACAGCTGGCACCCACTCCTACCAGCCATCCATCATTTGATGTTGGGGGGAGGTGTGCTGGGGGTGGGGGTGGAGAGTTTATGGCTGTGTTTTATTAATTCTTGAGGCTGGTGGCTAAAAGGATTGCAGTGGATGAAAAAAGAAACAACTGAGAAGTGGCTGTGTGATGAGGTAGATTTATTCCAATGTAAATAGGCAGGCTTGGCCCAGTGGCAAGGACTTCTGGTAAGAAGGAAGGAAAAAGGGGAGGAGGTAGGGAAGGGAGAGAGGGAGTGGGGGAGTTGAGGCAGAGTGGGGTATAAATGGAAGGAAGATGTAGAAGAAGAAGAAGAAGAAGAGATTGCTATAGAGAGATATGAGGGTGACAAGAGGAGAGGGAGACAGAGGGGCTGACATTGAGAGAATGAAGAAATCGATGAAGGAAAGTGGGGATGGGGACAGAGGGTGAATATGTGAGAGAGGACGAGTGCAGGCAAAGGTAGGGGGATGGGGAAAGACTGAAAGATAGACTGACACTGTAAAATAAGCAGATAAAGCATCGGTGGGATGAGACCCAAGGTGGGAATGGGAGAGATAGAAGAATAGTGAAATAGTAGAAAACAAATAGAAAGGTGCATAAGGCTTCCTGTATCTGCATGCTGTAAAGCCTCACCTGTCAAAGATACAACAAGCGCTCCAAGCTAAACAACCATGTGGGTTGCATGGAGAAGAGAGAGGGAAAGGAAGGAGTAATAGAAGGTAATGTAAAATTCAAGCACGACCTACATCTTGAGGATGCAGAGGTTGAGAAAAGAAGTGAGAAGGATATCATTGGGTAGTGGATAATGCAAAGATACAAGAAATCACAGAAGAAGAAAGGGTGGCACAAAAGAAAGAAGAATCAAAATGGGAATGAGGAGGAGAAGGGGTCAGCAGTGTCTGAACTAGATAAAGAAACAAAGCAGGGAAAGGAAGATGGAAACAAAACACAACACATGAGGACTGATGTACATCAATTTACCACAAACAGGTTTGAAAACTGCTCTCATGTCCTCAGGCATTAAATCCCAGTCTAGTAGAAAAGGGGATTATCATGATCATCATTAATAAGCAAAATGCCAGCAACCCTAAGCCTTCCTCTATCTAATAAATCCTCTCTGATCCACACAGGAGCATAATTAATACAGACGGCAGGGGGTAGGAGGTTAGCGTTGACCGAGCATGAGTTAATAAGGAGGGAGTGAAGGAGGTGTGAAAGCCTCCTAACTCCAAAATGTGTCTTTTTCATTCTGGGAGAAAGTTTACAAGGCACTGAGTATATAACCTTGTATAACTCTGTGGAAGGAATGTTAATTGAAAAAAACAAACTGTTGGAATGTAGCACAGTTATAGCATAGCTAAATTATTCGTCTTGGCAAAATAGATGGAAAAATATATGTATTTTGAGTGTGCAGGAGGATTGAGGATTCTACTTGTGAAATGAACGTGTTTTTAAGGGCATTTGATGCCATTTCAGGGAACATGGTGTTTTGCACTTTACTTGGATTGCAAATGGACATTACAAAAAGTTTTATAAATTGATTTCTAACTTTCTTCACAACCAAGTCATTTTATTAGTTTTGCATTTTATTTCTGCAAGATGTTCAACCTGTAGAGATGTGTAAGCAGGGACCTTTAAAGGCTCTCCAACATCCTTAGTGTGAATGTTGGCTGTCGATTAGTTGTCAGCTATTTAGCATTTTCTTTATTTAAAACCATGTTATTGTGTTTTTGTCTGTACGATTTAAATTTCTACCTATTCCAGAATCTGCTCCATTCCTCTTGGACTAATATTGGAGATAGTGTAAACTTTAGAGATCGACTTGATGAGTGCTCACATTAAGATGTGAAGCCCTTGAGTAAAAGCAGTATACTCTATGCTCCCTGCAGAGAGATTAAAAGGACTAAAAGAAATCTGATAAAGAGAAAAAAAATCTTTCCAGCAGAGTTGTCCTTGACACAATCTTAAATGACGACAGCTGCACTCTTTGGATGAAATCTTTACCTCAGTAAGTGGGTTCACATCAGGTGAGCGTAAGATGAAAGATGCATCTGGGCACAAAGGTCTAGGTGAGCACTTTTATCATTTTAGCTGAATGAAAAGACACGAAACATCAGGAGTTGCTCTTCTGTATTAAAGGGCTAAAAGCTCGCGGCATTATAAGTGGTTAACAGGGTCCATTTTTCCACGAATGCTGTATGTTTTGTTCCAGCTTTTCACATTCAAAGATTTAATTGAAAATATTTAACACGATCAGTGTCTCCTGACCCATTTTACTTTTACCATTCAACTATTTAATTTGGTTCATGACATATGTTACACCATTCTGCGGTGACGCATGAATGAAGAAGAAGACGCATGATCCCTTGTTGTATACAGAACCAACATTGAGTAGTGTCAAGGCCAAGCTCTCCCTCAGTTTACCTTTAAACGTGCCTGGAAGCTTTGTCCTTTGTAGTTTATCTGTTTTCTTAAGTGCTGCAGGGGTTACTACAGGTAAAACCCACAGTGCTGCTAAAATACTATGATTTCTCCTTTTTGTGTTCTGATTGAAACAGGAAAAGGCCCAGAAATAGGGAGAACCAAAAAACACTTTCATCCCATTAATGTCAGTAATATAAGAGTAAGAGCCAGCGTGCCCTGACAATATTTCCATTAGACTGATATCTTATTTCATAAAAAAAGAGAAAATTAAAAGCACACTGGGAGAAAAAGGAGGACCTTTTTTACAGATATTAGAGGAGGAGAACATGTAAAGCTAAAATTTAGTTATGATCTACTGTGGTGGTCATAGTGGAAGTCCCCAAACATGCATATATCTTGCAATATTAGAAGGGAACCAGCCTGGAGTCTATTCTTTACTCTTCCAACAAGTCGCTGTGGGGTCACACAGGACTATGTGCTTCTTTATCACTGGCGGGTAGCAGTCTTAATGTTTCATCACTGTACCCCAGACACAATTTCTAATGTACCTGCACACACACACACACATATACACACTCACAACACACAGGGGCACACACACGCACACACTCACCTCTAACAGCCCACCAGGCTTGCTGAGAGCCTTGATTAAAATTTCCTCCATGTTCTGCTTCAGTTGGTGGCATGCTGGCTGATGTGTATCCACATACAGATGGAGCTCTCTCTCTCTCTCTCTCTCTCTCTCTCTCTCTCTCTCTCTCTTCTCTCCCACACACACACACACACACACACACACACACACACACACTTACACACCTGTCAGAAATCTTCACTTGTGCTAAATTCCTCATCTGCATGAGAAAATGGGAAAACACCTCCAATAAAAATGCCTTCCCTCTTGTCCACTGAGCTGTAGAGTGTCTATGGAAATCAGCTTCTTTCTTCACAGGCCAGCGGAAGACATTAAAGAAAGATGACTTTTGTTTTCTTCATCCATGGATGAGGTCAGGAAGATAACATCATAGGTAACCATGAAAAAATATTTTTTTTGTCCTCCTTAGACAAATAAGTCGCTTTGAATAAAAGCATCACTAAAATGTATACGCAGTGTTTGCAATGCATGAAATAATGCAATGGAAACAAAAAAATGACGTTGATTAAATGAGACATTTTGTTGTTTGTACAGAGTCAAACCTCAGCATGTTACTGATAAAAATGATCCTCCCGCAGTAAACATCACTGGGTGAATGTCATTATTCAGTGCACCAGACAGTTCCCCCAAGGGCTTTCTAAACTATATGCTCTATATATTGCACAGCAGGTTCTCAGCTGTTTAGATCCTTTAACAGATTTAATTGAAAATGAGTCCTATGGCAAGTCAAATTAAATGTCTAACAATGTCATGCGAAGCTGAACGTGGCCATACAAGAGAGGACTGCCAAAATGACATGGGGGAGGGATACTGATTATGAGTTCATTAAATGAAAAATTTAACGAGTTAAATGAAAGAACTATTTCAGAGCTACCAAACTCACATTTACAATTAATTATCAGTGCCAATCACTTAAGGCTTTGGTGGGAAAATTGAGAAGAGATTCTGCAGAAGTGGAATCAGTTGATCAGACACCCAGAGCTGGATTTGAATAGAAATTATTGACAATGAAAAATAAAGAATGATCACTTGAGAAGGCCTTACTGTCCTAGTAAGGTTATGGATGGGTTTCTCTTTCTCTTTCTGTGGGTGTATGTCTCTGTCTACCACCCCATAGGGAATGTTTCATTGGAAATTAATGTCAGCCGCTTCACTGCCCATATGTTGCATTTGCGCTGGGTTACATTAGGGGGAATTAATTCATTCATTTTCCGAACGCGTACAATCTCAGCTCACTTCAGCCAGAATAGTACAACATTTCAATATAAACCACTGGAAATTTACACACAGTATATGATTAACACATTGATGTGACTGAAATCTCAGCAGTTGGGAGAGGTGCAAATATAGTCAGATAATCACCACTGCTGTAGCTTCAGCACCTCATCATGAGGCAGTATAACTCAGAACATGGAGCAACAGAGACTGCAGGTGTTAGATAATGTTTTCAGTTAAATAATATCTTCTACTAAGTCTCATTCTTCTCTCTCTTTCCCTTGTCTGTTGTGGCCAGAGAAAGGGACAGAACCAAACAACCTGCATCTCTCTGTCCCTTCACTCTGCTTTTTATCTCTGAGAATTTACTATTCGAGTCACGCCCAGTAGCTCCTGCATGCCTCTGATCTTTTTGCAGCAATTTCTGCTTCATAATTTTTTTTCGTCTTTCTTACCCATATTACTATCTCTCTCCTTTTGTTGCCCTATAAGCCATAGTTTCAACACCATCACCCATCTTTCATCAAAGTTTGACCTCAATAAACCTCTGTGTTGTTGGAAAGATCAACATGCAGCTCTTCTTCAAGTAAAAAAAAATAAATAAATAAAAATATTTATATACCAATGTCACCTATTGAGTGTCCTGTTAGTTGAGAAAAATAACCTCCTGAGAGAAAAATATCATAAATCACAATAAATTTGTGTTAGACTGAAAAAATGAATTATTATGAGTATTATGCTGACTCAGCTCATAGGTTTAAAAGTGAGATGATATGATATTTTGTCAAATTATTGACTCCATTCTTATGTTTTTTCTGTTATTTCTTTATGATTTCTTTATTTGTTATTTCTTTTTCTTACATTCTGTTTTTCTTTATCTTTATCCATTCCTCCTTTCCTCTATTCTTTGCAATGATGATCAGGCATTACTGCATTTTCTTTCTTCTTTTTGGTTTCTTGCAAGTCACTTCATCACCCCCTCATCTATTTTGTTCTGTCTGTCATTCCCTTTTGTCTCCTTGCAACCCTTTCCTTTTTTGTCTTTGAATGTCACCAAGGAAAGATGTCAAGTGGTAATATATTGCTGCAGTAAACCATTATGTTTCCCACTATCCTTCCTTCTTCATTCCACCTTATTCTCTGACTTCATCGTCTTTGTCTCCTCTTCTCCTCTCTTTTTTCTGTTTATATTCTGGTAGAGGTCAAGACTGTGTTCAGAAGGTTTATTTTTTCACTTTTTGTGTTTATCTCTGACACTTTGAATATATTTAATTTCAGCTGCCCACATAACTACTTAATATGAACACCATGGTGTTTGATTCCCCTGTGTTAATGACCAAATAAAAAAAAATGTCATAAAATATTTTTATTTATGTTGATGACACAAGCTTCCTTTTCAGAAAGAGAAATGAGTGGCAATCATTCTTTACTTCACACCACACCAACTGTACAGGCACCCTTGAGCAAGTCACTTACCTCCCCACCATTTGCTAAGTGGCCAGCAAGTATAGGATTGGGGATGAGGGAGTCAAATATTAGAAGTTTCTGCCAAGTAGAATATCTGTGGTTTGAGAAAAGTTTTCCTTCAAAAAAGCTGCCCCTTTGACACACACACACACACACACACACACACAGTGTGAGTCATGGATTACAGCTTTACTGAGGCGTACAAGAACACATCTCTATCCTCCCACCCAGCTGGCTGGCATACTGTTACACATCACAAGAGCCCATGTCAAAAGCACAGAGAGGCCTTGAGCTGCCTCATAGCATGTCAATGTGTGTGTGTGTTTGTTGCTCACTGATCCTCTAACTGTTTTCACTGCTAGCGCAACAGCAACATATATGTGCTTGTCTCAGTGTGCAACCTGTGCTCATTGTGTGCAAGAGGGCAATTGCACTTAAAGACAAAACAGAAACTGCTGGGGTTGAATGACCCTGACCTTTACTGTGTAATTTATTGTGTACATTGTGTCATTTTATCTTGGTACTTTCATCCTTCTCTTTAAAGCACTTTGTGACTTGTGTCTGTGAAAAGTGCTGTACAAATAAACTTTACTTACTTACTTCCTAAATAAGGATCATCTGAATTGGTTTCATTTTTTGTCACTGTGTGGGTGAAATGCAATTTTATCTTCAAACCCACTAAGAAACGCTTCTGTGAAAAAAAGCTGTATGTGGATCCAGATTCAAGCTCAGGTTCTGGCAAGCATCCATGCTGATAAACTGCTCTGTTCTGTTCACAGAGCCACTTCGGTTCAGCGCTTGTGTGCCGCTCCATAGCTGATCTCCTTGAGAAGTGGAGTCAGTCGAGGAGTGGAAGAGAAACCAGGATTACTTTAATAGCTTGCCTTTGGGGTTTAGTAAAGAATCACATTCACCGTGGTGAACAGTGACAATCTTCATACTCCCCATCAGCAAAATTGGGTAACAATAAAATATACACACATGCCATGCTATCCATGCACAGGTGTTGCCATTTCATAGGTTCAACTTTTTACTGCACCTAAGGCATACAGCAGTAAATGCAGTAAATTCAGACACCAGCTGAGGTTTTTTTATTTCATTTTTTAATGGTCTCTTTTTAAACTTTTCAAGGGTACACATGCATGGAACAATTTAATGGAGGATTGAAGCACATGACATACAATTTTCAAATGGAAGTGTCTCTGGTGCCCATAAAGTGAATTTCCACATCATGGTCAAGGTTACTTGACAACAACAGTGCAGTCCCTCCTGATTCACGTTCTGCCACTAAATCTGGTGATGCCATGCTTTTTACCTGAATCAGAGCAGATAATTTAAGACTTAGGTGAACAATTGCAACAAAGATAGTCATTGTTTTTTGATAAGAGCTTAAAAATTAATTGTGGGGCATTTTAGCCTTTACTATGACAGGGAAAGTGTAGACACAGACATGAAAGTAAGTGACAAGCGTTGCGTGACATCACTGACAGGTATCATGGCGAATGTCAAGAAAAGAAAAGTAGATTCAGAATGTCACACTTTTCTAAGAGAAACAGAGGAACAATTATTTCTTTGTTGAAGTAAAAGATAAGCAAGTATGTGCCCAATTTGCACTCACGGGGATGAAAAAAGTCAATCTCCAGCATCATTACAGCTCGGAACAAGCTTTACTGGATGAGTTCTAAAGACTTATAGTTTGTCTCAAAGAACTGTCACACATCTTATTACCGATACAGCATGAAATGCTGAGAAAACATTAAAAGACATTGCATGAAATTTAAATGTTTTTTCTCTGACACACAACAGACATAACAAATACAACCAAACTAGCCATTTTGGGAGCAAAATTAATACTGATACAAGGAATTGTTATCTTTGAAAGCCTGTTTTGGGTACTTCAGTCATGTCCAACTGACCCAAGCCTGGAAAACCAGCTGCAAGTAGCATCATCATCATCATCATCACTACCATTTGACACCAGACATTTCATCTCAGAAAAATGGGAAGCAATTTTAATTTACTGGATTTATTACTGTTAATAAGCTTGCTCAAATGTTTGGTTCAAAGTGGTTCTTATTCTTGTTCAGAGTCAAAATTAGAGTGGTGCTATATTTGGATCAATATGTTAATTAGTGAAGTCTCATCCTGATGAGCCTGAAAGATCCACTTGCACGGTAAAAACAGATTTGGCAGCATTCCTAAATGCTCAAATGTGACTCATCCCATGTTAATCGACAAATTGTGTCTGCAAATGAAGAGGTGTAATAGTTCATAGACCTTCCAGCCCATCCTGCTGCCAGCCCATCTACCCCACAGCTCCCATGATGTCAGTGATTAGTGCTGGCCATGTTTGTTGCCAGCCACGATGGCTGGTTGCTATGGAGTCCAACAGAGAGAGACATCTGGAGCTGGGTCGCCAGGGCAACATGACAGCATGGGTCAGAATTGCCGGGGACGTGGCCTTGATCGCAGACCTCACAAGGAAGTATGTGCGCATTTGGCCCATGTCATGGTATTAAGGAGGGAATCAGTGTAAAGTGGTGACGACGTACCCCTCTCCTGTCACCACCTGCCCACCCACAGATACCGAGTTCCAGAACATGGAGTAAAAGCCAGGGGCCCAGAGTGTGGAGTGCACTCATTAGTGTGTTCATCAGAACATCACTTGAACTGAGTGAAGCTAATTGGTACTCAAACCTTTAAATGGGTGGAAAGTGCCCTTTGGGTGTGTTTTTGGAAAAGGCAAAAAGAAAGGGCAAGGGGGAGAATGAGGATTGGATGAGGCAGAGAATGATAATGACAAATTTACAACCCCTACTGCAGCAGAGAGCTGTACGTTTACTAGCCACAAATGGCCCATTCACCATTTACACCTTACCACACAAACTTCAGGCGCCACATTAAGACGTCTGAACTCGCCTCAGGAAGCTATATCTCCAGCTCTCTTCCTGTAAGTCTTGATGCATTGATTTTTATTTTCGATGGAAGGCAAACCTGGAGGCCAGTCCGAGCTTTACCCCCAAAGTCCAGCACAGACTCTGAGGAAACGCTCACTGTGAAATCCTTAAAAGCCGCCGCTCTGCCCATTGCACAATGTCCGATGGAAGCTTCTGTGCTCAAATGTTGCCAGGTCTAAATTCCCAGTGGATGACACAGATGCTCTTCCTCGTGTAGTGCATTTAATTAGTGTGAAATTAGAAGGGGCTCGGAGAACACAGACCTCAGTAAACACCGAAGCGTCCTCCAACTTGGTGTTGCATCTCAAGATATGACTCTTGGAATTTAAATATTAAACAAGAAATTAGTTATTTTCCACAGAAACATAACTTTAAGATTCAAGCAGCTATCTTCACTGGATTCATAATTACTGTGCAGACTGTTAAGAAATGCATTAAATAGTATTTTGAACCATCATACTAAGAAAAAATAAACCAAGATTAAGTCAAAACATTAAATCTTGTCATGTCATTAATGTCAACCCATAGAGAATATGTTGTCTAAACAAAAACTATTACCTTTTCTTTCAATGTTATTATTACTTGATTATGACTTAAGAGTTGCTCACATCAGTAAATAACCCCACAAATGTTCTCATAAAATATTTAACCAAATGAAGCTCAATTGTGATTCGTACACAGAAGTATGTGGCATTGCTTATTTCCAGCTGAGCACTGCCCCTTTCAAATCAAAGAGAGGAGCACAGAAAGAAAAAAATCAAAACTGTCCAAAGCCAAATCAGAGTTGTTTAGCATTATCTTAATCTAACTGTCAATTACACAGACTTAAAAGCTCTTCAAGTGATCTTTTCTTATTTAAAGTTAGTACTTGCTGTTGCTGCAAAACCAGTGTTTCCCAAAAGAATAATCTGACTACAGTCTGATTAGTGTCAGTCCTAATAGAGACACTCAGTGTGCAGAAAACCTAAAGGGGCCCATATGGAATGATAAATTACAGAGCTGTTATTTCTTAAAAGCGGTCCATAATGGAATACTTCACTCTTTGTCCTGGGAACACCTATGGTATTCCTTAATAAATGAACCACTTGTGATCCACTTGAATTGCCTGTCTGGACACAAAAGGAGCCTCTAAGGAGGACATTCCTCTCTCAACACAGGGTAAAGCCTACTGTGGTACTTTGCATTTGACATCTGCAGGTCAAACTAGGAGAAAGGGATGAGGGAAGGGAGTACAGAGGTAGAGCGAGGAGAACTGGGACAGGAGGAAAGGAAAAGATGAGAGTGAAGAGTAGCAGATTAGACAGCTTAAGGTCTTAAGACTGGAGTGTGAGGAGGTGGGGTCATCTCCAGAGTTGCGGGGTGAAGGGAGACGAAAAGAGAGAGAGTCGATGGAGGAGGAGTGTGAACGGGAATCCATTATGGCAGCCAATGAGCCCACTCTCCTCACTCCTGCCTCGTGGACTCAATACCATGTCCCCAGACACACGCACACGCACACGCACGCACACGCACATACAAATTCCTGTATTGTAACTTTCCCTGAGGATTCAGTCGAGCAATTCTCTGTATTGATTTTGATGGAGAACTGAGCAGATGCTGAGAAAAATTCACTTTAGATAAAGTGGACGTAAGCATTAACACAGGGAGACATGCCAAACCATGCTGAGTGTGTGTGTGTGTGTGTGTGTGTGTGTCTGGAAAAATGAAGAAAATGAGAAAATGAAGCCATCAGTGGCTTCTGTCATGTGCGTACACATATTTGTACATTTGAATTTGTGCGTGTGTGTGTTTTCTCTCCCGACACACAGCGACAGTTGCATTAAAGTAGGAGTGGGACCCGACAGTGTCTCCGTGTTAAGTGAAGTCAGTGCCATTTAAACAGGCAGATGTGACATTTGATACAGGGGAAGGGGGGGCGTACAAGTAGGCAAACAGACACACACTCGCAAGCTTACCACAACACATACTGCAGGAAGGAGTATTTGCACATTTACAAATGTGACATTTGTGCTGTGGGTGAGGAATAAATGGAAACAGTTATAAAGTACAAGCGAAATATTCCTCCACGGAGGCAGCATAAAAATAACTGCCACACAGTGCAGTTTTTTAATAGATTAGCATCTATTTTCAGGTTGTTTAAAAAAAAAAAAAGAAACAAAAGCATTACTGTGAGTAGTTGACAACAGCAGCAAATCCATCCATCAGTCTCCACAGCTGTGATGTGCTCAGACATGTGGGGTTTCAAACTAATGGGCTGGTGAATAATGCAAATGCAGAGTGTGCTCATTGGTTTCCGCAACGTACACCCAGATTGTTCAAAGTTACATTTGGAATCATTAAATGTGAAATTATAGAAAGTTAAAAGCAAGGAGGATAAGTGGTGGATTTACAGAGCGTTATTCAGTCCACATGGTCTCACCTCATGCAGCATCTTCGACCTTATGGGCTGCTGATGCCAAGAAGACCAAAAGGAGTATATACTTTGTTTCAGAATAGCTTCTCTTTTGGAGCTGCTGGAGACAGAGGGAACAATCTGCATGGGTGTACTGGCCCTCATACTTTCCCCCTCAGGGCCCAGCTGAGTCACACAGCACTAACCCTGAGATCTCAACAAATTTGCTGCTTGACAAAACACCGCAGCTTACCTTCTCTCTGAGGGCTCGACTGCCTCTTTACCTCATATGCCAGAACGATACGGTGCAGAAGTGGATTCATGTCTGCTTTAACACATTTCTTCACACAAACACAGTTGGCTGATCTGTGCTCTGAGCATTGTTTCAGACAAACATGATAAGTCACTTATCCACACACATTTGGCTTTGGCACAGGTAACATTTCATTATGTCACACACACACACACATACATACACGCGTGCACATGAGTGCCATATGGTGGCACAGTGAAGTCCGTGGTTACAGTGAGTTACATCAGTCAGGTAAGCCAAACCAGTGAGCCATCTGGACTGAAAACAAACAATGACTTCACATTGTGAAATGTTGCCAAATGATAAAATAAATCACACAAAAATATTTTCAGTAATTTTCATAAATGGTTTAATGCACCATTTTGTGATATTTTCAATATATAGGATACACTTTGAGCCCTCTGAATTCACATTTCAAACAAACGAACAAAGAAATTTTATGTCAGGTTTAAAAAAACAGCATACTCACACAGTCATTTAATAAACCAGCTCACTGAGCATAAAATGAATTCAGCAATCATTGTGTTATGAAGTCTACTTATGTACTGTGTAGACAAACACAGACTGTAGACTGGTTGTTTTTAAAAGATTTTAAATCGCAGTGCCCCTTCCAAGGGCTTTTTTCCCCCAGCGTGAGGTCTAATTTCAGCTGTCTGGGCCAGCACAGGTTTGGTCAAAGCGTGCTGTGTCACTTTGTCAAATGGCAGCTGTGAGCTGTCGTGTCATTAGCTGGGACAGAGCTGCATGCCGGCACTGACACATGGCTCATGAGGCAGTGAAGGAACTTTAAAATACCTACTGCCCAAATACTGCTACTTCTGTCAAAATGATTTTTCTTGAAGTCATAACTCAGTCAAGTCTGAACACAAACCCACTACACACAGTATATATATATATATAGGATTAAAACAATTTTACACTTTGAGTATGTTTTTGCCATTATTAAAGCTCAGTAATGTTAACAATGCAGAATGTCTGAATCCTGTGATAGCATGACAGTGGATGCAAACCACATCCAACCAAGCATGTCACGTTTCAATTAGGCACCTTGAGAAGAAAGTGAGCAAGAGTGAGCTGGCAGGTGAAGGCCGTCATTCATTTTGTGAGACACCCTGCATTGATCATTGACAGCCAATGGATGTCCACCTTCACCTCAGGGACAACCAATCATATGTTCTCCCGAGTCATGGGGGGCAATGAGCTTAAGAAGAGCCAAGCATCAATAAAGTCATGAGGGGACCTCTGGGTGAATGACTTTAGTGGTGATTAATGAGATGGCCTCTTAATGGGTCGCTGACACACCATTGGCTGAGCATCAGGAGGGAAATCCTCCAATCACAGTGCTGGAATGTGGGTACTCAGGGTCACCCCCTCCACACACACATACACAGACACACACCACCACCACCACCTCCATGAGAAGCACGGTTATCAAAAAGATGAGGTGCAGACAGAGAGAACAAAATCAAGCTTTATGGGGGAAATAAGTGGAAAAAGGAAGAAACAGCAACAATAATAACATTAGCTATGTGCGTGGAGCCACATAACAGTGAGAAATGCAGGAAATGAAACAAGTCGAATCCACAGAAGCTTCAACTGCTTCACTGTGTCTCTCAATAACACACACGCACGCAGCAGTGCTGACAGCTGGTATGAGTCTGACAATTCTGAATATCAACATCTGTATTCTCCTACCGACATTTCTTCCTCATGCCTTGCTGCTCCTTTAAAGTCTCTCTCTTTCTCTCTGCATTTACTGTATGAGTACACACTTTCCAACTCTGAAGCGAAAGAGAAACAGTTCATGTGTGCAGTCTGTGTGTGTTTGCATGTGCATGCGTCCGTGTGTGTATAAATCCAAGGTTTGAGTGTTAAGTGGTCCGAGTGTAACTGCCAGTCAGTGGTGTTCTGTTTCATTTGATTCTGTTTATGCTGCCTGGTTAAACTTTGATGAGACCTCTGCTAGTAAATGAACACAGGAATTTGGAGAGAGACGCATTGCGGAAAATATATCAAGTTAGTGTGTGTGTGCATGTGTGTGTCTGCCATGCTGTCAAAATGTGCTTCTGAAACAGACACTGTTTGTTTGTTAGTGTGCAATGAGTGTGTGACGTGCTTCCAAACATAAGCAGTCATGGCTGTCTGCGAACTGTGTGTGTGTGCAAGTGCATCATCTATGAACCCAGTCTATGTATAGAGTGTATGCGAATACGAATGTGTGTGTCGATGGCGGAAATGAGAGTGTGTGAGATTGGCATGTAATTATCAGAGTGTCAGCTCAGTGATATTCTGCTGGGTCATTCATCCGCTGACTGTCACTGCTCTGCACCCTCTAGGACTCACTACTCTGAGAGTTAGTATAAGTGTGTGTGTATGTGTGTGTGTGTGATAAATGCCTTCATTCTAAAATTCAAGGAAGGAGAGAAAAAGAGCGGAAATCCTTAAAAAAAAAATCCAAACAAAAACAGTGTGTACAGTATATGTATTTATACAAGCACTTATTTTACATTATATATTTTAACTAATTGACATTACTTTGAAGCAATCTGTTTTCACTTTTTCATTTTTTTTTTTTTTTTTTTGTAAAGATTTCATTTTGGTCATGTTTGTCACTGTTTTGAAAAGAGAAGTCTTTGGTTTTAGGTTCACTGACTGAAACCATCCCTATAAATTGTACAGCTAAAGTGGATGAAACTGGATGTAACCCAACACCCCCAACATTTTAGACAAATGAGCCCCAAAACCAGCTGCCAGAATGGATACCACCTTATTAGTATTTTGATGCAGTGCTTCTGCATTCAAGAGCTTCCATTAGTATTACTGCACTCCTAAAAGCAATCATTGCTGTTACAATCAGGTCAAAAGGACATGCAGTCTAATCCATTTATTTTCTATGTTAGTTATGTGATTTCATTGGTGAGACTGTGTCCCTTAAGAATAATTTGCTCTCCTATTATCTAATTGCATTCTGAGAAGACACAACCAAGATACAACGCAAGCTTGTATTCTTTCTTTGAAAAAAACATTTTTCCCTCCGTTTTCCTTCTTTTTCACCTCCTGACCCCCTCCTCGTTTGTTTCCCCAGAGCCGTAAAGCAAAGAGTTCTTCGACAGTTTAGGATCCCACGGTTGGTTGAGTTGACGTGCCACACTGTACATACTGCCTGTGCCACTCTTTGGAATGCAAACGGTCTCTCACTGTTTTCATCACGTCTGTGCTGCCACTCACTAAACACCATGAAATAAAGCAAAAAGACAATTTATTCAGAAAAACCTTGGTGTATTATCTCATTCCGTCATGCATTCGGTGCATTCATTTCATGTCTGATGCATGAGCCAAGAGTGACATCTTTGTTATGCCTGATGTTAAAGTCTTTACCATACTGTAAAAAAACTAAATATGTATCTGTCCGTAATGAAAACTGAGTTCAGTGTCACAAAAAGTTCAGCAAACATCTGACCCTGCAGACTTTCTGATTTAGCCCGTGCTTTTGCTGTTTAGTGCAATGCTCCCTAAAGCAACCATCAGCAACACAACCATCTCTAATTGTCAATATCAAGAATGCAAGAATGTCATAGAGCTGCATTAATAATTAACATATATCGGGAAGCATTTGATGGAATCAGCTCTTCTGTTGCTGACAGATGTGCGATAATGACAGAGTAATCATGATGGATATGGCTGCTGAATCATGCATCTAACCGTGCGGCAAACAAATAGGTGATCAGCAAGAATGCTGCTGAAAAAGAGGAAAAGAAGTTTGTTTGCTGGCGTGTCTGCTGTATCAGTGAGTCATCCATTACCGTTCTGTTTTCAACAAACAGTTGTGTGACAAAAAGCAATTACCTTTTTCATAAAACATGCAAGTGATTACATGTTTACACTTTAATTCAAATACACACATATGAAAAAATGGAAAAATAAATAAATAAGTTGTGTACTCCATTAAACGCTGTTACATGCTGAACAATTAACGGGTTGAGTGCTGTCAGGCTTTGTGAACCATGAAGAATAAGTAATTAAGTAAAAAACTAAATAGAATCAAATCTTTATTGTTGACTCTGAGGCATCCCCGTGGTCACATTGGAGAGACGGATGTGTTTATTGACGTGTCATACAAGTGCTATTAGTTCAGTTGGAACCCCATCAGGCATCATGAAAAATAAATAGGCCAAGCAATTAAGCAGAAACAAAATGCAATAAACGGCTTTCTGGTGTCGATGTCGCAGCAAGACATCTAGGAATTTAGAGCAGCAAGCAAAGCCGATGCTTGTCTCTGTGTCTTAAAGTAAATGTGGTGTCACACTTTGGGAACAATCGAGCAGAGGAATCTAAGTAGTATCGAAGTATTTTATCTTTATCTTATCTTTTATACAGACAGCAGCTATACAAATATGATGGCTTTGTTCAATTTCTTCATTTGCATACATGGGGGAAAAAAATCCATCAATAAAAAAAATCACTGAGGTTGTTGAACAATAGTGCCCAATTAAGCAAAAATGAAAAGCAATCAGCTTCCTTTCTTATACATCATCATTTTCTTGCGCCGACGTATTAACTTGTGCTTCAAATGTCAATTAGTCGCACAACGGAAGATTGCCATCATGCTCGATGAACAGTAAAGCACAACTAAGCAGAAATGTTGCAAAAGAAAGAGTCAGTTATTTCACTTTATGGTCTCTCACCCTGATGAGCCTTTCTTATTCAACATGTCCGGATCCTCCATTTCAAATATTGCTATTATGATAAATGAAAGCACAGAGGGTGAATATAAGCAGCTGCTGGTGTGACGACTTTCCCCCAGTGCACTTGGGCAAGGTATTCTCCCCATTAAAAACTTTGTAAAATGGCTCAGTATGAATAAATTGTTGTGATTTATTTGTTGGAATATAGTTCATGCAGGGACAAGAGAGTGGGTGTGGTTTAAAGTGAAATGCCTCTATAAGACCTCTGTTTGTTCGCTGTTTCCAACTAAATCATTATTGATCGTTCCCTAACCAAACTTAACCATAGACCCGAGACATGATAAAATAGCTTTTCAAGAGTGGTTTGTAATAGTTACGGAAAGTGCAGACTGATGGGGGCATCAGATTGGAAAAATGCTTCTGTGTTATTATAAAGTGCAGGAACAAACAACATATTTTATCATTTAATTTTCCGGACTTGTTGTGCAACCAACATTTTTTTTTTCCATTCCTTTCATTTCGTGCTCTACTTTAAATCTGTCATGGTGTAGTAGGAAAACAGCCATGTTGATCACCTTATGATATCTGTTGGCTGGCAGTCTGCCTTTTGATGTGTTTGCTCCAGATGCTTCGATCTCAGAAATATACACCCATTAAAATAGATCACAGGATTGTGTGCCGACGTAATTTGTCTGTTGCTTTGTGTGAACTGTTCTCATCTCCCTGGGTATACATCTTCAAGAACGACAACTAATTTACAGGATTTCCTAAGATCTGGCTGAATTCCTAGTATATTTCACAAATGGACCTGCTGGTCCAACACAGAGTTAAAAAATGAACAAAGTTGTCCCAGTTTTTCATTACAATGTGTGTATGTGAGAAAATGGAGAGTGGTTATACCATAACATTGATTTTTTCAATCTGCAGACAGGCAACCTTCACTGTATCTCAGCCTCGAGTTGTTTTCAAAAGCTCTCAGAAACACTGTGTCTAGTGTGAAGGAAAATGTGATGTCTGTTTTCAGATATTTTTTTTTAAGCAGCAATTTATTAGGCTAATTGACTTTGTTGTAACAATGTTAATGCTTTTGAAATATCCTACCAACTCTATTCAGCATGGTCTCATTTGTTTTGGAGCAATTAGAGCAAGGTATCACAGTTAATTAGGCAACGTGATGCTCAGAAATGCTTAGAAAATACGGTTAATGTTCCCTGTGGTGCTCCATTCCTGGCATCCACAATACATTACTGATGATTTGGCTCAGTCTCCCAGGGTGGTGAAGCATTCTGCAGGCATGAGCGATGATGTCAGCTGTACATTACATGCAATCATTTACAAATTCACAGAATAAACAGAGAGGAAATTGATAAATAAAGGACAGCAACCATTCTCCAGCAGCAGCATAATGAATATACTCTGCCCATTTCTTCTCTGCCCACACGCTCATAATGCTGTTATAAAGCCCAGTGAGTGGAAGTAAGTAAATAATAAATGTATCTCCTGTACTCCTCATACATACACACACACAAAAACACACACACGGACACACACACTTAGCACATAAAACACATAATAAGTGAATATGGATTGTCAGCTCAGTCTTTCGGGCTATACTTTATTCAGCTGGCCGCTTCAGTAGTAAGGACGAAGGACGAAGAAACTGAGAGAGAGAGAGAGAGTGAGCGAGAAAAGAAATAAAATAACGATAGTCACACCACCCATCACATTATCACAGACCACTAGCTTTTTCAGAGCTTGTCCAAGGCTTGCATAAAGCAGAGGACTTGTTTCACTGGGGGAATGTCTGTGTCGTCAGAGAAGTGATAGTGATGTGAGGATGTTCACTGAATCTAATGTGTCTACTCACTGTAGGTCACTGTGGCTAACAGCACCAGCTAAGTGGCTAAAATACTAAATGTAATCACTCAGATTTGCAGTGCTGCACTTCAGGCATGAGGAAACACAACAAAGTGGTGTACACAGCACAGCAAAAGCAACTCTCTCACGGGTCTTTTGTGACTTAACTATTTGATACTACAATATTTGCAGCATTCAAATTTTGCAGTGAAGGATGCAAGGCTTAATCAAACAAACTTCCTGTACTTCAGCCACAATAAAGAGCAGAAAATCAGATTCTCAATACAAATTATAGCATCGTAACCAGTGGTTTATGGTTTTATCTGGCTAATCTGTATGATTAATAGTTTTAATATACATTACTTTCAAATTATCGATCCCTTTGACCTTCTCACAGTCTACTCCATATTTTCCTGCAACCTGCAAGCTATCCATTCTCCTGCCTCTGCTCTACTCTACCTGCCAGCCACTCCCACCTCCTCAGTCTAACCTCAAACACCTGCTTTCCCTGCGTTCCACTTCCACTGCAACTTTTCAGATTCAGTTGAGTGGTGTCACCTCACCAGCCTGCCGGTCTGAACTGTTTACAGTGTGTGGTAAAACCATTGGCTCAGCTCCATAATGGTGGGACTCTGGGGTCTTACTTGAGCCCGTAAAGACTGTTTGCCTGAGCTGTGTCCGGAACTGTGTTTGCCTATCCCATTTTACCTGCTCAGACTATCAAGATTTAATTCCGGCATGTTGCTTTTGGGTTCACACACACCCACTGCAGATTTACATTTATATGTACCAAAGCAGTACCAAAAAGAAAATCGATGCATTTGTTTCTCACTAAATTCATTTCATGCCATCTTTTCCTGCAACTATATCATCCTGTGCATGTGCTCGGCCACCTGTTGTTCACTGCTGCATTTGAACTCACTTCCAAAGAAAGTTCTCAAACAACAGCTGGAAATAATTTCTCTCGCAGTGCTTCGACCCAAGCATGCATGCTCTAAGTCTCTCCTCGAAAGGCCATTAACAAGAAAACCTTAGGAAGATACTAGCTTAGTGGAGTCTACTAATTATCCACTGGAATGTTGTGAATGCCAAACTGAAGGTGATCAGTATAAAGCAAAAATAAGGGAAAAAACAGGCTCTGGTAGAGATAAGCGTCAAAACAACAGTATGGAAACACCCTAACACATGGGCACATGCATAAGTGAAAGAATGCAGTGACTCATTTCTCCATTACAAACCTTCACATCAGTAGATTAGTGGGGACACACAGAGCTTTCTACTATTGCATTTATTTATAACACATAATTGACTCTTGGAGAAGTGACAGCAGATGAAGAGAAAGGAGAGAAAAAGGAGGAAAGGAGAAAAAGAGCAGCAGGATAGAGAGAGGACAGGTGAAGGGTATGCAAAAGATGCTCTTTCTCCTCTTTCAATTTTTTCACATCAGTCACTGCTCTCTTTCTCTCGCTCCTTTCTTTCTCTGCATCCTGTCTCCCTCTCAATTAACATTGACGCAGTTGCTCCCTCTCTTGGCTTATGCTCTACTCGCCCTCCCTTCCTTCCTGTTTCCTCTCCGCCATTCTCCTCTCTTCATGTCCTTTTCCTCTCCTCCCCTCTGTTCACCTCTCTTCGATTCTTCCCCTCTCATCACCTCCCAGTTTGTCTCATCTAATCTCTTTTCATCTCTCCTCTCCTCTCCTTCTCCCCTCACCCCTCACTGCAGTTAATGACAAGCTTGGCAGCAGGATTTATTTTGTATCCGGATTAATCAGCCTGACTTCAGGATATTTTTAGTCAAATTACCTTTCGGTAGTAGATCATTTAGCTGTTCTTGATTAATTAATCATGATGCATATAAGCACTCGAAAGCATCAACAAGGAAACAAATGTTCATCTGAACTGTTGATTATTGTTATGTTCAAATCGGAGTAAGCAGATTTTCTCAGTTTTGACAGGAATAGGAGTATTCCCATAGAAATCCCAGCAAATGATCAGGTGTACATTGTCTTTGCAAGTGTTGTTTTCATAAAAATAGCAAAGTTTATTGTCATTGATCTATCTTCATGTCGAGATTTCATGCAGTAATTCTTAGGACGCTATTGCAAAACACCCTTACTCTATTGCGTCTTTAGTCTTTTATCACCCCATACATTTAGTTTAGTTCTTCTGTCTTCCCATTGGCTGTTGTGTATGCATTTACTTGCATGTTTCAGAATCAGTCATGATCTAAGAAATGGAACATCATGTGAATTTAACTTAATTTTTAAAAAACTGACTATTAAACAAACTAAAGACAAAACAAGAAGCAAACAGAAGAAATGGGTCCATTACAAATCCCTCGTTTCCCTCTCCTCTCCAGCCCCACCCTTTCTTATTCTCACTCTCCTCCTCTTCCCTCCCTTCTTCCTCTGTATCCCCATTTCTTCCTCCTTATTTTAATCTCATATCCTCCTCCCATCTCCTGTTTTTCTCCCTTCATCACTTGTTCTCCTCTCTCCTCATTTACTTTAATAAAAGAACAGTGAAAAAGGCAAAAAAGGCTTTGATGTATTTGCCCAAGTCTGACTTCCTGCTCACAAAGTGAAAACTGCATGGGAGGAAAGGGAGGGAGAAGGAGAGGGAGGGGAGTTATTACTTGTTCACTCTACTCTCTTCAGAGAAGTCACGCTCTTAGCTCTGCCAGCCTCAGACCATCCTCTTGACTGTCTTTTTGTGTCTCCACTGTCCCTTCATTCTTGCTCTTGTTCAGCAACCCTCTCATCCAGGCTGTATAATCAATAGAAGACTTCTTACTGGAGATCTTATTGACGCACTGAGACTCACTCCACTCATCAATAGAAACAATGATCACTGGGAGAGAGGGAGAAGGGGTGAGAGAAACAGCGAACACTCTCTCTGCAATCTTCTTGTTTTCTTCAGCACAACCTGTACTTGGTTTCGAAAAATACAGCTTAAATATAACTAATTATCTGCTCTGACCTGAGTTACATTTATAAGTACTACTGAATATTGACAGCGATACTGCACCAAGGCCAGGATGGAAGTTTCCAAATGGGTGCAACAGTCAGAACTGGCAAAAATAGTGTGCTGTGATGGTGGACCAAGGCCTCTGTGAAGGCAGCCACTTTTGTTAAACACGCAAAAAGCTAGTGGGTCTTTCATAATTACTGTAAAAATAAAGCAATGGCTCTAAAACATTAATTTGTCAATCCTCCAGATGGCTGTCATGACACGACAAGTTAGCATGCAGCACCTGCTGTCCATCGAAACTCACTGACACTCTCATGGTTACTGCATGTTGGTTTCACTAATGCCCAGTGTTCTTTCTATGAGCTTTTGCATTTTGGGGTGTATGCGCACCCTGACTGCCTGAAGAATCAAAAAAACCATGATAAAGTTGCTATCATGGTTTTCAAAATTCAGATCTACAGCCTTGATTCAATGTTTGACAAGCTGAGTGAATTCAATTGGAAATGATCCACATAAAAGGTTTATGATAGGCAGATCGGCTGTTCAAATCCCCAAACTGCTGAGGAGATTCAGTTCAGCTCAAAGGAACATGAGCCGCTCCCTCACTTAATGACTGCAACAATGCTTCCGAACATCTCCCAATGGGGCTGCTATTGTCAGTGGCGCATTACAGTATGTGTACATTCTTCTTCATTTTGATCCACGAAAGCAAGAGTGGGAAATACACGCAGTGGGAAAACACTGAGACTTGGAAAAGGCCCACAGGGCTCACATCCACGTAAAGAACACTGGAGGGATATTGCTTGAGAAAATGAAAATATTTATTTGAGCTTTTCCAGTGTGGAAATCAATAAAAGCACACAGAGCAAAGATAAATATAAGTGACTGAAATATGCAGCTTTGCAAGGCCAATATGTTTCAAGACTCTTCGGTGCAGCTTGAGGAGGAGAACTGAACTTGAAATCAGCCTCTCACTGTACAAACATGCATTTTGTTCTTTTCTGTGAGTCAGAATAGAAATTTGAATAAGAACAATAAGACAAGATACATAAATAGTGCCATTTTTGTAAGCAACATGCTTCTTGTGCTAAGTAATTAAGTCATAAGCGATTTTCAAGTGCTGCAGAGGTTCAACACCTGCTGTATGCGGCTTAACCAAAAGCACTTCCCCCAGACACTGGTGTATAAAGAAATAGAAAGTCTGTGTCAATACTCAAGGTGCTGAGCGTCACATCTCTCTCTCTCTTTCACACACACACATGCTCCAGATTTGTATAAAGTGTAGTGAGTTGTCACCAGCAGACTGTAAATAATAGGCTGAAGATGAAACCATTTCCAAACAAAAACACCATGGATTTGTGCGTTCGTGTGTGTGTGTGTGTGTGTGTGTGTGTGTGTCTTAGTGCACTGTATGTCTGAATACCCTGTAGAGGCCAGGACATTTGCCCAGTCCACTGCTCTTTCTTCCAGTCTGGCAGACAGACAAGGGGAAGTGAAAGAGATGAGTTGAAAAGGAGAAGTTCCTGGAGTCAGCGTGTAGGCAGGATATGGTCTGACTGAGACAGAAATTGACTGATTGGTATTTAGACTCCACTTACATCATCAAGTCAGTCTCTGTCTCCACCAGGTCTGGGGTCAGTTCAATCAATTTAAAACAGAAATCAATTTAAAGTGCAACCAGGAACTGATTACATTTGTAAAGAGTGCATCTTTATAGCTGGTATGAAAGTTGTCAAAGTGTGAGTTATGGAGTTATATATATAATATATACAGTACATAGTTGTTGCTACTGTAAGACTGACTTATTGAAGAGTATTGACAAAACAGGCAACCGTGGTATGTTGCTGGATGAGTAACTGAGCCTACAGGTGCTTTGGGCTCAGTGATGGGTGAAAGACCAGGCTATAATCTGTTACACATACACATGCACAATTTCAGACACACAAAGAATATCAAAACTAGAAACTCTCAAAGGCCACACCATACAAAAACATGTGCACGCAGCATGGATAAAACACAGAATATGTGGTTGATTCAGCGTGGGCTCAGGCACATGCGGAGGTCACGTTATTTTGGTAACAAGAGAGAACAGCTGGATAGTGCATACACCCACATATACAGAAGGAAAGGCACACATACAAACCTGAAGACACACACTGAAAACCACTCAAATACAATTTCAAACACACACACACACACACACACACACAGACAAAGTGAGACATACCCGTGCAGTTCACATGCACACCCAAGTACTTCCAAGTTGTGCTGTGGGGGGTAGCGTCTGTTGTCCTTCTACTGAGCAGATCAATGCACAGCTTCCATGACTTTCATCGCCTCAGATAAAAAAAACATTGAAGTCAAGTCACACCACAGGAAAGAGACTGATAGCAGGTAGAGAGACAGTGTGAGACAGAGTAGTAGTAGTAGTAAAGTTTAAGGGGGAAACAGGTATTTCACTTTTTACTTTGCTTAGTTTTCGGAGTCTTGACCTTGTGATTTTATGTGCATGTGAGTATGACTCACTGAGAGAAAGGCAGTAAGCAGCCCTTATTCATCTAACATCCATTAATCCAATAATAACTGCTAGTATAACACACAAATATAATAAATAATAAATTCAAGAAGAGGAATACACTTCATGGCTGAATAGACAAAGAAAAGAAGGCCAGCTACAGCTACTTAGATGTCCTTGGCAGAAAAAACTAAATATATATATGTGAATATAAATGTGATATCCTGATTTCACACTTACAACAGGTGACACAAAGACTTCCTGCTCTGTCTTTCTTTACTTCCCTGTCTTCTTCTTCATCTCTCTCTTTCTCCTCTTCCTCTCCATTGTCCCCAGGTGAACATACAGCACAGTGTGCATGAAAGGTTGCACGGGAGGAGGGTCTTGCTACAGTTTTCACAGGGACATGGTGAGAGGAGGGATGGAGAGATGAAATCTGGAGATTGTAATGGAAGGATGATTTACAAGTTGGAGGAAACAGCTACAAAGCAGCAGTCTGAGTTTAGCGATTGATTTTAATTTAGTCTAGCCTTATTGCACGCTTTCCCCGATCCCCACTTCTGTGAGGTGTGTCTGCTGCAGAGGGACCAATTCCTCCCAGTATAGACAGACGTTGTTTTAATGAGAAGAGGATTCACTTTATCATTTGAAGCGATATCCTTGTTCATTACCCCTGAAATAGCACCCAGATGACACACTTGAGCCCGTTTTTACATACAAATTGATCCTGTTGTCGTCAAGAGCGTGAAATTAGTTTGACAACATCGAAAAAGTGATGGAACATTTGCCTAGTTTACACTTCCTGTGACGAAACAGGACAGGGCTCAGGGTGCGCTTGATAAGCTCGCGAGCGGAAACAAAGACGTGCTGACATGCAGTTTGCACGGCTAATTATAAGGAAACCATTTCATGATAAATGTGCTCACCTCCTCACGAACCACTGCTGAAGGAATCTGAATTAATGCATTTTCTAAAACTGCTCCTTAAACCCCAAAGATCTTAGTCAGCAGCCGAGTTACACTGTTCCCCCGTGTCCCCTTTCTACGCCACAGACTGTCTTAATCGGGTGAAGGCCAGGGAGGATGCAGCATCTGCCATGTCAACTTAACACTCCCTAATGAACGTCAGGTTGGACCGCATTCTGGTGTCAGTACAAAGTAGTTCACAACATCAAAATGAATAATATCTTTGAATTTGTTCTTAACATGCATGTCCTACTTCGGAATTAGCAGTGAGACACAGATTCTCAGTATGAGGCCCAGGTTGATCTAGAAATGGTCCAATCATGTCTACCTGTGTTGCTGAGGAGAGAACTTGGAAAAAAAAAAACAACTGGCAGGTTACTGACATTTTAGAACTGTTAGACACAGGTTTCCCATGTGATGCATGTGACTAAGTTATCACACGGCTGCCACGTAGACCCAAATAGACCCAAATTTAAACTGAAAATCTGTTCTGTTCCAGAAATAAGCAAAAGCCATTAAAATTACAATGGTGGAGCTGTGGTAACAAAATGGGTACAGCGCAGGCTACATCCAGTAATAACGTTAGTAACAATGTTCACAGTTTGATCTGAGCCTGGGGCCTGTGTTTTGTGTCATATCCTGCAAGAAATAATCCTTGCAAAAACAAACAAAAACTGTCCTGAAAGTAGGCTTACACTTTTTTAAGTTCTGTGTATGGATGTGCTAGCTCCTCTTGTTGGTATTTGGATTGTTTGTACTGTGGGTGGAGGTTACCGAGTACATGTTTGTCTTTAAGCTGAAGTGAGCAGAATATAATTTTTTCTTTTTTTCATTAAGAGAAAGACAAAAATGTGTATTCAACAACATCTCTCTTCAAGGGACAGTTTTCTCCATGTTTGTATGTTAGAAAGACTAATAAATCCAGAAAACACTGCTTGGGGCTCCTTGAAATTAAAAAGCATAATTAAAGAAATGAGAGGTGGAAGCTTTGTCCCTGAGGATCGGAAGGAGAGAGAAGAGAAAGAGTGGAAGAGGGAAGATGAAAGACAAACTGTAGGAGAGTCTGGCCCTAGAGAGTCCAGGTTTCAGACTTGATGATCATGCGACACACACACAAGCAGGGTGTCAAGGTATGTTCATGTTCAGTAGTTATAAACCTTAGTGCCAGGATGTTCGTGCCATAGAAAAAGATGGAGAAAACTAGAGACAGTGGAGGAGCAGAGGGAGGGAGTGGGGGTTGTTGAAAGAGAGAAAGCGCCTCAGGCTAATCTTTGAATCTCCCTCCAACAAAAAAGAAAAAAAGGAGAATGTGAGACGTAAAAGTGTGTGCAAGTGCATTATACTTATAATGTGTGCGTGTGCCAGTCATCAGTGATTTGGGCTGTCATGTCTTATCCGAACAATTCCTTAGATCAAACATCTTTTCTTCTTTGCCATTTCCTCAAAAGCACTTTAACTGCTGGACAGCAGTGAAGGGGTGGGGGCGAGAGTGAGGGAGGGATGGAGAGAGAGCCAATGAATACAAGTGTATAAAGCCAATCAGGAAAAAGGAGAGAAAATGAACAAATTAACAAGACAATCTGTGAAAAAATAATAAAGTAATAAAATAAAAAAATGTATGAAAAAAACAAACATAAGCACACATATACTTGGATGAAGCTGAGTTACAGCTCATGGCGAAGACGAGCATCCACCTGAGCCAGGATCTCCTTACTCACCGAGGAGGAGTCTGCCAGGTCCAGGGTGGCCAGATTGTACTGTCACGGTTCACAGAAAAGAGATCCAAGAGCACGACTCAGGAGGCAGGTGTAAAAGTAAAGAGTCTTTTCTTGAAATAAAAAGGTATAAGAAAACCTAAGGTGGAACACTAAGTGACCAGACCCCCCCCCCAAAAAGAAAACACAGGCAATGTCCAAAATTTGAGCTGGATCAACACAGGCAGAGAAAGAGCTGAGTGCTGCAATGGCACAAAGACAAAAGAGCAAGTGGAATGGACCCTGGACACTCCCATAGTATATACACAGCATATATAATAGTGAGCTGATGAGTGAGTGGGGAACAGTGGAGAGTAGGAGCAGGTCCGATGATTCTGCTGGTGGGAAAAGACAAGTAGGTGGAAGCGGTCGGGTCTGAAATAACAGCAGAATTAGAATATATATGCGGAAACAAAATGAACGAAAGGATGAATGCAGTGGGCACCACAGTTCATGCATGAAGCCACTTTTAAGAAACACAGACAGAATCTAAGTCCAGATAAAATATGATTATGAATATCGAGACGACGCTATGTGACCGCTGGAGAGAGACAAAAGAGTGACTCTGCTTAACAAAAATTCTAATTAAGTTTAAGTCAAATAGACAAAAATAGAATCTTGCCTTCAAAGGGGGAAAGAGGGAGAGAGGGAGACTGGTTCTATCTCAGTAGAAAGCGAGAGAGATGGAGGACGGTGAGAGGCGATGAAGACAGTGATTTAGAGTGAGAAAAATAGATTTACGGAACGGCAAGTAGACTTGAGAGGGGACATGGGGAAGGGAGCTGGCACAAAATGAAAGATAAGTTCAGGAGAACAAAAAAAGGGACAGGAGGGAGGGGGGATAATTTACAGACAGAGCAGGATTTGAGGCGGGAGAGAAAAGGTGGGAAGACAGCGAGAGAATTCAAGTGAAGGAGCAGGTGAGTTGCACAGAGGGAGCGATGGTGACAGAGAGAGAGAAGGTGGGGGGAGGCAGCAATGACGGGAGGAGGGAGAGAGAGACAGAGAACAACTGCTGACATATTGATCGGTATTGTGACCCCCCCCCAAACACACACACACACACACACACACTCCACCCCCACTGCTTCCTCCAGCTCCCAGCATGGATTACTGCTACAGGCCTCAAACCACATAGGTCACTGGTCACAAACACATATACACACACACACACACACACACAGGAGAAAAACCTTACTACACTACTGCAGTGTTGAAATATGTTAGATATGCTTGTTTGGGAACTTCAATTCAAACAAGCACACACACACACACACACACACACACACACACACACACACGCACACACACACACACACACGCACACAAATTCCTGGGGGCAGTGTGGGACACCATTCTTTGTGTTCATTGATCCAGAGCAAGAAAAGTCAGACCACTCAAGCACCGACACAATCTTGGCTCACGCACACTTATACCTACACACACACACACACACACACACATGCACGCACTTGGCCCTCTTGTCACATCTGTGTGTATGTGTGTGTGGGTGTGGTGTTAAGGGTGGGGGTGGGAAGATAAACGGACAGCATGGGAGGCAGGAAAGGTGCTGGAAGGGAGGAAGAAGAGAATGGATGGAGAAGAAGGAAAGGGTGAAAGAGCCAGGGAAAGACTGAAAAGATGGCAGCAGCGCAAAGCAAGCACAAAGAAAAGCTCGACAGGGGAGAAAGAAAAAATCCTCGAAGGACGGAGGGAGTGAGGGATGTGAAACGAGGAGCGAGAGAGGACAGGAAAGTAAATGAGAGAGAGGATCGCTGTCACATTTACACGAGAAGACAAAATCGTCTGTCTGGTCTAAAGTCATGCCAGATTAAAGTAGGGCCTTCTGAGTTTGTCTGTGTGTGTGTGTGTGTGTGTGTGTGTGTAAGTGTGTGTGTGTGTGTGTGTGTGTGTGTGTGTGTGTGTGTGTGGTCTAACCAGACAGCAATCCCTGCTCAAGGCCAAACCTATATAGATCATTTCCCAATCATCATATTATTGCCCTCAGCTTGGGATAGAAGCGCGAGAGAGCTATGAACACAACAGTTTAAGTGCCTGTCTCCAGCTCTGGAGTGTGTCACTCACACACTCACACACACACACACACACACACACACTTTCTCTTCTCTTCCTTAAAACCTCCATTCACTTCACATTTACTTGCAGTCTGTACCTCCTCCTCTCTTCTACCTTCTCATCTTTTCTTTGCTTTCATATTTTTGTCTCCCTGTCATACATACTCTTTTTATCACTCACTTTTTTTCTTCAAGCCCATTCAAAATTTGTTCTCAGATTCAAGCCCGTCCAGACATCTGCATCGACCAACCATGACAAAGAGGTTTGACAGGAGCAGGAGTTGGCCATTTGAGTGTAGGTGGGGCATGCAGGAGAAGAATAAGGGATATTCATTCGATCTGAATACACTTTTATTGAGAAATGACCTAAAAATCATGTGTCTTTGGTTTTACTGACATTTTTGCTATTTTCTTACTTAAGTATCACACAAAAACCCACCTTCCCTGTGAAAAACTGGTAACAGCAAATTGCGCATGAACATCAACTAAAGCCCACGCACCAACGGTGTCTTGACACAGGTAGATGCATGGTGGGGACACACCACTGCTCTGTTTCCCAGAGCTACAGTGCTCTCCAGACAAACAGTTTCATCACAATGTCAGCTAATTGTACACTGCCTATTCTCCTTCCACCTCTTATTCTGTTATTTTTGTCATTTTACCCTCCTACTACCTCTCCCATTCCACTGAATTTGCTTCTCTATCCATTTCTGGCTGCCGTGTTCCTGCCGGTCTCTCCTTCCTTCTTCCTTCCAGAATGGCAGCAATGGCAATTTTAATTTCTTTTTCAACTTAAAATTTTTTTTTACATTTAATGCCGGTGATCAACCTTTAAATAATCCTTATTTATCAGGCATGGCATTTATCTTTACCAGAGTTTATAATGTAAGAGAAATGTGAACAAGAAAAGACTGTTCCTTGTTAATGAGCAAGGATCAAGTTATGAAACATGGCATTGGAATACAAAAATAAACTTACATTAAAAGTGACAAAACGAAAGTGAAAAAACCTTTTGTGTCACAGTCTTACATCTGTCCGTTGCTGAAACGTTCCCGTTTGTTCTCTCTATCCTTCACTGGACTGCGCTCACATTCTCTGTTGCAATGAACAAAACCCAATGTTTACTCAACCATAATTGGTAAGTTCTAACCCAAAGTTGGCCTCCAAAGAAAACTGTGCTGAGGGGCTCCAAATGCAGAGAGTTGGCCCTGCCAAACTCCCTCTCTCTCTCTCTCTCTCTCTCTCTCTTTCTCTCTGCCCCGTCTGGTGAGACCAGCTGTCTCATAGCAACAGGATGACACTGTTCCTGAGTGCCTGACCACCTCTACACACACACACGCACACACACACACAAACACACACACACACACACACACACACGCACACACGCTGCTTTATTCTCTGCCTTCGGTCCCCCTGCTTTCTTAGTTTTAGTTTAACTGCACCCACACATTGCTGTGATTTTAACTTTACTTCCACTGGGCACATTCATTTACATGGAGCCTAATATTTGGTTCAAAATTGGAGATTTAATAAAAAGAAAAGCTCAATCGGAGTGTGACAGCCTTCCCCCGGAGATTCTTTGATAACACTTTATGTACTCTGTTTTGGTTTTTGGTCTCCAGTGTGTCTCTTGGTTTTCATTTATACTTCCTGTCTTTGTGACTGTCTGTCCTAAAGCGTTCCACCTGAGCCTCATTATCCCTTCCTCCCTTTTTGTATATAAGTCTTGCTCTATTCCCTTTTTAGTTTGTCATTTCTGTTCAGCTCCCTGGTTTTCCATGTTGTTTCCATGTTTTCCAAGTTTTTTATTTAGGCTCTGCTTTTGTGTAAATATGCTGGGACATACGTTTCTCCACTCTCCAAAAATGTTGATAATGGTAATTCACTTTCTTTCATCTCATTATCATTGTGAAATAGCCTAGCACTGTGTGAAGCTTGGATTCTGTGTTTGTTCACTTCTTAGAGTAATTTATTCCTGCCTTGTGGAGTGTGCATTTATTGTTTTGTGTATGTGTCACTGCATCAAAATAATCTCTCTAGTCCATTAACCTATATGAGGTTGTGTTGAATTTCCATGTGAATGCGTGTGTAAATTATGCACACTGTGTGTTTTAAGGCACATGTAAGTGAGATAGTAAGCAGACTTTTAACGAAAGGAAGGAAAATAGCATGTATGCTCATGCATGTGCGCGTATGTGTGTTTTTGTGGGTGTCGCGTTTGCCGTAACAAAGACGGATCGGCAAAAATCATGAGTTCCTTTTCAGTCAGTACAAACAGGGCAGAGCGGCCCAGTGATCTGCTTTTATTTCGTTCTGAGAGCGAGTCCCCCTCCACTCTCCTCCCAGAGACATCTAAAATCAGTGCTATTTTGTTCCCAGACCTCCGCCTCTGAGAGCCAAGCAAAGCACACTACTACGATCAATGCCTGCTCATGACTGCGAAGGTTAAAAAAAACAACAACAAAAAAAACCAACATCTGTAGGCTTTTTCAAAGAAGCCACTTCCTTTCTTGTGGCATTTCTTTCAAACAGAACGAAGACGGTAAAGACAGTCTCTTCTTGGTAGAATTACAAAGGTTGTATACATGATGCCCTTGAAAGGAATCTGGTAGAAGTGTGGAGATGCAAGACACACAAATATGCAAAGTGAAAGTCAAACACACACACACACACACATACATTGAGGCACAGACGAATCAAATCCATCCAATAGAGACGCTATCTTTGCCCTCTTTCATGTCTGAGTAAAAATCAATACAGACAAAAAGTATGCAAGAGGAGTAGAGAGAAAGAAAGAAAGGAAGAATAAAAAAGCAGCATTTCTGCAGAGGTGCCCCTCACAAAGAATTGTAGAGTATCTATTACACATCAAAGCCATTTTTTATTTCTTTTTTCTCTCTTGGCTCAGTTTGCCTCCAATAAAGAGAATAGGTTTGAAACTGGCAATGAAAGGAATAAAGGGGGCGGGGTGTTACAGTGGGAACGGAGTGAGACACTTGGTGGTGCACTTACAACTCTGATGGATCACTTGTCTGATGTGTTAAGTCGAACATGGGCTTGAACAGATTCAGAAACATGTGCTTTGTAGCTATGAAGGCATGTGTGCACGAGAACGCAGCAACATCTAAAACTTTACACACACTTGTTTTTTTAAACTAAACTTGATGACATATATTTGAACTAGGGACTTAGATTGAAAGTTTATTCTCACAATATGGAGATGGAAACTGACATGACTCACACATGAATTCTAGAAGTTCTATCCCATGCTCCTGTGTGCTGGTGATATTTGGAAGATAAAATGGGGCAAATATAGATTTAAATATGTTGCATTGGGTAGCACGGTGCTGCAGTGGTTAGTAAGGTGGTTCTAGGTTCGAACCCGGTTCTGGCAGGACATTTCTGTGTTGAGTTTGATGTTCTCTCTGGCTTCCTGCCACTCCACCAAAGACATGCAGGTTGACTGGTGACAATAAATTACCCGTAGGTGTGACTTGTGAGTGTGGATGGCTGTTTGTCTCTGCGTGTCAGCCCTGTGATAGACTGTCGACCTGTCCAGGGTGTGCTCCGCCCTCACCCAATGTCAGCTGGGATTAGCTTCAGCGGCCCTGAACGGATAAATGGATGGATGGACGTGTTATTTCTTCAAGCGGGTTGCTATCCTATATGCAAATCAGTCTTGGCATGCACACTTGCACTTTGTTCCCTCTTTAGTTCTCCAGTTTGTCAGCACAATCATCGTTCAGTCCATCTCAACACTCAACAGAGTACAGAAGTATTACTTAACTGCAAAGCTTGACAGAGGCCTATTATTGCAAGTGGATGCTGTTTACTGTTCAGAAGGAAAACTGACCTGGCTTTCTAAAGTGCTGTCTTTGTAGAAAAGTTGGAAAGAATTTGGGACAAAGAGTCAGGCTCCAATGCTGCACTTAAAGATGGCATTGGAGATTTTGATTTGACAATGCCTACAAAAACCTCAGAAGAAACATCTGACATCAAACCATTCAGATGCAGGCATATGCCCACAAATTTGCTAACACAAAGAGCCTGACACTGCCATGCGTACACACTGCACTGACAAAAGCACACAAAACATCAAAAGCAGGTATGAGGACGAGATCAAGGGAATCCCCACAAAAAATAACATCAACAACACAATATCAAAATAAGTCTCTTTGGTGGCAATAAGAAAAGGGCAAGTTATTTTCCCACAATGCACTTTTCAACTCTATGAAGGAAAGGCATTGCCTGTCTCCTTCTGTGGCTCCAATAACATGTAAAAGTATTTGAGAGCACCAGCCACAGCGGCTCTGTGTGTTACACAAGCATCTCACAGCACTGATGGTTCAGCACATATGTTACTGCTTTATTAAACTTCTTCTACGTCAAACTCTATTGATCTCTGAAGGGAAGATTAATCCCTGTGCTGCTTTCCACTCACACGCACACACACACACACACACACACACACTGTAATCAATGCACACAATAACACAATGGAAGCAAAATGGAAGCATCCCCAGGCTCTAAGTGACGCTGCAACCAAAGGGTCATGGAGGGTCAAACATGGGAGCTTCTTCATATGACCACCACATCGTCACTCATATATACATCTGAACTGTGTTTATGGAAATGGGGATAATATAAAGATATAACAGGAGTCTACTGCCACGTTGACAGTTTGTGCACTTATAGGCTGAATGGTGCTTTGAGCCAACTATTAATGTAACCATGCTAATAAAATCAGTGACAATATTCACATTTATTATTGCCACATGTAATTACCACATGTAAGTATTACCATCTTAGTTTAATGTGTTAGCATGCTAGCATGCATTAAGTTGCACCAAGGAAAAAATTCAGTACAGCTGCGTTTGATGGCTATGTCCTTAGTTGACGTGAAGATGACAATGAAGGAAACATCAGGATCATCAAAGTTACTGAACGTGAATGTTTATTCCACATTTCATGTCAGTCCATCCAGTAGTTGTAGAGATATTCCAGTGAAATCATTTCCTCCTCTTCAGCAAGGCAAGTCTCAGTGCCTCCATTCAACCTAGTGCCTGCATAATGCAGGCAAATATCCAGTCGGATCGCAGCTAAAACTGTATAGAGGCAAATGAATACCAGCTGCAAATGCAAAGGCAATGATCAGAATGATCATTATCCAAATAACATATGTGGAAACAGATTGCATTTTCCTAGTTGTAATAAAAAGGGCATCAAACTAGATACAAGACACATGCTTATGCTTGCTGTCAATTTACAATGTCTCAGTCAATTTGCTTGATAAAATCAGGCTTGAATTTGGCACGCAGCCCAGCAGGCTTTTAGAGATCTGAGGAGTTTATGTCTTGGGATGATGATAGTTGTCATTTTTGTGTCAGTTTTACAGGTTCAAGGAAGTATTATGCATTTTCTGTTTCCACTATTTTGGATTCAGTCACCTCTGCCCATTCTGTCCTTGGCTGTTTTTCTTTTTTCCTTTTTTTTTGTTGCTTACCTTGTTCTCAGATGCAGTCTTTCTATCTGCATTGTCTCGACCCGTAGCCCGTGCTTAGTTCTTTCTCTCTATTCCTTTACCTTCTTCTCATTCCTCTCTCCTCCTCTCTCTGTCCTCTGTCTTTTACTGCATTATCATTACTCTCCATCTGTGGCTCTCTGAGGCGAGACACAGCCCTCTGTCCTCCCCTCCATCACACCATCTCTCTCTATCCTTCACTCCCTCACTCCTAAATGACAGTGACAAGGCAGTGACAAGGACCTTGTCCCATTCTGCTTCATTTCTCTTACACATTTATTCATTTTCCTTCTTTTCCATTTTGGACTATTTATATTTTCACTTTCTCCACCAATTTAGAATCAGCATGAGTTTCGGGGAGATCAAAGTGTAATTGCGGTAAATGGAGGTATAAATACCTCTAAAATGCATTTGGGATTCAACAATCCAAACGTATCCAATCCTATTCGCAAATGCACATATGCCCCAACAAAGTTTTCAATCTTTCAATCAATGTTTGTTTACATATTCATCCAAATATCTGATGCAAACCAGAAAATAATCAAGAAGCACACTTGTCAAAATGGATTGTCAGGAGAGGAGACTGATGAATGCACAAGCAGAAGGAGGTGTTTATCGACACATTTACAGGATGGGAATATTATAAAGGACGAGACATCTGCATTTTAACAAATGAAATCCCATTTTGATGTGTATACAGCAGGCATATTTCAATATCAGGTGTGAATGTAATCCAAGTGAATTAAAGAAGAAACATGATGTGGGAAGCATATTAATGTGAGCTGGAAAGAGGACCATCATGGCATTCATTTGTTGTTTCTTGCAATCAATTTCAGCTTGCCATCAGGAAATACTTAGCCACAAAATACTGCAAAAGCAGAAGCACAACAAGTAGAGACAAGCCACAGATAAACAAGGTAAATGACATCCTTGACAGCATCACATTAATAACACAGTTGTCAATGAATGTTACATTATGTGATCACATATTCAATTACAATGTTCACTGAGAGCCACACAATAATCCTCTCTTACATTATTACTGAGCATACCTTTCTGTATTTAACAGATGTTGATGCTAAGGAATGTTCAAGCACAATGACATCTAAATACATACAGCTGACACTTGAAACCAGGGCTATACAGCCTCTTATATGTTCTATGTATAGTTTTGGAAAATCAGGAACTTGATATTCTTTCTGACAACTTTCTCTCTTCATTCTTCACTTTTTTATGCAAGCCCTACCCTCACTTTCTCTCTGCCTGTGTCTCAGTTCCTCCACATTTCCCCGAGCCTATTTCATGCCCCTGAAATCTGGCGACTGGTGCCCGTCGCCTCGCCGGCATATAGCTCCACTCATCCCCCTCTATATTGCGCCGTCGTTCCGCTCCATCCATCCCTCCATCTCTCCTTCTTTTCCTCCTCCTCGCCTTGCCACTCTTGCTTCATTTGGCTTATGATGAGGTGTCACCGCTCTGCCCTTGAGTGGGTGAGAATCCCCTCTGACAAAAAAGTGTTTGTGTGTGTGTGCGGATGCTGGCGCGTGTGTAATGTGATTGCCTGCGCCTGCCTTGGCGTTGTGTACTGTATCTGTGAGTGGGTTCTCTATGTGTGTGGCCCGGCCTGGGTTGTGTAAGTGACAGACATCGGGACTATGCTGTCACAGCAGGGCAGGAAATGATTTACTTGTCAGGGGGCTGAGCGACAGGACGGCAGATACAGTGGACAGATAAATGCACTGTGCTGCTGTTGGGATAATGTAAAGGTGCTGGGCTATACTGCTGGGACATACAGCGTACAGCTTGTAGGACCTCTGGTGCAGAGTGGGCTTGAGCCCATGTTGTCCTCCAGGTGCAGCGCATCTTTGTTTCAAATCATGATTCGGATCATGTCACCCTTTGCCTCTGATACTTACATGAACATGTGGTGAAGCACTTGACCGAAAGCTGCACTATCTTAAACAAGACCTGATTAGACGCGGACCAAAAATGCTTTGGCCTGGACTAACCTTGACTGGGCTGAACTAGACTGAACTGAATAAACTGACGGAGCTTATAACATATTTTCATATTCATCACCATATCAAGATATTTTTTCTTAAACTACAAAAAAATATTAGGAATTGGCTGAATCTAATCTATCGTATCTTTTTTTTGTTTTGTTATTGTTTCGTTTTTTAGCCTGTTCAACTAGACTGAACTAGACTGGACTACTCTCCCCCTGTTGACAGTGGAGATGTGATTAATTATCAGCCAGGCTAAAAATCATCCTGCCATAATTTTTCCTTTGACTGATCTTGAACTGAGTTCATGTCATGTGAGTGACACAGCAGAGGCTGTGGTTTGGGTTGTGACAGACAGGACAAGATGGCGCCTGAAAAGACGAATATTAGCTTGTCATTCCAGTGTCACCTCCACAGTCTCTGTAAATGATAGCTATGCTGGGGCACATGATAGCTGGCTTGGTGCAGGGAGATGACAAACTAAATGTTATCAGGGAATAGAGGTTATGCCACATACACTGGTACACATTGGTAGTTGAGCAGACAGGAAAATACAGTGGTGCGACAGCTTCTTATCTTCTTAGAATTATGTACATCTCCCATTTCAGTAACATAGATTTTTGCAAGAGTGTTTGCAGTATTTTCTGCAGGATCCAGGAGAAATGAGTGTGAAATACTGTGCATAATCAACATAAAAAGGTATGCAAAAATATCATAAATTGATTAGTGGTATATTAAATGCTCCTATATTCTCCCGGTTGATTAAAAAAAAGTAACTATCGCACCACCTTTATTATATGTTTTGTCTAGTTTTGTTAGATTGGTTTAACTCTGGGACAGCGAATACTGACAAACATGAAGTCAAATGCGCCCCTGCAGCTAGGAAATATTCACTTTCATTTATAATCAGTGTTATAACTGCTGATTCAGGCCTGCATTTGCACAAAAGCCTCAGTAAAGAGGCGCTTACTTCTGTAACTGAAAAAAAGAAAAAACAAGTGATTATTATCCTTTCATAACAGGATCAGCTCGATCATGATTACCTTGTCATTGTAATTGCATAATTCAATTCTAAATTAGAATGTTGTTGACAAACCATATTGCAATAATCTCCGAATGATCATGGCAATTTCAGGAAAATTAAATGACTGAGATTAATAATGGATGTCCCTATTTAGCCTCATGATGCAAAGCAGTCTATTAACTTGTCATTGCTGGACAGGGGGACATAGCCTACAGCAGTGCACATAATGACAAATGTAAATGTCCCTCCATGTTGGGATACACTTCATATTAAAGTTGAATATTCCATAGTACAGGCTAGTGGTGTGAAAAGGAATATAGTTCTGTAGATGAAATGGAATTACATCATTTCATTCATATGAACGGGTACAACATGATTACCTTGTCTTCAAATGAATTTAGGGGAAGCAGGAAGTAAAGCACATGTATAAGACCCAAAGTGTCAACAGCCCCCTGAGTTATACAGAAGTTATACACTGACAACAAATATAGCTTGAAATTGTAATATGCAGCAATGATTTATGCAGCATGTCACTGGCAGGCCAGCTGATATACAGTAAGCATTGGAGTTTCAATGCCAGAATCAGAGCAATAGTTAAATCAGGGCCAAGCAATCAACCAATTTGACATATCAAGGATGACTACTGCAGTGAGCCTTGATCACTATATTGAAATCTGATTTTTCAGACACAGCATTCTAGTGAAGGCTGCCTGAATCAGCACACAAATACTGCTCCTCGTTAAACTACCTCAACAAATTTGGAAAAGTAAGAGAAAAGTTTTATTGTTAAAAATCCCTCCCATCAATGAGCTAAGTTGATTTTGTCCAAGCAAGATTCCATCATAAAACCTGTTGTTGTCCATGCTAAGTAGTACAGTGCCTTGCAAAAGTATTCAACCCCCCTCTGGAACTATTTTGGACCATTTGATTTACACATGTGCCACTTTCAAGGTTAAATATGTATACAATATATATATTCTATTTTGACACTTCATCATTAAGACAGAAAAACAAATCTTGAGTACTCACCCAACCACCAAGGTTCCAAATTTTGCTACCTACTGTTACAATTAGAATTTTTGCCCATTCTTTGATGAAAAACTGCTCTACTCCCTTCAAATTAGATGGGTTGTGTCTGGGCTTTGACAAGGCCATATTCAGGTATGTTCCACTTTTAATAACTCCAGTGCAGCTTTAGCGGCATATTAAGGGTCACCCTCCTGCTGGAAGGTGAAACGCAGTCCCAGCCTCAAATCTCTGTCACAGGTTTTACTGAAGAATTGCCCTATATTTTCGTTTCGTCTGTCTTTCCTTCAATGCTGGCCAGTTTTTCAGTCCCTGCCAATGGAAAAAACATCAACATCATCCACAGTAGGATGCTGCCATCACCATGCTTCACCGTGGGATGGGTGTTCTCAAGATGATACAAAGTGTTGGGTTTAATGCCACACATAGTGTTTCCCATGAAGGGCATAAAAATTCAATTTTAGTCTCATCTCAACAGACATCTTCCTTGTGTTTGGGGAGTCTTACCACATGCTGCTTGGCGAACTCCAAAATGTGTTTTCTTGTTTTTTCTTTCAACATTGACTTTTTTCTGGCCACTCTTCCGTAAAGCCCTGCTTTGTGGAGTGTACAGCTAAAAGTGGTCCTATTGGGTTGATACTCCCATCTCTGCGGTGGATCTTTGCAGCTCCTTCAGTGTTTTAGTTTTAGTTCTTTAGTGTCTTTGTTGAATATCTGATTAATGACCACCTTGCCTGGTCAATGAGTTTCAGTTGGTGGGCTTCTCTTGTCAGATTTGTTGTGTTGCCATATTCTTTCCATTTTGTTATAATGGTTTAATGGGCTGTTCAAAGATTGGGATATTTTTTATAACCCGACCCTGACATACGCTTCTCCACAACTTAGTCTCTGACAGGTTGTAATGCAGCAAATCAGGAAAAACATTGAGTGGGGTAAATACTTTTCCAAGGCACTCTGGTTTAATATCCCAACATCTTCATTTATATTGATTTTAGCACATGGAGTGAAGGTTTGTTTTCAGCCACGCTACCCTTGTGCCTCCGAGACGTCAACGTTGGTTTGTCAGTTCATCACTTTGGTCAAGACAGAAATAGCCATAGCAATGAATTGTAATTACTGGATGGATTTCCATGTTTGCACAAATATTTGTGGACTTCCTCTTCTGGTGCCAACAGTAGGTCGATGTTTTCACTTAACTAATAAAATATTTCAACATTCACTGGATGGATTGGCACAAAATTCATAGGCATATTCATATAAATTCATGGTGCCCATGTGATGTAATCTAAAGACTTTGGTAAACATCTGACATTTCCTTGAGTACCATCAACAGGATTAAATGTGTGGTTTTAGATTAGATTAAACTTGGAGCTGCTTGTTGGAGGTTCCAAATTGCAGCAACACTTGTCTAACTATTTGGAGCTACCCTATAGAACTATGTGATTTCAGTAAACTCCACCCATTACGCAATATCAAAGAAATAAGGGCACAGATCTTGTGCTGCTCAGATGTGCTTTATTTAGTTGGAGTGCTCTGTCACTGCTGTGAGCACAGCAACAGCTTGTGTTTTACACTTTCTATTTTTGTATTTTACAGTTTTTATCCATTCAGCCATTCTCTGTGGCAGAGCTATGTCGTGATTTAGAGAGGTAAGATGGCTGTAATTGTACATCAAAATCTTGCCTACTGCAGCTGGAACCTTCGGCCACAATCCTCATCCACATTTCCTCAAAATGCCAAGCTAAAATGACAGATTTAGGGAGTTGGTTTATTACAGCAATGATACACAAACCTCCAGTAGACATTTCACATGGGCCATGGAGGGAAACTCATATCCTTTCCAAGTGGGTAAACTGGTTTAATATTGTTGTAGTTAGTTTTCGTTTGCTGTGACAGGTAGCGAGGAGATGCCATTTAAAGGACCGGTGCCATGAGCCCACCCACATGAACACACACACTGCCTGGTCTGGAGCAGTGCAAATAAAAACATGACTTCAGTGCATATAACAAGTAGAAACATCATCATGTGAAAATATGAGAAATGTTGGAGGAACACACTGTGAGACTGGATGCATTGCATAGGCTCTTATTTGCTGCGAAGGAAGTGCCGTATGATTTGTATTTGAATTACTATACACACAGAAACATTGTCACACGTTAGCTTACTCTCATGCTATCTCTCTCATACCACACTCACAAGCATCAGAATGACTGCGGTGAAAGAGGGACTATGTAAATACAACAGTATAGCAGCACATGAAGTGGAGTGGAGTATTACCTCATGCCAGGGTTGCCTAACATGGGAAATAAAAGTCACACATACACAGAAACACATGCACACCATCACACACACACACACACACACACACACACACCCTACACCCTGAGGCTTACAGAGGAAAGGTTGAGTGGCAGGTAGTGAGGTGAAGCATCAGTCACTGTTAAGACTGAGCACTCGTATGGGACTTGTAGGCTCTGTGTGTTTGTGTGTGTGCATGTGTGTGTGTGTATGTTTGATTGCTGCCATGAGTGGTGATCTGAAGCCAAGGTGTACAATAAATACGCCTCAAGCAAACATGTTTTTGTGTTCATTTCTCTATCTGTATACGAACATTGAGGGTTACACAGATTTTCCCCTCAAGCTGTTATTCGCAGTAAGTGTTGGTCTGTAGGGCAGTGTGTGGGTTTGTGTAATTATTACCACTGTACATTGACGTGGACCCTGGAGCTTCCCCAGGGCCAAGTTCAACAACATCATGTTTTCTCTCTGCTCACAAAACACCATTGCAGTCCACTCTGCCTTCACCTCCCCAGGTACACATCTACTGTGGACCAGTGTATCCCGACACACCAACAACTTTGCTGTTGAACTTTTTCTCTGTGGGTTTAAAAGGCCTCTCTATCAGTAATTGTTACTCTAAGGATGCTGCATGTGTCCCATCTCGGATGCTTCAGTAAATTCTGCTTGAATCTAGTCAGCATTCAGTGTATAATTTCAAGCTGGGTGTGTTTAGTTTCCAATGCCATTTACTTGCAGAGCACACAACTTAACTGGCACCACTCACTGGTTTTGTAATATATTGGCTTGGCAATGCCAGTATTTCTTAAAAATAATTAAATTCGCCCTGTTCAGTCCACAGCTCATTAACCTTCAATTTGACCCCCAAAGTCTATTGGACATTATACTAATAATGATAATAGATGCCATGTAGGTTAGTGGTCTTGCACAGGCCCCTGTTTTTAACATCACACCCACTTACACCTGCTGCTCTATGCACCACCTGCCTGCATGCATAAGAGTTTCACAGCCCCCATCTGGTCCATAATCCATTGCACCAAGCCCTCCTGTTAGCTGGCTCTCTGCATTCTGTGCCTCTCACCCTCACATTTCACAAAATAAACTTTGACTGACAGAATTTAAATAGTTTTAAATGCGCGTATACACATCGGCACATGTTGTTTTAGGCTTATAAAGATTTAACCATCAGGTGCCACATTAGGAATTTGACTCTGAGCCCAGTGAGACACTGCAGGCTGTTCAACCCCTACAAAACATGATCACCCATATAGGTCTTCAAGGACCTGGGGCCTTCTAGAGACTGCACAATATGTTGGTGTCAAATGCCTCTCACCTACACAAATGAGTATATTTTTTCAACTCACAAAGGAAATATGACTTATACTTTGCAAATGATAGCTGCAGTCGCTGTATTTTAAACTCTTTCACAGCCATTCCCCAGAGACTCCTGGAGAGACACTTTTTATTTTTCTCTTGGTTTTCTGTTGATTCAGGTTTTCTGTTTATACACTGTTATAGACTTTTGTTTCCTTGTGCACTTTAATATCATGCTGGTTTCCTGTTTTATTTTGATAATGATTTCCTAGTGTGTCTTGTGTGTGTCCTGTGGTTGATTGTCTGCCCTCCCCTAATTTGTTTCACCCATGTCTTGTTATCCCTACCTCCCAGGTGTGTGCCCGCTCCTTTGTGCCTGCTATTTTACTGCACATAACTGCCATTTTGTTTCTGGCTTGTGGATCTTTGCTCCCCATGCTCCTCAGAAAATCACAAAAAAATGTGCACACATCAAAAAGTGCTTTTAATGAAATTGCACTAATTGTAATGTACTGGCTGACAGAGTTGATACAACTAACTGCAGTAAGATTTGTTGTGATTGTGCACTGTCATGTGTCACAGCTCAAAATTTGAAAAACAGATGTGTTCGTGTGTCTGTCCCAAGCCTCTGCGTGCTTTCAGGACCAATTTAGGAAAAGACACCTGTTTGTTGCTGGCAGCAAGTGTTAGATGAAAAAAACAACCTGACATCCATTTGAACCTTATGCTTTCACGGAGATTATGCAGTAGATCCAGGACTCTGTTAAGCTTAGTTTAAACCAGCATAGTCAGAGAAAAAAGCTTGCCCTTACCAAAAGAGAAAATCATATTCCAAATGTCTTGTTATTTGGTGAATCTTACTATTTAGTCAGCCATCCAAAATACTATGAAGAATAAACTAGGTTTTGCTCAAAGCTGGGAATGTATGTCAAGTTGGCACACTTCCGTGATGCTGCATGAAGTAACCGGGGCACAAAAAATGAAAGACAGACAAATGAGGACATTCAGCGGCATAATGCATTCCCTAGCCCCTTAATCATCACATACACATACACATAACCCTAATGCAAACCGAAAGCTGATTTTAACTATAACACTAAAACCAAGTCTTAATCCTCAAACAGCCCCTTGGAGGTGTGAGGACCAGACAAGTCCACAAAATGAATGTTTGGAACCAAGATTTGTCCACACACACACACACACACACACACACACAGGGAATGTTGTTGTTTTGAGGTTGATCAATGCAATGATTTCACAGCAGTACATGTCAATGAAGACATAACAGTTGTCATTAGTTTGACTATTGTGTTGTCAAAGTATTGAGAGACCTCCAGATGAATTACAAGTCATGATGTTTGTAAGACTATTTAATTTATTCCTTTTTGTTTAAATAAGTAGGAGTAATGCACGTGGGGTCACTGTGAATGCTTTGATATACCGCCTGGCAGTTAAACCCACATGTGGCTGCCTATCAATACAAAGCTGTGAAACATTTGGCACCAAGACAAGACTTTGTTATTAATGTAATGTCACCCTCAGCAGTCCCAATACATCACAGCCTATCTTCTATGGTTTTAAAAATGGAGTGAGCATGCATGCAGATGTTTGGAAAAGCTCCACTCTTAACGGGAATTAAGTCTGTTTGGCTCGGAGTGAGGTGCCCACTTTTCAAATTGTGCAGCTGTCACACTGGCAGCTTCAACAAACACGACTGTCACCATATTTTAATGTATTTCAAACTGCAGCACATTAAGTCATCAGTGCATGTGTGGTTTATGCTTGTGCTTGCGACATGGCTAAACTTAAATGGTGACTGCTGATTTGTGCTGAATTGTGCCTGCCTGAAGGTTAGAGGGCAGGCATGGGGTTGGCTAGTTTAAATGAATGAGTAATGTTCTTCCATCCCTCAGCAGCTCCTGCTGAAGTGCCCTTGGAAAAGGCACTGAACCCCCAGTTGCTCTAGTTGAGCTGCTCAGTGGCCAGAAATGCAAAAACCGTGGCAGCACTGGGTAGTTACCAAATGGGGTTGTGTGAAAGAGTGCAACCAGGGTGGGAAAGCAGCCACCGAGCTGGTTCATTCTGGCTGAAACTTGAAGCATAAGTTGGTTTACTTTGCCAGCCACTTTGGCAGTTAACTAACCATCATTTGGAGGTTCTGCTGACTGTAGTTGGGTGGTAAAATGGTGAAAGAATTTGATAAATATGTCGAGATAAGCAGCCACATTGTCAGCTAGTCAGCTATAATTAAGGGTCTAACTCTAATTTAGGTCTTTAATTTTATTTGGTTAGGAAAATACTAAAAGTAAATTGTAGGTTTTGACAATTTTGCCAGTCACAGTGACCAGTGCAAATTTTTTTCATGCCCTTTCATAATGGGGATGTTAATATGAATGCTCTCTTTCTGCTCTCTTGCCTTCTTTGGTCAGTGACACAAGTTTCAAAAAAGTAGGTACAACAGGTGAGCATTTTAATTTATCCCACATTGCTCTTAATTCTAATGCATAACTCTTTGTCTGCAAGTAACTTAGATACATCTAATATCTAATACAACTAATATACATTTAGGTTTATGTTGTTTTCTTACTAATATACACCTTTTCTTTGCATAAAAGCAACACTTTCAATGTCTTTAACTGTCTTATTGTGCTTATGTGTTTTGTGTGCTTCTTGTTGCAAAAATAATTTCTTTTTCTGGGACAATAAAGATCAAAGTGAACTGAGCTGAGCTGGTTACATCAGGGTTAAGTTATAAATTTGATTTCGCAGAACCAAACTTCAACCACTCGTTGCTTTTTCAAATACCTGTTCCTGTTACAAGTTGAAAGCCTCTGATCTGGAGGGTCAAATTCAATCTGACTGCCTTTATTATACTGCATATAATTTATGGTGCAGCTATTACTAAAGATCAATAGCACTTAAACTGCTCCATTGATATTGAAACCTGCACTGATTTACAAGCAGATGGGTCTTTGGTGAAATCAAGACACACACACACACACACACACACACATACACATACCACTTGTACATTTGATATAATGGAGTGCCTTCCCAATGTCCCGATGTTGTCCTTGTTCATTGTTCATTTCCTGTGATTGCTCTTTGAGGCACACACTCGACTGACCGAAAAAAAAGAACCTCTGGCTTTTCATTAAATTGGATTGCTGTGTGTGTATGCCTGTCTGTCTCCAGTTTACTTTCAAAGTTTGAAAGGCCAGCTGGCCAGAAAACCTGTACACACTCATGCAAACACACACACACACACACACACACACACACGATTGTTATACTTGAGAGGGCAGTGTATTGCTTTTGAAAGTACAGTAGGTTATGAAGGAATCCTCACAAGCATACCCAGACCCACATGAATAAACACACACACACACTTCAGACCTTCGCTACAAAAAGAGTACGCTGCAGGAGACAATGTGTGTGTGTGTATACACTTGAGTGCCAACTACCTATGCACTAGGACTCAGCGATTGTCAGCATGGCCAAGGATATGACATCAGCTCTGCAGAAAACCCCTCGCAGATAGATAGATAGATGGGCTGGTGGAGGTGAATAGAAATCCTTCAAGCTCACAGGGCTGAGAGATGGACTAACACTGCCAGGGTGGAAATTTGATTGGTGGCCACTCAGTGACTTGGGGGGGGGGAATTTCTGTTTAACATACGGCATCATGATCTTGGGCTTGCAAGGTTTTTCTCTGCGATTGCAGTTCTGAGACATTAAAGCGTAACTTCACACTCGATGAGAAGCCACCAAACACAACACAGGAGTGACGCAGCCACGACTGTTGGATGCATGGCCACGTACGGTGCGATGTGAAGGGTCAGGGGACATGGGGGGACTGACTCACTGACGTTCAGTTAAACGGACAGAGTCAGAGCAACCCAGCCACGAGGAGCTGATGTCCGACATCCTTTTTCTCTGATGTGTTGTAGCTGAACTGGCTCAGCTATCAGAGGCTCTCCAGTGTGTGTGTGTGTGTGTGTCTGTATCTGTGTGTGAGTGTCAGTCCGTAGTTGTAGCCTGCCTTTTATCAGTTCATTTCTTGTTAAGCTCTTAATATAGTACAGTTACAGTAAGCCAGTGTGCTTAATACCACTGCAGCGGAATAAATCTTATTCATGTACAACCTTTTTCTGCATTTATCAAGTGTGCAGAAGCAAATGCTGCCAGCAGCTTTGTGTGAGCTTCGTCTTGCCTGTTACATCACAGTTAGGGAGGGGCCAGAAGGTTCAGCTGAACCAAAACTTTCAAAGCCAAAAAGACAGAAACAACCTCAGCATGATATGGTTTCACACACAAGATGAATTTTATTGGAAAAAGCACTTGCATCAACATCATATGACAAAAACCGCCATGTGATTATGTAAACCATACAAAATGATGATGTAGTTACTCCTTTAACATCAGAGATATAACATCCTGGTTGGCACTATGTATTCTGTCAATGTTTAAATGCCAAATTTATCAGGGATCATTGAATTGGGCAGCATAGTTTTTTGGTGGCTATCACTGTCGCCTCGCAGCAAGACAATTGTGGTTCTGAACCAGCGCCACTGTGTGTGGAGTTTGCATGTTTAGCTTTGGTCTGCATGGGTTTCCTCCAGGTACTCTGCTTCCTCCCACAGTCCAAAGATGTGCAGCCCCCCCTCATGACTCTCAAAGGATGAGAAAGGATCAACTGTATAGCTAATGGATGGATGGATCATTAAATTGCATCACACAGATGACAAAGATGACAAAGAAGGCAGCTTTGATTAAAAGCCTGAGATTCTTTTTACTGTGCAAGAAGCTTTTTTGTAGTAAGTACAAGATATCCTTTTAAACAAAACTCTTATTTCTGTTATAATATATGATAAATTTGACCTTTAATCATCTGAACAGCCTCTTATAAGTGCCACAAATAGACTGGAAAGAACGCACCTATGGAAAAGAATGGACACCACATAAAGGTGATGTAAAACATCAATACTCACACAGAACTGCAGGTCAAGCTCCTTGGCTAATAGTTAAGGTTGTTTTTAAATCAGAATGTCAATTTCCATCTTTGGAATCCACAACCAGTCAAAGTCAAAGTTAATTTGGAGCACTGCATCAGCACAGTATGGAGGCCCCCCCTCTCAGAAATTTGAAATGCTACTTGAAATGTCAAACCCCTGGGGAATCTCATTGATTTGCTGATTTAGCCAATCACTGGTTATCAGTAACAGCAGCAGCACATCAGAAATGGACATTTCCACCCTTTGCCTGCCTACATTACATTTCCTGATAAAACCTCAGTATGGCATTGAACTTAGAGTATGCATGTGGCATTTACTGGCTGGAGTGGTAGTGACCAGCCTGAACTTTTCGCCCTTTGATTGCTAATTATCACTCAGACACATGCACTTTAATTGTTCTTGAGTCTTAACACGGAGAAGGTATCCCTGTACGGACCAATATGTTTGCTGTGGTAAACTGTTCAAATGTTAATTCTGTCCAGGTTTTGGGTGACATCCAGCGACAATATACAGTACATGTGCACAAGCAAGCAGTCCTATCTTATAAACGTGCAGTTTTTCACCTGTATATAAGGCTAGACTCTAAGTGAAACAGGGTTTCAGGGTTTCACTGAGCAACATGCACCCATGCTCAACCCACTCATCTCCCAGTCCACACGATGCTGGCCATATGGTTATGCTCAAACAAACATACTTGGGTAGGGAGATGAGCAAAACTCTATCCAAGAACGGTGGGGGGCGCACAAGTGTGTGTGTGTGTGTGTGTGTGTGTGTGTGTGTGTGTGTGTGTGTGTGTGTGTGTGTGTGTGGGGGGGCGCACAGGTAGCCTATGCTATTTATTTATCACCTGACAGATAAGAATCCCGGACTTCACTCTTGAGCAGGTAATACAATGAAACTGAAATTAGGAAATCAACGTGAAGTGAAACAGATTCATTATAGAGAGAGGGAGAAAGAGACAGAGAGATAGATAGATAGAGAGAGAGAGAGAGAGAGAGAGAGAGAGAGAGAGAGCCTTTCTTCACTCTCTGCGCTCCTATTATATTTTTACACAGACCACTCTGCACAGCTAGATGATGCCGCCCCGTCGGGCAAATCCGTCCCGTCTATCGAACATCCCACCGACACCCACAACAGCTCTCCGCAACAACTCTTCGTGTGAGCAAAGCATGGGATATTGAAATTCGCCCCACGCATCGAGTACTGACATAGGCTACAGAACCACCATAGAGAGAGTGTGGGTTTTTGCATCGGTTGTGTGTGTGAGAGAGAGGGAGACAGGGCTGGAGAGATGGGCTCTTGGGTCGTGTTGCAACAACCCGGTAAACCCCTCCGTTTATTGCGTGTCAGCCTTCCTCTCCAGCACCCGACAGTCCCTGGGTCACCCAACGAGCCCAATCAGGCGCCCGGCCCCCCAATCTAGCCACCAAGTCGTTCAGCCAGTCGCCCAGAATACCAGCTGTACCCTTCACCATCAGTCACCCTGCTGCGGATTAGTCCAACCAGCCACCCAGTGACAGTCATCCGACCAGCCATCATCAACCCCAATCACCCGACAGGCTAACCAGTCATCTACCCATCCATCAACCCCTCCAGCGGGTGGTCACAACTCTCTCCCCGGGAACAAGCGCGCGCCGTTGCGCTGCGAGCCCCTTACCTTTAGCGCTTCTATATCCAAAGACGTCGACCGGTCCATGACAGAGAGAAGTACTGCAAATCAGTCACGAAAATAGAAGTCCCACAGGCGAAGAGGAGGAGAGGAAAGAGATTAAAAACGGAGACCAAAAAAAGTTAGAATGCTCTCTAGAGTCTTAAACTCTGCTGCAACATCCCCTGGATTATTGTCAGGGATGGGATATTAATATTCCACCACGGTGACGGATTTTTTCAGTTTCATTCCTCCCGGTGAGTCGCTTGGTAAAATCAGGACTCCATACCATGCAAGTCCCCACCACCACCACCTCTGGTCCACGGTTTGGTCCGTGCAGGGGACGAATGGAATAGAAAATAAATAGAAATGTAAAAGAATTAGACGTGCGCAGCCAAGTGTTTCAAGCTGTGGCTTTTGCGCACTTCTCCCCTGTTAGTCGGTGAGCAGGATAAATGCCGTTATATCCCGCTGAATCCCAGTAAATGTGAGTGTGGTGCTGTGTCTGCTCGTGCAGCAGTGGTCGGCAACTGGAGAGAAGGAGTCCGGATCAGACAGCTGATATTCTGCCTTGCCTGGGCGACTTCCATGCGGCAAACCGCCAGAGATACCAGCTCTCCCCGAAAGAAAAGAGATGGAGAGAGACAGAAGGAGGGTGGGAGGGAGGGAGAGAGAGAGAGAGAGAGAGAGAGAGAGAGAGAGAGAGAGAGAGAGAGAGAGAGAGAGAGAGAGAGAGACCTGGTGGGAGAAATTCTCAAGAGAGGGGATGGGGAGAGCTCCGAGAGTTGTGACGAGGGGAAAGAAGGAAGGAAGGTTTATGTTGTATATTGTTCAAATGACTGATACGTCGGTGTGTGTTTGTGTGACAGAGAGGGAGGGGGAGAGAGAGGAAAAGAGAGAGAGAGGGAAAGAGAGAGAGAGAGGAGGGAGGGAGGGAGGGAGAGAGAGAGAAGGGGGGTCTAATCAAGTAGATGAATCGAAAGTGCTGCTTTGCCACTGAAGACAAGTAAGATTTAAATGCAGAGGCTGTTGCAGAAAGTCTGGGGTTACTGCCTCTGTGTGTGTGTCTGTGTGTGTGTGTGTGTGTGTGTGTGTGTGTGTGTGTGTGTGTGTGTGTGTGTGCGTGCGTGGTTGTATGTATGTGTGAGGTAGATAGATTGAGAGAGTCATGATTATTGGTACTATGGTTACATTTTGTTGTGGGAATATAACTGAAATAATTTGAAATAATCACACTGATTGTGGTGTAGAGAAAACATATAGATCCTATTTGAGTCCTCAAAAAACTTTTTGTCTTTCCTTCTTTTTTACTTCATTATAGTGTAAATTGTCTCCATCCTTCTCCTGCATAATAAGGTGTCGCCGCCTGCCGACCACCGGGGCATTTTATCATCTGTCACACACCTTTTGAATAAGGAGAAGAGCAGAGCGGGGGAGAGGGGTGAGGAGAGGATATGTGAGGAGAAAGGAGACGGAAAAGAGTTGAAATTAGGAGAGAAATAGAGACCAGTGAGGGAGAGAAAGTGTAAAGAGAGGAGGTGAGACGAGGATGAGGGCAGGTGCGGTTACAAAAGGAGGAGAGAATTTGGGAGCAGGGGAGGTGATAAAGAAGATGAGAGGAGTGCAGTGGAGAGGAGAAAAGGAGGGTTGAGGAGAGGGAAGGAGTTAAGATGGTGCAGTGGCAGGAGATGGGAAGAGAGGGGAGCAGTGAAGAGCAGAGAATGAAGAAAGGAGAGAAATACTATAAATGTCCATCTCTACAATGCCATTCTCTGTTAGAGTGACAAGTGCAGTCCAGCTATCTATTCTCAAATGTTTTTCTTCAAGGTCTGTGGTACATACCCTAGATTTTGAGATAAAATGTCACAAAATGAACAATTGGGGAGAAAAACCCAATACCCCAAAAGTGCCTTGAAGACAAGTTAAATGTTGAAAGGACAGATTTTTAATCTCTTTACATCATTTAATACCACACTATTTGCAGGATAGAATATGAGATTTAATTACCTTCTTTTTGATGCAGCACCAATTGTGGTGTACAAATCTGCAGACCTCGGCTGTCTTCAGCAGTTGTACTCTGCTCATAGAAATTTTTACTCCTGTCCTCCTGACCTATCATATTAGATATGATGACTGCAGGCGAGGCAAGACAGGTAGGATATGCTGAATAATGTTCTCTCACAGGCTCAGACCTCCTCTGCTAGCCATGCGGAAAACACCTTGCCATGCTGTAACAAGGAGGGATATGATTATCTCTTCACCCAATCTTCTGCTGCGGATTTAAACCGTGCAAATTATTATCCATGTTATGACATATATTTTATTTATATTCTGTAAGTCTGCAAAGCCCAAAAGGTTGGGTTTTTAGCTTCATCGCTAGTTTCCTTTTCCCTGTGTCTCCAGAAAACAGTGTATAGCAGTGTATAATATATAATTAAAAGTGTAGAAGTTAAAAAAAAGTGTAGTAGACCACTGCATCATCATCCTCATCTACTGCGTATATGTTGTCCTCAATAATTTCACCTGCAACTTCAAAGCCTCTGCACCGAGAACCACTTCAAGTCCTTTCTGCTTCACCTGATTGTGATGTCCACTTCAAGTATCATAAGTTTGTGTTCAATATGCTGTATTTGCCTCTGAGAGCAGGCACCCACATGCATTCACACTGAGATACTCAAAGAACACGTACACATACGTTGGTAAACACACACATGCGCGTGCACACACACACACACACACACACACACACACACACAGCTATAGGCCTATTGAATTGCACACAAGAGAACACAGAGGAACATTTGTTGAGGGAGTCGGTCAGAGATAACGAACATCATATTAATGAATGCCTTCCTCATTCTCTCTTCTTTTCTTTCTTAGCTCTCTCGATACATGCCTCTCTCCCTCTCCAGCTCTTTCTTTCCCTCTTCATCCCTCTCACTGTTTCTCTCTTTGCATCCAATCCCTCTCTACCCCAGATCTCTCTCTCTCTCTCTCTCTTCTCTCTCTCACTTGTGCTCTTTTGCTATTTCCTGCTCCTCTGTAACTCAGGGACCCCCACCACCTCCACCTCCCCACCCCCAGCTCTCTTTCTTTTCTATAAACTTTGTGCTGTCGGGCAATTAATCATTTTTCCGAGGACTCGTTATTTTTTATAAGGGAGCGGCTGACCTCGGATATGGGCACCCAGTCCTGTGCCAGCTGGAAATGACATCACCCATCTCTCCCCTCCTTCCCCACATCTCTCTCTCTCTCTCTCTCTCTCTTTGTGCCTATCTCTCCCCCTGCATGTTAAATCACCATAACCAGTTTTCTCTGCTTCCATTTACTTGGCATTATATCTCTGCTGCTTGCCCAGATGTGCAAATATACAGAATCCCCCTCACCTATTTCAGTGGTTTTACTGCCAACACTGTTCATCAAAAGCTAAGACAGCTACTGTAAGCACTATACTAAATGTAATTTGCTGTACAAAAAGGCACCTGAATTTATATCGCCTGGGAAGAAACAGCTCCCATGGGATATTTTTCAAATAGGCACATATGGCTTTCACATGTGGAAACACCTTCTTTTTCTATGTATTTCTCCTAGATCCTTACCACAGTATTCAGAGGTCACCATCATCATGTGTCATTTTACCTGCCCCACCACTCTCAAGACCCTCGATGCAGCTGTGCAGTGGCAGTAACTGACTTTAACAGGCGTCTCTCTCTTTCTCTCCATCCCTCTGCTCTCTCCTTCTTGCAATGCTCCTCTAGGCTGTGATCAGATAGGAGCTTTATTCTTCTGCTCAAATGCAAAGTGCAGCTGTTTGCTTTGCTTGCTGCAAAGAGAGCAAAAGCTCTCGGGATAATCACATTAGCTCTTGTTGTCATGCAGAGCAAGGTTTAACAACTTGCTAGTTTCTGGTTAGCATTTGCCAGATAATCTAAGGTTTCATAGTCATCTATGATAGTAAATAGAATCACTTTTGGTTTTGGATAAAACAAGAAATCTGAATAAGTCATCTTGAGTTTTGGGAAATATTGCCTGGTATTCTTAATATTTTTTCTTACGTTGAACAAATATTTAATTATTTAAATGAGAAAATAATTAGTCATGTATCATTAATTGACAATGAAAATAGAAAATACACAATAGTTGTAGCCTGAATCACTGTGCCTTATAAGACATTATTTGATACATTCTTTGGTACAGCTTATCAACTGACAAGACTTTCATATTAAAAAGTTCAGGGACTACAGCACTATATAATAACCATGTGACACAATTCCAAGGGGAATCATTTGACAAATTTTGCAACCAAGCCCAGCAAGTCTGGGAATGTTTCCACGATTGAGCTGCTATAGAGTGAATGAACTGCAGTTTAACAAGACTGCAACACGTACTGATTGTTTCACGGTGCATTGGCTTTAATATTCCAACATGAGTTTCATTTCTGCAGTGCATATGTATGTGTGTGTGTGCGTGATAGAGACAGAGAGAGAGACAGCACGGTTTGTTCTTTCGTTCATAAGATATTTATGATTTCTATTATCATTTGTGTGCTTGTATAATTAATATTTAGATTCATATTTTAGTTTTAGTTCAAAAGTCTTGCTGTCACTACACTTTGATGGGAGATTTGGGAGCACTGGGCCAGTATCGCAGGTTTCTTTATGTTTTTTCCAGCAGGTCATTAGAACTTGCACAAGCCATTTACACATCTATTACTGGGTCATTAACATCCTCCCCTTCACCCCCTTGCTGGAGGAATCCATTCTCATTGCCTGTTCCGCTGTAACATATCAGCACACAGACTGCCATCTAGCATAACATCTACCTCTGTGTCCTGTTACATTGATTTTGTTTCTGTTTGTTCTTCATACCTGCCATTGTGTTTATACACTTGGTACTAGGAAGAAATCATTGACTTACAAGAAAGAAAGCTTCCTCTGTCTGTACCTTTTAAGGCTCTGAACAGCTCTATCAGCTCATTTTCAACGCTATTTACCACCTGAAGGTAATATTATGTGGCCAAGAGCCGAATTGAGTTAATAGGGGGTGAACCACCTGAGTAGGCATGCAATCTACTAGACAGACAGGAAGCTTTTTTGCACAACTGAGACTGAATGGAACAAAGTAAACTAGATTAGGCACTTCCTCTCCCTTGCCTATAAGGGTGATAGATACAGGGAGTCATGCCAAGTGGCCAGAAAAGTAGAAAACCATATCCAATTCAGTACAGTATCCATTGTCCTACTTAAAGGCCTAATGGTCAGTTTATGCTGACAGTGTGTTAAGGTAATGAGGCTGTAGTTTGTTGTGGTGTTGTGGACTGCATCACAATGAAAAAATTATAACATCTGTATACGTATACCAACTACAGTATCAAATAAATGAGTATGTCACAGTCACCACTGCTCTGAGTGTGAAAAGTTTTATCCAGGTAATATTTATCGCGGGGCTAATGTACTGCATTACATTAGTCACAAATTGCTTAGGTGTAATTTCATGGGCAGACAGGGAGACAAGTCACCCTCAGTGGTTTCACATAAATCATTTGTCCCCCTCAATTAACTCTATCAAGTGTCTGTGACAAACTCACCCCTCCCAGAACATATGAGCGAGAGAAACAGAGAGACAGACTCTGCAGTCCTCGGTTCAGATGTCACATTCGTTTATAATTTTGACAAATTGTCGGCCCTGCTGCAGACCACTAAGTTAATCAGGGAGAGATTTTCACTCAGTCTGTTGGTCTGAGAATGAAACACATTCACAATAATAAAAAAAAGATGAATTAAACTTTCAAATGACAGCATGATAATTAAAAATTGTTCATCTTGTATTGTGACTTCTAAAGAATACTCACAGATAATTCTCTGTTCACTGAACAGGATCAGTCAACCTAACATGGTGGTTTCTGCTTTGGATTCAGACCCAGAAATTATGAATCATTCAATTATCTATACTACTGTTGTGTCTTCTTCTTCTTCTTCACTGTTGCCAACAGCTTCCCTGACCTGTTCTCAGTAAGTGATCGGTTCAGGATTACATGTGAAGTCACAAAATGTTATATAGGCCCATACTACAGTACGTGCAGTGTATTACCATCACACGTTAGTAAATCCTAGGCTGTAATTCCTGTGGCAGCAGTATCTATAAAAGTATTCTTACTATACTGTAATGATAGAATTACTCTACAGTCTGCCGGTTGCATAGTATGCTAGCGTCATGTAGTTCGGCTAGGCTCAAAAACTACAAAACCCAGAGGCGTTGGCGCGTCTAAACCTCTTTGCGCTGATTGGTCCACTCAGGATCCAATCCGCTGTCTCTCGACGTGTCCCTCGGTCACAGCATCCTTCCGTCATGGCGTCTGTTTGGCCGAAAACCTTCGCTAACCTGACTGTCCTGTCTGTTTTCTTCCTCCTGCTGCTATGCCTGCCGCCCGGGGGAGGGCAGAAGAAGAAGGAGGTAAGGCTTTAACCGTGTGAATTCATCTTTCAGCGAGTATTTTTTGTGATGTTTAGCGAGCAGGGTGTACAGGATGACTCTGCCGGCGCGCGTTAAACTGGAGTGGGTTAGCCAGAATGGACAGGAAGTCAGTCGGGGCTAAGAGCTGGTTACTACTTTTTTGGGGAACGATAATTACTACTGATTTACTTACAAGTTGGGGGTGTGACGATATATTACTACTGATATGATATAAAGGAAAGAGCACAACTAACGTATCCCAATTATTTACACCGACTTTCGGACCTTGCTTTGACTGCAGCTATACTACTGCAAAATGCTCGTGCATCGTTGCCAGCGAGGGTTTTATTTTGAAATCTGTGAGTGCAGGAAGTGCTGTGATTTACTTGCCTGTAGCTTAACAGTGGTAATAGACGACGTTTTTGAGAATCACACAATAACCACAATAGCAGCTAGCTACCTGACAGCTGCGTGTAGGTTGCTGTCATGCTGAACAGCCCCGACCGGTTTAGTGTAATAGGCTGTCATGTCTGTGTGGTCTTTATGTTGAAGCGAAAGCAGGTCTGTTTCAGATGAGCGGGAAGTGAGGAGGAAACTGCGGTGGCTTTCTTGCTCTGACACATCACTGGACTGAATGGGCACACATGGTGTGTGTGTGTGTGTGTGTGTGTGTGTGTGTGTGTGTGTGTGTGTGCGCGCGCGCGTGCATGTGCGTACCTGCTTTGTGTTAAATCGACTGGAGTGACTTATACATATTCTGTTGGTTATGTTATGTACCAATCGGCTCTCTGATGATACTTCCGTCACGCACACATGCGTATTGGTGATGGGTTAACTTCAGTGCTGCAGCAACATAAATGTGTCGTATTTCATATGAGATGCGGAAACAGAGGGAATCCAAACCCAGACAGTTGAAGTAAATGTGCAAGTTTTTATGATTGAACAGAGAAATCTTTTTGATTGTTCTTCTCATGTATTCATGAATGTGTTCATGCATACTATCTTTTTTTTTTTTTAAATGATTGAAATTAAAACTGCTTTATCTTCATTTCAGGTTGTACTTTAGCATGCCTGTGGTGGGTGAAAGAAACAGCATCTTAATTTAATTTAAGTGTATGCTGATGATTCCTGCTTTTATGTAACTATAGATAATTTTCTTCCTCTTCTTTATCCTATATCCTAAGCATTATTACAGGTCATTTTTTGTCACTTCACCTAACCTAGAATTATGACAAATATTACACAATACGCTATAAAACTTGTAACTTGGGAAACTGAGTTTGACAAAATCACGTATTAGCTATTGCAGGAGCTTTAATCCATGTACATCCATTCATGTAGACTGTGAGATTAGTTTCAAGTACTCCAGTCCAGCGCTGACGTGTGAAGTCTCACGTTAGCTGCGAGACACACATGTTTTGGTGCTTTTGCTGGCAGCTCACATGGACAACATCTGTGATATAAAAACACGATATTTCCAGACATTTATATAGTAATTAAAAACTGTTTCCTCATCATAGTTTGGACAGTAAGGTAACTGCGTGTGGGGCACCTCTCCCCCGTCACTTGTGACAGCACCGTTAGCTGGAATGACAACCGCACTGGATGACAGCCCGGCAAGTGGTGCCAGTGTCTGCATTCAGTGTGAGGAAAGAGGCGTTATGCGAGTCTGCCCTTCTTTTCTGTCACCCCTCTCCCTGTTATCATTTAAAGCAAGAGTTCCAGTTTGCTCATTTTGAGAAGGCACTGCATTTGTAAATCTTTGTAGCCACCCATGCTGTGATCCTACACAGCAAAAGAGAAAGTCAGACACTTCACCTGTTAACATAAAGTTCTTATCTGGGCCTCAGATTTTCTACTTTTAGTGAGCAGCCTCAGAGATTTTTAATATCTTGTCATGGACCAAGGGCTTGGAACAAAGTCAGAGGGTTGCTGTAAATGTTTCACTGCTGCAATGCCTCATCAACACCTTTCTTCTCAGCCTGTTTTGCATATGAATAGAAAATTGATTGAGTGGACAAATTGTGGAAGGATTAAATGAAGGAATGCATGGACAAATACAGGACGTGACAGGTAAACAAATATTTGAATGAAAGAAAAAAAAATGAAAGCATAATTGAATATGTCACCAAATGAACGAACAAAGCCCTGACTGAGTGGAAGGATAAACTGAAGAATAAATGGACAGATTAACCATTGATGGAAAAAAGCATTTGAGTGAGTGAGCGAGAGCACGAATGAATAATTGAGACTGGCATTTGCCCTGCAGTTTGCTGTAAATACTTAATTCTTTCTCTCATCAATTTAGACGGCTTGCGTTAATGTATGTGTAATTCACGTGTCTCACTAACGTCAACATGTAAGAGACTCCCTCTTCAAACAGTAACATCTCTAGCTCCGGTTATTTTCTCACTTACTTAAACAGCTGGCACGGGCAATGGATGGAACACGTACGTATTTACATTTGTTTGAAGCAAAATCTGTTCCATATAATGACCAGTCTCCTGCTTCAAGGGTGTGTGTGCCGAAGCTTTGTGGGGAAAAATTGGAACGTCTCCAACAGTTCCGATTAGGAGTTTAAAGCTTCTGCCTTACAGATATAAATGAATGCTCTTCCGAAATCCTATTTTTAAACTTCTTTTTTTTCCCCACCCAGGACAGTCTCCGAGCGTCAGTGCTTATTTTCAGCAGTGCCTTGTTTCACATTCACAAAAGTTCACCAGGGAGCTGCCCATTATAGCCACAGTACGCTCAAGGACATCTCACGTTATCTAATGAGCGGACAGAACGCGCATTTCTCAACCGCTTACCCGGAAAATGTATCCAGCTGTTATTACTTTGCATCTCAGGCATTTAGGAGACGCTCTTTAAAACCCTTGAGCTAAACCTTTGGTTAACTTTGGTCCGGTCTGAAAGATCCGAGTGCGACTCTGTACCAAGTAGCACACGGGAGCTGGCCACACATACTTACATAAGCAGAAATACGCACACAAACACACACACGCGCGTGTGCGCGCAGACACACGGGCATACTTTCAATGAGCCACAGGAGAGATATTGAGGGGTTATAATGTGAGAAATGTACTTTCCCAGTTGCCTGCCTGGGGCCATGGCAGAGGAGGTGGAGGAGGCAGGGGAAGATCTTATTTAGCTGAAAATAGAGTAAATGGTGAAGCAGCACTTTGTATTCATCTCACCAACTTCGGCTCTCCCTCATTGCCCTTCATCTTGCCCAGGCCACCATATTCTCTGACTCCAGGCTGCGGGGCTGGGTAAAATACGCTTAAAGTTATAATAAAGGCTGTCCATAAACGTCAAGTCAGTATTTAAACCCGAAGTTCGTGTTCGAAGCGCTGTATATTTATGTTTGCGGTGTCCCAGTTGATCATGATAATGACGAAGACACTAGTTTAACAGTATAATTATTCCAAGATCTAAGCATATATGCTTATATTGGACAACTACAGGTCTTTATTCCACCGGCGCACAAAGTCTAAAGGGCTGAGAGAGAGCAGCGCCCTGGGTCGAGTTCTGATGCAGTGTTGTAATTGTCACTGTTTGGATTTACTTCTGTTGACTTCTCTCATAGTTTTACCGCTCATCTAGCAAATAGGAGCCTCGCGGCGTTTATATCCACTCTACAGTGTTTATATCTCCACTTTTTATGGAGCTGAATTTAAGACTAGCTCCTATCAAGCAAGGAGTTTGCCCTTGGTGGGTAATTTAATGTCGTCTGCGTTTGCTTGCACGGTGAAAGCCTTCCAGTAAACCAGGGGTTACAGTTCTCTTTATATATATATATATATATGCCATATTTAGTTGTGTTATATGAATTGACACCATTATTTTGATTCACTATTTCTTTATTATTCAGCAAAATCAAACGGGGCCACATTACTGCCGGAAAGTCGCCCAAATCGGTATGAAGGAACGTGGCGCCACCACCGTGCACCCAATCCCCTGAATGAGAGCGCAGCAGATGGTGGTCAGCCTGCGTCACCAGCGCAAGGAAGGAATTCTGGCTCATTACAACTCGCTTTCATAAAGCGCTGGTGGAGAAGGAGACATGCGCAGTCCGTCTTTTCGATACCTGTTATTGCCCGCGCGGAACGGCGTCTCGGGGAGATCAGCTGACGGGCAGAGTTGCGCTGAGGGCGGCAACAAACATTGGCTCTCAGAGTCATCGAGCGATAGTGGCACTTTTGCAGCAAAAAGCGTGCTGTATCATGTGGATGGAAAGTGGTATTGCTGTCAGAGGCAAACCTCAGAGCACTGATAGTGGCACTTTTTGGCCACTGTTATTTATGCCCCCAGGAAGTTTAATGTGAAAGAGAGCGAAGGAAATGTAGAAGCTGAGGAGAAAGTTGCGCATCAAGATCGCGACAGAAATGAAAAGGAATTTTAAAAAGGAATTAGAAAAAAAAAACAGCGGCGCTGGACCCCCTGCCTTTCTAAATCCCACTATACGCCACCCCGGGGAATGGAAGAAATAGTCGTGGACAGAGAAATAATATTTATATCCCTTCAATACTCCCTCGTTCATCACCCCAGCTCTGCTAGATATTATATCCAGCTTGTGTTGTGTTTCTGTCTTAAGGCTGACTACAGCACAAAGAAACAACCAATGTAAGCACTTCCCAGACCTCGGCGTGTGGAGTCAGGGCGGGGAAAGAGAGAGGAAAAAAAAAAAATAAAAAAAAGGCCAGGGCTGAGGCAAGGAGAATTATATATCTAGAGAGTTATATATCTACAGAGACGTAGAGATTGCAAAGTAGCGGGCTTGCCACCACACCCAGGGACCAGTCTAATAAGTGGATCGGAATAATAAGAGCTTGCCACCTCTGCACACAGAGGCGCAATAAACTAGCGGGCAGGCCCTGCAGGATATAACCCGAGCCGCTTGCTGAGTTCAGACTGGGGCTTAGGAAGCTAAACAACAGTGTAAGCACTGTTGGCTCTCAGTTTTCGGTCTGACCCGGCCGTTGGAAAATGAGGCGTGTGTCCCACTGTACCCAGCGTCTCTCAACCCATGGACAGAAGCAGGCGCTGTCTGGGAAGACGCAGCTTTTCTCCATTAAATTCAAGCTCCGTTGACAAAGATTTTGACGTGTTTTAAATGTAAACTTTGGGTAAGATTTATCTGTCCAAGAGTAGAACATTGAAATGCGATGATGTGACACAAATGATTTGAGAATTTGATTAAATTTCCAGAAATACCGTGAATCTGCGAGTCTGTCAGGCTTTGACTGAAATCCAGCCGGCTGCCTGCCATGACGGTCATAAGGAGAAAAGCGAGGCCTCGCCTGCGCTCGGTGCCGCGAGAGTTTTACGGGCGGCATACGGCTGGAGCACGGACTTTTTAACACGCAGACTTTCATTTCAGAACCTGCCTGATCGCCCGTTGCCGCCGATGGAGTTTTCGGGCCTAGTTCTCTAAACAGCTGGCTTCGAACCCCCTGTTTAATGCCCAAGCTCTGCGTAGACGGGTGCTCGTTTTCGCGCTGGGTCGGGAATCGTAGTTTTGATACTGTCCCGCGCCCTGTCGGCCCAGGCGTCCGCGTGTGAACTTTGGATGTGCAGAGCGGCTCCCTGCGTTTGCGCCTTTCCTCAAGTGGTCTACGGCCTCGGTCGATCCTCTCCGTTGCTCTTTTTTTCTCATGAAAATAAATGCGAGGGGGTTCCAAGGGTGCCGGAGAGATGAATACCCCCGCCTTTCTCCCCCCCGTGTTGCCGGTGCAGCCCAAACTGCAGCGAGAAATCAGCCAGAATGGTGCCGTAGTTTGCTCGGTGAGATGTTTCAATGTTCTCCCGGTGAATTCGGGGGTGATTTGTTTGGATCTCGCTCATTAGCCGTAGTCATCTGAATTATTGATGCGGTCATGTCAGGCCTGCTTTCCCACTGACTGATGGCCTGTGTTCCCAAGTCATTTTCCTCCTCTGTTATTCCTCCCTCTCCTCCTCCTTTCCTCCCCCTCCCCCCTCCCCTTACCTAACACTTCTATAAGTAATTTTCTGAGTGGCCGAAGGTTTTCCATCTACAGCTCTCACTCCCCTTATCCGCCCCCTTTCGTCTCCCGTGTCGCCTCCCCCGTATTTTTTTTCCCTTCAACACCCTTTCTCTGGAACATCCCTTTGACATTTCTATAATCATGCGGCGTCGTGAAATGATTTCGGTCTTTGTTTTCAGCCGGATGTCGGGTCCTCCGCTTGTCCTCTTTGCTTTCTTCTTCCCTCCCCTTGTCCCTCCCATCTCCTTTGCCCTCACATGTCTGAGGCCGATTCCTGAGCCAGCCCTTTTAAATCTGAGAGGGGCGGCGCCACTCCGTCGCCGTGGCCGTCGATTTCTCAGTGCCATCCAGCGGAGGCATGGCAGCTCTCTCCTTCTGAAACGCCCGTCTCTCTCTTTCGCCTACAGTCGTTCGCTCACATCAGCGAGTGATGAAACCGGTCGGACGCATCTTTCCGCCACGTGATCGCTTTGCAACCTTTTTTTGCAGCCTTTCCCACGGTCAGTCACACAAACGCCGACTCGCTCACGAGGCCACTCTGTCACATTTTCAGTTAGTCAGTCGGGGAGACGCGCTCCTGGTGTCAAGTAAATACTCGATCAGCTTGTCCCTCGGTCCGGTCGTTCACTCAGAGAGTGAGTTAGGAGCTTCTGAAGTCGCCGTAGCTTTTTGACGTCAAAGCATAATACGGAAGCACTCAGAAGAACAAATCAGGAGGCCTCACGTAAACCAGAGCCCATCACGCAGCCAGTCACTTGAAACCATGTGTAATGGATATAGTGCTGTCTCACTGCCTCTTCGTCCCTGCCGGTCATCATCATCCCCCCCCTTTTTTTTTTTTACCGTCTTTCTCGTCACTGTCGCTTCTCTTCTCTTCTCATCCCATTCCTTTACTTCCTTTTCTTCATCCCTCAACTTTCCCCCCACATCCTCCATGCCCCGGCTCCGCTCCTCCTGAGCTCCCTCCTGCTGTTCCCCCTCCCGCCCACCCCCCACAGTGACGGGCCTTGCTGTACAGCTGATATGTGGTGGCATGTTGTCATACTGTGTGCGCGCGCGTGTGTGTCTGTCTGGCTTGCGGCTGATAAGACGTCACGCACTTATCCTCCCAGACAGACCTGTGTCGCCATGACGGTTCACAGGCCCCGCACACTCACTCGCTCACTCTCTCACTCGCTCACTCACTCACTCACTCACATGCAAACACACACAAAGATACACGTTAATGCATATGCACTAACTGCACAACCAGGCACGCACACACAGACTCGACTGTGCACAAGGCTGTTAGTAATAGTGGAGCTTTTCCTCATGCTGTGTTTGTGACTTTGTGTGTGTGTGTGTGTGTGTTTGTGCGTGCGTGTTGCCTGTCACAGATATCTGATGATTCTCTTATTAAACTCTTAGTCTTTCTGCTTCACTGGCAAAAAGCCTGTTAACACTCAACACAGGGCTAAAGACTGTCTGTGTGTGTGTGTGTGTGTGTGTGTGTGTGTGTGTGTGTGTGTGTGCGGGCGGGCGTCTTCGTTTCACTGTATGGCAGAGAGGCTGTCTTTTTGAAAACACTTGTCAAGAGAGAGGATAAGTACGGACGAGAGAGGTGGAGGGAGATTTCTTTTTCCCGGGGTTCTGCACAGACTTGTTCGACCTGAGGCCAGAGTGAGTCTTTGTTCGCTACAGTCACACCTAGAAATAATCGCGCTTTTTATGACTTTAAATTTAATTTCATCCCTTTCATGCGCACTGAAGCAACCTATTCAGGTGCATTTGACTGTAACATAACTTAACAAAAGTGCAAGTTCATTAGAGTTATCACCCTCCCTTTCTCCTATGATTTTTTTGTATTTCTTCTCTGGTAATGATTCCTACGTTCACTTTTCTTCGTTAACCTTTCATAACTTAAATACTATACATTCATCCGTTTTCTTTCTCTGACACAAGACTCGACATCCCACTGAAAGTCAATTTCTCAATGCTACTTAAAACTGCTGTCAATTTGCCATGAAAATACCGTGGGAAAAAAACTCTTGTGCCACGTCTTTGTCACACAAGAGGTGAAAATAAATCAAGGAGTGGCGTACCCGGCCTTTTTTTTTCTCCCCAATTCGTAGAGAAAGTGCCAGCGCGCAGGTCTCGGTGGAAAATGCAGTGAGCGCCCACGGCTCTGCTGTGCCTCTCACGAGGCGCTGGGATGACTGCATCCCTCAGTTCTGCTGGCTCATCCACTTCTTCCCTCCAGGCCTCAGACTCAAACTCCACTCGCGCAAGTTGCGCGAGACACAGCAGCTGCTAACAATGGTGGCGACCCTCCAGAGGCTGACATCCATCTCCTTCTTCATCTCCTTCCGCCTTCCTAAGCCTTTCGAAAAGCACATTCCGCAGCCATGCGTTCACGGCTCAGTCTGTCATCCAAATGCCTCTGCTCCCGAGTAAGATGTTCACTGTCAGATTATCCCTCCTCGAGCTTGCTCAAGAGAGGGTCCGCGGGGTCTCCCAGGACCATGATTGGCACTTTTGCTTGTACCCTAAATGGAAAAAGAAAAAAAGAAAAAAACAACCAAAACAACAAACTTGCTCTTGGTGTTAAGTTAAAGATGAGCAGAGAGGAATGAGCAGGCCATGGGGAGAGCATCACGAGGTCACGCCAGCATCTCGGGCCGCCGGCGGCGGGGAAAGGGTCGTCGCTCTCAGCCCGACTGAACAGTGTCACGGTGACCTTGCGTCGTGCACGCCGGCGGCCCGTCCAGCGCTGATGTCTGTGTCTGCGGTGATGGGAAGGAAAAGGGAAACAGGCGAGCGTTAATGATCCACTTTGATTCCAGGAGGCAGGCAACCAGGCTAATCATCGCGGTGACACAAGTCTCAGCTTTCCCACCGAGAGAGAGAGAGAGAGAGAGAGAGTTTTAGTCACAGACAGCAGCTCGTAAGAGGATGCAATGACTTCCTCTGTGATTGAAGTAATCCTCGTGTTGTTGGAGGGGGCGGCGATGGGGATATGAGAGTCGTCTATCTATTGTTTCCTCGCACCGGGGAGAGCCCCCGTCTCTCCTCCAAGCCGCCCGCAATCTCCCGCTCGAGGCAAACTAATAAATTGGCGTCAAAGTGCGCGTACGGCCCGACAGACCACCCAAACCCAACCGGACGCCGCCGGTTCTTCCGTCTCACTGGCCTTGAGTTTCTCACGCCGCTGCCGCGGCACAGGCACGTCACATGACGCGCGCTCTTCTGCATGTCAATCGGGGAAGCGAGGTCAGAAGCAGTTACTTGAAACGCGCGAAGTGACACACTTGGATGCTCGCCAACGGATCACACGTGATGTATGTTAATGGCAGGAACATGAACATGGATGCAGCAGGAGGAGGCTGCGGTTGGGGGGGGTAAGGTGGACATCTGAGGGAAGAAGTTAAAGTGCTCGTCCTCTTCCCGCCCGGTTACATTGAGATTCATTAGGAATTACAATTCTGTCAAAGCTTGCCTGTCTATCTGACAGGTTATTTATGCCCCCCCCAAAAAAAGTTATTAAACACACGCACACACACACACGGAGCAATGCGGTAATATAACGTAATGAACTGAAGCAGTTTAGCATAAAGCTGTAGTCAGGATAAATGCTAAATGCCATTTAGTTTAAGACCTGCTCTCTTTCCCTCAACTTTATTCCTCACTTTCACTCCCGCTCTTTTTCTGAACCCCCCCCCATTTTTGGGGCTTTACTGGTTTATCTCTTTTAAAAAGTCTCATCATTGGAGTTTCATTGAGCTGTAGGATTTTTTTTTTTTTTTTTTTTACGAGGCAATTTGTTTTGAGCCATTTTAAGGGTGTCCGTGAGCTTTGTTCGCAATGTGTGACGACATGCGGTAAGTTTATGCCGATGTTTTTGTTTAGTTGCGATACCCCCTTTTGGGGGTGGGAGGGGGGCATCTTTATCTGATGAATGACAAGACTCCTTTTTCAGGAGGATTAACATGAATCATAGGTGGTTACAGTATGGTCAGCAGTTTCTGTATACATTCGCATCTTTCCTGACAGAAAAAACCCAACAAAACAGTGCAAAGGTGACGATGCATCAGCTGTTATCTTTAGATGCCACAACCCGTTTTCCACTTTGTAATTCCCTGATTGGAGAAAATGGGGATCAGGATATAAAAGCTTACTTTATTTCACAATGCGGCCAAGCGGCAAATATGAAAATCCTTTTTTTTTCCCCCTGTTTGCTGAGTTCCCAGATTCAGTCAGAGCCTGATGCAGCTTGAGCTCTGAGCTGTGTGACAACTTCATGCCAGTTATTTCAGGATGTGAATCTCACGCAGAGTGATGGAGGGATCAGCCTGGCTGCAGACCCCAGACGGACACCGCAGATGGACACGGTCGCATCATGAAATTCGGAGGCAAAGCTGCGTTTTCGACACCTCCGACGGGCCGGCTGTCCCTTCACTTAACGCTGCAGTTTGGAATAGAATCATTTTAGAATCTTTGGTGACGTGAAGCAACAACCCGTCGCTTCATTCACACTCAGCGTGCACAGCTTGCAAATGGCACTTTTCTTTTGCAAAGTTGCAAGTTGGACATTCTTTCCATCTTCTCTTAATGGTGGCATTTTCTCAGCTGCCTTTGACCTGATTTATTGGGTAGGAAACAATGCAACTCTTGGCCGCGGAGTTCGTAAAATCCGTGCAGACTCAACTCTCCGAGTTGACGGACCCCCAGCTGCAAAAAGCGGATCCCGATTCCAGCCGTTGTCTTCGCCGAAATAAACAAGGCGAGTAAGAGCGGGCTCTTTGAGCCACGGCTGACAGATCACGTCTTTAATGAGGAGCTTGATTCGTCATGATTGTTGCACCCTTTGTTTCAGCTCAGCAACTGGTGGTCACTCCCTTTTCCCCGGCTGCTCAGATTATTGACCAGCCAATTAGTCTCACCAGCCAAGCTCGGAGCGCGATATGATTAGTGCGACTAGCTCGCCATCTCCCTGGTGAGACTGACACCACTTTGCAGTTGGCAGTAAGACAGCTGTAGCTCGCTGGGCTCGATGAAGTTACATTACTGCCATCACAGCCTGTAAGGCTGCATTCATTGCACTTGGACGGGGGGCAAAGACTTAATGCATGCGTTTTTTTTTCCCCCCAGGCAATAAGGCAAGAAAGGTTCTGGACAGCGGCTTTTCTCCAGTGGTTTTATTGCCGGCTCATTCGGAAATGAGCTCTTTAGTCGGCGCACCGGCCCGACTGCTTCATCAAACCAAGGTCATGATAAAGCGTCAGCGCGAGTGTCTGGCAGTCATTATGCGAGGCGTTTGCAGGATGTCACGTTGCACAATGCGTCTTGTCACTTCTCGGTTCTCACAGCACGCCAGGACCAAATTCTTAACAAAGGCGACGCCAACTCCGCGGACTCGCCGGGTTCAGGCCGCAGGTACGAGCCTGCCATGTCGACATTTGAGGGTCGCGCTCACGTGTTCCGACAAAAAAAAAAAGTCACCCCCAACTCCCCGATGCTGCAGCCAGGGCTTAGCGACGCCCGAGACGATTGTGAGCGGTGTGAGGAAGCCAAAACGGGCCAGAGCGTTTATCTCGTGTTCATCATTAATGATGATGCGTGCGGCCACACCTACTGTATCGCCACAGCGATGCGGAGGTAGGTCTGGCTGCGTGAAACTGAAATCCACAGGCACGGCCTTCACGCAGCTGCAGTCTTCACATTTATTCTCCCTATTTTTTCAATTTATTGCTAAAAGAAATAATTTTATGCTTTTCAGACACGCTTTTTTCCCCCCTCGCACAAATTGCACACCACTCCACAGCGTGGCCAGCCTATTTACCTCTGGTAAAACTCTTTTTAAGGCAACTATGTGAGTAATAAGTGTTGTTGCATCTGGAAGTCAGCGATACTTCATCTCCGCGGGGGAGAGAAAAAGTCTGGTCGTGTGAGTCACCGAGCGACGCCGCTTTGCGTCGGACCAAACGTCTCGCCCACTAATGGTTCGCGTGCACATAAAAACAAATAAACCCATGTATGCAAGTAAGTTAATGTTATTGATGCAGAACTTTAAAGGGCAAAAAAAAAGAAAAGGGAGGCGGAAAAATAACGGAAAGAGAGAACCCAGACAATGTTTAAAACAAACAAACCGCAAAGAAAGATTGGGAATCGTGGGAAAGCACAATTTGAGGTGCTTTCTTGAAACGCCCGCGGTTTTTGTGTACCGGCTGTCCTGATGTCTGTAAAAACCGACATCGTGACGGGCTGCTCGCAAGAAAACATCTCAGCGCCGCGAACTGCACTCAGCTCACAGCTGTTGGCGGCCGCACATTTACCCGGGGTGCTTCTCTATTTCAAGCTAACCCGTGTAGGCAGTTAGTGCTCCCTCTGCACGGTGAAGTCAGACACACTTGTGATATTTTTGGCGATTTCCTCTCAGAATTGCTCTCAAAAGCGGCTGCTCTTCCACGTGTAATGGGCCTAGTGAGACCGAGTGCTCACCTAAGCAGAAGCAAATAGCAAATGTGAATGGTTTCTCGGGCTAATTAGGGAGCACATTTAGCACACAGTTTTTCAAGGCGCCAACACCAGCGTCAACTTCCAAAGGATAATGAGGGAGCATACTAGGCCAATTACACTTGGATTTCCAATATGCTGATATGAGCATTATGCGTGCTTGAGCCTAACTTTGACCATTTAAAAGGATCGGCGCGGGCAGGTCGGACAGGTGCATAAAGCTAAAAGAGCGAGAGAGCGAGGAGGAAATGGAGGGTTTCGAGCGAAAGGTCACACGGGAGAGCGAAGACGGCGCAACTGCGGAGCGGGAAAGAGGAGGGCAGCCGACCTGTTGGTCCGACGGGCGCACAACTTCGTGACCTTTAGTGAGGCCAGCGCCCCCCCCGCCAACGCCCACGCTTCCACGTTTTCTCCACGTCTTTTGCTTTTCACACGAGCAGGCGGGTTTGCGTCTCTCTGTCATCCTGATTCTTCTTTTTTATTTTCTAACACCGAGTGTTTTGAAAAAAGAAAAATTCAGCACCGCAGGCAAGTGAATTGAATTCACGTCAGTCCTTCCTTTGTACCTGGGAACAAGGCTGCGTCAGTTGAGACTTTTCCGATTTTTGTGTTTGATTGGACGGAGATCCCCCCGCGGTTAAGGGAGGGTGATTAATGACATTTTTACTTCTGTAAGGAAATTTATTTTCCAACACAAGTCCATCAGGCATGGAATGTTTGTACATTTTGCCCTCTGTGACGTGGCCTGACATAATCGAATGTGGGTCAGAGTTTGTGAATCAGACATGGTGTGACTTCTTTTCTCATTTTACAGAGATGAATGGGGGGGGGGGTTTGATGAAGGTCAGCTTACTGTAGTTACTGTAGTTCCTTCCCAGCAGTATCCTGAAAACAAACTGGCTGACGCAAAGCTTTAATCGTGAGGCATCGACAGAAACGAGAGTTTGATAACTGAGATTTGTATGAACGAAACCTCACTACAGCTCCGAGTGAAAAAAACGTCTTTGCCGCCTGATGGTTGTGGGAGATTAGTGGCTGCCTGGTCATGACTGCGGGAGGAAAAGAATAAAAACAAGGGATTAGTGCTGTAATAAGCTCAATCCCTCAGTCAAATTATATTGCGGCGTTGAGGTAATGCTGGCCTCTCCAAACTCATATTTCACTCTGGGTTGACGCTGATAATTTTTAACTTTGCTTTCAAGTCTCAAGTTTCAGCTCTTTCTGACTGTTTTTCCCGCGACTGTTACCTCTTCCTCGTTGCATCCTTCACTTCCATTTTTATCGCGTGCGTCCTCCCCCCTCACAACTCACTCGTGGACTCTGCCATCTTCTGTTTTTCCGTCCGAAAAGTTTGGCGAGACGGGTTGAGCAGAGGGCGCTGCCCGTGCGTTAAGCCGTGCCTCGTTTCCTGTTCTTCTCTTCAGCGCTTAATTCGAACTCGGGACCACCCACGGCCGCCCGGAGCTACTGAGATTACTCAGCGAGCGGTAATGCAAAAGTCGGACTCACGCGGATAAATGTCTGAAGCCGAGCACCTAATGAGCGCTTGAGAGCGCGACCCCAAACGCGGTCGCGGGGCCTGGGATTCGTGCGGTCGCGCTCGCCGAAAATTCTGTCCGGAGCGGCGAGCGGATGAGAGTTTCCCTTCCTCACATATTTACTGGCATTTCACTTGAGCTCGCTTGAGGGGGAGCGAGACGAAGCAAAGATCAAACGGCGCGGAAAGACTCGGCGGTCGCGTGTCCCCCCATGCCGTGACGAATGAGCCACGTCTCGGAGAGACGAAGGAGCCCTCGTGCGGACCTCGCGCTCCTCTCCGAAAATTCGAGAGAACGGCTCTCTGCTGCGAATGACACGTCTCGAGGGTTTCGTTCGTGTCTCCATTTTTAAAGGTTCTGAATACATTTATCTTTGTTTCTGCTTTGGCCCCGCGGCCCCGTGATTGTTTTGCTCCATCCGTTTGCTAAGTGCAGATATAAGTATAATGTTGACCGTGGCTGTGGGTGCTTTCTGAGGTCCGATTTGTTTTGTTCTGACCGGAATTAGAAATACTCTCACAGGCAGGAACATCGCGGTGGGTCCACTGCAGCAGCCGCGTCGACGTGCCGTATGGCGTCTGACCTGCGCGTCCCCCGTCCCCCCCGAAGACTGATGCAAAGATATGAGCCGGCGCGCTACTGTCATCTTTGCATCTCACTTAACTTCTGATGCTTATAACAGTTTGTGGCTATAATCATGTTTAGTTGCATAAAATATTGTGTCTGGAAACAATGACACGTCAGTGTTGCTTCACCGTTTTTCTTCTATTTTAATTTCTGCCTGTCGCAGTGTCTGAGCTCCTCTGTTTTTATTTATCATATCACCGCTGTTTTGTTTTTTCATCTTTCTTTCTTTATTGCTTTTTGTTTCTCTCTCTCTTGCTTACTTCTAACTCGCCCAGGCGATTTTCCTCCTTTCCTCTTCATTCCTCATCCTGTGTTTACCTCCCATTTTTTTCCATTTACTTCCTTCTCCACCTCCTTGTCTATATTGCGGGGAACAGCATAGTCACCATATGCTCCCTGAGTACTTGCTCTGACTCCCTATTGTTTTTTTTTTTCTTTTTGTATTTTTGTTTTTTTTTACAGTAGGACTGGCCCCTTGCCCTGTGTGTCCACCCCCAGTTTTATTGGGATCCCTCTATAACAAAATCAAACTGCGCTGATGCCTCATAAACCCAATTGGAGCTCCGCGCTTTCCCCAGAGAAACCATATCTGCGAACACAGGAAAAAGAAATCGGGGGGGTGAGTAGAGGTCAGGCAGAGTGACCAAACAATTAGCCTCAGCGTTCCGCTCCTACTTTGTGACAGATAAAGTGTAACTCAAATAAATTCGCCCCCCACCAGTTTGTTGACGGTTCAGATGAGGGGGGGCGGCTGTAGCGGGTGTAGTTTGGCCACGAAATGCAGTGCACTGTTAAAATGTTGTTCTGTACGTGTGAACACACTGTGGCTGGGGAGGAGAGCGAGCAACACTCTGCTCCTTGTTCGCTCACCTCCACCGCAAATAGCCTGCTCAAGCTGCACAGACATGGAAATAAATAAAAGCTGAATCAGGCATTTGAAGAAGTGGGAGGAGTGAGAGCAATCGCACAAATAGGTCGATTTTTTTTTTTTTTTGTTTGTCATTTAAATGTTTTTTTTTCAAACTCAGACACAAATGGTCTTTAGTGCAGACAATATTTCTGTTTGGCTTGTAGTCTTAATTGAGTTTTGCTGTAATGCGATGTTCTCCTTCACACACACACACCGCGATGCGTATTGCTTTTCGTCACGCTCACGTTATATTTTCAGCTTCAACATTAGACTTATTTTTCCTCCTCAACTGCATTTAAACTGTCTGGGAAAAAAAAGCTTCAAAGTTAACTGGATGAAACTCCCAGCCACCCCGAACCAGCAAACACAAAAGACTTAGACAGGCACCCCAGGGAAAGGAAACGACAGAAGATTTAAAATGTCACACCACGTGCCTGGGAGATTTAGAGAGAAACTGTAATCTGTTTTGCGGAAAAAAAAAAAAAATCAGACAAACCTTTAGATGCTGCATAAGCATCATGCGAGCGACAACAGCTGACGCTAATGGGGGAAAGCTATCCAACAGAATGAAATAACCGGAGGGTGACGGACGGGAAGACGCGCGGACAACAGCAGAGAAAACACATTTATATATAATAATTGTTATTAGGCAGATAAGCTGACAAATCCCGCCCCCGACCCCCCACCAACCCCCTTCCACTGACAAGTCATGGGATTTCTAGGAATTGCAGATTATGGCCTGACAAATGTGGAGCCGGCGATATGAAAGCATGTTGGTTTGATTCAGCTGAGGTGAGGGATGGAAACAATAACACTGACAGACACGCAATCAAACAGTGCGATTCGTTTTTACATTTCCACATGCTCTCGCTCGCAGGATTTCACTTCCTGCCTCTGACGTTGCGCGTGCGGTCTGCTCGAAAAACTGCAGCAAAACATTTGCGCTTGATTGTGTGAGCTGAGCTGTCGCACGTCGCGATCCTCTGCTCACCTGTCCGTCTGTCGTCTCCGCGTCCCCTCCCTCTCGTCTCCCGTGTTTGCTTTTCCCCTTTAATCAAATCCTCGGTTCCTCCTCCAGCTTCTTAAACCTCTCATCCTTCCCTTTTCTTCCTTAAAAAAAATAAAATCCTAGAAATGAAATTTTAAAAAATCCAATTTCTGAGTAATGTTGTGTTTTTTTTTCTTCCCTCCTCATTTGTTCTGCCCTCCTGAGCTCCCCTTTGTGTGTGTGTGTGTGTGTGTGTGTTATAAGTATTTTCAGTTTAACTCAACACAAGTCATTATAAGGACACCACGATTACCACGAAGTTGACTCGCAGTAAGTTTTTGTTGGTTTTCACAAAGGACAGTGCTCTTCTTTTTGTGTGTGTGTGTGTGTGTGTGAGAGAGAGAGAGAGAGAGAGAGAGAGAGAGAGAGAGAGAGAGAGGCCGAGTGGGTGAGAGATGAGTCTTTGTCCGTTGTTATACGAAGCCAATTTCCAGTAATCCCGCCTTTCAATGGGAGAATTGGAGGAAACTGTATAGGAGCCGGATGGCCAACGCTGAGAGCCATTCACTTACAATAGACCTCTGTTTAGAGCGCTCAGAGCGAGGGATTGTGGGCCGAGCAAATACTTTGAGCCTTTCACGAGGAGGGTTTGCAGATCAAACCCCCGGCTGGCTGGGGAAATCTAGATGGTCCCCAGTAAGTACAAGCCACGTAAATGTAGACTGTGTGGGGGGGGGGGGCATATTCCACTGTGCCGCTGAACTGTAGCGTTAGAGTCAGCAGGCCTCTGTACATACAGTATGTAAAGTTTGAAAGCATCCACGATCAATGCAAACAAACCGTCAGGGTTGGGTTTTTTTTCGTGTGTGTGTGTGTGTGTTATGATAACCGCACCCTCAGCCAAGAGATGACTCTTGATGTCAGATGAGACGCTCTTCACTCGAATTCCAGCTGCGACGTCTCCTCCGACGCGGGCGGTGAAAGTCAGCGCGAAGAACTCGAAGGGCGCCACAATACGGTTTTATGCCAACGGCGGCGGTTTCTCTGAAGGTTAGGCCGCGCAGCTCGAACCGACGGGTCAAGCACTCCCATTCAGAACAACTTGAGCGTCGAGAGGAGACCGGAGCGGCGCGGCCGTGAGGCGCCGCCGCCACAGAATGAATCCCGTCATCTCGGGGAGTGTAAGTGCCGTAATTTGAAGGGGCTTTCCCCTCCTTCCTTGCGGCAAACGCTTGCGGCATTTCTGTCACCATTTTAATCCTGCACTAAAAAGCCTGAGCGTGTCTGCAACTTAGAAAACTTATAACCCTCTGCAGAAGTGGACAAACATTTAAATCATTAAGTCAGGGTGCGTCCGCAGATGCCTCTTATTCATCTGAGTAAAATGTAATGTTGAGAAGAGACAGACAGTGGGGAAAAAAAAGAACAGAATGGAATCGGGGCCGTTTGGGTCCACTCGGGCTGCATTGCAGGTCAGCTTTTCAAACACTCAGTGCACTCGTTGTTTGATTAAACAACTGATTGACCGACAAACTAGCTAACCACCCGAACCGCCCGTTTAATTCACTATCTGATTCTCTGAGTGACTGACGACAACTTATCAATGAACTCTTCAGCTGATTATCAAACTAAATAAACAGTGAAGTGGCTGACTGGTAGCTCATCAGGCCGTTTGTCCGACGGCGTTGGGGCTGGTGAGTCTTTGCTCGAATAGCAGTTAGATAAACTCGCCGCCTTCCTCCGATGCCGCGTGGTCGTCGCCCGCTCCCTTCGTATCTCCTTCCTCTGACGTGCGGAGTCTCCGCTTGCTCGCGAGGGTGTTTTTCTTTTAGAGTCGATTTAATTGTATTTCTTGAACCCTTTCTCTTAATTGATCCGTTACATCCCACTGCAGCGTCCTGCTATTGCAACAAATGTTGGAAATGACGGAGGGAAGATTAAGTAGGAAAATGGATGTAATGAGAAGAGAGAGTGAGGGGAGTCAACAGGGAACTGGAGAGAAATTTGTACCAAGTTACAGTGCTAATACAGTCTGCGGTCTACTGTACGACCTTTAACGTACGTGTGTGTGTGTGTGTGTGTGAGTGTGAGTAAGACGCCCAAATGATCTGCTGATATCCTGCTTTATCCATCTGGTTTTGTGTTACTCACTCTACAAATGTCATGACCTCTCTCTCTCTCTCTCTCTCTCTCACACACACACACACACACACACACACACACACACGTGTGCGCGCAGAGCGGTTGTGATTCATTTTAGTGACCTGTGTGCTCAGCGGGGTAGAAAATAAATGCTTTTAATGGTCCCGGGCTGTTTTGGAGCGCTTATGTATTTGTACATGTTTGTGTATGTGGATCAGGTAAAGCAGGAGTCATAACGCTGATGTGTGGGGGGTCACTTCAAGGTCTCACATAAGCCATTTAAACGGCTGCACGCAGGAATGGCTCCTTGGAAGCGGCTTTGCCTCCTCCATTGTTTGCAGACATCAGTTTGTGTTCACACAGGTAACAGATATGACGCTGTGCGCCCTCACACAGCCTTTGGTCTTAGATATGATTTTTGGTAAGAAATCTCCTCGTTTGCGTCCATTTGCGGTGTTAATTTGCTGTCAATGCTGCGTGCTGGTAACGCAGGCTCAGCACTTTCCTCATGCTTACCTGTTGAAAGGGTAAACTCAGCATATAAATAGCCCCAACGCTGTCATTACAACAACATGCTCATGCCGTTTTCGCCGGGCGGCCCTCTCTGGGTTTCTGACCCATGTGCTTCTGCTTCGCCGTTTTTCTCAATATGAAACTCACTCATATCAAACTCACCGTTTGCCCAATCACGTTTCACACCACCGGTGAGGAGAGGCTTCTAGTGCGAAACGCTGACAAAAGAAAGATGGAACATGGAGTTCATGCAATGTGAACAGCCGTCTTCAGGATGAAAGAGTAGATTCTTGCTAATTGGGAGAAAGGTGTTTAAAAGAAACACCTTCACCAGGTCAAGTTGTGTTACTAAAGTTATTTAAAGTTACAGTATTAAGGTTTCTGGTAAATACTGGAAGTCATTCCGTGCTACAGTAGAATCATTATTCCACTTTCACACTGAAATTATGCCAAAGGAAGTGTCATTTTCTGGATTTATTAAACGGTATTGGTAGAGCAGTCCATTTTTAAGGCCTGAAAAATTATTCAGCACCTTTCTCATCACTTACTTCCTTCACAGGTACGACTTCTCTACAATTTCAGCACTGTTGCTTGTGTGTGTGTGTGTGTTTGTTTGTGTGCAGAACACGAGCAAGGCAGTGCATCATTACTGCCAGCGTGATTGGCAACCAGGACTGACAGCTCTCCTTTTGGGGCTGAATGCACACGGCAAAAAAAAAAACAAAAAACCCAGCAGATGAGTTCGAGACGCAACAGCAAAGGTGCAGGGAAAGCACTTTGTACCCGCGGTGGACGCGCATTCCCATTTACAAGTGTGCGCTCGTGGTGGTGTGTCGAGCTTGTTTGCGCCGTGTTTTTCAGAGCGAACCTCCCTCGTTCTACGCCGCCCCATCGGTGCGGCAGCGCGTGTGTGCGTCTGAAGTGAACAAGCGCGACAGCACAAATACACGTCGCACTTCTCCCTATCTGCCTTTACCTCTCTGTCGCGCTCCCTCTTTTTTTCTTTTTTGTTTGAAAAAATCCTCATCCACTTCTTCATATCTGTTTGTCTTCGCCGATCTTGTCTCCAGGCAGTTTACTGGAGAGATTTAGTCGACAGCTTGACTCCATGTCTGCAGCCAAGCCTATGAACGTGCGTGTGTGTGTGTGTGTGTGTGAGAGAGAGAGAGAGTGAGGGGAGAGAGAGATTTTGTGCCCGATTAGCAGTAGGAGTGAGGTGCAGTGCTAAATTATTTAGCTACTGTCTACTTGATCCAACACTAAAGAAGTGCTGGGTGGAGAGAGGGATGGAGAGGGAGAGATGCAAAGTTACTGTACATCAGGAGTGTGAGTGAGTATTCCAAAACTGTTTATGTGATCAAATTGTAAGAAAAACACCAACATTGGAATCAACGGGCTAACTCACAGTACCCTCACCTCATACCCGCTGCGGTGTGTGTGTGCTGCAGCAAACGCCACGTCAGCGCACCCTACAGTTTGACAGGCGGGTAGGCGTACGTGTCGGTAGGCATGTAGGAAGTTGCTTACTGAACTTTATAGTGTATCATCCTATGATGTTTGCTTTTGAGGCCCAGATAGAGGTTTTCATGTGGTCAGTAAGTGATGACATACGTGATATGCAGTGATGATGTATATCTGTCTATCTATCCATAGATGTTTCTTCGCCACAAGAGTCACAGTCAGTCCTCTCCTGGAATTCCTTCTCACCTTTTGTAAAACAGAAAATAAATTACTTAATAATACGAGGGTGTATTTAGTCCACGCAGGAGAGTTTGGTTGGTAAAATGGCCCCTCTTTCCAGCAATAAAGTGTCCTACTGTTATTACTGTAATAACCGGCATCTCTCGCTCTCGCGCTCCTCGTCGCTCTCCGTGGTGCTGAAAGACACACGGCGGGCGGCGCCTTCTGCGTTCTTATTCGCCGTGCTAATTAACGAGTCATATTGACAGGAATGATTAGAAATAAAAGCTCGGTCGAGCGCTTCGTAAATGTTGCACCTGCCAATTCTGACCACGAAGAAGTGAAAGAGAGAGAGAGAGAGAGAGGGGAAGAGACGGTACAGTACCGTTAGGCGTGTAGGCGTTTGCTGCAGTGCACCAAACAGGACATGCGCTCCGCTCACAGCGCGTACCTGTACGCGTGCCTGAGGTATCTCTCAAACCGTGGCGTGTCGATGTGGCATATGTGTGCATGTGGGATGACGCGCACCGCAGGCAGGCGTGACGTATGTTTGCGCTGAGGCAGGTGTGGCGTCTGTTAAGTCGGCGCTACACCTGCGTCACTCGCCCGTGTCTCCGTTGCGAGTGTGTTGCAGATTGTTGGCGTGCGCTCAGAGGTCCGGTTACACCTCAGACGTCTTGAGTGCGTGGTGAGGCTTTGTACAGTTTGTTAGCGAATTCTTTTCACTTCTCCTACCCTGAATTTCCACACACGACAGACAGGACTCAGGACAGGACTTCCACGAATGGGGAAAAAAAGTTTGAAAAACCTGATGCAGGTCGAGTTTAAATGAGCGAATAATTAAACAACAGCAATGGTGTGATCCTGATGACAGATCAAGCAATGTAAAAACTTTTTACTTTGGATTTTGGTCAGTCAAAATTATAGAACCTCAAGATAAAGTTGCATGAAAGCTAAGGAAGATAAGAAGTCGGTCTACCATTCCAGCATTCACATCCTGAGCACATGACGAATACAAGGAATAACCAAAAAGCGTTTTCTGGCCAGTTCTGACAGCGGTACTCTAAATAGAGCAGCCGGGAAGCTCATGTCGTCATGTGTTACCCCTTGAAATTCGTCAAAATCGATTGCAAGCCAGAAAAGACGTTTTGAAAGTGTACAGCTGCTAAAAGCCCGCCGCACTTGTCTGCTGCCCGTCAGGTCGGCATCGAGTGGCACTCTGCGCAAGTCAGACTTGCAATTGAATGCATTGACCGCATTGTGCTGGGCAGCAGCTGAGATGAAAGTGGGCACAGCTGTGTCCGGCAAAATAGAGCAAGCTCAGCATCAAACCTTTTTTAAAAAAGGTAGGATACAGTATAATGCACTTTTTCATTGAAGAGAAGAATTCCTGAACAAGAGCACTTTTAAATCTACGGCACCTTTTTTGTAAGTTGAACTGATTCATATATCATTAGTTAATGTCGTCACTATCATTATAATGTTGTTTTATGTGCACACTGAGCACCAGCCTACTTGTGTTCTGGGATGTTTTTTTTCCCTCGTCCAACATGTTTACAACAGAGCCATTCCATCAAGGTTAATGCTATTACGACTGGCAGGAAACTATTAGTAGAATTATTTTACAAAGCTAAAGCATGAAATGAACATCAGACAACGATACTCAGTGGGTGGAAAAAATGAAACACCATTTACCCGGCACTGAATTCCCATCCCAATTTCAAATTTGCCAGTTGTTTTTAAGAAAAGACGATGCAGAGATAGTAGACAACAGTCTTCAGTGAAACATGCATAACACCTCCATCTGCAAAGATTTTGCATGGTCTAATTGAAAAAAAAAAAAGTTTTATCCTGTAAATTGAAATATGTTTCTCGGGCAGGTTTTTTTTTGCGTACAGTTTGATCAGCAGAGGCTGGGAAACAAGTGTTTCATCAGCCATCAGTTCAGAGCTCAAGTTGGGCAGAGATGATGCTGCTAGAACATAAGCAGTGTCCTGCAGAGAACTTACACAATCATATAGCAGATTTCCAAACACACGTGCAGACACACAAACACACACACACACACACGATACAAGGACACTACACAGCCAGCCCGACTGAATCCTTACCGTACCCCACTGCATGACTTTGCTATAATTAGCATTGGAGCTTTGGAAAACCTTGCAAAGGCTCTGCCTGGTGTGTTTGTGTACGCGTGTATGCTGTGTGCTGTTTGCCTTTAGCGTTGTGTTCCGACGCTGACTCTGTCGTGACCTTTTAGCTAAGCCGGACCGGATTTAATCAACAGCAGGCTACAGTTCACACACAAAAACGAGCGAGAACTGTGGCTCCTCTGTGCATACGCACGTACCTCGACTGCCAAGTCAGGGCTCCTTTTCTGTAAATAATGGTTAGGTTTGTTGTATTCCACATTCTTTGCATCCCATTAGTCGGTACAGGCCAGGAGTCAAAGCTATTAAAATTTAGATTTAGTAACTCGCATCCAACAACACCTTGCTCTGTATTTGCCTTGGACTTTCAAAGCAGCCAGAACTGTATATGCAGCAAGGCTCATCATGGGACAGTTGGAACATTATGGAATTTAAGAGAGACAATGCCTGATTTTTAGGTAAGAAAAGTGTGGGATTTCGTTTTCTGTGGGGAATCTGGGTGATATCTGGGTGAACAAATGAATGAACAAGTGTATCAGATTGCTTTCTCTATACTGTCACTTGAATATGCATTATTTCCCCCCATGACAAAGGAGTTTTGGACATTTTGACAAAAACAAATGCCTTTATTTTGAATCTGCTCTTCCTTTGCATTTTCGGACTCACAGGAATTCCTGTTCTGTTCTGTTTGTACTCACTGTCTTGAAGTCCTAACAGGAAGTGTTGTCCTCTCTGCCCTTTCCCTTGTCTGTGTGTTCAGAACCTGCTGTCAGAGAAGGTTGACCAGATGATGGAGTGGTCCTCTCGGCGTTCGGTTGTCAGAATGAACGGTGACAAGTTCCGTCGCTTTGTCAAGGCCCCGCCCAGGAACTACTCTGTCATCGTCATGTTCACCGCCCTGCAGCCTCAGAGACAGTGCTCTGTCTGCAGGTATGCAAGCACGCACGCACGCGCGCACTCACACAGACACACACAGGCACTTTCTGTAGGCCACAACCTGGCATTGCACCATCTACCTTTACAGCAATTCCTTTATCTCTTTCTCTATTGCCTCTTTTTGCCTCTGTTGCCTGAGATGACTGTCATGTCCTCCTGCAAGTTTACAGAGTGCACTAAAGTTCACCTGTGGTGGGAGAATCCACACACACATATGCACAAGTACAAATGTCCTACAACTCATTGGATTTCATGTACTCTTCTTCCACGCACACTTACAGAGTTGCACACCTTGGGGAACACAGAAAACAGCATTACGTAACAAGAACCTGTGGGTCACATTGACATTTGGATGAAAGGGACTGTAGCCAGTCGGACTACCAAAGGGGAATTAATAAATTCCACAGAACGAGGCCAACAAGACCTACTTACCCACTTGCGTACTTATAGCATTTATAAGATCTTGGAGATTTTCCAGAAATTCTAATATCAAGCTTTAGTTTGGATATTAATTAACAAAACTGGACATGCATCATGTTTACCTCAGACTCGAGGACAACACACGAGCAAGTTCAAGCATCACCTCAGAATGCTGATACAAGATTAGATGTTTGATTTTATTTTTTAAGTTCAGACAACTTTAGCTGCCTGACAAACCCCAGTGTTTCAGCACCATGGACAGCTATGTGCACAACATTGCTCTTTATGGTCGAGCCAGCCCTGGAGCTGTCCGTGGTCCTGAATGCTACTTTTGATTAGTCAGTGAAGCCATTAAAGCCAGTGTTGCGCTGTTTTTCTGGGGTCATCAAATGCCACACGAGTACATTTACTGAACTGTTTTCTCTCCTATCATTACGAAACCGACTGGAAATAAGAGGCTGAAAGTGAAGCATCATGAGCATAAACTACAAAATCATCATTATTAAGCTACACTTGTATCTTATTATTTGTATTTTGTATTGTGGTGTGTTGATAATATGCATACTACACTCCACTCCAAATGATGAAAAGGGAGCCTACTGTTTGGATTGCATACATTATATAGTACAGTGCACTTCTTTTATTGCTACAAATGCATTTGGTTTATATCGTTCACCCTTGCTTTGATTGGTTTGCATTTCCGTTTTTACTGTTGATTTCCCTTTTGCATTCATATTTGCATCTGCTTTATAACTGTGAATGGACAGAGTAGAGGTGGTGGCTGCTCCGATGTTGAGGAATTACTGATTTCCCCAGAGATCACTGCTCTCTCTCTCTCTCTCTCTGAAAAGCATTATTATTTGGTAAATAAATTTGAAAACCAGACAGGTGATTCATTGTTGATTATGGAAAATGATATGTCCGGTTACTTAATTGACATTCGCTACACTGGGACGCGTGGTACAGTATGTACTTTAGCCTGTGTAGCATAAACCAGGCAGTTGACCCATGTGCCAGTGTCCTGAGGGAAGTCGAGGTACTTGCTGAAATCAGTACTGACCTTCTCTACGCTGACCTGGCCTGTTACTCTAATCAGCCGCTCTTCAGCCTCATCACTCACTTGATTAGATAACTTATTCATCACTCTTGTCAGCATTCCGCAGCCCTCTCTCTCTCTCTCTCTCTCTCTCTGCATGTGTGTTTGTGTGTCTGTCTCCATTTCTCTTTGAATCTTTATAAAATGTCTTTTTGTTGGAGACTGGCAGGATGGACAGTATTATCACAACACACAGACCAACATAGTCTCTTTCTTTCATTGCTCTACTCCAGGCATTCAAATTCATGTTTGCTTTATTGGCAGGGCCATGATTAATTAGCCAAAGCAGGTTGTTCCAAGGGGGTTTACAATTTTACTCTCTCTCTCTCACACTCACACACACACACACACACACACACACACAGTTATCTGTTTATCTCACATCTATTTATTCATGTCAACCCACTCCCCTATTCCTGTCTTTTAATTCCTTTTCTTTCCTTCTGTCCACTTCTTTCGCATTCTGTTGATGACAGATGGATTTTAGATGGTGACCATTGAGTCGTCCTTAAGAGGAGCATGAGGCAGTGAAAAAGAGGGCTAATCACCGGGGTCCTCATCTCCACATCGCTCTTAAACTTGATCCCACTTCCACGCTATGTACCAAGTATTGCTTTCGCACTAGCAACAAGACACATTTAAGTATTTCAAAGACAAGGCATCACACTAGAACTGCAACGATAACTACCATACATGTTTCATAACTTGGGTTCCTTGGTTAAACTGTAAAAGTTGCTGTGCAGTTTTTATTCTTTATTATTGTCACAAGAAAACTAGAATTTAGCATGACTTGAGTCATAGAAATAAAAGTCATGCTACCTTACTATTTATTTATGTATTTTTTTTGTGATACCTCTTAATTATTGAATAAAAAACACACCATAGCCAATCAGTAAAATTTTCTTTTATCATTAGGACAGTTGTCAGGAAGCTAAATCAACAAATGAAAAAATAACAGGGAGCATCGGCACAGCCAGGTATCAGTGACAACCTAGACAGTTCCAGCAGAGTGGTGTTCACAGACAGAAATGTGCACCACTGTAATCCCTGACAGTCTGCTGGCCGGAGTTTCAACTCCATCTCTGCCAGTGCTTTTAAACTGCAGACACCTAAAAAGGACCAACCTAACATTAGATGTGAAGATAACAGTGTAACATTGCTGCACATAATGGAATCTGACAGACGATTTCCCTCTAATTAAAGCCAAAACGGGCGGTTGACGTAAAACACATTGTGAAGGATAGAGTCCAAAAGTCAAAAACAAGGGAGAGAGAGAGACAGTTGAAAAGAACGACTTGATATTTTGCTGTTTGTTTTGTCATTCAGAAGGATAATGGAACAGACTGGTCTGACCAGGGCTGATGAAAATAACTTTTTAATTAGGCTTAGTTTGAAGAAAATAGACCGCGAAAAAAAATGAGGTTCTTAAAAGAGAGAAGAGGAAGAGACAAATAAAGTCTCTTCACGTGTCATGAGAACCATATTCAATGAAAGGAGAGACATCACCAAGGATCCAGGGTGTTTGTAAGTCTGGCCCAGTCTCTTTCAATTTCTCCTTTCTACCCTACCTTACCTATCTGTTCCTGAGGTCAGTAGTTGTACATTTTCTGGTGATAATTGTCCTTTTTTAATACGCCTATTTGTCTCTACAAGAATAAATGCATTAAATCCACCCTTTGTGTAGTGCCTGTGCCCACGGCACTGCACAAAGAATCAAAACAACACCTTCTGTAGGAGAAAGAGCAGCTGAGGAAATGGAAAAAAACCGAAGAGACAAACTACAACCAAGTGTTCGTAAAAAACGGAATTGGCAAAGCAAAGTAAATAAAGACATGTTGTGTGTGCATTTTTCTGGTTTGACTGCCTCAATACTTGTCTCTAGGTTTGCAAATGAGGATACAAAGAGGAATTGGTGTTTGTCAATGAGGAATTAAGTATTATACAAGTAGTTAGAGCAAACCTTAATGTCTGCCATTGCATTTTAAGTGAGTAGTAATTGTAAATTTGGGTTTCTCATTCCTTCTGTCTGTCTCATTGCTATCTTATAGGCAGGCGAATGAGGAATACCAAGTCCTAGCAAACTCGTGGCGTTACTCATCTGCATTTTCCAACAAGCTGTTCTTCACGGTCGTGGACTATGATGAGGGAGCCGATGTTTTCCAACAGGTAACTTGCTGTGTATTGTATTGTCAGTCCCTTGTGTTCAACCAGGCCTACTGTAAGTTGCATTTTTCACACTTTCCCATTCCTCCCTCCACTCCATCTTCATCCTTTTTCACATAACACCTCTTTTTTCACTGTAACATCATGTGGGTGCCTCATCATCACCCAACCCATGACTAATGAAACACATTGACACATTACCTTGAAAACACCACTATCCCTCGTTGCAGTGGCTTTAAAATGTGTTGGCTTCTGATTTAGTGAATCAAAACTTTCTTTCTTCCCTTGAGGATTTTTTTTTTTGAGTGTGTGTCATGAGGATGATTTATATGACTGAGAAAAAAAGCTAGTGGGAACCTACTAGGAAAACTTATTGGACACCAAAGGCTAATTACTGTTTTACTGATATAGGATTAGCTTTATCACAGGACCCACTGGAAAGCTGTTGTGCTGGTGAAGGTAATTTGCTCCTCTTAATTAATAGCTGCAAAAAAGCAGATAATAACGCTGCCTGTTTTTGAAGGAAAAAAACTCCCTGTAAAAGAAAGGTGTTGCGGGGCAGAGATTCTGGTATAATAACAATCGATTGCAAACATGCCTTTTCTTTCCCTTCATCAGTTCCCATCCTCCTTCCCTTTAGGGTCAGCTATTGTTAGTCACAGAACTTCTGCAACCACAGATGGCCCCACAGTCCAGTTTTTCCTCTCCGTCAAATCCTGTTCTTTTCAGCAGCTCTTCTTCTTTCTGTTATTCATTTTCTCCTTATTTGCTCCTTCTCTTCCTCCTGTCCTTTGTTCCCTCTACCCAGCACCTGCTTTTTTTTGTTTGTTTGTAAGGGGCTGCCTCAGAACTTCAGCAGTAGCTCTGCAAACAGCCATATAGAAAATCTTTGAGAATAGACACACACACACACACACACAGAGAAGAAAACCACACTCAACCAGCATTCTCAGAGAAACATACAAGGACACTCACACAAAGTGAAGTTGCACCTATACATGATTACATAGACTGTTACTCAGGTGGTACATTGGAAAAGAACACAGTGTAATCCATTGAAAGACACGCATACACAAACACACAGATGTTGATGACAAACGGAGCCAGCACACATTACTAGTAACGTTCTCAAGAGAGGAGGCACTGCTGAGTCGTCCAACTCGGGCACGTCGCTGTTTTCATTCCACTCACACCAGGAAGAAATCACATCATCATCACTCCCATCTTCCTTTCCTTTTCATTTGATTTGAACATGTGAGAAGTATTTTAAATGATCAAAATAGCTGTTGTTTCATTTCAGGCTCACTGCCGAGCAAATTTTAAACACAGCACTGTTGCACATGGGTGTCAGTGGAAAGACGGAAGGGAACTTAATTATTTTGTTTATGAAATGTGAACTGATGCAAAGACGCATCTGCAAATCAAGGGCTTGGACATAAACATAAGGTCCACCAGCCTGTCTGGAATCCTTGTTTTGCACTTCTTCTGTGCTGTACACAAGTACACTGGATGTTTCCATCATTAATTTTACTGAACTGTAGATGTGACACGCTGTGATGGTATTGTAAAAAAAATATATACATGCTCATTTCTTCAAACGGTGTTAAATGTCACCGAAACAATGTTTTGTTTTTGCTTCTGAGGTTAGACAAGCGAGCACAAACGACAGGGTGACTGTGTTGTGCAGCGGTGCTGATTGTCTTTAGTGGTTCTGGACTCGGAGGCACAGCGGTCGTCACTTTGCCACTGTGAATTTCAGAAATGTTAGCCGCGGTCTGCCGGTAAAACCCAGATGGACTCCCCCACAAACTGGAAACAAACAAACCAAAAATCTACTAAAAAAAAATAAAAATGTAAGTGTCATGTTATTTGTTATTTTCTCTGGTGGTGCTGAGTCATGTTGAGTGCTGATTAACACTGGCAACACCAGAAACAGAGAAATATACAAAATACCAAGATATTCATTCTTTGTCACTCTACACTTTATACTATTAGAACTTTGAATAGCTATGCTCTGTTAAAAATAAGCAGGTATTCAATATTTAATAGACGATAATCTTTCTTCTTTTCTTCTTCTTTTTTTTCACCTTGCTCATAGAAATGTTTTTTCCCCCTCTGTTGCTTCAGTTGTTGCTTTGTGTTGTATGGTATTCTTGTGACTTCATTCACTCTTTTCCTCAAGGCTGTTTGATTTTCATGGCCCGACCCACATCTATTCTTGTCATGAAAAAAAAAAAAGATAGGCTCTTGAAGATTAAACGAGAATTAATTACGTTCACATTCTTTTGTACTTAATTGTTCTCTTGAGGTTTTTTTTGTTTGTTTGCATGCATCGATCCGCGCAGGCATGAATGCATATGTGCCGTGTGTATTCATGTTCATGGATATTTCTACATGTACTGTATGATTCCGTGTTCTTATATTTGTATGCATGCACACATGCCCCTAATCCATTATTCACCTTGATCTCTCAAAAATGGGTGGCTACAGAAATAACCTGCATAGCAACTCGCCTCTCCAAGTCATGTCTGACTTCTTTCTCCATTTTCTCACCTAATTTCCTTCCTTTCCCCCTCCTCTCCATTTTCCTCCAGGTTTGCTGGGGAAAACGGGAGAGAGTAAACCAGTTGACTTTATAGTTGCAGTTAATTGTGGGGAGTCCTGGGATTTTGCGTTAAATAGTTGTGAAACGTCGAGGGGGGCGAGAAAGGAAGATGAAAGATGGGTGCAGAATCAGAGAGAGGAGATATCCGACCTCGTTTCTTATTTTTCCTAGTTATCGTTATTCATCCGGGTGTGCATGTGCGTGTTTGTGCGTGTGTGTGTGTGTGTTTATGAGGCCAGACAGAAAACAGAAAATATATTTATGCAGAGATGGAATGATCAGTGATTCCCTCTCTGTCCAATTATTAACTGTGATAGCCGGCACACACCAAGTTACTGCCTTGTAATTAGATCAGTGCACACACACATGCACAGAGATAGATATATAAAATGATAGGAATACCATAAACTGGTGTGGTGTCTTATCCAATGATCTTTGAGGGGATTTGTTGTCATTACTTCTGTGCCAAGTCAGTTAGTATTGAGTATCTGCCCAATACAGTCCTCACAAGGTACAGCTGCATCGTGCAACTGCGAAGCCAATCAGACCTGGCGAGATTGTTTTGACAACTGATTAGCTCTCCACAATATAATATAAGCTGCATGACAACTCCTCTTCATTGGTTTTCTATAATATTCATAGTGTTTTGTGTAACACGCTTGAGGAGTGTCAATCTGGAGATGTCGCATCTGCGCGACGTGGACAGGATTTGGACAGCCTCTCCTCGTTCCCAGCAGGAGCAAAATGTTGAAGTTCAAAGGCAGGTCTCAGCCGACGGCAGCGGTTTTAGTGGCGCGGCGCACCTGCAGACTGCCACCGGAGAAGCAGAGTGAGCATTCGCAGGCTCGGCTGTTCTCTGGTGCCCACTGTCAGTGAGGATATCTTCACTGAAGCCAGCCTGCGCTGATTCAGTAGCTTGTGCCATTTTGTGCGTTATTCCAAGTGACATGTGATAAAGGCGTGGAATCAAACTTGTCATAAATCTGTTAAGATATGTTCTGTGGTGGTATGTTGGACAGTTCAGAGATGACGTTAACTTAACATCCCCGCCCTCTCTCCCTTTTTCTCTAGTTGAACATGAACAGCGCTCCAACCTTCATGCATTTCCCGGCCAAGGGGAAGCCGAAGAGAGCCGATACGTTTGACCTGCAGAGGATTGGCTTTGCTTCGGAGCAGCTGGCCAAGTGGATTGCAGACCGCACAGATGTTCAGGTATAACATAAGAAGATATTTACATTCGCACATGTCTGTACAATTGAGAACGTTTAAGAAAGACAACCATAACAGTAGGTTGTTATTGGACAGCCACACCATGGGAAATTATTGTGAGGTTCAGCTCAGGTTTTGTGCAGAGCCACCAGACAGGACTTACAGTCAATTCATTTTCTTCAAATTCAATTTCTCGAAAAAGGAGAAAATAAAAACCTGTTGTGGCCAACAGTCAATGGCATACATACAGTGCATACTCAGTCCTGCAGTGCATTGACAGGAGGCGTTGGCTGTGGTTAAGGTTACTAAATGCACCCTCCAAATTGTTGTCTGTGCAGCCACTACAGTACAAGGGCACCAACTGTGCATGTTCTTTTCCAAGTAAACCATAAAGAAGTACAATAAGAACAACTATGCATCCGTGGTGTCCACAGATATCTCTGAATGGCCATAAGGGAAAATAATTGAGGCCTTGGACTTTGCAACCACAAATACAATGTTGACCATTTTATAGCCTTTTATTCCTCAAGGAACAAGAAGTCACATATGCACATAGGTGTTAGACGACCTTGCTTGGGGGCACTTAAGTTGTTGGCTCCTGGTAGATCAACGTCAGACTTCAATTTCTTCTTCCCTGTACAACCTGTCAGCCAAGTATTGGCAAAAATAGTCCAAGCATCCTGCTGACTTCCTGTTGATGGATGTGGATTAAAAAGGCTGCCGCTCAGTGGAGTGGTGAGCACTTACACTAAGTGCTAGCTTTCAGGCTTTTCAGTGCAATTGTACCACATTAACAAAGAAGAGATCAGAAAGGAAGGACAAATATACAATCAAGAAATAGTGTGATGAACATACAGTATTTGTGTGATGAAGGAACTCAATTGAAAGTTGGTAAAAGAAGTCCGCGTTTAGATAAAGTGCCACTATAGTTTGAACCAATAAAATAAGGATAGATGGTGAGGCTGCAGGAGCTTGGACAGTTGTGCAAAACTTATCTGCCATTAGCCATTAGAAATTAGCCACTGCCCAGGGTATAGCTTCTTTTTATTTTAATAAGGCTGAAGTATTTTTTAATTATTTTATACTTTAACATTCTTGAACATTATGTTCCCCGACATTCTCATTTAGTTTTGAGAGTCATCAGTCCACTGATTATCTTCACATTTTAAAAGGTAACTCACTGGACTTGAATTGCTGAAATTTCCATAAAATACTTGAAAAGCAGGGGAGTTCTACCATTTTAGAACATCCTTTATAACTGCAGACCATGCTTTTTAGTCATGTTTTTTTATTGAAAAGACATTTTGCCTAAAGGACATAATGAAGACATCACAGGGATCATTTTAAGGGTTAGGACATGGACTGGTACATGTACATATAATACCTCAAGTTCGGCATATTTTCACATACAAGAGAAGGTGGCATTCCCGTGATATGGTGTTCATCTCTCCCCTCCAGATCCGTGTCTTCCGTCCTCCCAATTATTCGGGGACTATTGCTTTGGCTCTTTTAGTTTCTTTGGTTGGAGGTCTGCTGTATCTGAGGAGAAACAACTTGGAATTCATATATAACAAGACGGGATGGGCCATGGCTGCACTGGTATGACACGCAAACGCACACACACATACACATACACGCAACTACACACATTCACACCTTCACCCTCACCTTTGTTTTAACAAAACTTGAATGTTGGTGTCTCAAAGTCATTTGTTTGGATGGATACAGTTCAGACCAATTGAGTTAAAATGATAATGATACTAATATTTCCATGCTAATGATGTTTGCTTCACCCTCTCTCCTGTCTGTCTTTGTCCCTTCATCTGCCTCCCTCTTTCTCTGTGATAGTGTGTAGTTTTTGCAATGACATCCGGTCAAATGTGGAATCACATCAGAGGTCCTCCCTACGCCCACAAAAACCCCCAGAATGGACAAGTGGTATGAGTCACGTTATCTTCTTCCTTCCTCTGTACGTCTGTGCATTCATCCAGCTCTCCCTTATTTTTCCTGTTTTCTTCTTCCTCTTTTGTTCTTTCTTCCAACCTTCCATCTCTTTTCCACCTTCCTCAATCTTTCATTCCTTGCCGTCCTTCTACCTTTTTTTCCCCTTTCCTCTATCATCATTTTGGGTTATCAGGAAAAAGTAATATTTTAAGGTTAAGCTTGATCCACAGGGTGTTGAGTGAGGCCGCATTAGATCAGTGATAGGAACATCTGTAAGCCTGATGGCCCCAGGTGAAAATACTCTCTGTACCGTTACAACCTGCTAACAGGTCAGCACTGGGACTGTGCGTGTGTGTGTGTGTTACTGGACAGCTGGCAGCAGTCATTGTATGTTAATATCACCCTAGAGACATACAAGAGTCATCTTAGACCAAGCAGAAGGAGAGGGGGGGCAGAGAAAGAGCCCCTTCTTTCTTTCTGTCTTTCCTTCTCACGTCCTCTGTCCCTGCTTTAAACAGGAGCTCTGTGTTTTTGGACAGTTGCTGCATTGTATCCAAAATGTCCACACACACACACACACACACACACACACACACACACACACAGCATTTGCAGATATAGTTTTGCTGGTCATCATTTAAGTTTGTTCACCCAAGTGTGAAATTAAAGTAAAAATATGAGAAATCTTGGAAAATTAGCAAGGAGGGAGAGGAAGGCGATGCGGAGAGTGAGAAAGGTGCGGACGTGGAAGAAGTAGAGTGGATGAAGGAGAAAATTTGGCTTGAAAACATGTGTCTGCAGCGTTTTGCTGGCTGATACGTGCCTTGGGTGCATCTGCGCGCGCACAACCCCCCTCCCCACAGTGCACATTGCGCCGGGTCACAGACGCGCATATACAGAGCGGTGCCGGCGTTGTGGAAAAAATTCAATTCAGCTCATGCAGAGGCCGAACAGGATTGGTATTCCATCCAGCAAGTACTCATAGAGAATGTGCACAAACACACAGCAGAGTCCAAAGGAAAGGGAAATAACTTAAAGCATCACAACCTCCCTCTGTGAGGAATATCGAAGTGCATTTGATATTATGACCAGTCTAATTGTGTTATTTTTATTTGACATTTTATAGATTATACATTGTGTTACTTTTCTTTGTACTCTTTACCCCCCCCACACACACACACACATTGCTTCCCTGTCTTCCCTATGCCCTCCCTTCTCCATCACTTTTTCATATCTCTGCCTGTCTTCATACCATGTTCATGAGAAGAAGTACAGTCAGCTCGTTCGAAAAGTTCCCATCTGATGGCTGCTTCTGTCCTCTCGTCCTCTTTTGATGAGAGATGAGGGCAGCATTAAAGCTTTGACGCGCTCCAGTCCAGAAATGGCATTTTCAACAAAGACAAAAAATGATTCTTTGAACTCTGGGGAGCAGGAGCCATAGGCATCTTATTCAAATGCAAAGGTGAGTAGGTCATAAAAGATTTATTACTGAGCATGCAGAAAACAAATTATGCCAGTTAGGGGCAGCAAGGCTGAAGAGCTGGCGGGAGGCCAGTTTTTGTCAAGTTGGAAAACTAGTACCTGACCCACAAGGTCGAGAATTCATGGTCTAAGATTTGTCAAACTTGAAAGGCAGATTGTGAAACAAATGAATAGAGTCGAGTGAAAGTCCAGTGTTGTCAGATGTTTCTGAAAATTCATAAAGATAGATCTCAAAGCTGTTTCATTGGGCTGCATTAGATTGTGCAGGTGTACAGGGACTGCTGAGTGTATCTGAACCTATTATGTGAAGTTATGTGAAGTTACTGAGGGCTGCCTCTATCGTGCTATAACATCCGGTTAAGCTCCGTGCAGGTGCAGCCTCCTAGGCATCATTGCATAACCTCAATCATTAACAGCAGCAGCCTCACTGATAACCCCGGTGACATACGGCACACGCCTTAACCCAGCCACACTTACCAGAGCTTCCTGGCCAGAACCAAATAGCAGCAGGGATAGCTACATTAGATCCTGTGTAAACGGCCGTCATCTCCTTCTTTCTTCCTCCCTCACTTCACACCTTTCCCACCTTCATCATCCCCCCATGCTCTTTTTTAAATCCCTCGCCTCCACTCTCCCTCCTCCCGACAGTGAATGGCTTCAACTGGGCAGGTGATATTGAAAAGATACCCGTCTTATCGTTCCTGTTCCCCTGCCCTCCTCTTTTCATGTTACTTCCTCTCACCTCCCGCTCTCTCTAATCTCCCGCTCTCCTCTGTCTCCCTCTCCCTCTCTCCTCAGACAGTGTAATTCCTTAAAAATGATGAGCGAGCGAGGCCAGGTAGACTATATTGAAAGGATTTGTCAACTGACGAACAGCGTGACCAAGCAGATGAAATTGTAGTGAGCGTCTCACTGCACAGCCAAGAAAATGCTGCTCGCTCATTTTTGCTCAGACACACACACACACACACACACACACATTTAGCAACCCATGTACACAGGTACACCTACTAGAAATCACATACGCCTATGTACAAAATACTACAGTCACACACACAATAAAACAACATTTGGTATTTCTCATGATTTAATTACCAAATGTAACTTGACATTCTGACATTAAGAGAGTGCAGCTTGTTTCACTCTACAAGCAAGGGGATCTCACGCAAGAGACTCAAAAAATGAAATCAGCTTTGGGGAGTCCCTCATTCAGTGTCTCTCTCCCGGCTTTTAGTATGAACAACCACTTCCTCCACTTCCTTTTTTCCACACTACTTGCTGATGACATTTCCATATTTCCAGCTGATTTCATATGATTGGTTGCTGGCTTTTAGCAGCTGTTGGCAGTGCCCCCCCTCTACATTACTGCTAACCTTTCATATTTTAAGGAAACATTGCTGCCATTTTTACTGGATCTCTGCAAATTGTTGACTCTTGGCTTCCAGAGGGCATGAGTGTGTTGTGTGTGCCAGAGTGTGTGTGTGAGTGCTGCGTTATCTTTTTTGCTGTACCTGTGCACCTCTTTGTGTGTGTGTGCGTGTGTTTGTGCAGACGTGTGTGCATTTGATTGAGTGAAAGAGCGCTTGTGTGTTTATCTGTGTGTTTTCCGTCGATAAGAAAAGAATTGAACAGTGTAGTGAAGCAGTGAAATAAATTGTCCCCTAGGCTGGATATTTGATCAGAGCAGTAGACGTTGACCATCCCTCTCTGTCTCTACACTCAGCTGCTCACACTCTCACTCACAAAGTGACTGGAGCTATTGTTTTTTAGTAGAATACTGTAATTAAGAACCTTATATTAAACACATAAATCCCAGAGGTGAGAGAATGGCAGAGAAGATTGGAAAAAAAAACAGTGACAAAAATGTAAACCACATATATATATATAGTTCGAGGGATGGATACAGAAAAGCAAATCGGGTTATATTTACGAAAAACTCATATGGTTGGCCACACCAAAGAACTCAGAAGTGAAATATTTAGCCACGGATGTTTCCTGATGTACTGAATACTCGCAGGTCTGGTGGGTATACAGCTGTAGCTAGCGAGGTAAAGGCTAACATGCTAAGCAGCCTGGCCTGCAGCGGTCAATCTAAAACGCTTCTCTGAGATTCTGTCATCTCATTCACTGGCCTCTCGCCTCCCCTGGCATTTCGTTGTCAGCTTTCCGAGCTAGCGAATTGGCCGACCTTGCAGTTAGTAGGCTAGTTAGCTCAGTCGCTAATGTTTGTCAAGGTTATTCATTTAAATGAAAAGACGCAGTCCTTCCATCGACTCCTGTCTGATGACTGTCTGCGAACCATTCCACTTTTGCAGAATAGTTTATGGAGAGGAGGTGAAATGAAAGTGGATGGGGCAATACAGGCAATTAGCTCCAATAACTTCCTCTATTTTGGACACTGTCTCTCCATTTCCTCAAAGGTCAGTACCGTCAACACAGCTTGCTGCCGATCAGTGGTGCAAATTGTGTGCCAGTATTGCATGGACTTACAGCAAGTCCCCAGATTTGTGTAGATAGTTTCAAATCCTGGTGTGACCAAAGTGTAGCCTTTAGGCCGCAGGACTTTAGCCGCTTCCTGTCTTATACACATATCCTTGGAAAAGGCCTTGTATAATGTAAGCTGCTGACCACTGAGAAGGTTTATTGGAACGGTTTGGTTTTAACTGCCTGGCTAAAGGGCACCTCAATAGTGGAGATTTTTTTTGTCTGTTCTTTTTTTCCCCTTCACCACCACCCAGATTTATTCCAGCAGTCTGTGGACACAACAGCAGTTTTTTTAAAGAAACAAGCTTGCGTGTCTGCATGCGTGCATTCTCTTCTTTTACAGTTCATTGCCACCAAATGAAATTCCCAACATATCCTGGAGAAACAAACACACACCACACACACACACACAAAAGTCTTTGGAGGAAATGATAAGTCACCTCATTTTACTGATTGACATGTTTTCAAAAAAAAAAAAAAAAAAGAAAACGGGTTTTAAATGGCTTTAATTGACTCTTGGGTAATTAAACTGAACTCTCCATGGATTGTGTAAACAATGAACTGCATAAACAGTGAGTAGATAATGAGATTTTAAAGCATCACCTGAATCCCTAAAAGAGACTAGCCTACCATATTTGTTCAAATGCAGGGTTCAGTGAACCTGCCCATAGTCCCCGTGGTGTTCGGGATAAATAATCCCCATGTGCTGTCAGATCTGGTTAGCAAGACATTGAATCATTGATGTGTTGCACTGTATTCTCTTTTGACAAATAGATATTTACATTCCAGTATTCTAGCTATCAATCAAAAAAAAGAATGTATTGTTTGTATTTCCCACTCTATAATTATCTTCATCTTGTTATTTTTTCAGTATTTTCTGTGGACTCAAGGCTGAAATTCATGGTGTTCATTTCAAGTTGCAGGTCTGATTCAGACCTTTAGAATGCAGAAACATTCATCTGGCTATCTGATTAGCTTTGTGTTGAACAGCCATCACCAATCACCCCATTGTATGTCCAAACAGTGACTGTTGATTGGCAAGCCGTTGCTGTTGCCAGCTTACATTTCTTTCTTGAGACCTTTTTGGCACAACTCCTAAACCTTCCTATGGTCGTGAAAAACCCTTCCTGACAATTGTACTCACAATCTGCCCTACCATTCACAACCCACAGAGTCAAATATATCCTTTGTTTATATGAATTTAGTATATATTTCCACTCCGTCTCTCTTCCTCTCTGTTACTTACTCTCTACTGTGTTCTTTCTGCTTTGTTGAATTTTCATTTATCCCTCTTCCTGTCTGAGTGCCTCCTGACCTTTACCAAAAAAAGATACACACACAAACACACATTCACACATGCTTTACACACGAATACATGATAGGATAGGATGTCGAAGTGGATGAATATAGCCATTTGGAAAGGTAATCTGGCCCAGCTAACATCTACCGGTATGATGGCTTGGGTTTAAAGAGAAAATAGTTGTTGTGTTGAAGTGTTGTCCATTGGTCATATACTTTGACTTATGAGTGTTGACTTTTTTATTACCATATTTATTCAGATTTATGTCCCTTTCCATGTATGTTTTCTGTGACATTTAGCAAACTAGGATGTGACACGCTGAGAAATCATTGACAACCACTTGCCAGAACCTGTTTTCAACTTTGTTTTAATACAGTACAATACACATGACATTATTATGGCCTCCCTCTGCATGTATGCATGCGTATATGTAAATACATATGATACACCAGCATTGATACAGACACCTAATTTGCTTCAGAGTCTGACAAATGGCCTGTTTTATGCAGTTCTTATATAAACAAGGTTTTTTAATGTCAATGTATTCAAATGAGTGCATGAACACAGACACGCAGGCTCTTCACATCTTTCTTCTTATATTAGAAAGAATGTGAACACCTATATTCCCGAGATCTCGAGCCTAAGAGCATGCTAATGAAAAACACTGTTGTAAATTATCTTCAGGGGAGGTGTTTGGTAAAAAGTCGAGACGTGTTTTAGAGTTCCGATGTCAATATTTAGATTTTTGACTGAGCTAACCTTTTAACATCTATTTTCTCCAGACCCTCTGGAGGAATAATCTCATCATTGAGATTATATTTTGAATAGACTTTTCTTTGTGTGCGAGTTATACAGCCCATTTTAAATGCGTATTATACCCAGGGATGTGATGGATAAAAACAGGGATCGAAAAACTAATTGTTTTCACAATTGCCTCAGACAACCCACAACAGCGTCACAGCAGACAATTTCCTTTTATTCGTCAGTCAGTGTCATTCTTTCACACATACATGATTTCCATGTTACTTAGAGACAAAGAGAATTGATTTTGCTATTTAAAAAAGAAATCCATCCAATTAATTGGAACAGTAGTATTCCAAAGTTTCACTGGAAAACTACACAGCATGAACCTGCCTAAATTTATGATGGTGAGCCATGGTGAGTTTATTTAAAGGGGATAAGAAAGTGTGCTGTATGGTAAAATCACATTAAAAACAGTCTGCGAAGGTGCGAGCGTCCCGTAGCTTTGTTTGTGTAAGACCGATTAATGAGGGCAAGTCTGCTGATATTTTGAATTTTGCTTGGTGCCAACAAATCCCATGAAAAGACCAAAACCAAAAATAAATTGATGAGTGGGCAAACTGTGGCTTTGGGTGACACGTTACGTGACCAACCCGTTATTACGTGATCCAAGATCGGTATCTGAAGTGTGATCTAATGAGCCCAGGGCTGCACTGAGAGCATGCCAAACATATTGCTGGCTTTGGTCTTTTCATGGAGTTTGTTGACACTAACAAAAACATAGAATATCGCCAACCTTATCCTTCAACAGTAATTTGGTTTACAGCACTGTACTTGTTTCATTGTTCCAGGCTGGCTAGATAACAAGTTTAGCTCCTGGTTTGTCAGACTTTTTTCCTTCCATTTCCACATCACGCAGCTTGTTTGATGCAGTGCCGTATTATGACACACGGTAAGAATGAAAATGAAAAAAAAACACAACTTACTACTGTCTCAAACAACCGGTTGACCTATTCTTTAAACAGCGGGTTTAAGGCATGGGTTCCTATTGCCTGTCAAATAAATGTTGTGAAGTCCTGTAAGTCTGTTCGATGGCTGTAACTAATGCTGTAGTTAGCTGCTTGCCAGGGAGTTAGAAATTGTTGCACAGTTTTGATGCAGGGCACATGCCAATGAAAGTCTGTAGCATTTCCAGGATTGATTCCAACATTAAATGACAGTGCTTAGATGTATGTGTGACAATGTCTATTACAGACCATGAGAAAAAGGCTGCTTTAGCCAAACATAGCTGTTTTGTTGATGTGCTATAAATCTGTAAACGTTCTCTTTTGATTCCCCGCGTAAACCAATGAACATTAGTTCTCTTGCCTTTTTGTTTTCAGCAAGTAAATGGTGGTAACTGGGCAATAGAAACATTGGAAGCCCTCCTCATCGGTTAGATAGGTGTCAGAACAGAGTAATTTGTCTCAGTCCATTTTGTAGATGTGAAATTGGCTGTTTTTGCATAGTATCAAGCTATATTTAGCACCAAGCCATATTTCATAGACAACAAGCGTACAAGTCGGAACACTCTATGTAGATATCCTGTGTCTGTGATAAGTCAGAGGGAGAGCGAGTCACAGAGTGTGAATGTTGAGTTTGCTCTTCAATCATCCCCATGTTAGATCAATGAGCTGTGGTTGCTTTTACTTCCAGACCACCTCAATGCATCTTCTTTCAATGAGCACACACACCGCTCCCTAAACATTTAACAAACATACGTCCCCTTAGCAGGTCTCAGTGTTCACATGCATAGGTACATACACTGAAACACACACTCTCACTTCTGTGCCCTAATGAATGGAACTCCTGCATTCTAATCCATCAGATTAATTGGAAGTGCCTGGCCATGGATTGAGGAATTTTTCATCCCCCAAGCACTGCTCTTTCTCATAGCCACTGTCTGCAGGTTGTGTTTATCTTGAGGGGGGCAACATGCAGGGAGTGTCTCAGAAAAATAGTATGAAGTAATGTTCGCTTAGTTTAAGTAATGAAAGAAAAATGTCACCCTTGGAAAGTAATGCAGATTTTGTCGCTCATTAATATTGGAGTGTAGGACTTTTAAATGACTGCCATCACATTTGAGCCCTTGCCAAAGAAGTTCACGAGGCCGATAAAGCCTATCAGTGACAGGTAAATCTGCGGCCCCAGCAGCTAAATGTATGGCAGGAAAATTTAGGAAACGTAGGAAGCGTTTGACACGGTCGTCGCTTTACTGCTCCTGGTTGGCATTTGTAAAAATTAAGTAAGTCAGATATGTAGCTATCGCCATGATTCCACCTAAAAAAAAATGAATTTACTGTCTTGGAACTGGGATTTTTTTTTCTAAATTCGACAGTGTTTATGTAGTTGTTTTGCCAGAAGGGGGAGACAAAAGCTTTCAAGGAGTTATTCTTAATTTGTCTTCAACTGTGTTTCCTTTAATCTACTGCATTTTGCAGAGAGGCTGTTCCGCAATCCTCTGAAAAGGTGTCTTAGCTTGTCTCATTCAGTTAAGGTTTGCAAATGGACAAGTGAGACCACATTTGTTACGAGGCTCAAGAACCTTACTTAATTTCTCTGCATTTCCTTTTTTTCTTTTATATTGGTGAATATTTTACAGATTTCCCTTTTGTTTGATAACGTCATGATTGTTGATTCCGGTGCACATCAGGATGCAGTAAATCAGTAGTATTCCACAATATAACAACACTGTTTGCGTAGTGATAAGTAGTACAAGAAATACTCTGTCACCAAGTTCCAAAGAAAGATCAGCATGTTGAAAACAAACTTTTTCATTGTGCCAGTGAATGAGCTTGGGTTTGTCAGTCAATAATGAAAGCGTCTTGATAACAATTCAAGAACCGAGGGTTGTAACTGAAGACAAAAGGGTCGGTTTCAGCCTTGAGCCTTTGCCGTCTTTATATCTGCTTTCAAGTGCAAAAATTCTTCATTTCTCTCCACTGAAGCAAGCAAAAGCTGTCCACCCTTTACTCCTCCTCCTTTGTCGCCTTCTATTCATCTTTCCATCCTTGTTCCTGTTTGATAGGGAAAGAAATGAACACTGGGGCAGTCGAGTGGAAAAAGGGGGCCTAGATGTGCTGTAAACCCAGATGCTAATAATGTGCAAGGACTCAACAATGTGAAACACTGAAAGACTTCCTTCCTCTGTCTCTCTCTCCTTCTGCCCGTCTCATCTCCTCGTCACTTACGGATGACAGTAGACTAAGGCGTCTGACATCTTATCAGAGAAGCTTGTTTGAGATTGGAAACAATGGGCTTCATGGCCGTGGTACTGACCATAACTTACGGTCACACAAAAAAGTGATGTGATGTGTTGATTGTGACTGGTTAGTGGTGGTTGGTAGTTAGTACACCTTCACAAACAAATACTTTGGTAGTATTGGTGGTACTTTTTGACACACAAACATATGAACTTGCTTGTAAATGTTAAGAAAAATACTAGTACAGAAATGCTAGTGTTGTTTGTCGACAGCATGCCATCAGGTAAGTGCGGGCCTGTAAAAGACATAAAGACTATAAAGACGTTTTGTGTGTCTCTTCCCATTTAGAGAAGCAGACATTCTACACATGACTCCGACCATTTGTGAATTCGCTTCATACTGAAGCGAAATTTGGTGAATGCCACAAATTCTTTTCAGTCACTCATATGCAGTCAAGACAAAGAGTTGTGTCCTCAGCAATGCACCACTTTCCTCTCCTCTTCCAGTAATATACTATACCATACAATGATGCTACTGATTCCAGGTGAATGGATGTGCCTAAATAAAATGCCATTAAAAAGGCAAATAATAATAATAATCTCTGAAAGAATCAAGCTTTCGTGTGGTCTGCTTTCTGGAGCAGAAGGTTTGAGATCCGTCTGATTGATTTGGTGACTTGCTTTGTTCTCTGTAATATTTGGAAGTGGCATTGATGCTCGACAGGTCCTTTACTGGGTGGCCGCACAGTGCTGACAAGTTTAGCAGTGGGAGTGTGCATTTGGAGGCTGAGCAGTGAATGTGTGTCTGCTTGTGTTCCTGAAGGGTTAGACTGACCTCCCTGCCCACACAGTGGAAAAGGTAGCACCTCTGTTCAGCTACACACTACATGGAAGAGCTCTTTATGACTCACAACACCCAGGCGCACGCAGACATGGCTGCACTCTAGAACTGTTCTGCAAGTGACGTATTCCTGCTCAACGTACTCTGCCTTATCCTAAACCATGCCTGCTTGTGTCATATCTGTTATCAGAAGCAGAAGAAGCCAGGAACACCATTTTGGCGACAATAAAATCCATGTGCTCATATCGAGGGCATAAAGGGATGTGGGGCATCAGTTTTCATAAACCATTAGAAGTTTCTCTCTTGGGACCAGGTAGAATTAAAAATAAAGCAGCCTGTTCATTTTGGAGTCTTGTGGTCTTGGAACTTATGCTCTATAAACTCAGTAGACATTTTTTGTTTTCTAAATCCCTTTTCTTTATCCAGTGTCTCCACCTTTTCTCCTGGGTATGTCCCACCATCCTTTTCTTCACTGTTCATGACAAAATTCTCCATTTCCTTTCTGCATTTTTTTCCTATTTATTCAATGTGGAAGTTCCACTAAGTTCCACTAAGTTACCTGTTGTGAACTTTTTTTTCAAGTTGAAAGTAACAATGGTGAACTAACTGGGCTTTCTCTCTCTTTCTCTCTCCCGCAGAGCTATATTCACGGCAGCAGTCAAGCTCAGTTTGTGGCTGAGTCTCACATCATCCTTCTTCTGAGTATCCTTTCGCCGACATGCTTGTGTGTGTGCACGTTCCATGGGTTGACATAAACTGAAACGCAGCGGTGCAAAATGCAAATCTTTCAGAGCAATTTATCTCCCTGTGAAAAGTCCAAAAGCTCATCTGGCCAGCAAATTCCTTTAATTCTCCGTTTGCTAACACCTGAGAAGCCACCTTTCATATGAGCGAAACAGCAGCCCATTTTCACTGTCTGCCACATTTATTTTCCCAACACAAAACCTTTGTCATCTGTGGACATTCTCCATAGGGAGGCTGCCTGCTGGACTGAGCGGACAGACAATACAAAGACAAGAGATTGTCCCCTTTTAACTTCACCTCCTTGCTTGATTTGTTCCAAATTCAACCTCCTGATGATAGGCTGTGTGTGTGTGTGTGTGTGTGTGTTTACGCTTGTGTGCTTGTTTGCCAGGACAGACGTTTCTGTTTGTATTTGTCTGCTTCTCTGCCTGCCTGTGTGCCCGTGTCTGCCTGCTCTGGTGCTTTTGTATGTGTGTGGGTAATGATACTGTTCATTCCTAGCTGTTGTGTTCGTCCCCATGGGAAATAGCGGGTCCAAGGTCGCACCTGCTGCCGAGCAATATTTGTTTGTCCACGCTGTTTATTTTTTTATTTTCTGCCCATCTGATCAGATCTAAATGAAACGCAGAGGTGCACGCGTGCACACAGAGACACGCACGCACGTTCACACCTGCTGAAATGCGAACACGCCTTCCCTGTTGTCTTTGCAGGGGGTGTGAACACGTTTTATGACTGTAATAGGCGCAGTCTCCCCATGGACGTAACCTTATTTAATTCCTCATACAAGCAGGCACACACAACCATGTACCAAACGCAGATGTGTAACAGTGCCATTTTAGGATAAGACAGAAACACAGTTTTTTTTGGGGAAATGCAGCCCAACACATCGTACCCAACATTTAGGGGTTTATAAATAATTGGACAAATACAAATGAAGTCATACAAAATCATCATGAATGAAATTTGTATAACTGCCTGAAGTCTTCGAACCACAGACATCACCAGATGTTCTTCACTACAGCCACCTTCAGCTGTTGCTCATTGTTGGGTCACTCTCTTCACCTCAGTCGGACTGACATCAGGTGATGACTGGGCCAGTCGAGGATATACCTCTTTGGCTTGCTTTGGTTGACCACATGTTTAGGATTGTCTTCCTTGAATGGAGAAAGGGCGCCCAATGGGATTTGGTGCAGTTTACTGAGTACACAGGATTCTCCTGTACCTCTGCATTCATCCTGTTGCTACCAATAACAGTGAAATCCTCAATAAATGCCAGTGTGCCGTTTCTGCTGGAAGCCGCACATGACTGAGTCATAACAGAACCAGTGCTGTGTTTGATAGATGTGCTGGTAGCTTTAGGTCAAGAGCAGATGCTTTATTGTACAATATGAACTTTCTTTGAGATTGATTTTTATTTCTTCAGTCCATAGAACTTTGTTCCAGAGCTCCATACTGGTTTCTGTGTGTGTGTGTGTGTGTGAAAACTGTATCCCAGCCTTTCTGGTTTTGAGGAATACTTGGGGTTTGCCACTTGTGGTGAATCATTAAGTTTTTTTTTCCTTGGTCATTGACAAGGAAAGATATACGCCTACACCCTGGAGAGCATTCTTGACTAGCCGCAGTCATTAAAAGTGTTTTTTCTCCACTATGCAAATTGCTCATGCATTTGCTTTTTTGGGGTGTTTTCACACTTGCTCTTATTAGTCTGCCTAAATGGCAATCTGCTTCGTTTTCCCCCCGTGGTGCGATTCATTTGGGCAGGTGTGAACACAGTAATTGCACTTGGGTGCAGGCCAAAATAACCGCACAGGTCTCGGCCTGGTCCCATACGAACTCTGGAGCGGTTCATTTGGGGTGGGACCCAATTACCAGGTGTGCTCCCCAAGTTTGAGCTAAATGGGTCCTGCAGCCAGGTGTGCTTTGTGTGCTGGGATGCGGCAGGGCATGAAAACTGCAGCAGCTTGTGTCATAGAAGTAGCACGTCCATATTAACTTACATAGCATTGTTGTGCAAAAATATGCACTCGTCCAGAACACCGGACCTTCTTCCTGTATTTAGTTTCTTGCTTTCTCTGCAGACACATCCAACCAATAAGTGGAATGAGTGAATGTTCTCACATGGTTTGAAGAGAAATCAAACCAAGGCAAAGTAACTCTGAGTTTACAAACTCTTCAACTGATATAGAGCCAAGCAAAGAGACTACAGGTGTGAAAATGCCCTTGTGGCCAACTGGTGAATTTGGCTCCACCTCATTGATACCTTCTTCACTTGGTTGGTCAACTCATAGCAGATGGGTTTTTTCTCCCTCTCTTTTTTTTTTTGCTTGCTTGGCATTCTGTTGACATCTCTGAACTCGAGCAGTTTCAGTGGAGTGGAGGCAGTTGACTGAAATTTTGGTGCCAAGGAAAACTGGGATTACAGCAATCGGCACCCACATCCAAACCCCTTGTTTTGTTGATGAACTAATCCTCAAACCTGTGTCCAATTTATATGGTCCGGTGTGATTTACATATCATTCAGTTAAACGACAACAATAATTTGTTAATGATCGAGATCGTCTCTTCTCTGGGGGTGACTGGGGTGCGCCAGTGATGGATGCAGTCTAAGCAGATGGCAGAATTGGCAGTAGGATGACCAGAGTGGACAGTTGCCATGGTGGCAGTACACAGCGGTCTGTTTAATCGAATGTGCATCACACTTTTCTGAGGTTCTAGCTCAGACAGGTGTGGGTGTAGGATGCCTGTTTTTATAATTATAATTCAGTGCAGTGGGTCTGACACTCGATACTGATAGGCCTGTATTCATTATCAGGGCCTTAGTATCGAAGTGTGGAAAAGTTTCCTGCAGCCACACAAACAAGCACCCCCCATGGTTCAGTTCCATTGCTGTACGTGGGGGCATCTCTTGTGTTTATGTCTGGCCAACATATCAGGCCATTTATCATATCATCAAGAGGATGCTTCAGTTTCTGCTCTGTATCCCCCACATGGCAGCCTTTGTTTTTTTGCAGCCTATCAGTAATGCAGAGCAGACCAAAAGAGGAGAATCTGTAATGAGGACCTCAGCCACGTGAGGCTGTGCTCAGGTGTTCATTGGAGCAATGTTTGATGTTGACAATACTGGATGAACTGTTCATAATAAAGTGTTTGTTATTTTACAAGAAAAATCACAGCAGTAGCGATGTAGATCAGCCAGTCTGAAAGCTAATAAAACAGTAAGGCAATCACAGATTGGGAATAGCTTTTAGAAGAACGTAAGAAGCATTTCCAGCTAACAGATAAGTCAAAATAAGCAGATCAGAAAGAGATCTCACCGAGTCACAGGGAGGTTTTCTGTCCCAAAATAATGGTAGTGAATGGTAGTGCATGTTTTTCATCTTTGCAACACTTACTTTTCCACTCCCATCATCAACAGAATTAAATTGTTTTATCTTCCCGCGACTGTGTGCAGCGTAGTGCATCGCAATTTACACTTTTTGACATTGCCTACAGATGTGAGGAATGTGACCATGTAACATGCATCAAATGTCATTTATTTTTTGTCTGTGAACAAATTCTGCCTCTTATTTATTCGATGGGTTAAATGAATGTTTATCAGAGTTGCATTTGTGCACTCGTGCATTCACTCATTTGTGCCTGTTTTTTTCCCATGTGTAGTTCTTAGGGGCCACAAAGCTTAAGAGCCAGACATAAAGACATTCAGCTGCACTTATACACCAGGTACTGTCACAGATGATAATCAGCATCACTGACACTGATTATCCACTAAAGTGGTGTTCTAATTATTAACTAGTAGTAACAGCTTTACTTGTGGAAATGGACTACAACAAAGGTGATGAATCTCAAAAGCTTAACCATCATATTCAGACCTTGTCAAACTCTTACTTCTAAGAAACAACTGCACATTCTTTTCATGAATGTATGTTGTACAGTGGGCAAGAAATAGAACCGTACCTTCCTTCAGATGACCCTGGAATATAATAAAATATTATAAGTGATGCTGGCAACAGACAAAAAAAAAACTGAAATAAACTTCTCCTTTTCAGTCTGTCTCTGAGCAAATGTGTATGTGTATACATATTTGTTTAGTGTTTAAAACCAAGGTCGTGTTGACTGCAATCACTGCGTGTTATCATGTAAACATGCTGTGTATTTGTGCTGTTGTGTACTCTGCGTTTGTTAGTCTATTATGTTTGCAGAGTTGACTCTGTGCCACCATTTGTATGTGCTATTTTTTTATATATCACTGAACTCAAAATCCATTATGATGGTTTCCTTGCAAGTGTATTGCTGTTACACTGCAGATTTATTTGAATAGTTTCAAAAACCCATTTTTCCATATGATCCCATTTCCCCCCCAAAGAAAAAACACAGATTTGCCAAGAATTAATTTGAGAACACATCGTCTCCTTTTCAGCAAGGTAAAGTAGTTAAGAAAAGGGAAGCTAACCTATCACTTTAGTTTTCTACTACATCATACAACACCATTAACTATGGCCATTAAGATTAGCAATTAAATTAAGTCCTCTCTGACAACGTCTCAACAAATATGAGTGTTCTGACGTTTTAATTAGTCTGCATGTATTCTTGGAGTGTTGGTTGCATGTTGTTCATATTATTGTGTCTACACCCTGTACCTGCCAATAACAGCATATGTGCCTGATGTCCTTGCTACATTGTTTGAATGCCTCTATATACATGCACCGTATGTATATGCACATATCTGTATATCTGCATATGTGTGTCCAGTTGTTCTTTCTGGGTTGGTGTGTACTTCAAGCCCATCCCTCCCCTGTATGCGAGTGCGTTGTTTCCTTGACAACATTGTCCCAGATGCTGCGATCACCATGGGGATGGTGCTGCTGAATGAGGCTGCCACCTCCAAAGGAGACGTTGGCAAGAGAAGAAGTAAGTCGAGAAGATTGTTTTCACCTTTTCTGATCTTGGCATTGTCCTTTTTCATTTTCAAGTTTCTTCAGTTTTGGTGCGTTCTGAGTGAAGCAGTTGCCAGGAGCACGAGAAAGATGTTTGCCTGTGTTTAAGATGGGTGGCATAGCTGCCGGTGCCACCGTATAACACCCATTGTGCTGGCATCAAAACCCATGTTTGAAGTGGAAGAACAAGTTCTGAGAGGTTCACATTCTGTTAGTGTGAAGGATTCATTCTTATATTCAATTATAGGTATATAATTGAGTGAACTATGTGATTGGTTTTATAATTGCTATCAAATTGTTCTTCAGTTAGCAAGGAGGATGTTCTCTCATGGTGGCTCTTGGTGTTTTTGTGGTGTTGCTCTACTATAATGGTGGGAGGACCTCTGTGGGGCTCCTCGCTGAAAGCAGTCAAGCAGAGTTCCTCAAACGTCTAAGCAAGTTGCATAAAATGTAAAATACAGAGGTCACAGAGGAGATGATTCATTGATGTCTGAGCTTTCATGTGGAGTTTCTGTGGAATTTTTGACGACCCTTCCACTGCTAAAAGGTTCAAAACTGTTGCAGAGATGACAGAGTTGAAGCCTGCTGATTTTTTTGAAGAAAGCCCAAATGTTTTCTGTTCAGACAGGGAGCACGGATGTATTAAAAATGACAGATCACGAGGTGAGGATAGCTCATCATTTTCGATGGAGCGGGCCACTTGACCACGTAAATGACATATTGGCTTTCAACATTTTTTTCTTTTAGCATTCAAGCAGACTTTCTGCATAATCTCCAGATAATGAGAAGGAGCATTCGATTTTAGATGGCCTGCAATGATAATAACCACAAACGCAGTCACACACAAAGTGGATTTAATTAGAGTCGGTGTGATGAAAAAGCAACTTTAAAAGCCTTTCAGTTGCCTCTGTGAAGCCGCACAGTCATGCATGCACACGTACGCTCATGCACTCGGAAAAAAAAAAATCGAAAGGAAAGATTATCAACTTTTTGTTCTACTTCACCCATGAGTTCTCCTTGAGATGTTAAAGCTTGGCAATTAAAATGATAATGACTTCATAACTAGCTCAAGGCTTGTTTCTCAGTATGAGACTGAACAGGAACACACATATTTACATTCACATACATACGCAGACACATGCATGTGTCAGTTTAAGTATCACCTGTGTAATTCTGACATATCATGTGTACAGCACGGCAGACTCATCAGTTCTCGCTGTGCTCCATCAATTCCAACAGGTCTCCCTTTCTTCCCCACCGTCTTAGTTGCAGGAAGGTGTATTTTGTATTATATCAGCTACTTGAATTCAAATTCCTCTTTTGTATAATTACCACCTGCTAATTTCAATAAACTGCATCATGCAGATTACATTTCACTGCTGGGCAAGCATACTAATGCTTATGGAAACCTCTTATGTAAATGTCACCACGCGAGCATGAACAGAATAAACAATTTTATATCCCGCACAGCACTGTCACTGGAAAAAACATACACATATGGACACACAAATTAAATAAGGACATTGAAAAACAGCACAGAGAATAGTCATCTGTCAGTAACAGAGAGAGGATTAAGCATGAATACCACTGTAATCATGAAATGTGGGTGTTAAATCCCTGGCATATAGCTTCTATACTGCTGAGTGCAGCTACAGGAAGTTATCTGCTGCTTCCACAGGCATCTGCACCAGAGATCACAACGCACACGCCGCCTCTCAGCAAGGGAGTTAGTGAGTGAGTAAATGGAGTTACAGAATTGCTACATATGCCCCGTCGGTGCTCGTATGTGTGCTGGGTAGGATGAGATAGTCAGAGGGAAGGTGAAAGTGAAGGAGGATGAAATGTGTACTAGAGTGAAGCATCAAGGAGGGGGAGGAGAGAACGGGAAAGAGAAATCGAACAGTCAGGAAAAAGTGAGATGGGTGCGTGGAAGAACAAAATAAAGTAGAGACGACTGGAAAATAAGGCCACAGCTCAGAAATTACCAGCTCACTCTGGGGAAATGCCAGCATGGAGTATAGAAGTACCAGATTTCAAGACAATGGAATTTTATTAGTCAACTTGAAATTCAGCTAACAGCATGACATGACCCCAAATGCAAATACTTGAGGTACTTTTTAAAAAAAATTTAGTTCCTTATTCTGTTATATTGCTGAATAACTATTTCTCTTGCAGACCCATGGAGACAAAGCTGTGAAAAGATGTAGGTTGATGTACGTACCAAAAACTGGCCTTAAACTGATCTACTTATCGACTGTCATGTAGGTTAATTACTACATGTCACATTATATATGGAGATTGTGTGTTTTGTCTGCAAAATACAAATTTGCAGTGTAACTGATAATGGATAAATGTAGTGGAGTTAAATTTCCTTCTAAAATGTTGTCGATTATCTGCATAAATTAGCATCTTAGTTAACTTCCACCACTGTCACTGTGCAGTTGTTTCCTCATTTGTTCTTTTTAACAAAAGGGAATTGTAGGGGACAAGTACCGTATGTACACATATGGTCACATTGGCACATATAGTATATACAGTACACACGTACCCATTACATACAGTGATCAGATAGGCCTGCTATGGCAGATAGAACAAAACTTCTACCATGTTATCATCCTGCCACCAGATAGAAATAATGTGAAGAGACGACGGATGTGTCTGTGATTCCTCTGTTGCTGAGGCCTGAGGGATTTGGAACGGGAATGCTTGTCACTTTGGGTGTGGTATGTGTGATGCTGTTACGTTCATGCCGGGAAAACAGCTGTAATGGAAAGGAACCAGGAAGTTGGTATTTATCTGTCTCTGTCACAGTTTGGTGTAAAAACAATGAATTGTGGGTGATTGCATCCAGAGGCGGAGCCGCTTAATGCCTCTTACAGCCAGTTGCTAATCAGAGAATGAACTGTTAAGAACCTTTCAGCATCACAATATCCATTCATACTTGTCCTCCTAATGAGATAGGTTTAACGTAATATGTTTATTGGCTTCCTCCTGCTCGGGAAATGCAAATTTATTTTTTTTACCACGCCAATATATCATGATTTGAATTGAGTCAAGTCATACAGTCAAAAGAGGGATTACCACCTTTGTCACTGAGGGAAATCATTCAGCTTAAACAACTTGTCATTTCGCCAAGGTCATAAATCTCCTGGCATATTAGCATGCTTGGTGCGTGTGTGTACGAGAGTGTCATTATCCATGGAGACACACTAAGACATCTCTCAGTGATAATTGATGAGCTATGTGAAATACGTCCCCCTGTGCTTAATGAAGACACACAGACGCTCACACGCTCGCAGTCACATGCGTGGAGACGTGGCAACACAGGGGCACAGGAGCTCTCCCTGGAGAAACACTCTCAAATATGCAGTGCTCTCAATCAAGTCACTCAGTCGGTGTCACGCACACACATCATTACAGCGTTACAGCGTTTGTCAGGACATTGTCTTGAATTAGTTATCTGCATAACCTGTGCTTACCCCAACGTCTGTCCTCTCACCCACAAAATAATGTATTCAAAGTAAGGATGAGTGCGACAGAGAGTTTTAAACAATTTACCCTTATGGCCGGTGGCTTTTGGTCCTTACAAGAATAGAAGAACATGCACAGACATATTCTGATTGCTGAGGGGGCCTCCTGTGTGTTTGTGTTCACGCCTGCGGTAGATGGATTAGGACTTGAGTGTCATATCAGTTACTGTCTCTCTCTCTCTCACACACACACACACACATATACATTAACATAAGACACCCCCTGAGCTGTGTGTGTGTGTGTGTGTGTGTGTGTTTGTGTGCGTCTATGTGTACCTGATGTTGAATGGTAATGAAAAAATATGCGTAGAAAGCGAAACAAAGAAAGGACGGGGAGCAGTTATGGCACTGACAATGAGTGATGGCAGCAAATAGCCTAATACATATTGCACATGCATTACAGATCACAATACACACCGACGCACACACACGGACACACAAGCCAATGGAGCCGTGAAGATGAGTGACAGCACGCACACACAAATTGACACTGAGAATCTGTTTTACATTTTCCCAGCCAAATCTTTTGTTCTGACACATCGCCTCCTCCCTCTCTCTCTCACATACACACACACGCAAACTCGCTCACAAGTGCACATGCAAAGACGCTGGGAACAAGCGGATATCTCACTATTTAGTCTCCAGGAGAGGTCCTCATCCTAATCCCTGATTAACAATATCAGTCGGCGGTGACAGTTTAATTTAACACAGTGCTTCTCAAGGATTAGCCGTTACATGAGGGCGTGCGCATACGCTCGTACACCCACGCACACAGACACACGTAATTCCCCCGCAGACTAAAGATCATGCTTATGTATATTTCACTTTAGAATAGCCACTGAGGAAATAAGATGATAACAGCTGCAAACACAATTTTCTGCAACACGGCAAGGTTGATAATGAGAAATTTGATAATGAGTAAGCAGTGGCTCGTACGTTGAGGGATTCTCCGAATAATAATGAATATTAAAGGGTTTTGGCCCAGATGATGAGCGCCAGGTATTGTTTTAGGAGTTTTCTCCACTTGCAATTTAGCAAATGTTTGAGTATCTATGTTATGTCGTTCAAGAGCTTGTGCGTTGGCCTGATTAGGCGCTAACACGTGTGTGTTTGTGTGACCAACCACCAACACGAAGGGAAGGAGGATGATTTCAGTGTGCGCTGTGTCTAAACCCTGCAAGCACATTCAATTTGAACAGAGATCAAACAGGGAGTTGCATCAGTGGCTATAATGTGCATGAAATGATTTAACTGGATGCCTTTAGCCAGGAATTGAATATTCTCACAGGCCATTGTCTAACATTTGTTATGCATGTATCAGGGTGTCTGCAGGACGTGCAAAAAGTTGGCAAAATATGTCAATTCAAAAGTATCAAGTGTAGTTACACTAACTTTACTTTAGAGATCATTTTATCGTGTTTTTTTTTACCTGTTGCTGCCATTTGAGCTTGAAATTTAGCATGATAACTTTTTGTCTGTGTCTCTGTTTGTCTGTCTTTGCAGTCATTTGCCTGGTTGGCCTTGGCCTGGTGGTGTTTTTCTTCAGCTTCCTGCTCTCCATTTTCAGGTCCAAGTACCATGGATACCCTTACAGGTAACTATAGCAACCTTACAGCAGCACCACAGATGTGTGCAAGAGTTTCATCAGACTCGTTTGACAGTTATTCAAACACAATACACAAGCAAGCGATGAATCTCAGAATCACTGAAGTTGACATAAAATCACTGCAAAGTGATTGCAGACAAGTTGAGAAAAAGAAAAAAAATAGTAATCCCGGTCAAAACATGATCCGTTCGTTCCCATTATTCCTCTGATTTTAAGACAGTTGTTCGATTGGAAACACCCCCTCCAACAGGTACAAGCCACAGAAAGCAGCGCTCCTTCTCCAGAGACCCATCTTACCCCCAAAACAACAGAAATTTCCAGACTGACTCTCTTAATTCATAACAGTTTTTCAGTATTCACAAATATTTCCTTTATTAGCCCAAATATTAGTAAATCATGCATCCGTCATGTATGATGTCTGTAGGTCCTCACACATAGTGAATGTGCCTGGACACTACAACCCTGCAGCTTAGCGAGCCAGAACGGCAGCAATTTGGTCTCACTTTGAGCTAAAGGTCACCACTACATAAAAAAGATTTAATGTGTGACAGAAACGCTCCACAGGTCTGCAGACTCTGGGTTCAATTCATCGCCACTGGAGCATCTGTAGGATATTACGGCATAACAACCAAACACATCCACCTCCAAAAACTCTGGAGCTGGAGGGGGTTTCAGGATGTAGGGGACACTTCACCGGGGCAGATCAGAGGTTTGAACCCTGCTGTGTCCTTGAGCAAAAGGCAAGATATTTAAATGCATTGAGGGAAGGGGTCGTTTAAACACTTTATTTGACACGTCTGATTATTTTGTAAATGTCACATTTTTGCCTGTTTCGCTGACCTGCTAAAAACGTACACTCGCTTTTAACAGAAAAGCTCTGAGCTCGGTCCAGGAACCATGTGGTGGAAAATTTATTTGAAAGCATCCCAGACCTACAAAATAAAATGCTGCCAGGAACGGCTACGGTGTTTGTGGTGGCCACGCTCTGAAAGAGGCTACTATGTTCTATACCTACAGTATACTTATTTTTGTATTGTTGTTGCAGTATTATATGTTTATGAAGCAGTCTATTTAGTATAATTAGACACTACACTTTAGTGCCATTATAAATTTATCTTTTTTTACATTTGACTGTGGCTTCCTGTTTACTAGTAAACTTTGAATGGCATATAGTTTGCCTGGGCGACATGGTGGTGCAGTGGTTAGCACAGTCGCCTCACAGCAAGAAGGTTCTTTCTGTGTGGAGTTTGCATGTTCTCCCTGCGCCTGCATTCTCCGGCTTCCTCCCGCTGCACCAGAAACATGCAGGTTAGGTTGACTGGCAACAATAAATTGCCAGCAGGCGTGACTGTGTGTGTGGATGGTGGTTTGCCTCTGTGTGTCAGCCCTGTGATAGACTGGCGATCTGTCCAGGGTGTAGCCCGCCCTCACCCAATGTCAGCTGTGATTGGCTCCAGCCCCCCCACCCCCCCGTGACCCTGACAGGCTAAGCGGTATAGCAAATTGATGGATAGATGTAGTCTGCACTCCTGAGATCGTTTTCCTGTTTGATAGACACAGAGGTATATTCAGCAAGCCTGAATGCATCTCCAGAAACTGTTCGAACAAGTACTTTCCAGTCTCTTTCTTTCTGTCAAGAGACACCGGTTTTTACTGTTTTTTTTCTGCCCACTGCTAAAAATCAGCCAAAAAAAAACCACGCCTTAATAATATTTGTTCCTTCTCCTCTCCTCCCTGCTCCCCCTCTTTGTGTCTCTCTATTCCTCTTCTCTCCTGTACATTTTAATCCTCCTCCGTCTCACAGCTTCCTTATTAAGTGAAGAAAAGACAGAAGAGGAGGTTAAAGGATGGTGAAGAGGCGGTAGGTGAGGAGAAAAGGAGTGAAGAAGATACTTGAAGAGGAGGCAGCGTTGCAATTGAGTGTAGAGTCCATGTTTTTTTGTAATTTTTTTTTTTTTTTTTTAAATCGACTGCTGTCATCAACTCTGCAAACTGAGTAGAAAATAAATTATTCCCACTTACACTGGAAAATAAAAGTGTTTAGCATGTCTCTATATCTTTGTCATTTCTTTTTCTATTTTCCTTTCAGTGAGTGATTATACTGTGTGGGTTGAAACGCTGACCTGTGTGACTGCATCCTTGTTTTTTGAATCCATGTACCGGATCGTATGTATGAAAACCGAGTGAAGGGAAGGGAGAGTAAGAGACAGCTGAAATCACAGACTGAGGTGGGTATTGAAAAGGACAGTGGGTGGTCTCTAAAAAAAGAGACAGAAGGTTCTTAAGGTGTGATAAAGGTTCTCTCTAAAGTATAAATTCAGCCTTTCCAGGTGCTTCTCACAATCTGTTACTGGTGATGATGCTTCTCTGACTGATAAAGATCATCAGCATCATATTCTAGGTCTGAAGCACAGTCTGATTCAGTTTGCGGTAACTGAGAAATTACAGATAAACAGATGTATACAGATAAAATAGGTGTATATGGAAGGGCATAAGTCCAGGCACTTTAAACCAATCTAAACTGATCTAAAACATTTCTTTTTGTGTCAGGCTGAGCAAGACTCGACTCTGCAATTGATTTTCATAGACCACTCTCTATTCCTGTAATCTCTTACAGCACTTATTCTTTAGGTATGTGCACATTCCTCACTGCCAGATCCATTCAAGTGGATACATACTGCATTTTCAACTAAGTTGTAGTTCATGTTGGGCAGCTGAAACCACAAGGCAAACCAGTTAAAAAAATATGCTAGTGCCACCAAACTTATAGTCCCTATAAAAATATTCACCTCCTTGGATGTTTTGCCCTTTATACATGAAATCATGGTGATTTTTTGACAAGAATTTACAAAAAAAAACCTATTCCATTTATTTTACATTTATAAAAGCAATAGAAGCTGAAAACATCCAAAGGGGTGAATACTTTTTATACGCACTGTAAGTCACTGATGCAAAGTAGTGGCACATGAACAGAGTTCACAGAAGACTGGCTTCGAGTGGTGTAACTTTTCTCGCGGAGTGTGAGAGGCATAGGTCATATAGAGAATACATATTTCTAATTTTTTCACTTGCGGCATGCCCTCTCCAACATCGAGTGGGCTGGAGCATGGAAACCATTTATGTAACCGGCTGTGTGTGGGCAGACAGAGGTTTGGTGCAGCAGATCGACCAGTTTGGACAAATGTAATAAATATATTCCCTCTCAGACTTCCCATCCTTGTCTATTTTTGGTTGAAATCGCTGGAAGAGTGAAGCATTTCCATGCGTCAACCGATTTTCCGCGCATGTGTGTGCAAGCTGAGCCAACTGAACCACAAATACTCTCTGAGGACTAAATAAACTCTTAATCAGTCATTGTATTTAAACTGCATCTCACCTTCTGATTTTCTTTTTTCCCTTATAGTCAGGAACTGCAGTATGAAACCTGTATGTTCCTTAATTAGATTGAGGGGAATAAGCATATTAATAACAGCTTAATAGCAGAGTCATCTGAGGTTATTTTTGTGGCTTCAGGCTTGTGCTGAAATAGATGTGAATGAGACAATGCTGGAACAGTACTGATTGTCAGCACTGAGAGCAGAATTTCCCATCTGTTCCCCCTCAACTGTTGGCCTTTACGTTGTGGAGGAAATAAGCAGAGCAAATGTCACCTTCAGGGAGGGGGTGTAAGTATTGGCAAATGGAGCGAAATCAATGTGGGTATTAGACAGAGGGCAGTTGTAGAACAAAAGATATAATACCATAGAATAATTTCTCCACTGCTTCCAAAAGACTCAGCGCAGCATGCTGTAATTAGCCACAAATCCTTTACGATTAGTTGGTATTGCAGTAATTAAAGGTTTGAGGTTAGAATGCTTTCACTGCTGATGTACAAATATATTTATATACAGCAATCTGCCACGAGATTAAAACCACTGACAGGTGAAGTGAATAACATTGATTATCTCATTACAATTGCACCTGTCAGGGGGTGGGATTAGGGAGCAAGTGAACAGTCAGACCTTGAAGTTCATTTGTTGCAAGCAGGAAGAATGAACCGGTATAAGGATTTGAGCCACTTTGACGAGGCTCAACGTTTGATGTCTTTATGACTGTATCAGAGCATCTCTGAAACAGCAGGTCTCGTGTGGTGTTGACCGACCGAAAGTGGTCAAAGGAAGGACAACCGGGCTGACAGGGGACAGGGCCTTGGGTGCCAAAGACTCAGTGATGCATGTCGGGAGTGAAGACTGACCTGTATGGTCCAGTCCCACAGAAGAGCTGCTGTAACACAAACTGCTGAAAACCTATGGCCTATGACCACAGCTTGTTGCGTATGGGACTGTGTAGCTGCAAATCAGTCCATGCTGACCCCTGCCCACCACTAAAATCTCCTACAATCAAAGAGCTGTCTTGGCTGCACTACAGGGGACCAACACAATGCTAGTTAGGTCATTTTAATGTCGTGGCTAATCAGCTATCCTGCATAAAAACATGTTCAGTCAAATTATGTTCTCTGAATCTCAGTGCAGGCATTTTGAAACTGAACTGGATCCTATAGGATGCCAGGAGAGCAATGTCAATAATTAGTGAGACTGTATGAAAATGTATTATATATATAGATCAGTAAAACCATTGTTACATTAATTGTATTTGATTGCGCAATTAATAATGTAGATATTTTTTTTTAATGTTGCAGTGGAAAGGTTAGAAACAGGTTGCATGAATGCAATTGTAAGTGAAGTGAAGTGAGACAACATGAGGGGTTGAACTGCTGACTTATCAAACCTGATCAACATTTCTCAGTGGAGTGGAGTTATTGGCTTCTCATTTATTTCCCTTTGACGTTCTAGCAGCCCATTCACTGTGACCTCGGCCAGTGGACGCTGGGATTGGCTCCTGCCACATTCAATGGAAATGTGTTGTACAATTCAAAGCCATTATCTGTTCCCCAGTATAAATAAATAGGTTTTCTGACCAACAATAGAACAGATTCACAAGAAAGGGAACCTTTCAAAAACACATTAGTACTGTGTGACTGGTTGTTATTGTCCTTTTGTACCCACTAATGTTTAGTTCCATGCTTCCATCTGAGGAAAAAAATCTAAGAACTTCAATCTGCATTTGGATGGTGACAGCAGTTTTGACATTTCTGGAGGTCTTGGTAGATGAATTTTACCGACAGAATTTCAGAGACACCTTCAACTTTTCCAGGAGCCTCTTTCTCACTTCTGATATCCTGCTGAAGCATCGCTTCTGCAAAGTCTGAAATACGCACAGCCAAAAGTATTTCTTGCAATCCCTTAATGAAATCAAGAGTTGGTTGTTCAATGGAATTTTGTTCCATTGCTCTTTCTTTTTTTAACCTGTATGCTGCACTGTAAGGTTCCCTTAATCCCTTGGACGATCTTTACGTTACTTTTTAAAAATATTTTATGCTTTAAGGAAGTCAAAAAATGTCCTTGGCAGTTTTGTTGAACTTTTCGACTTCCGTTCGGCTTCTTTAACTCGATATATTGCAAAGAATTCTAAACAAATTCACAGCAAGAGTGGTGCGTCTTTTGTCAGCAGTTGTGCTGAAACCTGCTGATCTGACTCGACTCAGTCATCCTGATTTTCCTGTCTTATCTGACCTTTGTGTCTGTGTCTGTGCAGTGCATAATGCCACCGCACTGTGGACCAACCTCTCGTCTCATCTGCAGTCCACACACACTTTCTCCAGGCATCCACGCCATAGCGACGGTAATTATCATCACAGTGCAGCTTCAGTTATTGCTGTTTTGTTGCATCAGTGTGTGTGTTTGTGAGTAGATGTTTTTTTGAATTGGTTTTGTTAGTTGGCAAGTGCGATTTTAGAGGAAACAGTCAGATTGAGGAGAATGGGACCATATGGTTACATCTCTCTGTGTCTCATCCCTCTGGAACAAATATTTCCCAGGAAAGTTTCCCTTGTCTGAGGAACTTTTCTGAAAATGAATCTGTATAGTTGCAAAAACAGAATACACCAGATTGCCTCAAATGAGAAGATAATATGCAAACAGCTAAAAGTCTCGCTCACAAGAATTGAGGACTAAATAAGAAAATGGAGGTTTACTTCACCCTGTTCTTCCGTATTCTATCCTCTGCTCAGCAGTTGTCATCTTAACATTTGTGAAGGTCCTCGTGTGCAGGTCTTTGTGTTGTTTTCATATCTGTGCAACAGGATCAGGGTCAAAAGTACTCACGAGCACAATTTTAAGAAATCTCAATCTAAAGTGTGTTCACGTCTAACCTGATAACCTGTTATTTTTCAAAACAATACTTGGCTTTCATTGGTTTTGCAATTGAATGAAGCAACAGAAAATGTCTATTCAGATTTTTGATCACTGCATCAGTCTTCTGGAGAGTCCCCATTTGCCTTGAACAAATTAATAACTGCATTTGCTTTATGCATGTGAAGGTGTTAACTGATGTAAACATTGTAATGTGCCATGTACAATCCAAACTAGTGTGTATGAAAAGTGTATGAAAACTCATTTACTCATCTGACAATCTCTGCAACATCTTCGAGGGCTCTACAACCCTCCATAACTTCCTCCCATAATCATAACACTGATGAGAAAAGCTACTTCAGGAAACTCATCGCAGGCAAAATAATTCAGAAAAATATTGCCTTGATTCCTCCCTCAACCCTATGCCCACTGCTGATGCCACCATCACTGCTCCTACCAGATTATTCCTGTGGATAAACTGGGATCTGCCCTGAAACATAATCACTTAGATTCACAGCAATCATAGCAGCATTATACAAGAGAGAGAGAAGGAGAGAGTGAAAAGCATGCAGAGTCTGTTAAGGGAATGAAGAAAAATCATAAAGAGAATGATGAGTTTACAGATAATATGGGATGCGATGTGACAGCACCTGAGATACAAGATTCAGAAGAACCATCCACCACATATGATATTACCACTTCTATTTCCAGAGGAACTCATTTTGTGAAGAGATTTCTCCTCAGATCTATTTTTCTGATGAAAAATAATCACAAACAGTAAGGAAAAATTCTTTAGAAAGAATGTGCAAGTGTACGTGTAAGTGTGTGTGTGGGTGTGTGTGAAATCGAGGGAAGAGGAGATGATGTTATCTATTTCGTGAAACTCATTATCTTTTTTTGTGCAAAAAAATCGACTCGTTGCATTGAAACTTATTAAAACTTTCCAATTCTCAAAAGTTCTACCAACTCATGTACCACTGTCATTAGGCAACAGAAACATGTATTTCTTTTTATGATTAACATTAAATATATAATATCAAGCTTAAAAACAGGTTTTTGTACCTGAGGAAATTACATTACTCAAACAGGAACTCTTACCACTGTCTGCCAAACACTGATGTAGCCAGGGCTAAGATATATTTCAAAGCTTAATCTCATTAAGATTTCCTGGAAAATTAATTAAATTTAATGTATGCCTTGTATTAAGTATAAGGCAGCCCATAACTGATATTTTTCTTACTGGCAAAACGACTAAAATCAACAACTGTCTCTCAGTTCATTGTAAAAGGATTAATCCTTTTGACTTTTATGATTTGCTGACTTTTCATAGAGAGCCTCAGAATACCTGAAAAACCCCGCACATTCCCATCAGCCTCAGTAGTACTTGAGCAATTACTGATAATGAGCATCTGATCATTAAGCTCAAACACAACCTGAGTCACATAGATCAAACATTACTCATACATTTGCTTTTGCTGGGGATTATTTTAACTGTGAGTCTGCCCTGTTTTGTGGAATAAAATGAAAGTATGAAGAACAAGAAATCTTAAATGTCAAAAGACATTGGACACAGTCTACCAGATTTCGGTTGACAGCTGGACATGAGAGTCAGCAAGCTGGCAGCAACAGGAGAACTGCTGGTGTGACTTGTATGTTTGATTATTAATAAGCCACAAAACAATTTCGCCTTTCCCTCTTCTCTAAAGATGGGTGACTATTGAGTTGATCTGTGTGCAGAATTACATTATTGGTTGTACCCCCTTAACAGACAAGGCTGACTGGCTAAAGGCTATTGGAAATAATATAATTACCTCTGGTAGTCTGATTGCTTGCCAGAGGGACATGATTTTTCTGCACGAATACCTGTGGCAATTTGCATCATTAGCATGCATTCCCTGTTCCTACTATGTATGGGACACATATGGTTTGAAGATACATGGGGGTATAAAACACACTCGCCCTTTCTCTGCTGTTCTGAAACCAGCTTTGCTTTTTACTTCCTCACCAACAACATCCGGAGCCTGTCAAGAGACAGGAGCCAACTTCCTCAACAAGTCTGAAAGTTTACTCTCACAGAGATCTAAAGAGCTGTTGTCAGTCGAGACCTTCCATCATATATCATCACACCACTGTCTCCATGGCAACCAGTGCCCTCAGATCTATATGAAGTGGATTTATATCATAGTACCAGAGCATGAGAGTCAGTGTTTCTGTATAATTACTAAGTGATGTGTATGTGAGGGATGGAGAAAGTTAAGAAAAACAAGCCTGACCAAAACATCAATCATGTCTGCTAAATATAATTTAAACAGTGTTTAATTATGTTGATTTAAAACAGGAGTGCTGTGCATGTTTTTTCTTTCCTTTTCAAAGCTAAAAAAGTTTTATTTGCCATTTTAGACCTGAGGAGGGTTTGGCAAGATTTTTCTTTCCCTCTGGCAGTAAGCTGTAATTACACTTTGTAACACACACACACACACACACACACACACACACACACACACACACACACATACACACACAAACACATACAAGTACATACACCTACACGGTTCTATTCACATGCACTCTATACAATGCAGACTGTAATTACATGCTGCTAAAGTGATGGCCTTAGGACCTGTCAGCCTGCCGTTTGTTCAGATACTTAGTAGCCACACTGTTTCACAGAAATGCACTCTCTATCTCTCTCTCTCTCTCTCATACACACACGTACATCGTCACAGTGATACTCAGCTGGTGGAGGAAAGTTCAGTTTCAGACTCTTGACAGACCCGATTCATTTTCTGTCAAGTGTACTTGTCGAGCAGCAACATGTAAAACACAGTAATTGTCACTCATTGCTCCTCTTCACTCACTTTCAGGTTCCCACTATATCATCACTGTTACTCAATCTCTCTCTCTCCACTTCACCTTTCCATCCCTCTGAGGACGCGGAAGAAGACAACAATCACAACTCATCAAATCACCATCATCTCCTAATTAGCGGTATAATTGTGCCTAATTAATAAATTGATTAAAGTGCTGAGGCAGGAAGCGAACAGACCCAACCCTTCGTCTCCCAGAGGGCTGGCAGCGGCGAAGTCACCCTCCCCACCTCGAAATCAAACAAACGCCTCCCTCTATGACTTCAAAGGGAGAAATTAGATAAGTGTCAGTGGCCGTCCTGCGAGGGAACAGCGAGCTAATTTTCTTTCACAAACAAACTGTCAAAATACACGTTTCATATAACAACCAGAGGGGTCTGAAATCACGATCACCATTATGACTTTAGAGCAAAGCTTTTTTTTTTGGCTGCGTGGTGGCGGAGTGTTGAGAAAAGAACCCTTCAAAGGGTAACCTTCAAAAGCAGTTTTAATTATTGCACAGAGACTCTCCGTCTCCATTGTCATCTCTCTCTCCCTTTTCCTGTCTGTCCCTCAGCAACAACCTGCCAGATTTAGATGAAATCAGGTGAAGAAATAATAACCCTCAAAATTAGTTTTTAATTGTATCAGCACTATCTCTTGTCACACACCACCACCCACTTCTCCAACACTTGCCTTGGTGTTGGAGTCTCAGTCTCTCTTGTTTATTTGTCCTCAGCCAAAACCAAGAGTCCATACCAGCAGTTCAGCTGATTATTTACAACCCCTTGAACCCCTTGAATTAAACTAAGAGTCTGCACCTCAATCACATCTTGATTGCTCGAATCAAAATCCATTGTGGTGGTGTACAGAGGCGAATCACAAAATCTATGTCGAAGTCGAAATACTTATGTCCCTGACTGTATTTTTCTCTCTCTTCAGTAGAAATTTACAGTGTAACAATGTGTCCCTTCTGCCTCTCTAGTGTCGTCCCATGCTTGTCTCCTTATCTGAATAACTTTAAGAAAACATCTCTGAACTCTTAAAGACCCTACATATACCCCCCCTCCCCAAACAAACACACACACACACACACACACATATACACAGTGTGAGGTAACATCCATGGTGTGTGCCTGTTGACCAGTGCTTCAAAAAGAAAGATGTCTCATGGGTTACCACAGTTACAGCAAGACCTGGGTAAAAGGCACACATGGGAACATGGGGCCTAATTTGCATATTTATAATTTGCATATCACCTCTGCCATTTGTTTTTGATGCTGGTGAGAAGGAAACATACACACACAAACATCCAAGAGCACCTACACAGACTGGATAATGTTAAAGACTTAGACACAGGCAGAGAATGAGACACTATGGACAAGCACGCAGCTGACTACAGATGACAGAAACAAAACAGTCAGAAGAAGAAGCATGACGTACATAGAAATACACACTGAAGAAACGCAAAGGCACAAAATACTCACCCACACTGAAGAGACAAACAAGAAATTATAGCTAATTTTGAAAGCAACTTGTGTGTGTGTGTGTCTGTCTGTCTGTCTGTCTGTCTGTCGGGGGGGGGGCTGTATTTATAAAGTACTTGAGCTTTAAGATTCCAGTTAAGACTTGCTTTAATGATGAATGTATATTGTCTGTGTGTGTGTGTGTGTGTGTGTGTATGTACAGCATGCATGGATGTGTGTGCCAGTTTAAAGTTGATTGCACATGCAGCATAACCTATTATCTGCTCTCCATAGTAACGAACAACGCCACCATAGTGGCTGTCACTCAAATAAATTACCAGGATTCTAAGAAAAAAAAGTGCAGTTTCGAAAAGAAAATACTGCACGTGTTCAAATCATGTGGTATTTCATGCTTGTGTGTCTCATGGTATATTTTGCTGAATGAGAACTAAAAGCACACACGTGATTTTAATGTGTACTTGAGGAGGAAAAGCTACATTGAAAAAACATAGCACTGGCCAGTCTGCCATCACTGTTTGTTTGATGGACAGAAGCCAAGAATGCTAAATACTAACAAGACACACATAGACTAAAGTAAACAAGACATGAGGAAACAATAACAAACTATGAGGACACCATCTCAGTCCTGCTCCATATTAATGTATTTTCTCAGTGATAATCCACCCACACATAAACACATGCACAATTATTAACACAGGCCAACAACACCCCACTAAGACATAACTAGAGATATAAATTAGATTTTAAAAAAATATGGGAGATATGGTATTCTTGAGACAGGTTTGCAAAAGAATAAAAGTTCCGCATATGTACTTAGAAAACATGTGAAAACCCACATAGTGCACGAATATCAGCCTCTCTCTCTGACACACACACACACACACACACACACACACACAGGGATATATACATGAATACTCATTACAGAGTGAATACTGCCTCATCTTCTGACTTGATATCATTCTCATTAGTCCAAATATCAGCTCAGTGAACAGAATGGTAATGGAGGATTGAGCAAGGAGGAGAATGTCAGATGAGAGGGAAGTGAGACTGGGGATAGAAAGTAAAGGTTGGAGGGGCCTAAAGTGGGAAAAGGAGTGGGAGAAAATTGCCCCTGAAGGTGATTTAACACCTGTTGGCAGCCAGGGTCTTGGGCAAGTGTGGCTGATAAGGGCTGGCTTCATTGCTAAGCATAGCCTTCAAACTGCACAATACGAAAAAGCACACAAAGTACAAAAAAGTCCAACAAAAAGCAAAATAAACATACAAACTAACCCAGTTTTGATTATGGGTTAGTTTGTGGGCTTTTTGTTTGCTGAGACCTCAGCTCTCACAAGTGAAATAATTTTGTGTTGAGGAAATGTCAGGTTGTTGATGAGTCAGTGTCATACTTTATAGAAATATTGGTAAGAGTTAATTGCAACTAGGTTTTAAATATTGGCAAAGTAACCATGTGCCCTTCTTTGTTTGTAGGTATCTTAGTTATAGAAACTGGGAGAGCAGCATCGAAGGCCACAATAAGCAGGGAAGGTAATGGCTTTGCTGCTGGAAGCCAGAGGGGCTGGGTGTGATGGTTTCTGGTATGTATGCCTGTTATGCTTGTGGAGCCCTTGTGTTTTTTTTGTATCTTTTGAGATACTCATCATAGAAAAAAACCTCTGGCAAATAAAAAATAAAAATTCTCCAGGTCTGTTGCTGCTACTTCCTCCACTCTATGATTTACAACTCAATCCTATTGCTTCTTATCCTGTTTGTCAAGGTTCACTACTTTCAAACTCTTACAATGACTGTACTTTATAGTACTGTTATTTAAACGAGAATAAAAATGTTCTTTTGAGCATCTTTCAATGCCAAACATGTCAGCTTCATAAAACCAATTTCATGGGTGTTTGTGACATTATGGATTGGATACTTTGGATACTTTCTAATGAATGTTTTCTGGAAATGAAGAAAACACAATACTTATGTTCTTTCTTTGTTAAGCAATGTTAATTAATCTTTTGACTATGTGTGAGTCATTTTTTTTGGCCATACATAGTGTCCCACATTCATATAATAGTGTTTTTGCCAGGAAAAACAAATGGAACTTTAAATTTGTGTATGGAATTAAATAAAAGGATTTTTGCCAAAATGATTAAATGTGTTTTTGTCACAATTCAGCAGCAATGTAAATCCATCTGATGAATGCAAAATAACATGGAACATCCAGAGGTAATGCAAAGATGTTTTCCCTTGAGGTAATTATCTGAGGAACAGATCACAACATGGAGGAGCCTGTTTTCCAACAACTGCCCAATTGAGGGCACAGGGCATTAGGTTTTCCTCAATTAATATATTTTTTATTTAATTTTAGTGCATCTGTGGCCTCAAATGGAATTTCTGAAGCAGTGGGGAATTTCTTTGAAATGCTCTTCTGAATCCCAAAGCAGGCAAAACTGTCTGGTATTTCAATGAGTCATGGGATTTTCTGGTATAATCGAGTTTAGCAGGTACTTTCTCTACTCTACCTGAGATAACACTGTTAATTTGGGATTAAGATTATGGACTGACACCTTCACCAACTCTGCTTTAAATAGTACAGTGGAAGTTACACCTGTCACTCATCTGAAATTACTCTTGCCATTAAGGAATTGCTTGACTCTCAAAAAAGGCCTGAAACGAACTGGCATGGCAGCATGTTTTGTGCTTACTTCTACAGGAAAAAGGCTCAAGTATTTTACCTAAAAAGAGAAAAACTGTAACACTGCCTGCCTTTGTGTCTTCAGTTAGGCCTTCAACGGAACTAAATTTCCCACCATAGCCAACCCTTCCCCATGACCTCCGAGCTGTGGCAATAATGGACATCCTATATTTTAAGTGTCAGTGTTTTTTTCCCCTCTGACTTATTCATCTCAAATATTCTCAAGTATTCATTTTTCCCCCTTTTGTTTGGTCTTCCTCACCTCTCGTCCAGCCCTGTGGCCTCTGATTGTGGTTTCACTTTGTTAATATTCTGAGGATCCCCTCAGGTTTGACCTTAGGCTAACCCTCTGCAAAGATCTCATTTTGACTGGAAGCTACCAATAATGCCCTCATAAAGTTGTAAAGTAGGGCCAGGAATAAAACATTGGCACAGCACACACATGACGTGCATGCAGTACAAGACATATTCATATATACCACACCTTCAACCTTTTCAGTAGTGTGATTGAATATGGCAAATGTCATTACCATCAAAGATAATAAACTGAGCTCTTTACAGTCGATGCAATGCTTGGTTGGCGGCACTTGACAGAATTTATTAAACAATAAAGCTGAGACTATTGCAGCCAATAATTTTTAAGTAAGCTGGACCATTATCTATTTCTGTTTCCTGTTGCCCTGGTTTGGCCTGCACAGTGAATGAAGATTGTGATTCGGGCAAGATGAATGAATTTTTCTGACTTCCTGTGGTTATTTCTCTCCTCAGGACCTCATTCCAGCATACAAATATGAAGAGGAAGGTCTTGGCCCATACTGTGTTTATTCACAAGATATATCTTCACTCTCATATGTGAAAATTGACATTGCATAAAATGGACAGTTAGTTGCTAGTTGTAGTTAAGGCAATTGCAAATCAAATTGTACTGTTTTTTGAATTATAAATTGACAGGTACACTCAATTATGACCTATGTATGCTGATCAGTATGTGTCTGTGATTATGCCCAAGTGTGTGGGTGGACGGGGGTGGTGAAGGATGTTGCAAGAAATTACAGGCACTGAATTTCTTGACAGCTCTTCATTATGATGCTGTGGTGTTGCCAGGTTACTAAGCCTAATGTTTTAGCCTGCAGGCTTCATTTTTGGCAGTTTCCAAACTGCCGCAGATGCATTGCCACCTCCTCCTGGACTGGAGGAGGGCTGACCCTGATTTACATGTAAGCCCTGGAAAGCCAAGACAGATTGCAATCAGATTTGTGATCTAGCCAACAGGAAAGTGTACATGTGGCTTCTTGTAAAAGAAAATTTTATCCAGATACGAGGCTCTTGAAATGAAAAGTGTAAATGAAGCAGACTGAGTTCTTGAGCAGTGGAGCTAAGTTTTCACATTAATTAATGGTTCCTTTTGCCACTTGTGAGCAGCCGAGCAAGCTGTAAACACACATCAAAAAATTGATATGCCTGGGGCATGTGTAAGCAAACGGTTGCCTATTTATATACATATTCACCCTCCTTTTAGCTCAGTTTGATTAACCAGAACAGTAAAGTTGCAGGCCATAAAACTCAAACTAAGACCTGAGCAGTCAATTAGAAATGATGAGATTGTTTGAATAAGGAAAAGCGTATTAAAGAAACTCAATCAAGTGAGAAATGACGTTAAACAGCAGTTAGAATTACTGTGACCTTGACCAAGAACTTCATAGACCCTTGACCCACTCCCCAATGTTTGTTTTTTCAGATCTTCTCAGAAATTTAGTGACAGTCAATTTAGGCAGCAAGTTGAAAAAGAAAAACAGACCAAAACAAGACTACACAGCTGTAGCAAAAAGGATATTGTCATTAAAAAGGTACTATGTATGAGTTTTCTCTGCAACTGAACATGGTTTCTTGCAGAAAATGGTTGGTTGTGATGGTCGCTTGCCAATAGCTTCGGCCAGGGTTGGGGCAGACTGGATGCCACCGTGACTGAAAAGTGATGAGGGCGCTGCCTGGGCTACCGGGTTAAAATGCTAATTTCACTAGAAGCAAAGAAGTAATAGAAATAGAAGCAAAACAAGAGTTTATGATGTTATTTTCCTCTGCTGGTGACAGTGCATGTTGAAGAAAAAAATGATCATTGCTGAACAACGTTTCCGCCAGATTTAATACAAAGTTCTTAATGCTAACAATGGCTATGTAGCAATAAGTGTAATGGACACATACACATTATAGTAGGAAGACAGAATGTGTGTGTACATGGACATTTAGATGGGTGTTACTGTAGGCCATGAAGGCCCGGGCCGTTTATTTAAAGAGCCACCATAAATGTTGAAGCAGTGATAATGGCTGCAGGGCTGAGGGATGACATTTTGACAAACATGGCTTATTATGGAAATGGTTTTATCAATGTGTTTATAGTGCCATCCAAGTCACAGATTGTGTGTGAGTGTGTGTGGATGTGTATGATGGGATGTGTATATATTAAAAATGTATGTGCTGAAGTGTGACATTGCTTTTCATGTGTGTGTTCGTTTGTGTGTATTTTTGCCATCAGCCCGGTGAATAGCTGGTAGTGGAGAGTGAGAAAGCCACTAAAAAGACTAAATGTGCTTGTTTTCTTTCATTTATTTTCTGAAGTGGGAAGATGGAGGGGGAGGAGATGGAGAGAATAATCCAACGACTAAAAACAAAAGATAAAAGGAGGGACGATGGAGCAATGGAGGAGGAAGGAGGGCCAATTGAAACATAATAACTTTTATACATCTTGCTTTACTTCCTGCCGGCAACTGTTCCACTCTTTGTTTCTGAAACTGGGAGGCATCGATTGCTCAGACTTCACACACACACACACACACACACACACAGCCTCATACACACCAAGACAGACATGCAGGCTGCCACGTTCACACACACACACACACACACACACACACACACACACACATTGTGCAGATCTTCCAATAACTGTTATGGCAGCTTAACTACTGAGCCATCGATGCAAGCTCTGTTAGCAAGAGCGTCATGTCATTTTAATGTCCTCCACACTGTGTGTGTTTGTGGGAGGTGAGGCAGCATTAGTATTATTATAGTCACATCTGAAGCATCATTACCAATCAGAACACTGCCATGTCAGGCCTTTGCACAGTGTTTGTGAGAGTGAGTGCACACATATGAATTGGACTCCTGTCTCTGTGGAATAGCTGATAACTCATTTGTGCCGTGACTTTCATGATTTCCCCTGTTGGGCTGTCAAATGATGTCAGACACAGTCAGTCACAGGTGTTTGGATTCTTCATGCTGACAGTCTTCTGCATTGGGCCTTTTGTGGGCCATTAACCTGTCTGCATATCTGTCTATTTTTCTCTTCCCTGTTTTTTTCTCCTCCATCTGCTTTCACTCTTTCTGAATCCCCTACAAAACATGTAATCCTCAGTAAACATTCATTACGCAAGTTAATTATTGGATCAATGGTGGCAGACACCCATTTCAGCATATCAGAAAAAGTTTGTTCTGCAGTGCCTGGGGTTTATTGAGAATAACAAAAAACATGTCTATCCAGAAAACCAAAATGGATCACTGACAGAGGTCAGAGGAGAATGGAGAGACTCGTGTCAGGTGGCCTACAATATTGCACATAACAGCTTCCACACAAAATCAAACTCTGAAGGGCGTCTCAAACTGAAGGACTCACTCAGCCTTGAAGGAAATGGAAGAGTGGGCTATTTTGATTTAAACAAGTTAAAATGCAGTGTTTTGTTTACTTTCTTCACCTTGATTGTGCTCTCATGACCCGTCACATCCACAGCTGTTTAGAATATGGATGCACAACAAATCTTTTGGGTATGAAACCTCAGTACCAAGAACAAATAAATGGGGCAGCCTGACCACCCACTATGTCAGTTTAGCTTGTCTGCCCTGTGTGATAAGGCTGTTAGACTGCAAAGAGAATGTGGCAACAACTTTTGGGAGGTAAAAGGCCAACACACAGACAATAAGTGAGGTTGAGCATTGCAGTTAGCAAAAGAGTCACTAGTGACATACATATTTTGTACACTCTGTAAATAGAATGTAATTAATGTTGAACTTTACTCTGATAGTGGTGCTAAAAAATAAAAGTGCATCCTGAGGGTTCTGCCTGTGCAAATGACGTAAGATTATTACGATTTCTCTTTGGTTTTTGTTGTTGTTGTTTTTTGTTTGTCTCTATCTCTAATATTTCAATAGTAAAATTATGAGATATTGTTTGTGCAGAACTGATTATAGTTTCTAGGAACCATGTAAAGGCTCCTAACTTTTCACATACATGGCCATGGTCATGTACAAAAAAAGGTTGGGGGTTCCCAAACTCATTAACAGTCCATCTTTTAGTATATGACTATTTACCAAATCTAGCTAGTTCAATAATTTGTCTTCAGGACATTAACTGTTTGATGGATAGCCATACGTATAAACATCATTATCATTCAGGCTGACCAACAGCAGATTCTTTTATAGCCCTGCCTACTTTTAAGAGTGTGCAACCATATTATTTATTGTATAGCTGGTAAAACTGAAAGAGAATGGTGAGATTTACCGAGTCAGATTTTACAGTCATGGTAGACCAAAAGGTTAATTCCCTCCACTGACTGTAGGAGGAAAGATTGTACAAAATTGAGTGGTGGTAATAAAGGCCAGGATCCCTTAGAAAGGACTCTGGCACTGGTTTTCTTTCTTTCTTTCCTTTTTTTTAGAACCGCTATACCTCCAAAACAGTTGTTTCTTAGAGCAACAACATAGGTGATGTGTGTCACATAAGTGAGTGATTAGTGTAGTGTATGTATCTCTCCCTATCTCTCTTCCTCTCTACCTTCCTTTATACACACACACACACACACACACACACACACACACATGTCACAAATGCAAACAGCAGAAGCACCTGTCCATTCTTCTCCCATCAGACCGAAAATGTGCGAAATGTCCAAAAATGTCCGAAATGTGTTTGTCTGTCCCAGCAGAACATTCTCTGTCACAAAATCCCACAACAGTGACAAGACAAGTGGTTTGATCTGAATTGAGTCCACCTTATCAAGCTCTTTTTTATGTATGCGATTGACATCAGTCCTCACGCTTTTGTATGACACGTCTGTTTTTTTTGGCAGGGTCTCACCTCATCAATGCACTTGTGGTTCTCCAGTCTATTTGCCAGATGCTACGCATAAAGTATCCCCAGCAGAGCAGAATCACAGCTTTATGTGTTTGTCACTGCTGTAGGCTCAAATGTTTCTTGAATAGCAACTAGAAACATGTCACGAGTGTGGGAAAAGAATTCAGTTACTTTCTATTTTTGTGCAACCAAAAAAACAAATGAAACTACAAATCACAGTGGCTTTACACTAAAAGGGAAAGTTAAGAGATGAGACTTGATGATATTTTTAAGTGAAAAAATGTTACTATTAAATTGTGCAGTGGCCACTGATATACAGTCAAATGCTACTACATTTTATTGTAGGTTTGATTAAACGGTACTGTAGGTAGGGAACTGTTTAATTCAATCAAGCAGTTACACTGGATTGCTGCAGGATATTAATGAACACAGCATAAATTTTACGGATGGCATTCATTTGGTATACCACGGCTGTTCACCTGCACACATCGCATTCATCTCCAATCAGATATATCACATTGGCTCAGTAATTTAACTAAACTGGAGAAAACAAGGTTGTGCTATAAATTTATTAAGCCAATTACAAGCAAGCAGGGGAAACACTGGGTTGTTTCAGGAAAAAAGTAGCTCATGGAGAGAAGCTATAAGCATTTAATAAGTGTTTTGGCTTTTGTGTTCTCTGCCAGCACTAGTTGCAGTACCAGCCAGATAGCTGCACAAGTGCTTGGATCTGCTGTGGGTATCTGTATTATAGCAATGGCATCACAGCAACCCAGCAATAGTAACAAGATAGCAGCACAAAGCCTGAAGGCCCTGCAGAGCTCTATCATGGTAATCTGCTCGGATAAAACTAAGACAGCAGGATCCAGGTTTCTAGTCCTTCATGGTACTTTGAAGCAAACAAAATCCTCTGCTGGTTAAAATGTTGCTATAAAGGATTCAGTGTCTGTATTTAATGTAAGTATTTTTATCCACCTGTGTTGTCAACCCACCTGTTTGACCTTAAGCAGTAGTGGATTGGATAAACCATTTTTCCTGTACACTAGTTATATTTAACTCTTTTTTGTCACACAAGTGGTCTGTCAGTCAGTCTGACTTTTCATGTAGCGCCACTGTAAGGTTGACATGTGGTTCTGAATGAGCTGTCATCTACGGATAGATTGCCATTAAATTTGGTACACACATCCATGCCCCTTTCAGATTGTACGGTTATAACTTTGGTGATTTACTGACATATAATATTTTTTATATTACTCATAATAGTAAATAATATTCTAAACCTGGTAAATATTAACTTCCAAAGATCTGCACATTAGATTGTGAGTGTATATGCATATATCTGCAAGGAAGTATTTTTGTACAGGAGCTTGCCTTGATATAGTCTACACCAGGAAGATTTACAAAATTGCAATGTTAATTTGCATAAGACAAGAAACATTGAAATGTTTAATTCAACGGGAACTCGAAAATTATACCAAATTAGACCATTCTGTCATTCAACTTTTCCTTCATTTTGTAGTGTAGGAATGGAAATATTCAGCCAAAAGATGCATTTGAATAAAACACACATAAAAGTGATACGATGAATAAAACAAAATCTTTTATTAAACTGACCAATTCACCATCTGGTTTGACTGGGAGTCCCATTACTATTTACTGAACCTGTGCACTCTGATCCCAGACCAAGCAATGGATCACTCTCTTTAGCAAATAGAAGCACAGTGGAGAAAATGAGAGAGAAAGACATAGAGAGAGAGAGAGAAAGAAAGAAAGTGTCTGTTTTGTTTCACGGGTGACTGCAATTCCCCTTTTGTTTCCTGCTCAAAGCCCGGTGGATTGGAAACACATTTTCACCCCAAGTCTGCACCTCATCCCTGAGGGCTCACACACAAACACAGAGGACAAAGAGCACACATTCGCTCGACACCCTTCTTGACTCAAATACACATACACACTCTTGCTACCTGTTTCACACATACAGCCAAAGGCCAGTGCTAAACAGCCATTTGCATCCGCCCTCTGTCCTGATAATCAACCTCTAATCAACGGCTTATAGGATCGTTAAGGCTCGTTAGGGCTCGTTAGGTGCAGATTTATACACTGTGTATGGATGGTTCCAACCCACTGCCTCATATTCATGAGGGCATTAGGAGATGGACATTGGCATTTGCATTGATATATTGGTCTCACATCCTCCAACCCCTTCATTTGGTCTGTCTACTGTATGTGTGTTTCTGCCGTTTTTTCCGCAACAGCTGTGTTCGGAATAGTAATCTTGATCTTATCCTGTAATTTGCTAATTACCATAATCACGCATGACATCGTCAGAGTAATCAGACACACACAACCACAAACACACTCACAACGAGACAGGAACACTTTTAAAAGGGGTGTTATTGCCTCCAGCCTTGGAGTCACTTCAACATAATATCCTTTTGTATGAGATCACACACTCATGGTCTTTCTTTGATATATAATAGCTCTTTCTGAATCAGTTTGTGTGTGTGTGTGCGTATGTGTGATGCTTAACTGTTGCACAATTAACCACAACTGAACATGAAACCAAAACAATGAGCTGAAGGATGCAAAAGTGCTCTCGAGAAATGAGGGGAACTGCAGAGTCAGTTCATATTTTTCTGTCATCACCATGAACAGCCCCTTTCACATACACAGTCTTTTTTCCCCATTGTTGATAAAAGCATTGATTGGTTCAGCCTTAAGGTTAAATCTAGAGTCACAAAAAACCTGAATTATTATATAAAAGTATAAGCTTTCACAGCTTTAAGTGTGACCTAAGACTTTTTTCAAGGTAAAATAAAAGCAAGCAAAGGAACATGGTCCTCACCAGAATAATTCTTCATTCAGTCACAGTACACTGCAGTACCTTGAACTAAAATTAAACCTGTAGCTGCATTAACTTGTGCTCTGAGCTGACCACATTAGCAGTGATTCAGACAAAATAACAGCATGCCATTACACAAACTCTCTCCATAAAAAAACTGATTTGTGAATTCACCAAAGCAGTGATTGGTGTGGGTCACAATTTTGTTTCCCTATTCTGAACCAGTGTTTTCTAATTAAGCCAATGAAATCATAATGCTAATTACAAATATGTAATCCAGCTTGCGTGGAAACAGTCTTTAACAGTCCAGGTTTAGCCAATAGAACAACAAGGTACCCCAGTCAGTTAAAAAAATTATATATATATATATATATATATATATATATATATATAAATCTCCTTTCATTGAAATAATTGCCCTGGCCATTAAAAACCCCAATGAAATCACAAACTGAGTCTTGAATTATTCTTTATAGACTGGTGCTGCTGTGATTATCAGAGTGACCCTAACATTATGCCAACGGTTTTTGTGAACTTCTGTTAAAATCCATGTTGGCTTTTTATAAGGATTAAGTGACCCGCACTTGAAAATGTTAACTGATGTGTATCACATTGAGGTCTAGCCAGAGCACTCAGGGGTGTTCGAATAATGGCCTTTTAAGCTTAATGACCTAAGCCAAGCATAACTGAATGTTTATAAACCTCTCATTTATCACTGGAGCTTATTCAGGCGATCCTAATGGATGTCTTCTGAAGCCATGCTAAATGAGGTGGTTGTTCTTTAAATCTGCTGGTTAAATGGTATTTACATCTTCGGTTGAATGCAAAGTGAGGGAGAGTTTGTTTTATTCATTTGCTCTGTTTGTTTTTCTCCCATTCATTTATCAGCAAGAACTTTCTCTGAGTAATAAGGTTGTAGAAGCAGGTGAGAAAGTTGTGAGATAAGTAAAAGGGAGAGGAGATTGTATAAAAGTACTGTGATTTGACAACCTTAAATGTGTAATGAAAATTTTCCGGAGTTCAAGAACCCCAGCAAGCAATCCTTACAACATTTGGAGTGCAGATCGCAAGGGTTCTGGGGTCATAAATTGTATCCGGCGCCACTTCACACCCTGAGGACCACATAACCTTTTAATTCATCAAGAAAAAAAAAAACGACATGCTTTTACACAATAAAAGGGGATGGAGAGATATATGTCTGAGAGTATGTAGAAATCCATGAAGAAGAACTGCCTTTTCCTTCCAAAGCTTCATGGTGAGAGACTTAACAGGATTGCATTGATTTTAAGCTACTCTCTGTGAAGTGCAGTCACAGCAATGAGCTACAAACAAGTTACTTTTTTTCTGTTTTCCTTTTAATGGAGTTTCAAAGTGTAAACAGGTAAATCAAAGGGAAAATGTTGGTAGAAAAAGACTATTGAATATATAAAGCTTTTGGGGAAAAAATAGAAAGCTTAATTGGCTAGGTGATTCATTGTTGTTTTGGAAGCAGATATTTCACTTTTTGTTTTTCTGTGTCTCTGTCTGTCTTCCAAACACAATGAACAGAAACGGAGCAACAGAAACATGGTCAGGGAGTTACATAAGAAACTCCAGGACCCCAGCCTGTAATGAGCTGTAAAAGCTCCCTGCCTGTGCCGTCTCCGTCTCCATTGCTGCCTCTGTCTGAGCGTTCCAGTCAATCAATCCTGTATGATTTTTCTCTCCTTGCTTCATGCTAGGGGTCAGACAAAGAGAATGCAACTGATTTGGAAAAAAAAGAAAAAGTTTATGATATGGAGCAATATACAGAAGCTGTCTAAAAAAAATATGCTAGTCTTTGTCTAAAACTCCATGTAGTGTCATAACTGGGCCACCTGGGCCATTCCATGAAGTGCATTTATAGTTGATGCCACAGCCCTGATGAATGCTTACCAAGTTGAGATCTCTCACTGGTTTGAGTTGAAGTAATACAGGTTTTTGTTTTTAGCTAAGAGTGCTTTCACCAGCAAGCAGTTTTCTTCTTTTCAGTCTGGACACACCTCTGAAAGAAAGACAGACATGAAAAAAATGGTTTGGGATTATGGATACACTAATGGATATCTTTAATGGTCGTGGTGGTTGAAACTGAGGTCATAATGTGTGGTGCCAGAGTACTTCAAAGCCTGTGCTTGACCGCTGCCTCTCTTCTGATGTTGACTGGGTAGTGTGTTCTCTCCATAGTGCACTAATGATGAGGTTGGAGAGGTCAAGTTTGGACTGCAGCAAAGTGGGTACTAGTGGAGTCCATCTTTTCTATCAAGGAGGGGTTGAATGACAGTGTTTTTGAGAAGTGTGTCTACCAGCAGAGCATAATCAAGATGTTACTTTGTCACATGTTGACTATAAGTTGTCATCTATAATATGCAATATTTTCCACTGTGAAAGAATCTTGGTTTGTATTTTGTCCTTTACTGTGAAATACACAGAGTGTGCTCAGCAACTCCTACTATAAACAACCATCTGCTGTACAAATGTGTTTGAGAACAGTGGCTTGCAACATTTGAAGCTTGTGACCCCTTAAAATAAATCAATACCCACTTATACACACATCATCACCCATGCCATATGTCTGTGGGTGGAACTTTAGAGGCCTGAAAAGGTAAAGTACTGACTGACAAGAGCTGTCCACACAACAAAACCAATTAATTTATACTTTAAATTATAAAATTACCCAGGCAATTATTAATGTATGTTTGCTATTCAGCCATTTCAATTATTCAGTTTGTCAAAGTACAAATATCTGCATGTGGGTGAATTGTATCTTCTACTTGGGCCATCAGTATTCATGTGTATTATAATTGCTTTGAACTACTCTGTTATTACAGCAAACATGTAAAGTGAAAACTGCATATTGCTTAACCCTATGTTTACTTGTCTAATGAATTTTCTAATGATTGAACAGAGTTATAGGCAACTGCATAGTCAGATTGCAAGGCCTTCTCTGCTGGCCTAAACACACTAAATATTTTTAAATAAAATTATTCTCCCTGGTCTATTCTCTTTATGTCATATTATATCCACTTGTTTGCACTGCTTCCAGTGTTATATATTATGGTAGGGTTTTTATCCAATCATATTTCAGCTAGCTTGTGTTGTCAGGTTGTATGAAATCTGCCTGAGGCCTTCAGAATCAACAGAGCAGGCTCCTGTGCGCTGTAAGTGAACAGACACAGACAGTTGCGATAGCCAATCAGCTCTCGAGTCTGCGACGCCAAGGCCAGCTAGAAGGTCTTACACTGAAGTTGACGTGTACGCGTCCTGTGATTGGATAAGCACTCGTAAGAGCCTGAAAGGCGGCATTGTGCAAAATATCTGAACTAAACCCAGAGATTTGTTAGCTACCGACAGCTATCGGTGTATTTTTTTAACCCACTTGGCTGAAGGAGGAGAAGGGATAGGTTTGGTTGCAGATATACTTCCCACGCCATTTTCAAGACGGACCTTTCAAGAAAAACTGGATCTTGTGAGTAGAGGTCATCCGACCCCTATGCTCACTGGCCTGTCCCAGCAGGGAAAAGGGTTTGTCGATCATTTTCAGACAAGCAACAATGAACGTTACCCGTGGCTAACAGCTTCAGAGAAACGCTGCAAATTATATTGCTGGGAATGCCTGTTGCTTGCAACTGATCGATTTGGTGTTTGGAGCTACACTAGGTTTGCCAACTTAAGTTGTTTAACCAAGGCAGCAAAGAGACACCAAAGCATGGCTGGGCACTTAAAAGCTACGGTGCTTTTAAAAATGTTTGCGGACACCCGAGTGGATCTGCAGCTCAGCGAACAGGCACGCAGGGAAACAGAGCTCCACAACAAAAACGTGAAGAAAAATAGGTAAATAACATGGTGCGTGCAGCTGCGCCAACATTTTTTTAATTGTTTTGCTGTTGCATTTTCTCCAAAACAAATGCAAATAATGTGTTTCCTTTACTTTTTTATTTTCATTGAATGGTTGCTTTTGTTATTGGTTGGTGTCTTATATGAAATGGCAACAATGCGCATTTTATTGGACAAACTTGTTTAAGCTCACATATCATACAGTATCTGTCATCTTAGTTTCCTACTCTTAATTGTGAACATGAGCTTATTGATTTTAAATGCTCTGGAAATTAAGTGTCGCTTGACCAGCCTATATTAAGGGTAATTCTGTTACAGATCGTTTCTGGACCACAAAACGCAGGAGATCACAGAGCGAGATTTCCAAATCTACAACATCTGACAAACATTCAAAAGGTTCATAAGCACAACCAGATAGGTAAGGCACACTCAAGAGTAGCTCTAGCAAACTTCTGGCAGCTCGTGGATGTCATGGCCCGGTTTATAAAGGATCTGAGGTGATCACGGGAGAATGCTGATCAGGTGTGTCTCGTCTGAGAGACCAGCCACGCCTCCTGCCACAACCTGAACAGCAGAGAAACAGGAGGGGGAGGGGAAGAACAGAAAACCGGGCCATCACAGTTGTAATGTGTATGTGTGATTCTGTATGGATTCTTGAGCTGTGGTGTCGTATTGATGGTATTATGAGGTGTATTAATTTAGGTTGGACTAAGTAGGATATCACTGAAGGCCTTGGGGTGAAATGCATGGCCTGCCACTGGTTTTTGACCCTTCACAGTTCAGTGAAAGTGGTGGTATAACTGGCACAAAAAGAGCATATGAAGCAGTTCTAGTGAGTTTTTAAACATAAGGACCCCCTAACCCTAACACCACATTTATAATCTCATGGCTCCACTTAAAACCTATTACATCAAGACTTGCCCAGCATGTTGATCCTGACTCTGTAAACAGAAGTCTGTGTGTATGTGTCCTCAGTCCTATGAAAATGGTCCTTGAGACACCTTGAGGTTCTACGTTGTTTCAGACCTTATGCATCAAACTGCAATTTGACTGACCTCACCCCCTCCTGTATTGAATTTAATGTAAAAAAAAAAAGTACTTGTCCTTAAATCTTTAAAGCCATACTTTCATCTCTTTGGCCTCAGGGTAAAAACAACATAAACTAATTTTGTACTGTTGTCAAACAATCCAGAAAATACAGGGCCACAGAGTTCATCTCTAATGGTTGTTTTTCAAAATATCAGGGTACAAAACTACTGTAATTGGTCAGAGTCTGAAGCTATGCCTTATATTAAATTATGCTCCCCCAATGCTCAGAGTAATTGGCAATTCCATCGGGATTGATTTATTTGAGTATTATGATCACCCCAGGATTAGAGAATATAATTAGCATAAATACACTGCCCCTTATCCAGAAAACAGAAAGTCATTTGTTGATCTGGTAAAGATTGGGTCTTTAAAGGATGAACATTTTATTGATGATTGTCGGACCCCAGATTAATTATACTACCTACATGCTCCCTTTGCATTTCCCTCCTCCCCTTCTTGCAAGATTTATCAGAGCCATGAGTAGCTTTTTATGGACTGATAGGAAGCCAACTTACATTAAAAAGAAATGATATGCACCAGTGGAGAACAGTGGACTGGGATGGCCAACAATAGAGTGGTACCATTGTGCCTTTCCAAGCAGTCATTAATCAAGATCAAACCTTCCAGATACCTTTACCCCTGCTTGGGTAGCAGTGGAGTTAGTGAAACCCTTCTCAGTACAGTCTTTTCCTATTCAGACAGGAGGAAATATACAAGATAAAAATCCTATGCTGTCAAAAGATGGGGATAGATTGAGAAAGGCCCATCAGATCCACAAAAAGAATCCAATCACAGGATCTTTGGAAGTTTATTCAGATATTATGTATATGTATTGCAAAAGTAAAATCTCACCCCTGGAATATGCATTCATGATTTTATAAGTTGCTTAGCAAGCGTCAGTCACCAAATGATGTGGGTGTTAGGTTCACGTGGGGAAAAAACCCATCTTGGAATACCATCCATGGGGAATCTTAAAGGAGTGCGGTCAAATCAAGGTACCATAGCCCACAACATGCAGACATGTCATCCTGACACGTCTCTTTTCGATCACTAAATAGGAATTATTGGATACTATCAAAAATATGTTGTAGACATGTTGTTAACAACATGCTAGAAACAGATTTCAGTGTGAATCCAGCATTATGAATCGTGGGTGTTTGACCTGCCCTCACAGGTGTGTTCCTGAGTGAAGCTTGCCCTGATGACAGGAAGCAAAGAACATGTCAGGTTTAATGAATGGAGAGATGAGCTGGCTCAGATCGCTTTATGGGAGCAGCTTATTCAGAGTGAAGAATAATATGAATGTATTGGGGAATATATGGGTTCATATATGAGAGCAGTAGGTTAGAGATAATCACCAAGAATCGCACGCCGCATCCCTGTTCCTGTGCTTCATGTAATTGTCTATGTTTAATGGACGATCATGAAGTCTAACACACTTGAGCTGCACACTGAGGAATGTGCATGTTTGTTTGTTCCTTTTAATATGCAACCTCTCTCTCTCTGTCGTCTTCTTTATACCTGTCTGAATCATGTGTTGAAACATATGTTGAATAAACAGTATGTTCAAATGCTGAAAAAGCAATGAATAAAGGTTCCAAATCATGAAGGATGCCTTAATTGTCCTGTGTGACTGAATGTGGGACTTTAAAACAGTTGTTGATGTATTAAGTACTAAATACTGCAGCAAATAGCATGGCTAAGGCAGACAGTCTGTCACCCTGAGGGAGCAGAGGACATGCCTTATCCCCAACTGTAACCCTGAGGGGTAAAGAGGGCTTACTGAGAGAATGGAAGGTGAAGGTTGTTGAACACATGAATAAAATATTTCTTGTTCACCTATGACGGCTCCTGCCTCTTGTTCATTCACTGCCATTCTTTCATCCATCTATTAAATCAGACACAATAAGATCCCAGTTCTCAAGAAAATACTGCAAAAAATGATCTACATGGCTTACCAGTGCCACAGGTATCAGCCATGGACCAGCTAAACTATCCATTCACAGCATGGGGTTTGAGGCAAACACTGAGTGGGACTGTCATTCTTCCAGAGTGTTATTCATGTTTAACAGCCTGAAATCACATGACTATAACAGCAGTGTGTGTGTGTGCCTTCTTGTAGGTGTGTAAGCATGTTATCACTTCTGGTTGTGGAGCATTTCTGTGCAAACATGTGTATGTGTGTGCCACAGATTTGTTTGGAACTGATTTTGGAAGAGTTTCCATCTTTTAAAGCTTAATCCACAGTATCACTGGGGTTAAAAATGTCTACAATTTCGTCTTTGTGTAGATGCTCTGAGAGATACTTTATATACTTATAAGATGGTCACACAGCCACTCTTCACATCATCACTCAGACTGTAAGACTGGAAAGCAAACAGCATGATGCAACATGTACTGAAAGGCACTGGGGCCAGTAGTTGTGTTTTCATATTTTATGTTTGAGTCAGTAGGTTGAAATAGCCTCTAAAGCACGCTGCTCAACAGACTAGCTCAGACCCTGTTCTCAGCCAAAGCCAACAGCTGTTTTCAGCAAAACCCAAACTGACTTGTTGGCCAAACCTCATTGGTTGAAAAAAAAGCCAGTAAGTTTAGATGACCTGACAGGTTCACAAGTGTAGGTCAGGCAGCTATAGCCTGCAGAAATTCCACAATCATGAATACCTTGATCTACAGTGACTGAAAAATAGATGTCACGAGAATTTGAAACCTCAAACTAATGAAATTCTATATATAGGTTAATAATATAGTGAACTGTATTTGCCAATTACAACATGTCAGTGGTGTGAAAAATTGTGTCTTTTTCTCCATCCACTGAGGCTAAATCCAATGACCGAAATTATTTCTGACTCCAGAACAGCCCTGCCTCCAAAAATGAAAGAAGAATATAAGGTATGGCACAGGAAAAAGGGGCAGCAAAAACACTTACACATCTTTTGCCTTGGTGTGACCGGAGTCAGCGCTAAATCTCAAATCAAAGTCTTGCTGGAACACCCCCAGCAGAATGTCTCTGACAGGAAAAATGGGGGATGTGATATTGTTGTCACTGGGGATGTGAATGAGAGTTTGATATTAAAGTAACCCGAAAGGAGAATGGACAAGGATGGGCTGGGATGCAAACCAAGGTACAGAGGTGTGTGGCTGGTGATGCGTGAAGAGAAATGATGAGATGATTGGAAGTTACCTGCCTGGGGAGAGAAAAGGGTTGGAGGTGCGTGTTAAAGTGCACACCCCTGTGGGGCCAGTAGATAAGTAGAATATCAGAATCTTTCATCCTGCACTTTTGTCATCAACCTCTGGTACCGTGAGTAGTGCACTTTCATATACACACATGCACACACACACCACTCTAAAGTTTGGCTGTTACACAGTTTGTAACACAGTTGCACAAGCCAGAAAAAGACTGCACACAGAGCATACAGGGTTTTTTTCCCAGAAAGCCCCACCATAACATATGCATTATGGGGGAACTACTTCTTTGTCATTGCAATTGTTAAATTATGGTGAAATCTTAACAACTGTGGACCTGACACATCCACACACACATCCAATGCACAGACACACACAAATACACACTTGCTATTATGAACTCAAGCAAGTGCACGGCCATGTGGGAATGCACCGCCTTACAAACACCATATACAGTACTTTGACAGCTACAGTCGAAGTCTCTTAGCTAAAGCTGAGAGCCTCCGTTTGAAGTTGTGCATCAAATAAAGGTGGATGGAGATGTGAATACCGATCCATGCATTCGTGCACACGTACAACACAGACATGAAGCCATGCTGCATACCCTTTGTGATCATTCGCAATGTTGTGGCGCGCCACTCTCCAAACCAATTTAGCAAAATCAAGAGTGAGGCTCTGACTGTATAAAAATGTTATTACTTGGGCTACTATTTTTTTTTCATGTTTAGATATGACCTTGGGTCCTGGCAGTCTTTGCATTATCACAAACTCATTCATTTTCTGTCTGAGCCAGGAGTGAAGAAAAATGGATTGCTATACTGAAGCATATGAGTTGGAAGTTATGGGAGTGTGGGTGGGTGGGGGTTGATAGAGCTGACATTTGTTCAAGTAAACTTGAATTAGAGAATGCACTGACCATAGTGACGGAGAATTTTAGAGGAAAATTGGATGGAAATTACCTGCACTCCATTTCAGATTCTACAGTTGAACAAATCACCCATCGAGTATGAATGATATAACCATTTGGGTGATGATGACCATATTTTAGGCTTCATTAAAGGCTGGGTAGGGTGATGACCCACATGTATCTGCCAAAATCCACTCTCTTTAAGCACCACAGATCTTTGTCACACATGGGAGCTGTGACGTGACGTCATTGTAAATTGGTTGGGGTGTCAAAAGAGCTGCATGTTTTTCTAAGAATCTCTCACTGACTGGAACCGGCTCACCAATGAAAGAGGTAAAAAAAAAAAAAAAACCTGAAAAAAACTGGCTCAAATTGTGCCAAGCAACAGATGGCAACTGGCAAGAACACCACAACATTGATTATAAAAAAGCCGTGGAGGAATCCATAGCTTGTTGTGCCCTGACAGAAATGTGGTAGGCAGCCAGGATTCCTGCAGAACTCGCACTTCACTCAGCAGAACCACAAGACTACACTAGGCAAAGGGAGTAAAATATCAGGTCATGAAGGATTGCATGGTGTACTGGATCCAGGGATTCCGTGGCTTGTGGTATGAAGGGAGAGCGAGGTGTGTGCTACACTGCCAGTTGGTTAACGCTTTGGCATGTCTCTTAATAATAGATAAATAAGGAACATTAAAGCTGCACTGATTGATTTTGTTTAATTGAAAATGGATCAAAAGACTTTGTGATTTTGAAGTGGTAACTTAGTGTTGAACACACTGAGAATTATCAGCCGACTCTGCAGTTCCCCTCCACTGCTTCAGACAGCAACAGTGTTTTGTTGTCTTAATACCTTCTTCTCATCAGCAGAGCAGTAAGAGTGCAGCTTCAAGACACCGGTGACAGCTGTTTTCAGCAAACAAACCCATTGTTCCAAATGAATGCTAATGTTGCCCCGTTTCTGCTGGATGTGTAAATAGGCATCGGTCGCCACAGCGGCTCCATGAGGTGATGATATTTGAGTGTTGTGTTTACAGCTTGTTCCGCTGCCCCCTTGTAGCCAAAAATCAATTAACATGGCTTTGAAATAATCTTGAATTCATTAGTTTGATGAGAATCACTCCTCAATCCAAAGGGAACAGGAGGCTGAAGCCTTGCAGCCTGTTGATAAAAATGACATACTGACATGCACACAAGCACAATAAAGAACACATTTATCTGTTCCAAAATTAATTCAGTGATAGTTAATGCTATTCTTATACTCCATAACAGGAATTATTGTGTTCATTCAATCTTCACTCCACTGCAGCTGCTTGTGTAACTACTGATTCAATGTTCAAATGCAAACATTTGTGTTCCTTTATTTATTTACGTGCAGAAACCTGTGTGTACACATTTGTGCTCCACAGTGCAACACATAGTTGTAATTGTGAGACAATACATCATTAGCCTCTGGCCATTTCTCCCCTCCCTGCCTCTCTGGGGTAAGAGGATTTATCAAATGGTGTCATCAAAGTTAGCATCTTGGCTCTGTGTTTACCCATATGTTTGTGTGTTTTAGACGTGTTTACTTTCCCCAAGGCAGACCGAGCAGAACCCTTGCAAACCCATATGGTCTGGCATATGGCTCACCCTCTGCCCCACCCCTCTACTATCAACACATACACACACACAGACAGTGGGGTGTATGTAACCACATCGGACACTATGACATAATACAAATAGGTAAACAGAATACATCGTCCTGTCCTGAATCCACATGAAGTATCCGGACTTAGTGGGAGTTCAGAACAGAATCAGACACGAGTTGATTCCCTCTCCCCCTCTGTCTTTTAATATCAACAGAGATGAAACGTTTCATTTCATCTCTCTCCTTGATTCAGGTAGATCTATCACTGACTTTTGGATCTCTTCCTCTCCAGTTTGATCTGTGCAGCTGCTTCTTCTTCTTCTAGTTCTGCATAAACAGTGAGTCTGCTGGACTTTGATGAATCTTTGGCAGCCTCATGAGCAAAGTCACTGCTACTAAGAGAAGTTTCCCCGCGCAGAATATGGAGGGAGGCCAAGGACTGACATGTACCCACATGAGAAGAGAGCACACACACATATTCACACATATTTATGCACAAACGCACGCAAGCATGAATGCACACACACACACACACAAGCAAACATGATTTTCCACTTCGATCCATTACTCTGCAGGGTGTAAATGCTCTCTCTGATGCAAATGTGTTGCAAACCCCCTGATGTGTGTGTGTCTGTGTGTGTGAGAGAGAGATCCTCCATTGGTGATGTTGTTGATGTGCTGCTAAACAGAAAACATAACTGCAATTAATATACAGCAACATCTAGCTGGAAACGCTAACTGGACACGCATGCACAATTATGCACACACACACACACACACACATCTGTGGTGAGTATCTTTTCTTTCCCTTTATTTGAGCTCTTATATTGAGTATAATGGCTGCTGCATGCATTAAATACAGCGCACACACTATTTGCATGTGACCTGCCCATACACCATGCAGGTACTTTCTATTCATCCTAAATACCACAAAGGGAACATCCCATCAACTGAGCAGTATCCGTTAACTCTTACCAGGAAGTAAAATTACCATTGAAAGTTAGTTTTTAATACTCTTTATTATCTGATGTGCTTACTGTTTCACCCCTCTGATCCTTCATGCAGCTGCTGCTGCCACTGTTAACTAGTTGTTACTATTTGCTGCCTCACGCTGCTGTTACTGATTACCCTTGTGTCTCCCTCCACCATCCCAGCTTCCTCTCATTTTGATTTCTCATTAATCATACTTGATGTCGTCTCTTGTCTTGTGCACCATGCATCTTTCATATCTCAGTAACAACTGTTATCCCTGTTGGGTCCCTACCTCACACTGAACTGAATCTCACTCTGTGGCTTAGATTCCTTTGGAGGTCATTGCCTATTCCAGCTGTTTAATGATAAGTTTTTTTGTGAAAGGTTGGATCTCCTTTAGTACACAGAAGGAGTTAATAGATTCTTAAAGAATGAATAGCAATTATGGTAAAAGTGCATGGAGTCTCTAAGTGCTAAATCTGAGTTGATTTGATTTTATTAGAAGCTCTTTTAGCTCACATGGTAACAAGTTTAACTCTGTTCAGTTTCTGAAGTGTTTGTTTCCCAGATTTCCTTGCTGAAAAGAAAAAAAACAAAGCAGGAAATAAGATTTTGTTGTACAGAGTTTACTTCGATAGACTAATCATGCTGTCAAAACAGTATTCAATATGGTTTTGTTCATGGAAGTGCCTCATCCGGCTTTGTACCACAAAAAATGCTATAGATATTATGTAAAACACACTGGACACAGTGTAGTGGTATATGACAGCTTTCTTCACAGAAATTTTCCACTCTTTATACAGTAATCTTGCAAATGAATAATTACAAGTAGCAATATTTTATTGATAGTACAGTCATATGCACAAGGCCTTAGATCCTGAGTTTTTGTTGGCCTTGTGTGTGACACAACACAACTTTCAAGGAGAAACACCCCATTGGACAAACTCGCTGTTCAAATATGCTTCACGAGCACGAAGCTGTAATTTGTATGCACACAGTCATATTTACCTTGAGTATTAATCAGAGACACCTGCCTTGAAATGTTATTAATTTCCATCTTGTGATCACCTTTATTCTAAATAGCCTAGTTGTCACAGTGATTAACACACTTTGTTGCAAATTATACTACAGTTAATTTTATATTAATTTGGTAATTACATGGGATGTATTTCATCTCAATTACAAAGTGGACAGACACTGACATCATCTTCAGCATCTTCACATGGATCATCAACATAATTTCAAATCGAAATATTTTACTTTAATTGAGTTACACTCTTAAATCAATTCTTGTCACAAAACAAGTTGTGGAAAAGTATGTGGATTATACAGTATGGGTTCCAACCACTCAGGTTCAGGTCTTTAACATAAATTCACTCAACAGATATGCAGCCAATTTAAGAGATGTGATTTCACCAACACTGTGAATGTAACATTAATATATCAGAATGGCCTTCATGATGAAAGAAACAACATCCTGCCCTCACAAGTGTGTAACTACATGTCAGTTCAGGTTGATCTGAGAGGGATCAATGCTGCTGATACCATGCATTATTCAGGGAAACTAATTGAAAGAGTCTCAATACTATCACGTACTTTTGGTTTGACTCAAACTAAGCTGAGTTTTTTTTTTTATTTGAGAAACACTGTAAGGATGTTAGGATAAAGACTAAACTCTGATGAAGATCTGCAGGGACCCAAGTTTTAGTTTGATTCAGTTAATGTCTTGAATGCAAAATCAGTGTGTGTGGGAATCTCTCCTCCCTACGTGGGGGGAAATATGTCAAAGATAGTGGTGAATGAATTACATGGACCATTTGCTTCTTAAACTACCTTACTACTTTGCTATCTTCAAATAATTTATCACACGTAAAAGCGTGTAAAAATGCAAAGTATTCAAAGTAAAATTATTCATTTGGCTGAAAACAAGGCTCCTAATGACTGGTAAATAATTATATTTTAGATTATTAGATTGTTGGTAATGCATCACTGTGTACTTGGCTTTTATTTATTTATTTACTCATTTATCTATTTATTTGTAGCTGGTCAAGGAGGGGCCAGTTTAAAATGCTTTACATACTGTGGGTCACAACCTGTCAAAATGTGTCAGAATTAATGATACAGCTCCCTGCCTCCCCAAGGGAGCTATGTCAAATATATTTTGTTACATGTTTTTAATAGAGGTCTGCCAGCCAGTGAGGAATTCATATTAGCTGTGGCCATGGTAAAATATTTACTGACTGTCAAACATACAATTATGTGCAAAGCAAAAAACAATAAGTAAATTAAAGTAAAGAGGTAATCCATTGCGAGGGACAAATGTAACATTAATTAAATCAAGAATAAATGAATAAATGCATGCATCAAGCCATTGTTTCTGAATAAAATTGGTATTTTGAGACTTCCCTTGAAAAAATATCCCCTGTGGTTAACACTCACAGTCTGATTATGATCACAAACACCAGTGTGATGATGGTATATTTCCATTAAATCAAGTCATTAACTGTGATTGTCTGAGGTTGCAGTTGCCAACCACTGAATTACAATTGTCATTTTAAATTAACTATCTGGTTTATCTATGTTATCAATGTTGCAAATAAACCTTCATGCACTTTTTACATTTAGTCATTAATAGCTTATAATGATCTGTTGTGAGATTTCATTGTCAGATAAAGCACCAGTGTGATGAACAGCAAGCTGGATGAGATAAACCAGTTCATGGTCGAGTTGAGGACCCTGAGAAAGGCCTTTTCTCAAGACAAGATGCAGACAGGTGCTGTCTTTTCTTTCCTTAAAAATAATTTGTCCTTCAGCAATTAGATGGAAAGAGGATACAAGAACAGTATGCCCGCTTTAGGTTTTTGAATTGGACATACATGAGCTGAATAGATGTAAAGATCCACCAGCATACACCAAAGTGAAGTTGTGGTAGAATTGTTAATCCAAAATCATAGAATTACTTGAGAAGGTACACTGTGGAACCAATACAGCCTGATGTTGCATTTGCATATTGCACAGGGCCGATGGGGCTCCACAGCAGAACTGCCCTACTCACTATGCATGTGAAGTGTTGAATAGATTCACAAAGCACAGTCCTCACAGAGGTTCTCATCCATAGATTCAACTTAAGATGAGATGGACTATCAGTTATGTAACATATACTTTTGAGTACTTCAGAACTTCACATGTACTTCAGAAAGGACACAAGGTCCTTGGAAACTCTACTTCTTTGACAGATGAGATAGACACAAGAAACACACTTGAATTCACTACAGAGCCTGGCTATAAACAAAATGAACTCAGGCTTATACAACCAATATTACAGGTGTCATAAACCTGCTTTGTGTTTCTGAAGCATTACTTAATGGTTTTTAACAGATATGTTGATCTGTTCTGGCTGTTTTCTATTGTATTGTATATTGTGTATTTGTAATTATTAATAATCGTATAATTGTTTGTTTTTTGTTATACTTAAACCCAAAAATAATAGGTAGTGAGTAATGGCTTGCAACCTGCAGCTCCTCTCCTGGACTCAGTCATCACTGGTCATCCACCATCATATATCTACTTCAGTATAATGGACAGAAGGATAATGTGAGCTCTAATTTCTTTTCTTTTTTCTTTCTATGTTACAGTTTTCATGGGGTTTGTCTTGTCTAACTATCTGAACAAGGTCACTGACTTCTCTTCAACATATGAGGCTTACTGTCTAACTGTCCTAAAAAAGCAACTTGTTCCTGGATCTCAGTACAGATTTGCTTTGGTAAGATCCCCTGCAAAATTCTCTGTCTCTAAATGAAAAAAAGTAAATTTTTAAATTAGGTTTCCTTTAATTTTCCTGATTTGAGCTTTGTGAAGTGCTTCAAACATGTAATTGTGATTGAGTACTTCAGAAAGAGATGTTTCAAAGTTAAATAACTATATAATGGACAGGAGCTTAATCTTGAACCCTGTTTCCAAAAAAACTGTTATAATCTCTTGGTGCCCGCCATGAGTGTGAGTGTCAGTTTTGCAAGAATATTTCAACCATTGTTCCAGTCTGGATTTAACACTTTTGCAAAATGAAAGCAGTGGCAATGTTATTTCAGAGCCCTAACTGCTTGAGATTTTCCAAAATTGGTATCAATCTGATGAATACTTGACAGAGAAAATGTAATGCATATGAAATGAATTGATCAAGGAACAAAGAACATTCAAAGCAAAATCACTAACTTCCTCCTTGATAGGACAAAAAATGTATTCCATTCATTTTTTATGCAGATTACATTGTAATTTATATGAAAATCTCCACCAAATATCAGACTTTTGGTTAATGTCACTTAAAAGCCATGGGCTTTCTTTCTTTCTTTCTTGCAATTGCAGAAATCTAAGGGTTATCGTTTAACTGATGTTAAGCATTTTTTGAAAAGGATGTTGGGGCGTGCAGTGTTTTGCTCTTAGTCAGGTATTTTGCAAATTCTTAATTTCTTTCATTCTTTCCTTCCTCAATTTCACCTCTTTTCTTGCAGCTTCTGGAGTCGCAAATTAATGCAATTCTTACAAGCAAGGTGATAAAAAATGTATTATGAATCACCTGCACTTTTGAACCTCACAGTGTGTGAAAATGCATTAAACTTAGCAGGATTAGAGGAAGATGGACATGAAGAAAGAGTGAGAGACAGGGAGGGAGGAATGGCAAAAAAGTGCTAACTTCATAATAGTGCATTGTCAGCAGAAGGACTGTGGTATTTCATATCATGGTGTGTGTGTGTGTGTGTGTGTGTGTGTGTGGTGTGTGTGAAACCTATATACCTGTATATCAGGCATGATACATGGTTGACGAGCAGAGGGCAGGAGAGGGTGATGAGCAGAAACAAATGCACTAGGTCATAACATTAATCTGGATAGCTGCAGTAGGCTGTAGGTTTCAGTGCGTGTCTGTGTGTGTGCACACAGTGTGTAAAAATAAGTAAGAGGGGCATAGGGTGCAAACATGCACACCTCAGATTTATATATATGTGACTGTCATATGGATGAATATTGTAAAATTGCACTCCTGCTCCCACATACTTATCTGAAATGAACAGGCACTATAAACACATTTGTATAAAGTGACAAACAGAAAAATTTTACTATTAAAGAGATACATTGTTGATGTTGGTCATCACTTCAGCGCTATCTCCATTACACTTATCCCATGAATAGCTACTTCACCCTCCACTCTGTATCTCTCTTCCTCTCCCCTTTCCCCATATTGTCTCTTGTATCAAATTTTCACCAATGATTCCTCACTCTCGTTTAGTCCCTCTCCAAAATGTGTTATCATCTCTCTTTACTCTCCTCTTTCACTTATCTCAATCTGGAGTTGGAGTAAATGCCCAACCAGTATTTTCCTTAGCTATTTGTTTAAAAATCTTATATGTGTCTAAGCAATGCCTGAAAATAATCTTCCACTTTTTGTGATATGATGTTGTTTCTTCATAGAAAAGGAGTAATATACCCTAGTGCAAGGCTTCATCCAAATATATTTTTGCACAGATGGATATGTTTATCCTGATTGTTAAAAAAAGCCATTATTGCAGGATACATTACCTTACATGCATTTGACGGTACAGAATTGACCAGAAATTATTTTAGGAAATGTAGCTGTTCATCTCCTTTCCTATTCCTCTGTCTCTCTGTATTCCCCCTCCCTACTTAACAGTCTTCCAGCAGTTCAATCATATTCTTCAGAAATGGAGGATGACAAATGTCTGTCAAATGGAATGGCTGATGTTTCTATTAGAAAGGACTGGATGATAATAGGCTATTCCCTTTTTTTAAATTAAATATAGACACATCAATCGATTTTCAACAGTGACGTGAAAGGGCAGATACCACTTGTAGCCTGAAATGATACAATATTTTTCTCTTTTTCTCAAGCTCTCAGCTACTTCTATTTGTCAATAGACTGAGTTTGCTCAGTGCTGCTCAGATGACTCAGTTGGCAATATGTGAATACCTTTGAACTATATTACATAAAATTTGAACTTTATATTTTTCAGACTGTTCCTGCTATTTGATGGAAGCTTTTCTGAACTATAGAAAATGGTACACAGCAAAAGTGCTGAATAGCTACATTAAAATGAAAAATGTTCTGTTTGTTAGAGTTTGGATACCTGCTTAAAATATTGGCAACATTATTGCCTTTGAACTTTAAGCCCCTCATGTTCAATTTAAACATGAGAGATTTTGTGATAAAATCTCATAGTAATCCAGGTAAAGGGAAGCTGCCTCTCCTTGCCTTCCTTTGTTGCTGTGAAGCACTCCTGTGAGGATTCTGGTTTGGGTTTTGTTTTTGTGGTTGCTCTCTTCCTCCCCCTCCAGTACAGTCTTTCTGTTCTTTTTCTGCTGCAGGACATTTCTGTGGCAAGAGGTGTGGCTGGCTTGCTCCAGCAGCAGAGAGGTGCACCCGTGTCCACCCAGCTCATCAACCTGACTATAAAAGCCTGGTCCTCAAGCCACCATGCCGCCAGATAATCTTGTGTCTTATTTGGTAATCTCTTGTATTGTTCCAGTGTTACCTTTCTGGGATGTTTGTGACATTTTTTCCTTTGTTTTTCAGCTGCTGTTTTTTTCTCGCAGTATATTCTGGTGCCGGGTAATTTAGCAATTACATGTATTTTCTTCTGTGTGCTCAGGCTATTCCGTGTGAGCTTCGCTGCATCGCCAAACTTCTCTTCCTCTGTGCATGAGTTTCCCATGTGCTCAACTTTTGCTACAAGTGATTGTGTTGTTTTGGGTTTTTTTGTTTTTCTGTGTGCAATCGACTCTTTTGATTTTTACCGACCCATACTCGACTCTGCCTCCAAACTAAACGGGATCCAATCTAAACCAAAACCTAACAAACGCGAATACCATGAAACCACCTTATGTCTGAAAATGTGTTATTGTTTGTGTGAGCTGGCTTGAAGGTTCATGGGAATAGGTTTTGCTTGTGGTGATAGGTAGGTGTGGAAGGACATTTGTGGGAGATTGCTGGGAGATATGTATGAATAAATACACTCCTGTGAGTGTCGCTTTTCAAAAGTGACGCTCTGCAGGCCCATAATCATCATTCATTCTCACAGAGATCTGAGCATGGAGTGGCAGAGTCATCTCAAAGACAATTAGAGAGAGAGTGAGTCTGAGCATTAATGTTAGTTACTGTGTTATTGCCTCTCACACTGTGTACGCGCTTGTATGTGCTTGAGAGTGTGGGGATGGATTTTGAGCTGTAAAGGCAACATGAGCAAGCAGATTGGCCGAGGCTTTGTAGTTTCTTATCATCTATCTCCAGCACTGAAGAAAATGATTTCTCTGGACTGGCTTCTTCACCAGCTCTCACTCCAAAGCAAAAGCTGTGCAACATACTCTTCTTCTATGAAAATCAATGCAACTCTGTTTTCTGAAATTTGTAATTCCAAATGCTATTTCACATAAGATGCAACATATAATAGGCACTTGCTCTTCACTGTTGATGAATGCACTGAATAATGTAGCCAATCAGCCACCAGTCTTGATTTTGAACAGTAAGGGGATTTCTACAATACACATTTTAGTTGTGTTTTTCAATCATATTTTTCTCAATTTTAATCAGTTCACTATAGCCCATGTAATACTGTAGTCTCACAGTCTATACTTGTGTTAAGAAAACACCAGACATCCTTTTAAGCCTCACAGCTATTTCCCTCCATCTAACATGTTTAATGGGGCTGTGACTGCTGCCAGAATGCTTGTGAGCCAACAGCAGTACTCTGGATAAATATTTCCCTGCATGATAGACTTGCTGCACCATTGGTGTGCTGCTTTCCATGTGGAATTTCAAAATATCAATAGGTTGGAGGATATGTCTTTATTAAGGGGTATTGTTGGGCAACATGAAATCAGAGATGTCAATTTAATTATTTCGCCTTTGTTGACTATGTGAGCCCTTCAGTGCTCCAAGAGAGCAGCCTTGCCATTAGTCAAACTTGTGTCCCAGCAATGAACATGATAATGGGCAAAAAAGGGAGTGTTCTTGCTTATGAACACTATGTCCTCTACAACCAGCCTGTGTGTTGTGTCACTCCATAACGACACAGGTAGCAGGACAGCGAATACAGCCCTGCTGAGCCAGTGGCCTTGTCAGTTAGTTGTGTAGATGTGTACTTGCATACATGCAAGTGTGTGTGTGTGTGTGTGTGTGTGTGTGTGTGTGTGTGTGTGTGTGTGTGGTCTGGCACCACATCTCCGTGACTACTGTTGCCATGGACTGCTTGATTGACAGCAGCTACGCCTCAGCAATGTGAAATCAATTACAGTATCAGAGTGCAACACACCTGACAAGAGAGAGAAGACTTACCTTACCTTAGCACAATGTAATCAATTTTGAATGATTATATAGTAGTCCAGTCCAAAGACTTTTGATCTGGGCCTAATTTATAGAACTCTGTGTACACACAAATCCGAAGTTGCACATGAGCTCCTTACCCCGGATTTTTTATGCTGTGCACACACAAACCAGATTACTACTCTAAGAGTCAACTGTAACTGGATGCAGACATGCCCTCAATCAGCATATTAATCCCTCTGTATGCTCCACCACACTGCATAGAAAAGAAGGATGGTGTCACAGATCGTATGTGTCACATTGGCAAAGTCCTCCAATAAACCATAAAGTATACATCAGTACAAGTTTACAAATGTGCCTTTTATTGGCATGTCAATGGTGTTTAGCTGGATGTATTTAAATCACTGAAATATTAAATAAATTATGTTTATTATTAGTTTCCCCTTTTCTCCTCTAAGTTAGGGTTTCTGATTTCCATTATTTACTACAGAAAACATGTGTATGTGTGGTCTGAAGTATATATTGGTGGTGTGCACACTCCAACCACACCTTTTCATTTCGTTAAACATCAGTTGTGTGTTATGTTTGGAAAATATATGTAACTACATGTACAGAGAGAGTATATGCAGTTTTTGTGTTCTTATCATTCATACATTTGGACCCTGCTCCCCACATTGAGTTTTCTCTGCAGGATGGCTTACTTGCTTTCAGAGGGGAGCTCAGAGGAACTCAGAGTTGAAAAGTATCTTCTTGGAGGACAAGCTGGACAAAGATGCAGGGGAAAAGAACATCTGAGCTGTCTGGCCTTTCCACCTTAACGAAGACCTCGGCTGAATATCTAAGATTGTCCAGTCAATACTTGTGTCCTTCTAAAGAATGAGCTTCCCAGCCTGTCTCAGAGAAAACTAACATCCCACAAAAGCAATCAGTGAGATAGATTGTTTTTTCTCTTTGAGGTGGACGAGGAGCTGTGTGCTGATTGCTTGCAACATCAACTAAGAGTGAGACCCAGGTGTTAATTTTGCCGTCTGTTCAGTGTACTATTGATCACAGTACTGTTTGCAATGCAGTGTGGACTGGTACACTTACATTTGGCGGCAGTTCCTGACCCCGTAATCATCTTCATTTTAAAAGTTAGTATTTGCAGATAGCCATCAAGACCTGAGGGGAAGGATGAAGGTTGCAGGACAGTATCAATCCAATTATGTTGTCAGCAGTTTTCTTTTTTTCTCTGATCTTTCATTCACAGTGATAGCCAGTGAAATGACTGTACTTTGTTTGACATTTCCCCCCCGTCTAACAACACTGAGTTCACCCACAGAGATAAAAGACACTCCAAGGTTGTCAGAGAGAGGCTGAGAGTTACAAAGGGGAGATGAGGGTTGGAAAGATGGTGACAAAAAAGGAGGAAGGGCAGATGTCCACAATGTTGGAGCCACCCAGCAGTCGCGCTCATTAACTCACAGTATAGTGAAGCTGAAAACAAGGCACATATGGGCACACACCCACTCACACATGGCATCTTGCTGACCTAGAGCTGTGATGCTTGCTGGTCACAATATCTTTGTTATTGTGTAATTACACTTTGGTTTCTTAATTAAAGCCTGATTTTCCAAGCACTTAAGCATCTTCATAATTAAGCAGTAATTAACTCTGTGTTACTATATTAGATCCTTAACATCTATAAATCACAATCAAATGATATTATGATAAATGTATGTAAAATGCAATCTAAAATTACTTTTCGACATTTTGGAAAGGGGGGTTTGAATAAATGCTGAGCTGCAAATATTCATAATTTGCAGAGGATGTCTCTCACCGTCTCTTCACCAGGTGTGATGAATGCCAAAAAGTAATTAACTCAATGAGGAGCGAGCTGAGGAGAGGCGAAGGAACAAGGGATCAGGTAAACGAGCAAACGTTACAAATGATTATGTGTGAGTATGTGTGGGTTTCTTTTTGCATGTGCTCGAGTGTTATGTATGACTTTATGTTCTCATTTGGATTTAATGGACAGGTGCATCATTATGAGAAACTTCGTTAGAAGTTTGCACTTTTCTTTCCTGGACAAAATTCCCTCCAGTCCCCCACTCCCACACAGCCCAAATCTGGGGCAGAGCTCTAATGTTATTATAATGCGATGAGCACTGACTAGTAAAGACCCCGTAAAGTGAAAAATGATTTCTCGAGGTGTTCAACAATGCACATCACCCTGAGGCTCTCCAAGGAGATGATACCAGCTGAAAGTTTCACAAAAAGTTTACCTGTTACAAATTCGTAGGCTACTCGGGGGGAAAAAATAAAGTCCCCAACTTTATTTTTTTTTTTTTTCAACATTATGGTAAATGTACTGTGATGTTCTGATGTGAGATGCCCCACTGCTCATCAACTTGCAAAACCCCTGCCTATTTCCTTTTTATCAGGTCCACTTGTCATGAAGTCAGTTCCAATCTCCATTTCATGGGTTCTTTAACAAGGCATATTGTTTTGAATTCTTCTCGAGCCACTGGAAAGTCATTTTTTATTCATGCGTTCCCAACTTCAACTCAATTTCAGTCTCTAGACATTTCTACTATCTACATAAGATAAAGATGCTTAATGTTTAAGAATAGATACATTATTTAGTAATTTCAATGTTCCAGGATAAATTCAAAGATCAAATTCAAAACATTTGATCAAATGTAAAACACTATTGCTAATTGATTGATAAATGATGCTAACTCCTCAAATCAAACCCAGCAAAGCATTGTTGAGTTGCTGGGGTTGAAACACTGCTGCAAACCCCATCGGGACACCTTATTTTCAACACAATTCAATACGAGAGTACTGCATGTGAACACTGATCACATCAGTATGTGATCAACTGTAGCTGCTACGTCCATGAGGACACGACTGTGTTACAGTCACAAAATCACCAAAGCCAGTTTAAATCTATCTGCTCATAGCACAGAGTAATGAGAGCAGTGTGAGGTGAGGATAAAGATGCTCTAACCACCTCCTGTTATACATGTCCATGTGTGGCACACAGGAAGACGACACCATTGTATTACCCTATGTGCGTTGTATTCACTACAGGGGGCCTGATGATCCTGTCGACTGCAGTGCGACACTAAATCAACACAACAAATATAGCCTTTTTGTTAACTTTCTATAACTGTGACGTGTTTTTTTGTCTACTGTCTTTCAGTGTATTGGGCTTGTGGCTTGGTAACTGTTTGATCAATGGGATCAATGTTGATAAGATTTTCAACTTATTACAGTATAGGATCAGTTTGATGGAGGAGAAGGTTTTGCATGTTTCACAGCCATGGAAGCACAACAAACACAACTGCCCAAAGACAAATGCGTTTCCCTGCTTTGGTACAGTGGCAGTTTACAGCATAGATCACTTAACTTATATCCCATGCGACATTCTTGATATTTTATTTGATCTCTATGTAGATATTCACTGCAGTGTTTTCAAAAGTTTTGATAATTAATTTCCTAATGACTTAAAATTAACATATGTTACTCTTATGCAGTAATGAAATATTTAGAGCTTTCTCTTTATGATCCCCATATCTTTATTAAATACAAACTATATCCTTTTCGTTTTGCATGCATTACTTCATGGCCCTATAACAGAATTAGCATTTTCTGGAAGCCAAGCATCTGGGCTTTGTGCACACCCAGTGCTTCTATTTTTACATGCTGCTTATTATGAGCCTGAGGTCTACTCTGGTGTTGCTTTGTCAGAAATTAGAAGCACAGAAATATGAGCAAGAAAATGTGGTTGCGTGCATGTGAATGCATGTGCATGTGTAGGAAAATGTGTGTATCTGCAGTGTTATTACTCATTCCTGACTGAATTTACATTGTCCTCTAAGTCAGCAGGGTGGTGCATTAAAGGTGTATATATAAATGTGTGTTTGTGTGTTTGTGTGCGCGTGTGTGGGGGTGGCTGGGTGTGTGTGGGTATATGAGGCACATGCTGAACCATACAGACTGACCATGCATTTTCTGGCACGTATGCGTGCGCTTCGCTGTGGTCTACTTGACCTCCTCTCCACCTCTTCCCTGGTCCTACCGCCTTCATTACCATAAGCATGCTTCACACTGCTGCTGTCTGCCCACACACTGATGCATATGCACGGGCGCAAGACACACACTCGCACAACTGTGGAGCATCATAGAAGAACAGCTTCTCTCTACTGATCGCATCACCCTCTGTGATGCGAGGATAGCCAGACCACCAGCCAGCAGGGCTGCTGTCTAACTAATCACCCACAAACTGAGAACAAGGCGGTGAGAGGCAAGAGAAAATTGGTAGCAGAGAGAGAGATACAGTACAATTAAGGTGATGGAAGAAAGATAGAGTGATGGATGGAAAGGAAGACAGGGGGCATAGGAAAGGAGGAGAAATAAAAAGTGGGGAGTGGTGGGAAGGGGGTTTGCAGTATGTTTAGGTGCAAATGCTGGAGGAAATCACAAAGGGGAGAAAGCTGTCATATGGAATGAAGCAGAAAAAACTACTATTATTCACCTACAACTTTTGTGCAATAATTCTTAATGATTATAGATATTTACATTGAGAGACAAGTACATCTACTCATTGACATTACAGTAATTTAATGTTTTGGATTTTGTGTGTAAAAGGTCTTAGTCAACTGTTTTAGTTATAATTTCCATTATGTTCTCATATTTTAGTTGAGATCATTTAATGCATATGAAATTAAAACAATTAGAAAAATGCAAGGTTGTAGACACACCCCACTCACCCACTTCATTCAATGCTAGTTGAATACATTTTCCATTTGCTTACACTGGGCTTTTATCATGCAAGACAAGGATCATATTGGATATTATTTTCCTTGAAGAATGGCTTTCAGTTCTATGGAGGGAAGAAGGAAGAACAGATAGGCAGTAACAAAAGCAGAAATGTAGATGCTCTCAATGAGACAAGGACATGATCTGCTATTGATATGACTATATGACTGAAACATTCAGATTTAAGTCAATATCAATCAATGGATTAGAAGTATTAGAAACAACAGCCAAATTAGATGACATCATCTGCACCAAGAAACAAAGAGACTCCTGCATGTACTTCCAAATACAGTAGAAAACAGGAATAGCCATATGGTATCTCCATGCTAAGTCTTTGTATACTATAGACAGGTATAAAATACCTGTCTATAGTATATCTCAATCTCATTGATATCAGGGATCTTTTTAATATATACACATATACAAACATGTCTAATTATATTGATACTGATTTGATATGACTATTTTTGGTCACTATTCTGGCACTGCCACAGGGGAAGAACCAAATCATCTGAATCAACAACCAGAACAATAACAACAACCAGATTCCATCATCCACAAGTTCCCACTCTGCAATACACCCTAACTCTGAGCAGTTGTTTAAGTCCCCCACTAACACTACTTCTTCAGGAAACTGCCTAAAGGTGCGTTGATACAGAAAGAAAAAGTCAATATTTGCCTTGCATCATTTGGACAAATTTGACCGTTGGGCAGTTTGTGTTTATTTCCCCAAACATTCAGTGTAGCAGCTGCATAGTAGTTAGCTGCAACCTAGCAAGCAACAGACACAAGGAGTGTTTCTGTGGGAATGTGTATATTTGTTTGTGGGTGCATACAGGAGCAAGAAATCATTGACATTATTCTCTCCAATTACCGTGTCTGCTAAATTGATCTCATAATGGTGAGATTTAGCATTAGAATCTCTTACAAATACATAAGTCCTGAAGTGGTAGTTTTTCTTTTCTTCCTTTCATCATTAAAACTCTTCAGTTGTGAGTCTGTGTATGTGTGTGTGTATTCACATTCTTGCGTACTGCACATGCACATTTATTCTTCACTTCTGCCCCTAGATTATTGTACTTTGTGGACTGTGAAATGGCAGGTTAATGGAAGCTCCTGTGCCCACCTCATCTATTCACATAAAGAAAAACACACATGCATGCGCGCACATGTACACACACACTCCTTTAACACACTGAGAAAGTGTGGGAGGTGAATACTGTGACTACACCTGTAATCACACCACTTTGTAGGGCCTCTGAGGCAGTCCCACACACACACAGAAAACACTGTATGATCTGTCCCTCTGGGTGTTGCCATTATGTCGCATTACATCTGATTAAAGTTATTGAAGATCAGATTTCTAAGGCCAGATAGCCTCCAGAATGTAGTAGGCAATATGTGAGTGTACTTTCATGCATCTTTGAATTCTGGAGCATGTGCATGCCTGCATGCTATATGTGTGGGCACATGTGCAGAAGGGTTGTTTTTTTTTTAAATTTATCTTACATTCTGTACATGTATGGGGTGAGCGCAGATCCAGCAGCCATCTTGGAAAGACCATCTTTTATTCAAAGCAAGTTTCCCTGTCTCTTCCCCTAGTAGTTTAATAAGCAGTTGCAGCTTGCCAGAATATTGATTAAAAATTGATACTGCCCTGTTGATGACCTGACCCCCCCCCCCCCCAGGAAGACGTAACACTATCGTAAGTCCACACCTGCACAATGTGTATGCATTTGTATTTGAGTGACAATGCATGAGAGAGACAGACAGTGGGTGATAAAGAAAAACGATGAAAAAGAGAGAGTCGGCAGAAAGAGAAGCAGTGGAGATGAGCTGAACGAGAGAAATGAGAGGTGACGTATGGGGTTTTGCTGGAAGCCAAAGCCTCAGCACTCTAGAAGATGTCAGTCAGCAAATTTTTACACACACTGGGATATGTTCCAAAGCTAGCATCACGCTCTCTAAAGGGAGGACAGCATAAACATTACAGATCATGTCCCAACACTGTAGTGATGTAGGCTTCAATAAATCTTTCTTTTGCATTGCTCCAACGAAAACATTTGACATTTCTTTACCCTGTTTGGCACAAAATGAATATCTTTTATAGTGATCAAAATGAAAAACCACACGAAATATTGTAAAACTTAGATACTCTATATGTCCCAAATTAAGCAGATGGCTCTGTGAATAAATATTTCAAAGGATGCAGTCCTATCTTCCATGAAGAAGCAGATACATCCTGCCATTTACCAGTCATTTTTAAAACAATGAATTTCAAAACAATCACAACATAGTCCCAATGGTGGAATTAAACGTGACGCATGACAACTACATAGATAACTTCTCCCTAGACTGGTGGGGCCCTGGGAAATGCTTAAAAGGCTCTCCTGGCAGTTTAGTATTGCACTTCCATAAAGTCTGGCGGCTTGTCAGAGCCACCGGCATGTTCTAGTGGAGAATATGGGCTGTGGAACACACTTCAAACTAAACAAAGATTCAAAATAAATCCCCCAAACGCTTTAAATTAAACTGCAAATCCCATTGGAAATCACTGTTGAGAAAAGTGTTCCGTCTGTGGGACACATTTCAAACTGAAAACAAGTCAATACAACAACAACAACAACAACAACAACAACAACAACAAAAAAACAACAACAACACTTTACCTCTTGAAAGTGGAATTCCTTTCTCAGTGGTCCACACACATAAATTGTCAGTCAGCTCCGTTTTCCCACTGTGCTCCAAACAGCTCTCAAAATCCAGAAGAAACCAAACAACACGTGTTGTAGAAAGATAATGAGCACCAGGATGGGTCAAGAAAAGCCAGTGATCAGCAACAAAACAGCACCACCACAGCTGCTGAAGAGTCTTCGCTTTAGTCATAGCCCATTGAAGACATGGCGCACAGAAAAACAAGAAATGTTTGTTCGAATTTCTCATGGCCTCAGTCAAACCACTGGTAATGTTTGTATGATGGCGTAATATACCACTAATTAGTATGTTTATAGTTTGTTTCACATAGCCTAAATGTTTTGAAGCCAAAAAATGCTTTGTCAATGTAAACTTATAATATTTACCTCGTTATTTTCCACTATGATTAACGCTGCCCCTTATACAGTATTAGCATAATGCGGTGCCTTCATGTGTTTTTTTCAAAACATCCCATTTACAGTACAAGTAGAGCAAGTGTTAAATACACATGAGACCAAACATGCCATGATGTGATATTCTGGCTGCTTATCTTATAGCAATCTGCATAATTGATAAGCTAATTTATCACTTACAAAACTTCTTTGCCATTTTGCCACAAGCTCTGCATCACTTGTTTCCTCAGCTACAGCTCAGTACAGTGCAGTGACCTGACTGCTTAACCCCTTTCGTTTAACTCTTACAGAAAGTTTCCACCCACTTGAGATTTTTTTTTGTTTCACAAAAGACTGCACAAGCTTTTTAAAGTACATAAAAACTTTTTTATATCACTGACATGTTTCAGTGACTTATTTCTTTAATCCCTAGGCCATCCAGACCGCTCGCTAAAAATAAAAAATAAAAAAACCTACACAGCAGCACAAAATCAAATGTCAAAAAGTGACTTCCCACAAATAAAACACACAATCTTGGTAGCACTTGATGTGTAGACTGGGACATGTTGGGAGCTGTGCAGCTCCTCAGTTGGGATGTTTCTCTGTCAAACAAGGATTGACTCCAGACTAACCACAAACCACTGACACAGAGCCAAGAGACTATGGGGAGAATTTTTAGTTCCTTAAATCAAAATCAGCCTTGATATAGAAAATCTGCTTAACACTATCTATTAACAAAAACATATTGCTGTACTCACAACCAACATCTAATTTAGCAGTAAAACTTAAAAGATTTAAACAGGCGTCAATGGAAGGAACATAAATAATTTGGCCCTACTGCTGTTGTACGTGGTCAGAATCTCCTTCCTGCTGGCACTCCCCTGAGAAGGTGATTATGTGGTAGGGCAGCTTCCAGTTTAAAACAAGACCAATGAGTATCATGTGTGATCATGGAAGCACAAAAGTTGAGCCAAAACAAGGAGGAAAAGCTGACAAAATGAACATCTTTTTAATTGAGCACAGCAGATAAAAGTTCTGAAGCTATAACAGGCACAAAGAGTCAGGAAGTAATATACTGTAAAAGAGCCATGATGTTCGCATGCATTTATTTGATTTGCTAATGGTTGAAATTTAGAAAAAAAACATCATCACAAAACTTCTCTGACTCACCACTTGAAAAACTTAATAGCTCTGAAGCCCTTAAAGTGGATGCGACAGTGTGTGTTTTTTGGACTATTTCAGGATCTGTTGATATTGGCTAATGGGCACAAGTAGAACATTTGGTATAAAAATAGATGAATGTCATGTTTAGGCTCCTTTCCTGTCTACCAACTTGACTTCATCCTCAGAAATACAACATTTCAACTTTCCTCTATGTTGTCCTTGTTTTCTTTCAAACGCATGCACACTTTATTTCAGAGAGTGATCAGGGTAAATCTGATTCTTGTTTGAATGGTCGGGGTTGAAAATTTTTGATTACTTGCTGAGTGCACTATTCCTGTGCAAGTCCTGTCTATTTTACCCATGTCAGCCCTGGTGTGGCGTTAGATGCGTAGAAGTGGTGAGTCTGCAAATATTACAGACACAGTACACACAGACGCCGAAAAGATCAACATCACACCGATGATGTTTACTCAGTCGCTCTCACAGCTCTCCTCTCATTTTCTTTGTGGTTTCTCTCCCCACACCAGTGACAAAGATGAAGTGTTTTTGATTTGACATTTTCAGGAACTACTTTGATTTCATTCAAAATAAATCCTTACCAATCCACTCAAGCACACTTGACACAGTATATATTCATAAAACTCTGATGTTTTTAAAGAGGAACTAGGCAATTTGCAAGTTGATGACTCCTGAAATCCTGTGAGGTGATGTCAGTTAGCTCACAGTAGCACTCACATACTGTATACCAACCAGATCATTTACTGAATACCACAGGGAGGAGAGAACCAAGGTTGAGTCCATGGCTTTCTTTGGAAAGAGTTCACACACACCGTTTGAGGTGTCAGGACTGTTAAGTCTCCATTTGTCACTTCCTGCTGGCTCAGAGCTTCTCTACCGAGTCTGTGGTCACAGAGGAATTTAATATGGGTAAATAGGCCAAATGTACTGGGTCTGCATTAGCGGGGATGAGATGTCTGTTGCAGTTTAAACCATACCTTATGCCGTATTTCATTTTTCAGTATCTGCAAAGCATTTATATGTGGAAACTACACATTGCATGCTTTTTCAGAAACCATCTGTTTTGAAAGTGATTGTTACCATGCCTCATCTATTTGCGCTGTCTGTCAATCACTGTCTGCACTTGGTCTGCATACCGCCTGACCGTGGCATGTCCTCATGTCCTTCTTCATCAATTGCAAAGCCTGTATTTTTCTCTTTCCACTTGCTGTTCTGTCAATCTCTACCCCTCTGTCTGGAAAAATAAAAACAAGAACATACACATACACATACACATAACTGCAAACATACACACACATACACACACTAGCGTACACAGTCTCTTCCTTATTATTTCTGGAAACTCCAGCATGACTCCTGACTCCCAACCACTGTTCCCTTCAGTTCATTTGAAGTGCAGCAGGAAGTGAGGGTGATAGCGTGCCACTGGGGACGACTGCCACGGCTGCTGACACTGCTACCTGACAGTAACGCGGAGAGGGCAAAAGAAGGGCAAAGAGACAGAAAAAGAGGTCAAAAAGCAGAGGAGAAAAGGGAGGAAGAGAGAGAGCATTAATGTGATGCAACGTCCCAGTCACTTGGGCCAAACATTGGGATGTCGTGGATTTGGAGGAAGTCTTCAAGGTGTTTGGATGGAGGAAGTTTGTGTTTTGGGAGTGGGATTAAAAAAAGTCAACTCTGACTTTTAAAAACTTTACTGGTTAACTTTAAATGTGATGCAATGTTGTTGTAATTAAGGCCATGTCCAGATTAACTTGAGCCCTGTGTGCAAAACAAACCCTTCAGTCATTGCTCTCAGTCATCTGGAAAAAAATTGTACCTGGGGAGTTAGAAAACCCTGTGTCAGAGAACAAAAATCCTGCTGTGTACTGTTGTACTCGAATCTAATAAACCTTCAAACTCATGGATCTGTTACTTAAACTGGACTTGGTGAATCATGATCCTTATCTCACGAGTGGATAAAGCATCAGGCCCTCGCCAGTGCACCCACTGCATTGTTTTAAAGCAGGGCTGTTTTTGGTCTGACCACTGACTTTGAGTTAGATAGCCATTAACTTTCCTAAATGTGTAATTTATGCACAGATATTAGCAATATATTTATAAATTCACTGAGAAACCAATCATAGAAACAAAAATTATATCTGCCAAGCTGCCTGGTGTGTAAGTACACAGTAATTTCATATTCTATTGTAAATCTATCTATCTATTGTATGTGGAAAACAAGCAAAAACAAGAATAAGCAAGTGGACCAAGGAACATACAGAGCTCACAAAATACAAACCCAACAACCAATCAAGTTTCAATTTGCTCAATCAAGGAGCGACACACTTCTCTAGACACTGATGTCAGGTCAACACAGCATGTCTCATAATCCTTTGAAAATGGATTTTATGTACACTTTTACTGCACAACAAAATCCATGTTTGCACAGGAGTAAGAGTTTCTGGCTATGCTACAGTGATCTGTAATTGTTTCAGAAATTAGATATTGAATTACTTCAAGTAAGTCTTCAAGTAAAAGAATTACCAGAATCCATTGCCTACCTTTATATTTTTTAAGTAAGAAACATGCCAGAGGCTAATTATCAATCTAACAGTGCTACCTGTCAATTTTTACCCATCGCATATACAGTTATTTATTATTTAGCATTTCACAGTTGTATCCATTATATTATTCAGTTAATGCAGTTATGAGAAAAGGTTAAAACTCATGAAAAGAAAGAGGAAAAGAGGAGACACAGGAAGCGTTCGAGAGAGAGAAGGATCAAAAATCTGCAAAATCTCTGCCCTGTCATTGCTGTTTGACATTGTATAATGTGTGCACAACATGCACACATTTCAAACAATAAAAGAGAGGAAAATAATGGACACAAATGAATACATATCACAAACACATACAGTATGTACAATGCAGTGCTGCCATGTTTGATAAATGTCTGTTTCTGCAGCTTCTGTGACCCGTGAGAAGAGGATCCCTTCTACAGTGTCTACTGGCACTAACTCAGCGAAACATATCACCTATACACTCCTTTCCCTCCTCTTTCATTGCCTCCTTTCTCCACTTCTCTATCCCTCCTCCCACTCTGTTTCTTTTTCTTCTTTCTATCACTGCACTACTACTATGTTACCATCGGGGCCGTCACTGAAAACTTCTCCTTTCTATCTATTTATTGCTTCATCTAAATGCTTTAGTCACATTGCACCAAAACCTCTGCACAGAAGTATCTCTATACTGTTTTTTTCTGTGTGAAAAAATAAGTCAGCATATCTGTAAACTGAATCATACTGCCCTCTCATATCCATATGTCTGTCTCTTCCTTTCTCCAGCCTATATTTGCCTGCCCTGCTTTTCTTTCATCCTTGCTGATATCAGCTTGGGCAAATCCACTAAAAATATACTTAAAATATCCATCTTCATGCCTCATCCAGCCATCCTCAGCAGATGGTAAATCACTGTCGTCTCTTTTATATGCACCTCCTCCGCTCAGTAATGTTGGCTTACTCTCACTCATTTTTATCCACCCAGCACTGCGTCTATCCACATTATCTCCATCCTTTCTCCTCAACCTCCACTCACTGAGACTAAAATCCTTCTCTAAATCACCTCTGCCCCCTCCATATGTCTCTCCATTCATTTAGTTCATCTCTCTCGGTCTGTATACTTTTGAGATTTAAGGTGAAACCACAGTAAACCCCTTTCGTTTCAGTCATGATGACCACTGCTTGCAATGTCATTACGGGCCACAGTTCTCCAGTGTCTGGTTTTGACTTTGATTAGGACATTCTACAACTCTCGCAATGAAATATCTTCTTCATGAAGTAGTCAATTTAGCAAATTCTATGACTTTTATAGTGTAGTCCTGCCTGGACCTTTCTGACTGAAATATCAGCCCTATGTCAGTACAGGATTAACGTCCGCCAACATTCACTGCCAATGCAGAGACAGGAGTTTGCATTCTGCTGCAGGCTTTTAATTAAGTTGCCTTTTTACTGACTATAACCATGAACTTTCCATAATACAATTCAAGTGTTTTAGATCTAAAACAGATGTAAAAAGGTGTTTTAGAACCATAGACACAGGCTATGAAGCTTGCAGATTTCTGCAGAAAGTTTTTTTAAAGGTTGCCATTGGATGTCATCTCGTTGAAATAGACTTTTGGTCATGCACTCTCATTCTTGCATTTGAAGTTCTCTGCCTCCTCTTTGTTTCTTCCCATCTCTCTCTCTCTCTCTCAATCACTGCTTTCCCCTCTCCTGTTAAGTCTTGCTCCCTCTGTTATTTCGAGAGTTAGCTCTTTTATACAGCATGTATCCTGCCGCTTGACTTTCATTCCCTTCATCCCCATCCACCATACTGTATGGATCTATCCCACTGCATTTTTTTAGCTGCATTCATTTTTTTTATTTCAGCTGGGAATGTTTGAGTAATTCACTGAACGCTTATACCACACACATATACACACACTCATACCTTGCTGTGTATGCTTTGTACAGCACTCATTCCCTGCTGGGTCTACTCTTATTCTACCTCTCCCTCCCTGCTGTAGTGCTGTGTTCCTCTCTTGCTCTCCAAGGAATGCCACAGCTACACCAAATATCTACTCTCAAGAAATCCCTGACACCCTCTCACAAGCCTCACATTCTCTGTTCGCTTGCACTCATACTTCATTCTGTGCTCCTGTCTTACCACAGTCTCCACACCTGGCTCTGCCTGTCTTTCTGTCACCTCTCTACTGGGCCTGCATCATACAAGGAGACTGACACCTTGTCTCCATCTCTTCCTTTCAGAGTATATTTTTATCCTCTCTTCCTGGAAAACCAACCCCAACCCCAATCCTTACCTCCATCTTAACCTTTTATTGGTTTGGTAACATGTTTCCAAAGGCACACACACAAACACACTCCCGGGCAGAAGCACAGCATTGAGCCGCAGCCTGGGCAAGTCAATGATTGGGGACAAATAGTTGGGCAATACTGCCATCTGCTGTAAAGGTATTGAAACATCATCCCTGTTCAAGACCTTTTTCAGGATGCAGGATTTTGACACATTTCATCATAATAGGAAAGCACAGGTAAAAATAATAAATTTTAGGGAGACAGCAAACTGAATACTGGTATTGTCATGACTTACTGTGACTTTTGAATAGAACAGAAGCATTGTTAATGTTTTAGCAGCACCTCTGCTTTTCCTAAAAGGAAATTCAAAATGTCTGTCTGATAATGGCCTGTCAGGGTAGAAATGCCAGAAATGTTTTAAGACCCACAGTCAATAAAAAAATCATATCACAGAAATTGTGGAACCCATTTGACTGGGCGTGGATGAAACAGTGTAAAGTCTCAGATGCTGCCATAAACTGTCACATGTCTAGTAAGAATGCCCTTCAGTTTTATGTGTGCAGAAGAGCATTCAGTGACTCACTCTTCCTTTTGTTTACTGCATGGTAAAAAAAAATGCCATCACACTCATAACATGAGACAAATATCAAAAAGAACTTTGTCGATCTTGTAACCAAGTGTTTACCTGCCAATCAAATTATTGCTATTAGAACTAAAATGTGTTGTAGATTGTAATTTCTTATTCTTTATTTCTAATATGTACTTTAGATATTTCATCATGGATAGATAATATAGATAATAGATAGATAATTACCACAATTGTAAATATCTAATGTCATAGCAATTGGTAAAGGTGAGTTTTGAAGAACAATCGTGACATTTAGTAGCTTTGTGGGGTTTATTATACATACTTTTTTGCTAATTTTATGTTTTAAAAAAGTCAATTGATTTGGTATTTAAGGGTTCATAGTTCTTAAATTTTCCTGCAGTCACTGGGTAAGTGTTGTTTCTTTACCTCAGCAAAGTTATTTGCACCTCTTTTTCAGTCTCAGACTATGACTTGCTTTCAAAACAGAAAAAAGTCCTGCCTGCTTAGACAGTGACAGACACTAATTGGGATCAAAATTAACACGGATCACGGGCTGTCTGTTCGCCTCAGACTAAATGACTGATCTATTCTGTAAACAGCCTGAAGTTGCACAGTGCAATCATAGATGCTTCATAAATCATAAATGCAGCTTCAGGTTAAAAGGCATTGGTTAATGAGTCCGATTGAGCTGACACGACATTTTTCTTGTAAAAATAAACCTCATTTCTTTGAGGGGACACAGCATGACAACATCAAAACCCACCATCATAAGCACATAACCACAAACTGTGTTTGTTCACACGCTTGCACACTGCACATGCATTGTTATAGCTTCTGAATACGTCTAAAAGAAGATCTTTTACAGAATTCTTTAAAAGCAGATTATTTGAATGTCTTTAATTCATTCAGCTGCATGAACAGTAAAGATGAAAGCATCTTGTCTTTTTGTGTGTATCCAAAGTTAAGATCAGTCTTGTGGTGTAACAGATTATATGTATCGTATGTTACAAAATTAGGATACAAAAAAGGTATTCTGTTACAGTACAGGACAATAGGCATATATTACCAGTATATAATGTAAAAATGGGGATTATTTAGCAGGGTTACAATGTTAAATGAAACAGATTATATCCATGCACCATTTTTTTACACTTAGTGCTACATGAATTTGCTTTTATACAAAGTTATATGGCTTAGATTGGTGCCATCACCAAATTATTTACATTATCAGTGTTACATGACTTTGCTTATATGCAAATTGATATGGCTTACATTGGTACCATACATTCTGTACATCAAACACTCATCATTATTTTTGCTGTAATTAAAGCAGAAAATCTGCATTTCATCATATTTTTTCATTAACGTTAGAAAAAAGGCAAACACTGTGCAGTTACACATAAGGCATTAGCATGATCTATGTATTTCAAATTTGACTTTATTTTCATGTGATCAGTTAAACTTTATTTTTTCACAAAAGAAAATCAGCCCACAATGAAATAAATGTATATTAGGCCAGAGTTGGGTAAATTATGGAACCAGAGAAGGTGTTGAGACCCTCAACATTCCCACACAGTTGCCTGCCGCTCAGCAGCTCTACATAGACCTGATCCCCCTGCTGCAGTGACAGCAGCACCATCTGGGAGCTGCTGTCTTCGGTGTCCTCCCTGTTGTCCTCCCAAGTGGAGGCCACCACCCTCCCATTTCTCATGAGTTGCACCTTGTAGTACATCCTCTTGCCTGCCTTACCCACCTTGCAGTAGACAGAGAAAGAGAAGTAGTACAGTCCAGACCGAGGTGCTGTGAATATACCTGGAGAAATAACATTTTCAAATTAAATTTGTATGAGCCACTCCATGGTTTCAAATGTCAGCTCGAGGTAAAAAGAGAAGGAATTCAAATAAACGGAATATTACATTTTAAAAAAGGGACATCAGTAAACTCCAAAAGCACATTCATGTGATGTAAGCAGTTATACTGATAGAGCCATCCTTCACTGGATGAATTGTTCACTCACTTGAATCTGACTATTACCTGTGTGTTGACCATTTCCCATCTTTTTAAATGTTTGCCAGCCAAATACTAAATTAGCTTATTTCACTGCTCAGCTTTCATTAAAGTTGATAATCACTCATGTTGAAATCTTGCCATTTCAACAATCATGGCTGGACAACAGTTTTGTACTGTGAGGAAATGACTGCCTGTGAGCACTGACCAAGAGTGGGGTTATATCCACTTCCGTGGCTGAGGGTGATGACATCATAAGGAATGGGAGTGTTTCTGGTGAATGGTCCAAAGCAGTTTGTTCTGTGGCTCATGGAGGCTGTGAATGCAACCTGCATCCCTCCTAAGACAGAGACAGGCCAAGAGGGAAAAGTAAACACACCTTTTATGTAATTATTTTTAGATGCTATATGTCTTCAATTAAAATAGATGTTTAAAAATAGATTAAGAATAGATCAACAGATTACCTTTAATGTTGGAATTTAAAATGAATAGTATGTCCATTTATTAGCTGTTCCAGGACTTTTGATTACATTGCATGGTCTTACTCAGAGGTCATGACATTGTAGATGTTCAAAATTAACATTTATCTGAGCACTTTGATGACTTCTAGACTTCTGAAATAAAAAAATCTCCTCTCTACATACCTAGCATGCTACCAAGCTAATATTTTTGAAAAAGAGTGACAGGCAGGAGATTTTAATGAGAATGGTTTTAAACTTCTTCAATGAGGAAACCACACTTAAATCAGCATATTCCTTTCTTCTGAAAAAGATAACAATCACTGATCCCAGAAACTGCTACCACAGCTTCTTTTACATATGAATGACTTAAGTGAATAGTCTTTAAAGGGTTCAGAATAAAATGGAAATTTTAACATCTATAATGAAGTAAAGTAAAGCTTCCAACATGCAATTCTGCTTCTTATGCACTGTCTCTTGAGTAAATACAGTGACTCTAAAACAATACAAATAGTTTCATCAACAGCTATAATCATAGACTTTTCTATGGACGACTTCTACCAGTGTCCATTTTGTTGAGTACCTATGTCTTCAAGGATACTGTCACCCAGCTGGGATATTCTCTTCAACAGTTCCATCATCCTCATAAAGATTTGATCCTCCGTTTCCTGGAGCTCATGGTTAGCGCAGCAGCAGCCACGCTGGCGCTTGAATGCACATTCACAGTCCCACTTTTTGCAAAGCAGCTCCCCCTCCCACGCCACTACAAATACAGAAGAAGGTTAGGGGAAAAAGGTTAGGGGTCATACTCAGATATATAAATAGTAGGAGTATTTGTATCACCTACCCACAGTGCATGAAACCTTCAAACATGCCTTGTTAATCTGCAGTGTCACAGTCTGCCCCTGAGAGACTCTGTCTGGACTCATATTGAACCTTGGTTCCTGTTTTATTTTGATAGTCATTTCCTACTGTTGCTTTCCCTTCCTGTCTTTTTTCCCATCTTACCCAATTACCTGCACCCACATTGTCTCACCTGCATCTAATTGTCTCCCCACGCCTTCATGTTTGAACAGTGGGGTTTACCTGCTGCTGCCCGAAGACTGCTGATGGTGATGTCAGCTCTCACGCTGTCCCACAGTAGGCCCAAGAAAAACAGCATGCACACTATAGCTCTCATCTCACAACACAAGGAAAGGTCTGCAGATAGAATATTTTGTGGAAATGAACATTGCTGAAATTACTGTATATGTGGAATTTACTTTACAACATCAAATATTTCACAGACAGTTTCGAGGAGAACCTGAATGGAAAAATGCCAGATTCAAGTCAGTAGACTTGAGAATTAAATAAGTACATTGATAGTCTCATTGTCAATTCAAATGTAATTAACAGACATTTTCTGTTCTCTTATCTAAGCTTTGATTACACTGGTGAATGCTATTTTGTGCACCTGCTTTAAAAACTGTAGAAAAGTATCCAGTTTACCATAATAAATTTTTTCTTGGACAAACTTTACCCATCTTTACCAAATAATCTAACTAAGTTGGGGAAAAAAGACCAAAATACTATTGGTTTTAATGTTACAAGAATAGCTGGCATGCTACTGTCACAAGAACATCTTATAAGGAAACATGAAAATGACATTTGGCCTTATTTTTGGTAAAAGAAATAAAAAATGGACTCACAGCAGTCCAGCAAAGAATCTTGTCTCCAATCCACATAAAATCCTAAAGTCCAGCGGTTAAACCACAAGTAATCCTAAGAACCAATAAAAGGTACAGTTTCTTATGGAAAGGTAGTCAGCACCTGTCCTGTAGTGTCCGCAATGTCACCTGTCTTTGAAAACTGTTGCTTTTAACTTCTGTTGAATTTCCAGATGGGTGGAGCCAACTCTGTCCAGTCAGGCAGCAGCCCACTCTCTTCAGTGAATGGGGGGGGGGTATCCTGATGAGCTCCCCTGTGTGTATCAAAATTTCCTAATGATTGTATCACATACAGCTACTGTATATATGCTGGTATTGGGTCAGAGGTGTCACGTTAGCTGATCGGATCTCTCGGCTTGTTGTTTATGATAAATCTGTTGCATTATCCCTCTGCACCTGTCACTCTGTTGGAAACCGATGATACTGGATCAAAGAATGGCCTAGTTTTAGTTTAGGCTGGTGTTTCCAATATTGTGTGAATGTCTTTGTCAATCACGTCCAGACCAAGGGCATCGTTCAAAATGGAAAGTACAGAGTTTGTTGAAACTGCAGGTTGTTAACTCCCTTGTACAGAATGATTAATTCCTGAACCAGCACTAGTCTGTTAAAAGACTCTTCTCTTCTCTTCCTTTTAGCTTCTTGAGGAAGTCCAATAAGCTTCCTCTGGGATTATTGACTGTCAAGTAAAAGTTACTAACTTTCTTTCCTCACAAAAGCTGAGAGAGAAGGAGAGAAATAGCTGGTTTGGGTGAGGAGATTTGCCTGGCCTCTCAATGTCTTCATCTGGGCGCCTATCCTGCTTCCACTGTGGCTGCACTCCACCTAAACAGCCCTTAACTCCAGTGTTGAACAACCACCAGGCACGTCTGTTAACGGCAGTTCTCCTTTCATGTTCCGAGCTCTTGTTGAATCACCAGGTTGTTTTCAAAGGCCAAATAATGATTCCAAATAATGAAATGTAGATATAAAAATCGGACACACTATTGAACAATTTTAAAAATGCTGATGACAATTTAACCAAAAACACAAGCAAGGGGCGAGGGAGAAATGAAGGTGAGAGGTGAAAAGAATTCTTCCTCATAAGCCTCTACCACTGCCTTTATAGCTCTCTCTTCCCCATAGCCATGTCAGTCTCCCTACCAACACACCCTCTGCCATTAATATTGATCTCAATCCCAGCAACCATTCCCGGCTTCATTAAATAGCCACATCACATTCATATTCAAACTTAACAAATCACAATTAATCACCCTTCCCTTTCAATAATGATTTCGTCCTTGATTCGTATAGATTGACAGATAGATACAAAAACACAATAAAATTGTGTTTTGCTAAGATAAGATTCCTGCATAATGGTGTTACGGAACGTTTCTGGAGCAAGATTTCGAAAACTTTAATATCTTCTGGCAACCGTTCAAAAGCAAGACTAGGCAGATAAGGCACACTTGAGAGTAGCTCAAACAATCTTCTGGCAACCAGTCACTGTCATGGCCCGGTTTATAAAAGGAGGAGAGGTGATCACTGGAGAATGCTGATCAGGTGTGTCTCGTCTGAGAGACCAGCCACGCCTCCTGCCACAACCTGAACAGCAGAGAAACAGGAGGGGGAGGGGACAAACCGGGCCATCACAAATGGATTTATTTGTTAATGAAGTATATCTTTTAACAATAACTCTGTACAAGCTGATTTCATTTCTCAAAGTCTGGAGCTTGTACATCTGCCTTGTCCCTCACAAAAGTGCAATGATTGCATGTCATGTGAAAGATGTTGCTAAGCTAGATAGTTTTTACCTGACTGTACAGTTCCCCTTTGCTCTTGGGAGCTTTTTACATTGCACATTACTGTTTCCTGATGTAGCGGCAGCTATTTTCAGTGTATAGCAATGTAAAGCATACACATGACATGACATGACTTTAAGTGAATGTATATGTTGCTCTAAATCTGCTACATTTGTATGTAAAACATCCTATTTCGGGGTAACATGATGTTTTTTTTCATGGCTTGTTTCAAGTGGCCCAAAAAGCAGAATAATTCTTTCACTGCAGATAGTCAAGGCTGATTCTGAAGAGATTAAAAAGAAATTAACTTTTCTTTTTTTTTCAAAAGTCAAAAATGATTAGTCCACAAATTTCCAATATATACCCTTTATTTACAGAAGTATTCCTTCATTAAAACTTCAGAACCCAGGGGTCAGAATGGATCATGAGTTGAACATGATGATAAACAGAATACAGGCTCTGCATAATGAAACTCAACACCATTAGTCACAAAAAACTCAAGTGATGCTTATCAGGTCAGGCCTATAGTATTATAGATATAGGAGAGGAAAGCTACGTTTAAGCATGTGCACCAAATGATAAGCAATGGTTCCTTTGAATCTTCTATAAATGCCACCAGCGTCACATTACAAGGAGGGTCCAGGTAGAATGGATGAGTGTATGCTGAGTGTGTATTGTTCAACATGGACTCTTTAGGTTGTGAAACTATATCCTTGCTATTTCTCAAAATTAGGGCTTATGTAGTTTTCAGGTCACAACCTACAACCTGCTTTGCTTTAAAGAGGTAATTCATTGAAAACATGAACTAAATTCAGCATAATGTAATTATACACTGTATATCAATGTAAGAGCTTTATGTGGGTGCATTTTCAAATATGTATTCAGATTTTTACATTCACTTCCCTTTGAATGCATTTTCAGCCTTTCATTCTGCCAGGTAGAGTTGTTCTTTGTTCATTCAACCTGGGTAGAAAGTAAAACAATTTCTGCACAATGTTGTCAGCAAAGAAGACAAAAAGTAATAAAGACGATGTTAGAGTATCCAATACTTTTAGTTTCAATAGTAAAGTTTAACTCTATGTTCTTCACTGCTTTTTACAGAACAATAATGGCCACTGACATGACTGTCATGTAGTAAAGGACAGTGAAATATGTTTAACAAGTAAAGGAATAACTACTGACGTAATGTTATTTCTTGGAAACAGCTAGATTATTATTCATTTCAACAAGTAAACTGGAAATAGCAGCACATTATATCAGAGCTTTCTTGCTAGCAGCTACATCACTAGTAAGGCACAGTGTTAGGCTACAGAACAAAGCAGAGTTAGATTCTTCAAAGCTTGCTGGGCTACAAGTGTAGTTTAATGTTTTGGTCCCTGTAAACTAAGGTATCAGTGGTACATGCTAAAATACATTAAAACTAAAGTAAATATATTCATTATCATTATCAAGTTTCCAATCCTGGTTGTCACTAATGAAAACCTTAAAACTCCAATTACACATTTTTTGTTTCATTATTTTCAAAAAGGCCCACAGAACCAATTAATATTTCTTTGGTCTTCATAAATAGTATATCTAATTTTTTTTTAATAACCCCGGGGGTTAGTTCAGGGGGTCAGGTTCAAGTTTTCATAATCCGTGAGGATTATGCTTCTTTCACTTTCTCATCATAAGTGCCGCTGCCCTTGTAAGCAGACACGTAGCCACTAGTGTCTGGGATGTCCTCGCGCCCAGCTTTTCCTTTTCCTTTTCCAGACCCGTCAAACCGCTCCTTATGTGATCCAGTGTACTTGGTGGTATCAGTCAGTCTTTCCAATGCTGCTGCCTGTGCAACTTTCTAAAAGCAATAAAAGACCGGAAGAGATTTATTTAACTCCTCTTTTCATTCAGGGACAGTTAATGCTATTGTGCTGGGTATGAAATTTCTTTGTCTCCATCTAGTGGTATGATAAAGAAAGACACTGGACAGCATGCCACAAAATGCAGTTTTAGCCACTAAAACAAAAAGATATGTGAACACATCGTTATGGATCTCACTCAAACAGAAATGGAAATCCTTCCAGATTTGTACCCCAACCTTTACCGACCTCAAACATATTTAACTTTAACTCAACTTAAGTATTTTCATCATTATGCCTAAGCTCATATATTGTAAAGTGTAAAATTTGTAAATTTTCACTTGTATGGTGGTTGGCCAATCAGAGCATTATATGATTAATAATTTTCTTGATTAGCTGCAGGCCCCTGGATGTGGCATTCTTGAGGGCAGGGAAGTATGTTGTGGTTCTAACTTATGAAATACTCACAGTGACTCCAAGGTTGGAAGGTTCCTTCCCAGCAATGAGACCATAGAGCTGCTGTAGTGCTTCCTCCTTGCTTTTACCTTTGAAACGTTTGGGAGCCAACTCAGTCAGGGCCTGGTTGAACTGCTCAAAGGTGATTACACGAGCTGACTTTGCCCTGAGAAAACACAGTGTTGTATGTTAATATAATACTATGTCTAGCAAAGGGAAGGCACTACCCTGCATTTTTGTAACAGTGTGATTATGATATTTTCCTCACATTGAGTAACTGCAAATTGGAATTAGTTGTGTATATTTTTCAACAACACAATCATCTAGAAAACTAGAATAAGCAGCTTTACTTTGTGTCCTGTTAATTAGCAAACGTTAGCATGCTAAGACAGACACTAAACAAAGATGGTGGACATATTACCAACACCCAAGAATAATCTCATACATGTGCTAAGATGCTGTGTGACTCAATGCATTTCTTAGGTCTTTCTTGCAATGTAAAAAGGGTTGCTGTGTATTCAGGTTGGAAGGTGGAGCCTGAAGGAAATCTTACTTGACTTTGCTGAAAACGATGTCCACATCAGTGGTGGTGACATTTTTGCCATCAATGAGGTGGCAGTCCTTGCAGAGTTTAACGAAGTTCTTGCCGTTCATCTCCTTCCCAGTGGCCTTGGTGTCCCCATGGACTGCAAACTTCTGGAAGGAGTACTCCACCTCTGCCATGGACACTGAGCCCTCAGCCATGCTGACAGATACAAATGCATTTTTTCATCAGTGTGCAAGCAAACAGGAATATTAAGGTACTGTTGAGAGAGGCACACACGCAGACACAAACTGACAATGTTTAACATTGGAGCCTAATGGTGGCACATGGCTGCATTGTTGTAACTCTAAAATTGCCCTTCAAAAAGTGACAATTATGTTCTTTCTTTGGGTGATAATCTGTCCTTGTGGGTGCATTTTGGGAAATTGAAGAAATTAATAATGACTCTATTAGCTGATTAACTTCCTACCATGATGGTCAGCAGTAAAGCTACTCGGCCAATATAATTGAATCAACTCAATTTCCAAATGGCTTCTCTACTGTTCAGTAAACTGAATGAACAAACAGGCTCCTTCTCCTTCTGTTCTTTTCGACTCAGTCTCTTTTCAAAGGCTTCAAATGAAATTTTGTACTTTTTCTATCTGAAGACCATCATCTAAACACCCTTTTCATGCAGGTGCTAAGTACTATATTGCTTTCAGTTCCTTATTTAGGGAGGGGGATTTTATTGGTGGGCAGGTGGATAATAAACATATCGCAGCATAGTTTCGCAAAATATAAAACAAAGACTGCAGAAGATAAAAGCATATAACAGTGCTACATTTCTGCATGGATACATGTACATTTGTGCAAAATACTGAATATGTTTAATACACCTTAAAAGAGACATCTAGTCATGTCAAGCTTTGTTTTGTACTGCTAAGACAATTTCCACTGCCCCTTTGTATTACTGTCAGCGCTACTGCATGAAGGGTGATGCCAAAAATCCTCACAAAGTAAAGTGTACCTGCTGCCGTAAATGGAGCGATGATGTGTAAATATTCAGGAAAATCCTGATTCGTGTGCAGTTGTTACAGCCTCTTCGTCCTCCTCCTCTTTCTTCCTCTTCGTTTTCCTCTGGCTCCCCTGCTTCTGGCCACTCCCAGGATTCCTCACAATGACGACAGGGATGGAGAGATACAGAGAGCCAGGAGGAGAGAGGAAAGAAGAAGGGAGGAGGGGGAGAGCACCAACCGGCACAGTCAATGACATCATTGGTGCTCAGCCTCTCTTGTTTCTATTCAGTCTAATCAGCTTCTCAGCTCCCTGTACAGACTTCTACAGGCATCTTCAGAAAAATTGCCTCTTGTATATCTTGTTTTGTTTCAATTGATTATTCTGTTTAATTTAGTACCATATCTTATTCATACATAAACATGATTGTTATTCTCTATTTGTTGTCTGTCCCCTCTGAAACACTGAGCTCATCTTCCAGCTATCTGTCATGCCCACTCTCTGTCACTCTCTTTCTCTCTGCAACCATCATTATCACAAGAGGGCTCTTGTCTGGACAAAGATGAGAGCTGCCCTTTAAAGAAAAAGGAGTGCCGACAACACATTGAACATTATAGGAAATATAACTATATCACAGCTTCATAACAGCTGAACCAAACGGAGCAGGCCAGTGTTCACTCAGTAAACTCTGATGAGAGTGAAATCATTTTTGTGGATAATGATCTCTTTGTCACAACCGCACCAAAGTGGTCAAGCAGCACTTTAATGCTGGGATTCAGTACATGGCTCTACCACTATTATCATTTTTTTCATTGGCTTCTACAAATGACACGTATACCATGCCTAACTCTGATTAAACCCAAATCAGTTCATAAATATAGTAACCTATATAGTATAGTATATATAGTAAACATAGTATACAGTATTTAAACCTGATATATATATATATAATTTTGAGATTGTGCCTTTAATACTACTACTGCATCGCTTTCACCTTGCATTGTTTTTCAGGTTTCAGATGTAAGGTAATCTGGTGGGAACCCACACACTGATGTGCTGTATATTGTTCACAGGATAAACAGAGCAAAGTTGTTTTGACATCATGCACCATCATGAAACTTCTTGCCAGGTCAGACAGAAAGCTGCAGGACTACGTGTTCCCTGTTGGAAATACCAACCAGTAAGTCACTTCCTCCTGAGCCATGATAAATGTTGATTTTAGGGGACAAATAATGTAGAACAACATTAGACAGCACTTCCCAACATTTTTTAATGACTGACTTCTAAGTCCATTGTGACTGACAAACTTTCTGTGTTGAGCTCATGATGAAATTTGTTGTTTAACAACGGGACAGCAGACTGTACCAAGAGGCCAACTCATTACCAGGTAAAAACTAGTACCATCATTTTGGCAGCTCCTTGAATGAGATCCAGTCATTTATGTTCTGACTGGCCGAGAGACAACTTGACCTTGCTGTGTGAGATTAGCTGGAATTTCCTGCTTTGTAAGCAGATTCAGTCAGGGTTGCAGACCTCAGTGCTTTCACTTGAACATTGGACAAAGGGGCTCTGTGGGAAGACATCACCTGTTTGCTTATAGTATACACAAAGCCCTTCCCTTTAAATATCAGCAGAAAACAGCATTGTCTCTGGTTTGCGAAGCAAGTGTAGGACCGTAGAAGCCTGTGGGGGGACTTTGTCATTTAAACAGTTTTATTACAAAGATTAAGAAGAAACTATTCTGAATCGGAGTGTTTCCCATATTTCGACATATCCAACATCATCATGGCTGAGTCTGGTTTCCCGTTGCCACCAGATGCTTTCTGTCCACTGTGTGTGGACACACTGAGGGACCCAGTCACCATCCCCTGTGGTGACATCTATTGTGTGGAGTGCATCAAAGTCTACTGGGATCAATTTGACCACATGGGTGTGTACAGCTGCCCACAGTGCCGCGCAACCTTCACACCGCGGCCCCTGCTGAGACGCAACCTGCCCGACGTGAACCACGAGCCACGGCGCCAGCTTCCAGAGCTCACTCCTTTCCCCTACATGCACCGCGAGTCCTTCTGTGACTTCTGCGTTGGCCGCCGCAACAAGGCCGTCAAGTCGTGCCTCATGTGCCTGGCTTACTACTGCGAAACTCATGTCAAGCCGCATTATGAGTCATCTACCTTCAAAAGACACAAACTGGTGGACGAGACGGGCCACCTGGACAGAAAGATCTGCCCACAGCACGAGAAAGGCCTGGAGCTGTTCTGCCGCTCTGACCAGATGTGCATCTGTGTGCTGTGTACGGTCAGAGAGCACCGCAGCCACAACATCGCCTCAGCAGAAGAAGAGCGCATCGAGAAACAAGTGAGTCAGTGCTGTCAGCAGTGATAAACCTCATATTTTGTGTTTACACTAAATGGGTTGCAAGAAAGCCGTTTCAAACCCACTGAAGTCTTGTTTCTGCTATGAATTCAATATAAGCTTAACTCTATGTGTTTCCATAGAAAGTCCTGGTGGTTACTCAGTCTGAAGTCCAGTACATCATTCAAGAGAGGATGAAGGAGCTGCAGGAGCTCAAGCACAATGTGGATGTTCTTAAAGTAAGATCAGCCTTAGCCTTATCAAACACAAATGAATGCATTTCTATTTGGTAAAATGCAATTCTTTTTTGTCGACACAGGTCATGATACAATATGTTGTATAATGTTTTACAAAATTGTCTTATAGCCATTATGAATAGGATTTGCAAGTGTTTTAAAATGGCACCATCCCGCCATACTGTCAACAAGTTAAAACCTCCTGACAAACTGACTTTACTTTTATAGAGCTGTGCCCAGCGAGCGCAGGCAGAAAGTGATAAGACCTTCCATGAGATGCTTCAGGCAGTGGAGCGATGGAAGGCGGAAATCAATCAGATGATAATGGCCAACATGCAGGCGGCCATGTCACAGGCTGAGGGCTACGTGGAACGTCTGGAGCAGGAGATACTGGAGCTGCAGCGCAGAGATGCAGAGCTGCGGCAGATCCTCGAAACAGAGGACAACATTCACTTTCTGCAGGTCCTGGGAGAAAAAAAAATCAACAGTATTTGAGTAATAATAAGATATGTCTGTGTATTTTTTGAAAATGTGCATACAGCACACCAATCCTGCAGGTCTGTAATGGATTATACCAAAAAAATGTGATGGGTGACAGAAGCAACACATCTAGTATTGGTTATACAAGCTTATCTAGGATGAATACTAAAACTGCTGTACTGAGGACAGTGGACATCCAACTGCACTCAGAGATCTTTACACAACAGAATCTATGAGGATAACTTTTCTCATCAAGATGTCACATTGCCTTTTCTCAAAAGCAGAATATATATTTCTTTATTTTTTTGTTTTGTCATTTCTTTTCTTTTTTTCTTCATGTTATATTTAAGCTCATCTTTTGTCGTTAAACAGAATTTTCCAACCCTGTGTGTTCCTCCGGAAGCCATGGTGCCCAAAAGTGCTCATCAATCCTCAGTTCTCCTTTGGCGAGATGAGCAAGACAGCCACAGAGATGAAGGAAAATCTGGATGACATCTGTAAGAAGGAACTGAGCAAAATCTCAAAGACAGGTTTGTTTGAGTAGATCATAATCACAAAATATCTTTTTAATGTGAAAACCAAAACGTGGGCCATTAACTGGCCAACTTAACGCTGCACTCTATTCACTCTTCAGTTAGTGAAACCCCAGTGTATATACTTTTGCCAAGAAATGGAGACAAACGACTTAAAGGTGAGTGTCAGTCAACTGAAATTTATACCAATTTACTGTAAACATACATTGATTATATAGATTTTATTTATGTGAAGAGAACAAGGAAGATGTAAAAAAAATAAGTAAGTAAGTAAGTTCCCCATGTGATTTATGTAATTAGTTAATTCACTTTAAAAGTTTCAAACTTTAAAATAAGATTTATCAGGAGATCATATCCATGTGTTCATATCCTAACAGTTCCTTCCAGAATAGATTTTCAGGAGCCAAAAACACGAATGGACTTCTTGAGATGTGAGTAAACTGTTTCAGGGTCAGTCCATGTAATATATGTGTTGTCAAAAATCATGAATGACAGTCAGTAATTCACAAATGTGCATTTTGGCCATTTTTACTCAGATTCCTGTAAGATGTCGTTCGATCCAAACACAGTCTATAAAGAACTGGTTCTGTCAGGACGGGAACCAGAAGGTGACACGGAAGAAAACAGTCCAGTTTTACCCAGATCACCCAGAACGCTTTGAGGGTTTCTCTCAGGTGCTGTGCAAGGAGCCAATGACTGGCTTCAGGTTTTACTGGGAGGCAGAGTGGAGCGGGGAGTTTTCCATCGGGGTGGCCTACAAGAGTATCAGTCGCAAGGGGAAGAATTCGCACAGCCTGCTGGGCTACAACGACAAGTCGTGGAGTCTCCTCTGCTCAGACTCAGGCTACTCTGCCTGGCACAACAAAGCAGACCGAGACCTTCCTGACGCTCCCCGGGCTGCACGAATTGGGGTGTACCTGGATTATGCAGGCAACCATCTGGCCTTTTACTCAATATCAGAGACTATGGAGCTTATTCACAGTTTCAAAGCTCAGTTCAGTGAGCCTTTGTATGCTGGTTTTGGTGTGGGCTCCTCAGTTACCCTCTGCCAACTGAAGCAGAGTACCAGACCTTACTAAGACACAAAAGAGAAGTCCATTGTAAAAGATATTGAATGCACAGGTTGTGTGTAAGGAGTAAATATTGACAGTGCAGTATAACTGTCTATAATATTTAATTCTAAACCCTCTTGCACAAATTTTTGCGTTGCTGTGACCACACCCTGTAAGTTCCTGTAATATGTTGTGATAATGTCTCCCTGAATGACCCTTTTCAGATCTATATGCCACAGTGTTTATTCTATGTAAGTTTCTGTTTGGAGAAATGTAAGCTGATAAAAATATTGCAACTGAGAGTAAAAATGTGGTCTTCTAATGCTAATAACAAAGGGCTAAACTCAACAGTCTGCAGACAGATGACATGTTTGTGTGTAAGTGCAGTGAAATGGCAAAGACACTTGCAGCCTCAACTATGAGTGGCTTAAAGATGTCTTGGAGACAATTTGCAGATGTGTTTGCATATTGTTGAGCTATGCAGGAAAAAACATTGTGAAACACGAGTAATTTATCATGTCTTTATGAATCTTACAGTTTCAAAAGGATTTTAGGAGAACTGTTTTTTTTTCTTTAATGTATCGAATTTAGATGCAAATAACATGGATTAATAATACAAAGGAACAAAGCTGCACTATAACAGAGGTACATGTATTTGTTTTAAAACTCTTCATATTTGACTATTTGCTCTTTAAAGTGTAAATCTTTAAATATTAAATGAGTGAGACCCGTTTATTAGAAAAGAGCACAATTCAATTTCGAAAAAGTTTTGCCTGTACTCTTCAGTTTATAGACCACCTCACATGGCAGACTCTTCTGGGCAGTCCTCCTCTCTATCTTTGTGACTTTAAAAACCTCATAAGGAGGAATCAGAGCTTCTCTTTCTGACTCTCCAAGCTTAGAGAACAGCGAGATGTCTGCTCCAGAGCACGTGACAATCTCAAAGCATGACTTGTCTCCAAATCTTCCAGCACTGGGGTACCAACCCATTGAGCTGGAGGTAAAAGAGCCGAAGCGAATCACCTTGTTGAGGATGTCTTGGCTAAAGTAGCTGTTGACCCTCCGGTAGCCAGTCAGACATCTTTCGGCTTCAGGTTTGCGAGCATTGAGCGTTTGAAGGGCATCAGTCAGAAAAAAGTGAAGTGCATGATACCTGAATGTGGTCATGTACATAGATCTCTGGGTCCGAACTGCACTATTGAAATCAAGATATACATTTGGTTTGTCCAGGGTATAAACATAAATAGCCATGATCTGTTCTTTACCCAGGGTGGTGAGAGGTCTTTTTCCGCTTTTCCGCCTCCATTTTTTGTTGTAATATTTCTCTGCTTCACTCCAGGCCAGTGTGAAATTTTTGTCTCGGTTTTTCTCATTTGCCAGGTACTGCTTCTTCACTCTGTAGTCCATCTTGTCTTTGCAGCCAGTGTACATGTCATCAACAGCATTTGGAGCAAGATCCAGTGGAATTTGTACTTTTAATCCAGACTCTGCAAAGTTCTGCAAAAATAATACAAACAATGAGGAATAAATTTTGGTGATAGCTACAGATGTCAGTACACAGCAATCACAATCAAGCAAGCCACCAGCCAGTGTATACACTACCTTTGCAAATCCTATACAGATTCCATAAGTCATTAGTAGGCCTACTGCTGCCCAAACTCCCATTGTGGCCATCTTACACCAAAGCTTGCAAACAAAATCCCTCTTTCTCTAAAATCTGAAAGCACAGCCCAGGGTCAAGTCTGATCAAACACAAGGAACATCAAAAGAAGAAATGAAGGCTTTTATTCTCTTACCACAGTTCACTTCTCACATGCTGGTACTTTGGTGACTTGAGGGAAATTGTTCTGAGCTCATCACCAGCTGCAGGTCATTCCAATCATGGGTGAAACATTCCCAAAGACTATGCATTCAAGTCCCCTCTGATTGAAATGAATTATTTACAGTAGGTCTGTTCATTTGGGGAGGAAATCGCCATTGACCATGGTCTAAGATATGAATACAGCAAAGTGTTATGCATTATAAGAAGAGGTGTTTTTAGGAAAAGTAAATTTTCCTATTTAGCTGCACCTCGGTTTGCACAGTCTAAGTGTGTGAATGCATGAAAACATACTATATATATATTCCCTTTCTTTCTACTTCATCCAATCCTCCTCAAAGTCTATCTCATTAAGGATAAAAACACAAGTCAGTGTACATGCAGGGGATTTCTTTACAGATGCATCGATGACCCTTGACAAGCCCTCTGCTCATGCTGTGTTTACCACTGTTAACAGCAGAGGGCGATACGCGCCCAGCACAGGACATTTCCGCAAACAAAGAACAAGCGTAACGTCCAATCAAATGAAACCTCAGTTTTAAATAAGAGCCGACAGTTCCTTCTCCCTGTTACTGAAACCACAACAACATCCCAACGGACCCCACCTCCTAAAAAGTCAGATGTGTAACATATTCTTCTTTAAAAAACGAGCCAGTTGTTTTTGAGCTTTGGCTGCCACTTGCCGATAACTGTTTCATGGGAACCCAGGAGGGAGAGAGAGGTAAGGCAGCCGAGGCTGAGCGCTCCGGTCCGGAGAAAGCTAGCGACACGTAACGCTAACGCGCAGCTAGCGTTAGCTCCCAGGCTATCGTGGCTCTCCTGCTGTCACTGAGCCGGCGGACAGCACCTGTATATGCTTATATTCTACACGTGGTTACATCTGAATGGTTGGAGCTCACAGATCGACGGTGTCCGTTAATGTTTCCGTTACCAAACAGACTGAAGTAGCAACATTAGCTTCTTACTTTTGAGTTAGCCCAACCGGTAAATTCAGCGTAAATAACGTTAGAGATGATTAAAGGGCGAAAGGTAACTTTGAAGGAGAGAGATTACGTGTTGTTTTAGCGTCTTAAATTTAAAGGATGTCCTCGGTTGCTGGTATAGTAGTTGGTAGACAGGGAGAAGTTACTCCCCGCTCTCAAACTTAAGTTTGCCGCGTACCAGCATACATGACTGAATTAGTGTTCACCTCTGGAGGAGGTGCTGAACCTGATTCGTGAATCATCCCTCATTCCTTTTACACTAATGTTTGATTCATGGAGGAAATGTTAAGTAAACAAGAAAAAAAGTTGCAAGGTTTTGCTTCAGTTTTAATTCGTTCCACTCATTCCATCTTTTTTTTTTAAGTCTGTTTATAATTTCTTTCAAAATTTGATGTTAAAATTTTCTGCTTTGAGATTTCCCCGCTGGACATGAACCCTCCTGACTCTTTCCTTACTGTGTCAACAGACTGGGTAGATGTGGCAAATGATCTATTCAGCAAGTGTCACATAAACCTGAGGCTGAGGAAACTGACGGACTGCGATGCAAATGTTTTCATTGCTCTCTATGAGAACATCCTGGGGGAGAAAGTTCCAGGTAAGAGCAAGCTGTCGATCTACCAAACAAAACAGTTGGCCCGTCGGTTAGTTTGTCAATCAACAGAAAAAAAAAATATCTGGCCACTATTTTAATTACTTGTTGAGGTTATTTCTTAAGCAAAAACACCAAGTACTCTCCTGCTGCAGCCTCTCCATCAGAACGATCGGTTACGCTTCTTTAACAAAAGGGTGTTTAAATTCTAATCAGAAAGCCACAGAAGGTTAACAAGCTGTGAGGGTTTAGTTAAGAACATGAGTGTGCTTAGTATGTCAGGAATGCTTGGTAAGACTCGCGAACATGCCACCACGAGACTGTTAATGTTGCTTAATTCTCTCCAAGCATTGTTGAGTACAGGAAACAGTTCAAGGAAGTTTGTGTGTTTCGTGCTTTAGTATTCTTGAATTGCATGTTTGCACATTTCTGTTTCTGTTTCCTCGTGCGTACATGCTCCATGTTAATCACATTTGTTTGCATCCGTTTGTGTGCACAGATTATATTGGAGAACCATGCAGCCAAGAGGATGACGTGCATAACGTTCAGTCGGTGATTGATTCGCTGTCTCTGGATTACCTTCAGATCAGCCTCTCGCACATTACAGGTTTTATTATTTTTTTCACATTTGTAACAACAACAGCGAGTCTAAATGTTATGATCTAAACTTTTAAAATGTGCGTGTGGAAGAGAACATTAACAATGATTCATTACTGCATAACTTTCATTGGCATGAACTTGAAACGGTGGGAAATTTCACCGAGAGCCTGCGTGCATTTTTCTTTTCCTGAATGGCTGTGCAGAAACACAAGGACAATACAATCCCCCTTTTTTTCTTCCACAATTAAACTGATGGGCACTGAGTGTAACACTGAGGATGGCTGTGCGTTTGCAGGAGAAAATGTTGTCAGAGGGGACAAAGAGTCCATCAAGAACCTCGTGGAAATCTTTGACGGCCTCCTGGAATATCTCAACGAGGAGATAGGCGGGGAGTCACAGAATGGAGGTAGGCTGATTTATTTGTCACTTTACCCTTAATAGAGCAGATGCCTGTTTGTCTTTAACAAAGGTGTTTTTGAAGATAAGAACCTGAACCAGTTTTTACGCATAAAATGGCGGTAATCATTTTTAGTCATGCGTCTCAAGGCTTCGTAATGTACTTGAAAATTTTTGTAAGTTTTTTTTTTTGTTGTTTTTTGTTTTTTTTTAACAAAAAGCAGATGATATTATTTTTATATAAAAATAATAACCAACAATACGTGCTTATTTTACATAAACAGGTGCTGACACAAAGTGTCAGAACTGGTTCCAAATTTAAAATGATCTAAATGTGTTTTGTTTGTTTTTTTTTAAAACAACCTCCAACAACTTTCCATCAACGCACAGTTCTCAAAATGAAATGGCTTTGCAGAAGCATTGTTGAGGTGAGATCGCCTGGCCGTCCACCAGCATGAACTGGACATAATGTGTCTTAAACCCAGTTTCAGACCAGCTGGTTCAGGACTTTATTGGGAACAGTCGGCCCTCTTCATTTAGCAGAACTGAGCCTGCCTTTGTGTGACCAGCCCGCCCCTCAGACCACCGCCAAGCAGCAATTAGTAGTTAACGACTGTGTCTGCACTTACAAATAATGTGCGTTTCTGAAAGGCTGAGAGAAACATGCTGGATGTGGAGTACTGAGTTTGGTGTTGAGTTCAGCACGAGCTCACAGTGGCCTGTTTGTTGTAATGAACGAATGTAGAACGCTTTGAGTTGGTTTGGGATGAAATGTTTATTCGTCTGAGTTGTGGTGACAGTGTGGTGTCTCGGTGTCAACAAGTGACCAGTTTCGCTTCTGCATTTTCGTTCTTACTTTGGTTAATAGTTGCTGTAATTACCTGAGTTTACTTCTTTTCGTTAGAAGACGGCAACATAACCTTCCTTATCACACCTTTTCTGTGTGAGTCTTTGAAGTGTACGTTTTGTTTCTTTTTAATAGACGTGTGAATTTTCACATCAGAGTATAACTAACATTTTGTCGGTCACTTTGTGGAATTGAAGGTCATGTGAGTTTGTTCCTCTTTAAAATTCCATGGAGGTTGGTACATGTTGCAATCCAAATATAACCAACATAACCAAATATTGGTTATGTTTTGCTTCATTTTCTGCCTCTCCCTCTGGGTCATTTGTATTTTTCCGTTTCTCTTTATTTTTCAGAGGAACTGAACAACGGTCTCGGTGGAGATGTGCCCGGTGAAACCAACGAGTCGACAAGCTGCAATGTCGCAAAAGTCCCAGAGAAGGAGGAGGCTAAACTGGATGGAGCATCTTTATCTTCTGCACAAGAGTAAGTGATGTGATGTGCTGCATATCCTTTGCAAACGTGATGAAGCACGATGACCTCATGAAACGCTTGGGTTCAATCTTGTGTTCATAAGGGAAATGCAACTGGAGATTAACTATGAGGGGTTTTGATGCTTGAGTCGTGGTGATATCTTGGTTGCTAACCTTTCATTGTGGCTGGGATTTTAACCAAACTCCCCAGGGATTATCGGGTTAAACCAGGCGATACTGTGACCTTCTCGCTTCTCTTTTCTCTTGATAAAAATTCAGTATCTGTAGGTGAGACTAGTGTTTTCCTTTTTTTTTGTTCCGATATAGTCGTTGTCACAGCTCCTGCCAAGTATGCAGTTCTTCTGTTTATCCCAAACATACCAGTGTTGCTGCTTCTCAAAATGTGAAATCCACAATTTCCTCTGCACTCGAGAATTTCTCTTCGGAAAAGACATGCGGGGCAGCGGGTGTTTCAGAGGGTAAAAGGTCACGTAAGAACTTTCCAGGAGCCAGGCATCTCTCTCTCTTCCCCCCCCATTTGTTACTCAACTATTTGTGGCACTTTTCATGTGCACAGCCAAATTCGACCCCATGAACGTCCCAAGGGACGGTCTGATCAGTCATATCCCCATTTTTAAATATTTTCTCAAACAAAGTAGAAGAATACGAGCTGTTCTGCAGAAAGCAAAACACTGCTGACAGTCACATTTGACTCACATGACTCTGACCATGTCATTCAGCTTTATTGTAGATCCGGGCTGTGTGTCCTGTTGACACAACAGCCGGCTAGGCTAACTTCTTAGCTGCAGCGTTAATATTAGGATACGGATGGGCAGCTGTCAAACCGGGACGTCCTTGCAGCTGATTGTGGTTGAACATATCTTTTATTGCACGAGTACATTTATTCATACTCTACTCAACCTCCACTTTCATTACTCGTGTTCTGTCCACGCTCACCAGGTCCGCTGTCCAGTCCAGTAAACATTCCTCCCTCCAGTCCTGGAACGATGAGGAGGTGGGGTCAACCAGTGAGCTCATTGGGCTGGGAGTGTCTGCACGCACGTTTAAAGGCAAACAAGAAGGTAAGACGCACAAACGCAGCCCAGTTTTACTCCTCCACGGCTGCCGTTTGGCAACATCTTTATTCATTACCATTCCACTGTCTTTTTTTCCCCTCTGGTTTTCAAGTTGTGGAAGTTAAGTAGTGAAATATGAATTCTTGAAAAGGTCTTGCTTCTTTGTTTTGAAATGTTTTTTTAAGCTTTGGAGAGGATAAAGTTGTCCTGATTAAACTTGTTGGTTCAGTATACAGTCGTCACCCAACCTGTCTTGTGGCCTTACTTTAAGCCAAATATTCTGAGACAGTTTAACATCAATAATCAGTGTTCAGCAGAAAAGGTATAACCTCCTCGGCATGCACCAAAATAATCAGTATTGTGCATTCTCTGTCACCTCCATGTTGCCACCAACAGTCTTTTTTAAAAATTTTGATTCATTGAGTGTTGATAATTTGTTGAACTCGTCTCAGTAATCACTCTTAAATCACGATTAACGTATCCTTCAAGGACTGGCTGCCCCTCACCAACCCTCAGACGCAGTCACCACCTCCGGTCCTCCGGACACCCGCGATGACGCGCCACTGGCGGAACCGCTGTACTCGGCCATCGCTCTGCAGCCCCCCAACCAGAGCGACACCCCCCACAGACCCGACACAGACCCACACGTCAGCAACCATCGGCACACAGAGGAAGACGCCGCCCCTGTCACTGCAGAGGTAGTGATGATGTTGTTTTACTGTCGGTTCGCCTGTTATTTGCATGCTGTTTGAAATGATATGCAAACTTTCCACAGACATGTTACTGTAGAACCAGCAATGCGTTACTCTCTCTCTCTCTCTCTCTCCGTTTCCATGACTTCAAAGGAAATTACATTGACACGTTCATTTCCTGGAGACTTATTCTAAGTAACCATAACTTAACCACAACTTCCACCTGCCTGACCTTACCCTTATCTTAAAACTTGTCTTCACCTCAGAATGTAGCTCTTTGTTATGTGGACTGGCTTTTTCTCCCAGTATGGATGACAAATCCCAATAATGTGACAGTGTAAATAGATTCAGGTTCCCATAATATAGCTAATATCTGGAGCACACAAACACACACACTTACACTTGCATTTCCTGTTGTCTTGACTCCAGGACAAGAAACGAAGGATAGGCACATGCTGACTCATTCAAAATAGGCGGGGAACAGATATTTGCTACTTGACCAAAATGATATGAGGCATTTCAAGCGATGCTTGCCAAGTCTTTTGAATATCTGCTGACCAATAGCTTGGAAGAAGCATATTTCTATTCTGTATATGGGCTTGTTGATACTTGTCAATACTCCTGCCTACAACGGTTCTTAACATTCACACGTGGTTAATTGTTTTGAGCATGTACAACGAGTGACTCATGCAGAAGACAGATGCCTGATTGTAAGATGCTAAAAGCAGGTTAGGCGAAGCTTCTGTGCTACGTCTGTCTTTTTAAGCTGTGGGGAGTTTAGTTTTGACCAAGTTCAATGATCATTAAAACTCTGTTAGTCCAAGCTAAAATAAACCAAGGCAAATTTATTATTTTAAGAAAAACTGCTCTTTTCTAACCCAAATAGACTCATAGGCACTTACCACTTTTTTTAAGGAATTTCCTGAAACCAAGGAAAACTGTCACCTTAGCACACTCAATTAGTATCAGGCCCTGACATGCACAAGAGCCCGGTGTTGTGTGGCTGCTTGCACACAGACAGCCTAACCTGTGGCCTGGTTCCACACACACACACACACACACACACACACACACAGCAGCCACTGAGCTCAAACCCACAGCTCCCTTTGTTCCTCTTCTTTTTTTGAAGTGATTTGCATGTACTCATCACCAGGGTCAATATGTTATGTTCTTAAAAAAAAAAAAAAAAGAGTTGTGTCCGATCTGTGGCGTGAGCTGTAGATACTGTGGATTATTAGTCAGTTGTAGTGGCCTCTGCTCGGCTTCACAGTGACCATATTCCCCTCTCCTTCTCACACAGATCCCGAAACCAGTAGCTGAGGCTGTTGTTGTGAATGGGCTCCAGTCTCCTGGTGAGTGGAAATGCGTGAACCTCAGATTGTACCAGTATATGTACAGTATGTACGTCAGGTTAGTGGAGTCTGTGTCCGAGCATTTCTGTAACTTTCCAATTTATTTATTTTTATAACACAGGCATTTTTTCCAAACGCATCATATTATTTTTCCAGCGTGGTTGTTAGGAATAACTAGAAGCAGTTGATTTCCAATTTGGTTGGACAGCACGACTTAAAAACTCATTTTGAGAAACCATAAACTCATCCTTTCTTCCAGCTGTTAGTGAGAAGTCCAGTCAACAAAGAGCCAAGACGGAAGAGGAGGGGGAGGCTCTCGAGGTGAGAGAGCTGCAAGCCTGCACTTGTACCACTTTTACAGCCACCTTTAACCCCTTACAGACATTATTGGATGTTTAGTGATCCTCACGTGGGTCAAGTTTGGACTCGTCCATAAGTCATTAGCATTTAATGTGGAATGAGAAAAGAAATTCTTTAGAAGTGACACATGAAGGGATTTGGCTGTAGTTTATTTATCTGTCCGCCAAACTCACGTTTGTCTCATCTTTCTAACCTCAGCCAACTAACGGAGGTCCCAGAAGAGTTTTATTCCGCACCCAGCCAGATGTGCTATTCCTCACCCTGCAGGATGAGATGGCGGCCCCCACCCCTTCTCCACCAGACACTGAGGAGGAAGAGCAGGAAGAGGAGGATCTGAGTTGTACACGAAGGTTACAGGGCAGAAGACGACATCACAGAGAAAGGACGGGCCTCAGGTAAGAGAGGTGGTGCTACGGGAGGCGAATAAATAAGTAATGGAATATCCTCTGAGAAATGATTATTTCATGACGGGACAATGTTGTAATGGTTGTTTTGTGATTTTCTTACCATCCCTGCTGCGTGCTGTCTCTGTTATCATGTGCATGAGCAGTAACAGGATGGGGGAGGGCTCTGAGGAACCTCTGTCTTATCGCAGACATAGGAACAGGGAGGCAGAGGAGGAGCTGCATCACATATCCGAAAAACTGTCCCATCGACTTGAAGAACTCGATGAGGTGTGTCCATTCTGTATCCGGTCACAGCAGAGAAGATGCAGTGTGCGTACTTGTGACATTTTGGTATTTGCATACTACCCCTCTAATGCTCGCATCTGGTCGTTATGTCGTATTTCCCGTAGATGCTTCAACGAGTTCTAGGAGAAAGTGGAGAGTCCAGCGAGGTCAGAGAAGAGGACAAGCAGTCCCACCACAGCGACAGCGTCATGGAGTGTCGCAAGACTCCCAGACAACACACAGGTACAGACACATTATGGCAAAAGTGTAGTCAACACATTGTTTTTATGAGAAATAAATCAGACAGCAGCCTTATGGTCTTCAGGTCCATTTTAGCCCATCAAATACAAACTACAAAAAACCCACAAACTAGAAAACTACAAAAGTGTTAATAATTTATAATCTAAAAGGTTACCACTGGTTTCTGTTAATTTCTCGATGACATCGCAGTTGAATAGGTAAAACATAAAGAACACCAGTTTACTCCGTTTTTAAGTAAGTGTTCCAAATAATAAAAAAAAAATCAACTTAACCCATTACAATTTCAGGCAGTTCAACGAAACTGTTCTTATATAATTTCAGGAACGCCCGACACTGAGCCCACGCAGCGGACACGCTCCTTGTCCCCGTCCCCTCCACGGGTGCATCACCCCCTGCAGGGACAGTTAGAAAATGCAATGGCAGAGGCCCTGAGCCTGGACGACGGGAGGCAGACAAACCTCACAGCGTCTGATCGTTCGAGGCGAAAAGAGCCGCATCACAGACTGTCTCACAGAAAACATAGCAAGGTACTAACACTCCTTTTTTTCTTTAATGGTTTCCCTTTAAATGTCTTCAAATATACAGATACAAGTGTTAATGTTAGAAAACTTATTATACTGAGTACATGGTCTGTGTATTCAGTTGTGATTATTTTAAATTAATTAAGTGAACAGCGTATTTTGACTCCTATTCATTGACAACTTGCCATAATTTGAAGAACGAGCAGTAGGTTTAAATGCTTAAAGGCCTTTAACAGTTGGTTGTCTGAAACTGCACGGAAAAGTGACTGCAGTTTGAAATACGCAACAACTTTTTCACTGCCTAAAGCATCTGTGATTTAAAGGACTGGGAATGTTAGATGCTAACCATGAAACAATCCAGTATCAAACCGTAAGCAACTATAGTACCATTTACACCCTTTTTTATGAGCTGCTGCTGTCCCAGCTCTATCCATCATGTCCTGTGCTTAGTAAGTTAAATGACTCTCTCTCTCTCTCTCTCTCTCTCAGTATCTGGAGAATAAGGCCTATGAGGAGGAGCTGAAAAGATACGAAGACAAAGAACGGGCAGATCTGGCCAAGGCGCGCCTCAAAGCTCAGGAAGCCGTAAGTCATCAGAATGAAGTCTTTTATTGTTTAAGAGCAGGCAGGACTCCTCTCTGTCCTGTGTTACATCTGTTGTCGCTCAAAGAAGACAAAACAATCCAAGAATACTAACATTACCAACAATGCCATCAGCTTGGCGGAAGGCAGGCAAAATGGTAATTTATTGAAGTGTGTTAATGTGTTCTTGTGACTGTTTGGGAAATTTGTCCTGACTGTGTGTGCGTGTGCGTGTGCGTGTGCGTGTGCGTGTGTGTGTGTGTGTGTGTGTGTGTGTGTGTGAAGGAGCGGGAGTACAGAGATGCCATACTGAGGGATGTTTCCCAAGCCCCCAGACTGTCCCCGGCTAAACCGAAGACCCAGCACAAGACACATCGTAACACGCAGTACACACCAGGACGGAGACGGCAGGACACCCCCAGGAAAGCTCCATCATGTGAGTTATGACTTTGTTACAGGTCCATTGTCCTTTTACATTAATCACGTCTTTCTTTCATTCATGCTAGGCCGCTCTGACGTTTAGGTCCGTGAATTCAAAGTGAATATTGCTACTTTGAGCTGAAGCTACAACTCTAAAGAGAATTTACAGAATTGTTTGTCAAAATCAAACCGCTCCATCTGCATTATTGTTGGTCCGTTACATCGGAGGCAGAGCTCAGACTGTTCCCAAGGTCGCCGATGGGTCGTGAGATTGAGACGCTTTTTTCTTAGTGAGCTTTGTTGACTGAGCCTTGTCCTGTGGCTGAAGTTTCTTCTTATCTCTTTAAATCAGTCGCAAACACCCCGATCGTCCTCGGTGCGCCAAATGGTCCAGCCATTAGTTACTCCAAGATAACATTAGCTGGAGCTAACGGGCACCCGGAGCCTCACCTCCGCCTCCGCGTCGATAGTCAGCCTCGCGTAGTTTCTCTGCACTCGTGTCGGGGTCGATTCGCGGGGCAGCCGGTGAAAGCTGCGCGGCGCGCGTCTCCCTCGTCTTGTTCGCGCAGTTGGGAAACTTGCAGGCGCGAACCGTCGTCTCGATGCCGTTTAGGCTCGCGGAAGCGCGCACACGCCGCAGCCAGCTCGGGAAAGCTTAAGGAGGAGGCACTGTATGCAGGATTATGAGTTTTTTTGTCACGCACAATAAGGCACAAGAAAGAGCAGTGCAGTCATGACATCAGTGTCGTGCGTTCACTCTGTTTTTGTTTTCTTCACAGTGAAAGTGAAGGAGAACGATCTCCTTCCCGTGCTCATGGACGAGCTTTCCCACCTTCACATATCTCCTCACGCTCTGGGCAGGATGTGGGAACAGCAGATGCAGCAGGTGGACAGACTCCACGCCCTGTCATCCCCACGCAGCCACCAGCGTCGCAGCAAACTCTCCAGCCAGGTTAGGACGATGGCCGTCACAAGTCCCGAAACTGACCATAACCGTTGAACTATCCAATGATTTCACATGGATGAATATGCAAAATGAACATTTCTCTTCCAGGTGGAGGAAGCTCAGAGGAAACACGACCTGCTGCATGAGATCGTTCGCAAAGAACAAGACCACAGCAGGCGTCTGGTGAGCATCCGCACATAAATACACACTCAGACGATGCCCCTTCACATTCAGCAACAGTCCCAGTGGATGTTCAGGGTGCCATCACATTTTCTTAAGACTAAACAACTCAAGCCTGTTCTGGACATAAAGTATTTGTCATACCGAGTCGCAGGCTAAAATTTGTTGTCTTCCAGAGGGAATTCAAAGAACGAATCCAGCAGCAGAAGTCGACTCAGAACAAACTGAGGGAACAGAGGCAGCAGGTAGCCCGTGCCAAGAAGTACCACAACGACTACCATGTCCAGCACCGTGCCCGCCTGATGAGGGCGCGCACCAAGGAGGAGAGAGTGAGTACTGAAAGCTAGTTGTAGGATGACAAATGACGGTTACTTAATTTTTATTTTTTAATAAACTGTCATTGGAGATGTTTTCTATGCAAAGTGTTCGCTCCTTTTCTCTGACCAACAGTAAAAAAAGCGATTTCATTTTCACTGACCAGAGAGAAATCAAGCAGTATCAATAAGTTAGAGATTAAATTACAGACCTCGTGAATATCTGACCTTCGTCTTTCGGGGAACACAACGACCAGTGTGTGATTGTGTTTGTGCGTGTGGGTATAGATGTTTCGGCAGCTGTTTGAGGAGGGTTTGGAGCTACAGAAAGTCCGGCTGAGAGAACAAAGAGCCTTCGCGAGGGAGCAGCGGCTGGAACATGAGAGACAACACCAGGACAAGATCAAGTCTATGGAGAACTACTACAAAGACCAAGTACGAGACACACACATACACACACTGTCCTGCAAGACCCAGGAAGTCACACGCACCTTTTTTTTTTTTTCCAACAGTGGGCTGGCATAATGTCCAGGTGAGCTAAAATGTGCCTTCTCTTTTTCAGTTTTCACTACTCGCTGAAAAACTTGCACAAGAGCGGGAGGACATCCAGGTTCGGAAAAAAGCTCAAGAAAAGGTAAAACCTTGATAGAATATTAAAGCTGTGAATTAGTTGCTTTAATTACTCATGGCGTGTGCCATAAGCAGGTTACAACTGTATGATGCATTTTTAGGCTAACATTGTCTGAAAAGTTGACAGATGCTCAAGATAAAATGAATAATGAATGACTTCAAAATAAATTCTAACAAGAATTATTTGAGTTTGCGTGGACACCCATAACAGACTGATTGTCCATGTCACTCACTTTTCCACCTGTAAAATAAAATTCAAATGCGCACAACTAAACGCAGACTCATTGTATTCACCGGTCCCATTTAATTGCAGGCCCTGCTGAAGATGAAGCGAGAGCTGCGTTCCAGGATGGAGCGCGAGATCGGAGAACTGCAGAAAATCATCGTCCAGAATGACGAGGACGACTACTTCCAGGATCTGGAGGTCCAGAGGCTGCGGAACCGGGTCCAGATGGCTTCTTTCCAGTACAACACTAGCTTTCTGCATTGACCAGGGGAGCAGGGCTGTTGTAAGATCCACTCAGCCCAGGCTGGAATTAAATCACGTGGACACGCTGCAGGGGAGTCCGTTTCTGCCATTCACAACTAATGGTACGACGTTCTGATGGCTGAACTGTACGTCTCCTCAGAGAGCTTCCTTCATTGATTTGCACAGAGGAAATTCACACTGTAAGAAGTCCTGATTTAATAATGAACTGAACACACTCGAACAAACTGTAGCTATTAGCTAATTTAACTAACTCTTCCTCTCACCTCAGCTGCTATACCTGAACTTAAAGATACCTTGGACCAAGTCCTCATCTTCCATGGTTTTAGTACTTGGTAACTAAGAATGTTTTAAAGTGCCCCCCCCTCCCTCTGCAGTTTTTGTGTGCTGTCACTGTAGCAGTAAATTAGTAAAAGTGTTCTTTCTCTTGCCAAATAAAGACCACCAATCCTAAGTTAATTAGTCTGAATGTCACACACTGACAAGATTTTTAACTTCCCTTTTTCTTTTTATGTGTGATGTCCTCCTTTTTAATATTGTACCATGTCAGCAGAATATTTATTTTTTAACTCTAATGTCATTTGGTTTTTAATTCACCTGGTGTGCTGTGTATGTCATTGCCCACAGTCATCGTGGGTAACGATAATCAGTCTAGCAATGACTTTCCTGTTCCTCAGTTGTGTTGTGATTGTTTTTTAACTCGCGTCCAAAACGTAAGACATGGTAAGTTTTGACCAAATCACCAAGGGTTGCAATGTAAAAAAAACATCACCTTGTCATAAATGTGCAATGTGTCTAATGAGCACACAAATGCCCTGTCGTCACCCATTAAATGTGTGGGCTTCCTCAAGTTCTACAAACTGCATTGTGTCACAGTGTGAGAGTCTGAATTATTTGCTTGAGGTTACTGTTTTAGTATTTAATTATTGTTCAAGTTCATGTCAGTTCGCTTCACCAAGGAGTATCAAAAACATCAAGGAACAATCCAGTAATGATGCAGTTCCAGCTGTAGCTTGAGAAATTTATGTGAATTTCATCTGACATAAAACGACATAAAGATCAATGCTAGTTTTTGATTGGCTGCAGCAGGGCCTCAGACAAAAAACAAAATGTTTAACTTCAAGCTTAAAATTTGGGTCCCATTCAGACCTGGTATTAATGCGACATCTGTATCACATGATTATAACAATTACAACAATGGTTACAACTCCTGTTTGATGAGCATGTGTGGTTTGTTGCACGCAAGTGGTTTAAGTGTTCATTCGACCCATTTGGCCTGCTCGCCAGAATCACATGTTCTTCATTGGAGTGGTATGTGTGATGTTAACAGACAACACTGCAAGCTGAGATAACCACACTCTTATCTGTTCATCAGATGTTCTTAAAAAATATGCGATGGCATCATTAATTGAGGGGGAGAAAATGGTAAGAAACAAATGATAGTGTGATGACATTTCAGAGAAAAGTGGCAGAATAAACAGAAACCCAGGTTAAAGCAAAACCGGTCTATTTGGAGCATCACTTCAGACATGACACTATCTCAGCTCGTGTTGCTGCTTGGCGACATGGTTGTGTGGGTCTGTCCAAGTGCTGCGTCTCTCCCAATCATCTGGAAATCACTATCATCTTTGTCGTCGTCGTCATCTGGCAGGTTAGTCCATTTACAGCGGCTACGGCAGAAAAAACAATCCTGGTACACAACGAGCTTTAGTCCTTTGACATTTTTTCTCACTGTGCATTGTCTGCTGCACGCCCGGCAGCACTTGAACAACTGGAGGATGCACTCTTCATCGACGATAAACTCTGAGGGGCTGAAGGAGTCAGAAAAGATACAGACAGATAAGATAATGACACTACTTTTAATACTGGGTTAAAAAGAGAGAAGAAATTTTATCAGCGTACCTCCCCAAGTCAACCAGGTAATGGCCATCCCCCACACTTAAAGAGGTGCTGAATTCTTCATCCTCATCTTCTTCTATATCTGTGTGTGGATCCAGTTTAAATAGACAAAAGTAGTTACTTTTGCTCAAAACCATTTGTGTGCAATCTTCAGATTTGTTTGCTGGAGAAGGACTTTGGTAATGCGAAGGTGACTAACCTTGATTTTCCTTATTTTCTGACTGTTTGATGGTCCACTCATGTTGACTTTTGGCTCGACGAGCCAAAGCTGCATCTTTTTTCCTTGGCTGGAACACATCAGCACACATCTGGGATGACACCGCTAACTCAATTGTAGTCATATAACACATCATACGCTGCAGGAACTCAAAATGCAATGAAGACATAAAATAAGATCTTACAACTCAAAAGCAGAAAAGTAACAAAAGTTAAGAAATTGCAGTGTCCATAGCTGAAATAAAAGAATGACGGCATCACCAGTGGTGGAAACAGAACTTGGTGATACAGCCACAGCTCCCAAAAAGTATGATTAAATCTTTTGTCAGTCTAATACGTAATGACAAAATCCATCATTGCAAACTGCATAATGCAGTGTTTGACAGCCAATGAATTTCCACACATTTTCAGTTTTTCAATGACATGAAACACATCCACACAATAGAGAAGCTGGAAAATGATAGTCTTCTGTTTTGTCTAAAAACAATCTTCAAAATAATCTCTGGTTAATAACGCAGGGCCTAGTGTTTGAGCTGTACAAGAGAGAACAGTCAGAGTCACGTTTACCTTTACATCTACAGGTGACTGGAGCGGAGAACCACCACAGGTTTCCTGTTCAGCTTCATTTGATGAACTCATAAAGGGGTGTTCACAATGCATGCTTTCACTAAATAAGAAGACAACATATACAGGCACAAGGGGGATAAATTAACTTCATCGTTCAGCGTTTTACTTCAAAAGTTGGTCCTTGTAAGAATTGAACCCCACAAGAAAGTCATAGCCCAGCATGTCATAAAAATGCAGAAACATGTCACAAAAATGTGAAAAAACGCCAGGGTATAGCAGGTGGTAAAAATGTGAAAAACTGTGCAGTATAATATGTTCTAAAATACCAAAAATACATCAAAAATGGCATTTCATGAAAATTTCATAGAATAATATGTCTTAAAAATACAAAAATAAAAATAAATCACAGCGTAATGTCTCATTATAATATAGCTTAAAGATGCCAAAACGCCATTTCATGAACATTTCATAGAATGGAGTAAAAACAGGGAAAAAAAATGTCTCACTATAATATAGCTTAAAGATGCCAAAAACCATCAAAGAATGACATGGCAAGACCCACCCCTCAGCCACTGTGGTGCAACAATTTCTGCCTGTTCTACTTCCTACGGAACCACAAATGGATACATTTTTGGAGGTGCTGCGCTCCCTGCCTCTGAATGCTATCACATCCAGCTGTCCTTGTATTCTTTTTATTTGTTACTTGGAGTCGAAGCCCTTTGTGGATGAGGAACCTGTTCATTATTAATTCTTTTTATTTTGACTTTTAATATTTGTTAAATAAAGCCCACCTGTGAGTGGATTTAACCCTTCATTCATCCACATTCTTTCTGTCTTCATTTCCATCCTATATCTCCTTGTATAAGAGTTTTTACCAGCTGGCAGGGGGAATTTCCCGTGGGACTAACCAGGGCAAAACAAACATTTTGGAATAGTATGGTCTGTCATGAAAATGCAAAAAAAAAACCCTGCGATACTATACTATGCCGAAAAAATGCAAAAAATAACAAAATTTAAAAAGCCCTAAAACTGCAACAAAACCAAATAATCAAATAGTTTTAAATAGTCTTTATAGATAAATTTAAAGTTACAACCTCAGTAGCAAATAGACAGTTTTCAGCACTGAGGTTGGGGAAATTGTGTTACTTGTGTTGGAAACTAATTCTGTATCTGTGATGATCAGTACAGGAACCAGGTGCAAGACAGTGTGTGCTGGCAATGATCTTTATTATCAACAATCCAAAAGTCGCAAATCCGAAAATCTGTGTCACAAGTATGTTATCAGGGTCAGACAACCAGGGCATCAAAACCAGAGGTGTGGTCAAACAGTCCGAATCGAAAACCAGAGACACAGCGAACAAATCCAATGGGCTAGGGCAAGAAACGGTGGTCAGGCAAAAATGTGTCTACGGAAACAGATCAGGCTAGCGTACAGGGTTCTCAGCTCAGGCATGAAATGGTCACGTTGCGAAACCAGGGAAGTGTGAGGCAGGGGTTTAAGTACACTGTGGAGTGACGAGCAAACGAGACACAGGTGCAGGGAATTAGCCCGGTGATTAACCAAAAGGGGAAGAACACCAGGGGGAGCCCTAACAGATAGCAACGCCAGGAGAAAACCCACCAGACAGAAACCCAAAAGGTCACGGATCATCAACAGTATCCATGTTTTAGATAATGATATTAAACAACAAACATTTCGATGGATGGGCAAAAATTACCTGTCTCGCAGAAACCAAGCAACTTCAACATTAACCTGAAAACTTACTAGACTTACTCCCTGTGTAGATGTGAAGGGCTCACTCTAAGGTAAGGAAAACATGATTCTATGATTCAAGTGATTATAAACGAATGAAAACATTTGGAATACTATATCACATTTCTGCTAATACATCCCCCTAAACCTTGCACACGGTTCCTTTCATATTGCCACTGAATATGCTGCAGAATTGCAGGATATACCGCCAATAAAATTGTGTCTCATCGGAAAGTCATACCAATAACACTGATGAATCTCCACACCGGTCCTCACTCACCAGGTTTCCGTTGAAGAGCTCTTTTCGAGGCTCGGCCGCTCAAGTTGAGTCTCTGACTTGGTCCGAAGGTAACTACAATCGTAAAATGCGTTACTTAGCCGGTGGATTAATAGATACAGTTTGCAGAAAGAGGCGACAGATAACCCGTTAGATGTTCACACTGGTTTACATTGGAGTCAGCGAGTCAGTGGAATGAACCTGCTGTGAGTTAACCCCCCTGTCCAACAGAATAAAAGCCATATTTGGGTCCTTGCTGCCACTTTCTTAGCACCAGTGGTTATTCTCAACTTGCTGCGCCTTTTGTCACATTTCCTTTCTGCAGCTGATCTTCCTCTAACCGGATCCCTTTCTTTTTGAGGAGACAGTCTGAATGAAATGACTTCTCAACATATTTGTTATTTACGATGATGTTGATGATGACAGGTCGCAGAATATGGTGCAACACCTGCATTACTTTGTTACAGGTCATTCACTGGCTGATTTAGCTTTATTTAATTAACAGCATATAATCTTGTTGGGATCTTAAGTTATGATAGAAAAATTAAAACAAACAGACAATATCTTACAGTACAGTTTCATAAATATATGTACAGTACAGTATATAGATATATATAAATAGAGCAGTATATTAGACAATGAAATCTGGCACTAACAATAAAACTGAAAATGAGTAATGATTACATTAGTCTGGGTTGTTACTTCTTTTCTATCTTTCATTATTAATATTATTATTATCTTTTATTCTTCCAGTTCCCTTAGCCATTCATTACATTAGTACATAATTTTATTCAATCAATCAACTTTTTTCACACTTTCTCTTATCCTTTATTATCAGTCTTGCAACTTTCATATTTGTCCTACTGTTTTGGATTTTGTTTACCTTTGCTTTTCTTGTCCTGTGCCCATACTAGGACAGCCATGAAAAAGAGAGCAAACTCCTTACATAAAGGTTGAAAGAATAAATAAGTGAAGGAAGGGGAAACGTGTTTCAGGTACCCACGCATTACAAATTAAATATGTGGCGTTTCAAAGAAGTCAGGATTAAAAAGGAGAGGGAGTGTCGAAATGAAAAAAATGAGCTCCATCATTGGATATAGGCGCCAAAAATATACTTTTTGCCCATATTAGAGACCACAAAGTCACAATATCTCTGTCTCTACTGCTGCACTTCTTGACCATTAAACATCATTTTGTTTTCCCCAACTTTGTAAAAGTGCAATACTAAATCACTGCGCACCTGCTTAATATATAACTAACTATAGAAACGTACTTACCTAGTTTTTACCAAATCATTGCAGCCACAGCTAGCTATAATTGACATTATTGAAATTATTAACATTATTATAATTTAGACTTATTTGAGATCTTATGTGCCAATAATCCAGGTTAAAAACCGGTTTACTGCAGTGCGTCTGTGGGAGGGCGGCAGCAGAAACATGTAGGAGAAACCCGCAGGTGTGTTTCTTTCCTCATGTGTAACTACTCACATATTTAGGAGAAAGAAAGCCATTTCAGCGTCAGTTTTGAAGCCATGCTTGTCCCGCAGTTTTTTCCAGGGACTGTACGCCGGCCCGAGGTTGACTCGGGTCCTGCTCCGCCGCCTGTCGCTCTCTCGCGTCCCTCTCCTGGTCTCCTCCGATAGCGGCGTGTTCGGTTTCTTTGAACGCTGTTGATGGCTGACTGACGCCCTGTCTTCCGTTCCTTCACAGTCCTCCATTGCCTCATTTAAACGGAAATCTCATATGATATCATATTTCTGCGCTAAAAGCGACAGCTAAATTGTGGCCTTTATTTTTATGTTTAGACGTATTGGCTCCTCCCGGTTGCCGTAACTCAGAATTGTTTTTTGTTTAAACTTTATTGAAAAGGTATTGCATAACAAAAAAGTACTTTATATATCAGCTATATTGTGGTTGTGATACAGTACTGGGAGGTAAGTTATTATTATTATTATTATTATCATCAATATTGCCATTGTCTGTATTATTATTAGTAGAACAGTAACAGTAGCAAAAGATAAGTTATAAATCACCTTCAAACACCTTTTAAAGAGGTGATTTATAACTGTATGTCACTACATTGCACATTCCTTATGAACAATAAATAACAGTAAATTCACCAAATTCTAGATTCTGTTCAAACTCAAACTTACTGAATCACTACGAGTATGACTTATCAAAACCATATCAATGTTGCAGCAGAAAAACAACAGTGATACCCGTGGTTCTATAAAACATAATGCTGTGAGGTCCAAACAGCATAGTTTTATTGCTCAGCTTTCTGCAAGGGTACAAGAAGTTTATTACATTGCTTCTTTATTGTCCTTATGTACAGGTGTCAGTAACAAGCTCACAGAGCAGCTGATGTGAAAAACTATGAAAACATGTACTGTAACAATAAATACAAAAACAGAGAATCAAAAGAAATATGGTGCAGTTTGAAAGAAAATCTTTTCTTTTTTTACTGAATTCAATCAAGTTGTTTACACACACAAGAATTTGCACATTTAACTATAAATTTGTGCTTAAAAATTGTGGGGAGAGCTTCTTGTTGTGGTTTGTAACCAATTAAACTATCATCACAATACATGATTTAGACCAGAATTGACTCTCAGTTTATTCAAGTAGATTAATTGGATCAAACAGTAGACAAAAATGGATTTCCATTAGAGCTGGATAAAGTTAATGACCTGCAAAATTGTATAGGATGTGTAGGGTGATGTGTGATTTCCCCTTGTCTTGAAGTACTCAAACCCCCACAATTTTTGCACTGAAGACTGAACCGGCCAGAAAACAGAGTACAGTAACAGAGCAGAAGAGGACTGTGTGTGCTGGACAAACATATGTGTGTGCATATCAAGAACATGTGTGTGTCGATACTGTATACATATTATCTACATAAAATCAATCAGTCCTTTAACTATTTGGTAAATAGAAGGAAGTGTCTGATTATAACTTGGAGCCCCAAGTATGCATAATGTGTGCGAAAAACAATAACGATGCATTTCTTTTCTGCCTGTGAGTCAGGTTATTGAAGGTAAGATCAAATAAACTCTCTGCAACTGTGTAAAGATGACAATTTTCAATGTGCTCTGTCTTGCTCCTCTGTTTTTTCTCATGATGACCACAAAATAATAAAAACAAAAGTTTTCAGAGTATCAGTTTACAAACTGTTCATGACTGCAAATAAATGCAGACAGAATATTTAAAAAAATAAGAACATTTAACTGATTTTTCCAAGTTGAGTTTTCTAAGAGCAATAATTAAGCAAATTAATAGACTTGATCATTCATGCAGTTTTTTTTTGGTTGTTTGTGTTTCTGTGAATGGAACCTCTGGTGATGGGAGCTGCTTCTTACTGTTGTGCACTCTCATGTTTTTAGTGACTTATCACTTTGGTTGAACATCTTCACCGTGTAGCACCCAGGAGTTCAGCAGCAGCTGGCAGTCAGCCACCAACGTTTGCTCAGAGGATGTGAGGCTGCCAACAGAAGCATTCTGGCTATTTCTCTGCTTTTACAAATTCATGTTGCTAACAGACTTTCTCATTTTTCTATGAAATGATATTGTTATCTGCGCTGTTTGGTATTTAGTGGAGACACAGACATCCAGAACTGCAAATATAGACTTTCTTGTTCTATCAAAGTTTGTGTGGGTTTCAAAACATGAACATGACTGACCAAAATATCATGTTGCTTTAAACTGGCAAGTTTTACACTATCATTACAGACAGGGCCTCTGAAATCTAGACTCCATTAAAAAAAACCTCACATACTAGCCTAATAAATGTAAAATAAAAAAATTTAAAAAACAAATAACAACTTCACCTGAGAATGCAAAGAGGTCTGTGATAGACACCAACATGCTTGCATTTAAATTGAACAGAAAGAACAAGCAACAATATACAAAATAGCTATGTATTTGTACATATATACTCAAAAATTACAGGTGTATAGATACTTTTTATTCTGTATATTTCTAATGTAGTTGTATAGCAAATTAAACATGATATATTTCAATCTAACATGAAGAAAGCACTCCTGCCATCACTGCTCAGTTTGTAAAGTGCTCTAAAGTGACGAGAGAGGGAGAAAGAAATACTTCTGCCTTATTAAACTGACGTGACTGAAAACAGACATCGGACTTGAAAGGCTTTTTTTTTTTTTTAAACCACGCCTGTGCCCTACAAAAGTTGTGCCCTTTTCACATATGATCAGACAGGAAGTGTGCCAAGTTACGCTGGCTAGGATAGAATGAAGAAAACATGCATACTTGTACAGTAACTGCTGGAGACATATGTGTCAATAAGACCAAAGTAAAATGGACCAGGCTCAAACAGTGAGGTTCAATCAGCTGTGCAGCAACATATACAGGCTAATCTGCTAGTACAGTTGAAGGGGAACTCATCTACAAAACGTTTACGGTCTTAGCATACTAATGTACATTTGTGTACACATGCAGAAACACAGATGCACACATTTTCAAGAGCCGGGGCCACAGTATGCAGTGATTCAGGGAAAAAATACGATTTCATCCTTCTTCTTCACCAGAGTCTGTCCCTCCTCTCTGAATAAATGCCACAGACTCGACTCCAAAATGCCACAAAGCATCAGACATACTGCGCATCCAAGTCAGTCTGTATGAGTTCTATTTCAAAATGATATCTTCATTTTTGAAATTATATGGTTTTATAGGTGCAAGATGAAATATGCATAAGTTGCTGTAAATAGTGAAGACTTTCCCTTCTGAATTCGAATTACAGGAGCTACCCATTTACAAGAGATAGTTCAAAGCATTTTGGAACGGTGTCCCTCAAATGTCAAAATATTACACTGAAGCAGGGTGAATTTGCGTCGCTCCTGCAAGACGAAGCGCACCGACTCTGCAGCCATGAGGACTGGAAGGTGTAATGGTTGAGGTAAAGATGGCTAATAAGGGCAAGATGTGGCTACCTGCAATGTCAAAGATTCAGTAGCATGACAAGGATCGATTCATTCAGTTCAAATTGCAAAACAAAATAGTGACTCACTGTTGTGCCTCAGAAGAAATCTTAAAAGAAAAACATTTGTAAGATAATGAACTGCGTGTTTTCTTCCTGAACTGATTAGATTTAGAAGGAGATGACCAGGCATTGCAGGTCTTTTCACCCTTTTTATCCTTACTACAAAGGGAGTCAAAAAAAACAAAGACTAAACAAAATGAAAAAAAAATAACTGGACACTCAAAATTATTTTAAAAAATGCTTAAAGAAATGCTGTGGCTCTTAACAGCTCTTAATTTGCTCTCTGTATTTCACATGAACTACACCCAAACAAAAAAAAGATGACTCTCTAGCAGCTGTTCAAACAGATAAGAAAAAGAAGAGAAGAATGTGGACAGCAGTGAGAGAAGAGGAAGACTGCAGGCTTTCCAAGGACGCTCATACCAGGCTCTGAGTGAGCACTTACTATAATAGTCCTGCACACAGCTACACGTGTCCACACACAAACATACTCTCCAATGTGTCTCTCATTCCACTGCGAAGCCACAGGTCTCCTCAATGGCCGTCAGCAGCTTGTCGTACAGCTTGTCGTAGCTCTCGTAGGGCGGAATGTCAATCCGATTGAAGCTGCAGAGAAGAGGAGGAGAGAATGAGTGCACACGAATGAAGCTATGACAGACTCAATGTGTTGTTTGCCAGCATCATGATAAAACGAGCTTGAATGTGTGCGTTTGTTTTATGTATGTAAATGCATTTTGTGCCCGCAGGGGCATGTGACACACACCAGGTGTGGGCTTTGGGCAGATTGTTGGTGTTGGCATCGATTTGATGAATGGTGAAGAGTCTGGGCCCTGCAGCACCTGCAGTCAAAACAAAAAGGATCCATCAGTTTAGCATCAAGTTCAGCTTTGAAGTCCTGCTTCCTCTGTAACTTGGTCCGCCAGATACAATGGCTCCTCGCTGCAGTTTTTGAATTCTAACACTATCAATGCCAAAAAACCTCCCTGTGTGAGCAGTGAAAGCGACTACAACACAACCTAAACCAGAACAAGGGAAGGATGTCTTTGAGGTGAGAGAGGCAGTAGAGGTGCAACTAGAAGACAGGTTAGCACACACGGCCAGATAGTTACCCTGCAAAGCCTTGAAGCCTTGCAGCGGGACTCTGGACGAGCCGGTGACAAACTGCAGGAGCCGGGCCCTCCTCTCCTCATCGAACGACTCCACAGCTTTCCAGAACCACTTGACGATGTTGCTGTCGGGGGTGCAGTGCTTCAGACGGGTGTTTGACTTCCAGTCTGTGATGTCGATCTTTCCCAGGCCACACACTATCAGCTGAAAGTGGAGAGGGTGATTTCATTTCATTTTCAGGTATTAAATCCGTACAGCCAAAATTGTTGTGTTTTCTGCTTTGGAAGATGGAATCGATTTTCGATGTGGAATGAGATTTTCCCCCCTCTAACAGTAAAATAAAAAACAGTGGTAATTAATGATCTGGCTTTATTGTATGAACGGATGCTAACGATAGCTGCATAAAGAGTATTATGATGAGTTTCAGTTTGGAAGCGTTTTCTGCTTTACCTCCAGCTCCTTCTCGTCAAAGGCTTTAAGAAGGTGTTCAGGGATAACCTCATTGAAGCCTTTCTGCAGGGCCAGAAACTGAGCCTCGATGCCATGCAGGAAACGCCAGTTCACATACAGCCTGCAAAAATAAAGACTCGTGTGTGAAAAGGTGGCCCTGGAGTTAACTTCATGCCGTCGTCACCTCTGTGGTTTTGTGCGTACGCATGCTCGTGCTTCACCTTACCTGACATACTCCTTCTTGGTGTCCTCTGTGACAGGAACGCTCTTGCCGTTGGGTTTCAGTTCATGTTGGATGATTTCTCCGTAGGCGTTGTGCTCCACACAGAAAGTGTGGTCCAGGACACCAGTGATGTCGTTGTCCCTGAGCAGAGCGAGGGAGAGAAAGTATGTTATGTCACAATAGGAATCAGCTCACAACTTCACTTGATTGCCTAATTTTTTGAAGGATTTGTGCCAAAAAAACCAAAGAAAGAGAACATCATCAGTTACATATTCAGTGCATCCTGCCAATGTGTGTTATTGTGATAATTCTTAGAAACCAGTCGGCTTTTGACCAGGTTTCTTTCACTTGCCACAATTCATTCTATTCACAAATACTTCTTTTTCTTCATTAACCTTCACACATCAGTGATGACTCAGCAGGAATTACTACAGTCATACCAATGGGTGACATTATCAAAAGTATAAAAGTTTGGGTCCTCTCAGGATAAGACAAGTGCTGCCTCTTTGTGTCGTTAACACCTGTGTTTTAAAATATTCAAACTTGCCACTGTGACAAAAGGTGGAAGAGAAGTTCTAAACCAGCAGGAATGTTCTTTTTTTTTAAAGATCTGACAACTGGCAGCAGAGGGCGCCAGAATCATAAAAACTGGTTCGGAGAAGAAGAATGATTTTCCTATTTCACAGGTAGAACCTGAAAACCAATGTAAAGTTGGAGCTAGTTTAAGTGTAACTCCATATTTCTGCTTGATTGTTGAATGAAATTGCTTTTGCACCGAAGTGTTATTACCTGTAATACGTGTGCAATATGCAAGGAGAAAAAGATCTTACAGAATCCAGACGAGGCTGTTGTGGAGGTCAGGGTCGACGGACTCCATATCATCCAGCGTGATTGGTTTTCCCAACAGTTGCTTGTAGAAGGGCAGAGTGAAGCCTCCGTCAATGTAGTGGCCGTGAAACACCGCCATTCCCATGATGCGACCCACGAAGTGAAAGTACGACAGGTGCTCCTGCATGATGAAACCAGAGATATTAATATGAAGGTTTGGATTCGTATCAATTTTAATTAAAAAAAACAAACAAAAAACTGTTTGTTCAGTTTGTACCACAATGCCAGCGCCTTAGAGGTATACCCAGAGGAGTTCACTGCTCGATCAAACCACAGCACGAAAAGAAAAAAAAATCTGTTTGTCCACATACTGAGCAAAATCCAATTACTGAAATAAAGTTATATCCCAATGAAATTTAATTTTAACAACAAATCCTGTTTGCCTTTTTTATATCCACATAAAATTCACATGATATCACATGACAGCTGAAATCAATCAGAGCCAAGCTTGCATATCTGAAGGGGTCCTACCAAGATCCTTCCAGCAAAAAGACATTTCAGATTTCTGTTTAAATTTGATGACCGGCCAGATGCATAAATTAAAGCATAAAAGTCCTTTAGAAGTTATGACTGTAAAACTAAGTAATGCCTACCGGGTTAACAGCAGAGTCAGGATTAATCTGTAGAGTGTAGATGTCATCTCTGGAGTACTGGAACAGGCCGTAGTAGGGGTTCAGCATCTCATGGGACAGCAGGTATAACCATTCCCTATCACATACACATTGGCTGTGAGAAGTGGACTTCAAATAATGCTAAAACATGCAAAAAATAATGTTAGCTGACATCTAAAATCACGTCATCGCTCAAAACTACATCAGCCAAATTACCTTGCTACCCCACCGTAGTCCAGTCCCTCCTCTCCTCTGAATTTGATCATCAGTCTTTTCCAGAGATCCTTTGGTCGCATCTTCATCACCTGCCGGTACGACTCCTGCAAGTCAACACACGCAAAGACTGGGTTTAATATCACAAAAGAGGCCTCGACAAGGTTGCACTTTTACCTCTGCTGAATTGAAAAGAAGTAACCTTGAGGCTTCGCTGGCGTGCGTGTATTCAATACAAACGTAAGAGTGTAAAGGGACCAAAACACACAGAGATACCAGGCATTCATGACATGTGGGATCAAGGGTCGTATCCCGAGGAGCAATCTGCTGCTGCAGCAACAGCCCTGCTACAACTGAGAAAGCGTGACAGAGCTGCAGAGAAGTCTGTAAGCTGCTTTAAAATAGCTGACACGACCGGGGCTGCAGGCAGAAGCTGAGACAGCTCAGAGGCCTGCACCATGATGTAGTCAGTCAGGTTACCTACTGTTTGAAGCACTTGAGCCTTGTACATGTACTAATAAAGATATGAAAGTAATTGAGCCTTCTTAATGCTTTGAATTCTGTTTTTATAGTATGCTTTATTCACTCCCATGTGTGTTTGACACCGTTAAAGGATATGGCTAACACGGGCTTCAGATATGCCCCCGGCTTATTAACATGTTGGGGAAGAGGGAGAAAAAATACATCACTGCATTAATGACCCACAGTACACCGAGCGAGACGTTGTTTTCGTGCTAATCATAAATCAAGTCGTGGCAGAAAACATGCAGAAATAGGAAACTGCTCCATGACCATTGTAAGTACACGCACACTGCCAGTGGTAAATTGCAGTGCTGGTTCCTGCATGAAAACCTCAAGTGGATCTGCAGGGCTGGTTTTCACACTTAACTTTTCCCTTCCACAGCTGTCACGTCGAAGGGGGATGAAGTCATATTTTTCATTGCTCCACTTGTAGTTATGAAGTTATGTCTGGCCCCGAACACTTGCCACTGCTGCCTTAACTCCTTTTCTCACCCACTCCTTAACCCCCCCCCCAACCCTTTAGCAGCTGAAATCATCCAGAAAGAATGCCTTTGCCTTGGTAGAACAAATGATTGGGAGAGCAAGAAAAAGAGAAACAGCAGAAGAGAAGAAAAGGAATGGAGAAACAACTTTTTTGTGGTGTTGTGAAGGCCTTTCTGTTCTGCTTTTCCCTGGAAATCATAAAGCTGAGTACTGGTTCTGCGCTGCCCCGGGCCCTTTTCTGGGCATCGTAAATGGGGTGAAAAAATGCCAGTAAAATGCAAAGATCTGGGTTTGCGATTGTTTTCATGGATGTTGTCTTTGCATGTCAGCAAGTGATGAATTTTCTCAAGAAACACAAATTCACTGTAAATTCTATGTCGTGAGGCGTGTGCGTGTTTGCAGCTCTGCTCAGCTGCCCTTCAGATGTTTACTTTTATGGTGTAACGCACATCAGAAATTTCTGTGCCACAACTACTTCTAGTGTGTGCATCGCTGAAGTGAAATGTTCACATGCATAACGTTACATGATCTGTGAACATCTGGGTAGCATGACTGATCCCCTACTTTGTGTTCATCAGCATGTGAATGAGTCATCCTTCATTCAGGTGTGGAGCTTTTTTTTCACCTCAAATATCTCCTCACGGCAGACCTCGATGCGGCAGTGGCCAGCCTGGGGTTGCTGCTGAGACAGTTCCTGCCGCAGGATCTTCAGCTTCTGCACCAGGTCTCTCTTGTATTTGGGCACCGTCAGGCACTCCGCTTCTTCGGGTAACTGGGCCGGCGACAGAGCTTGCTGAGGGCCCCCGGGACCACCCTGGTCCTTCAACTGAGTTGGGTGACTGGAGGGATAAAGCGTTTGAGAGGAAAGATGACGAGACAAGGAGAGATGGAGGGGTGAGAGGAGCAGGAGGATCAACAAGGTATGAACGGGCAGACGAGGGACATGAGAGAGGGACAGAGGGGAAAAGACAGAGTCAAGTCATATGTCAGTATCATTTATCATTCAGTAGTGAACAGTTTGTCCTGAGCTGCTGTCTCCGAAGGGCCATTCTGGTGTATTGGAGCTGTTTACAGTCACATGGTCATAGAGATATTTTTCATGTGCACCGCATTGGTGGCAGATTTATACAAGGATAGAAGAAAGGAGGATGTGTCCTGCAGGGAATTCCCCAGCCCCTCCATCTCAAGTATCGTCTAACCACTGAACTAGGGAGTTTTGTAAGAAATTCCCTCTCCAGCCCTCACCCTCCTCACTCATCTCATCGCAAAGAGCACTAAACAGAGAGCTAAACCCTGAGTAAATCTGATCCAGACCTGTGGACAGGCTGGGTCCCTGACCAGACGTTTTGTAAATATCACCGCCAGGAAACACGGAGAGAGGGAGATAAAACCCGAGTTAGCGAGGGAGACGCAAGAGAAAAGGAAGGAACAGACAAATGGAGAGTGGCGTTGATTTCGCCGGCTCCTCTGGCTAGCTCAGCTTGATGTCAGTCCTTGCCCTGCTCCATCGCACATTTCTCTTAATGTCTAAGCTCTCCAAATTTCCCTTTTTCCATATTCTCCATAAAAAAATCCCCAGCTGTGTCTCTGCGTATTCCACTCTTTTGAATCCCAAGACACCTTAACTCCTCGCCTACAGCCTACAGAGGCTGACAGCCGAGGTTGATTCCCGTTAGGCAGCCTTGCCCACCACCAACCAAATCTGGAACTTCCGTCCCGCGACCACTTGAGTTGCCACCCTTCCTCATACTCTACTTATACTCACATACATTGTGAAAAAAAAACCCTGTAAACTTCCAGCCTTGTTTTTTTTCCAACAAGGCACTGAAGATGCCTTTCTCGGCACAAAATAAATATGTTTTGATAAATGTAGAATGCAGCCACTGCTCTCAGTTCCTGTGTTTGCGTGGCCAAAGTGCACCCTTGTTTTGCAGTTTTGCAATTTCAGATCAACGAGGTTAAGTGTGGGGGGAAGTGTGAGAGCGAGGAAGCGTGCCTGTCACACAGAGGGCCGAAGAATTTAACACGGGTCTCTTTAATCCTGCCCTTTATTCCCTTCAACTCGGTTGCCATTCGGAGCCTGAATATTCCAAGAAAGGACGAGATACTATCTCGAACAATCCTGGCAAAGAAGTGCCATGGTCAATGTTCTAGGTCTGGCCTCCTCCAGCACTCACTGCGGTGTCGGTGGTGAGATGCCTGGGTGGGCCTCGTAAAAACATAATCCATCTCTCCCTTCAGCAGGACAGCAGCCCTCATTTTCCTGTGAGGAGACGCTGAGCCAGCAGCGGACTTCTTGAAAAGCAGCTACTGTCCTCCGCAGGGAGCGGAGCGTCGAGGCTGCTGTTGGCTAAACAAAGGCGGCACACCAACAGGCCTGAATTGGTATCTAGAGGAAGGAGAGGCCTTCTAGGGAAGCGCCACAAAGCCACCCACATATTCCAACACTCATTGTACGCTTGGGTTCTCTGGTTCAGTAGGTTGAAAAAGGCCTCATCTATTTGGGCTTTCCAAACTAAACGGGTGCAGTGTTTCGCCAGTCTATCCCTGTATAATCAAGTCCGCTGCTATTTATTTTATTGGCAGGCGCTGGAGCTCCTAGCATGTCAAAGAAAGGGTAAGACTGCAGCAGGGCAGTCCTGAAAACCACTTTAGGAAGGGGGGGGGGAGAAAAGATGACCTTAAAACAAAATGGAATGAGTTGCTTTTGGCTTGGAGGCTCAAGAACCATATAATAAAGCATAATTTCAGCGCACTTTTTTTTTTTTTTTCCTTCCGAGGGCACAGTGTAATTAAAAATACGTTTCGACACAGTTCATCATCTCTGGTTTCCAAATGGGACGAGCTGTGCATATTTGATGGTAAATATAGAAAATACAAGCACAGCAAAGCTGAAAATCTGCACGAGCCGAACGAGAGCAACCGTTCCTATTGCCGTGACAGCTCGGGTGAAATATGACATTTGGAAAGAAATATAGACTTTCAAATTCAAAGTACGAGCCAGAGGATTTTGTTATTGTTATTCTAAGGTGGAAGGAGCGGGAGGGAAGGAGCTGAAGAAGTCAAGAAATTAAGGAGTGAACGTTCGCCTGAACTGGATCACCTGCACCTGAACCTGCAGAGTCACGATGGGACTCCGTCCGCTCTGTGTGTTTGCAGGGAGGCAGACTGGGTGTGTGTCGGGTGAGAGGGTGCACGCACAAGAGAGCGAGTCTGCATGGATGTTTGGGTAAGACAAAGTAGACCTTCTTTTTTTTTTCCTATGGCAGCTGGCACAGGTGGGCTGCAGTGAGTGTTGAGTAAGTGCAGGGGTGTGAAAGCCGCACCAGCCACCGCAACACCCCCACTCTGCCCCCCACCCAGCCCAGAGAATCAAAGGGTCCTTTATGAGCAGGAGTATCAGCTGGTGCCCTGCTTTTTACACTTGCCTAAAAAGCAGGAGAGGGCAGAGAGGCTGGCCGCCGCTGCTGACTCTGCAGAAAGTGGAGTCAAAGTGTGTATACATGTGTACAGAATTATTTACTTGGATAATATGTGCGTGTTTTGCTTGTAAAATGTGACCTCTCGCATTCTCGCCAACTGCCAAACTTCCACATCTGCACCTTCTCCAAAAGTACATGAAGTACAGGAAACCGGCAGCAGACAGACTGAGGTGATGACACTGCCTACTGGCTGAAATATGCTGCATCTGAGGACACCTTCTTCCGAAAAAAAAAAAAAAAATGAATGAAACTGCCGGCGCAGAGAATAATCAACTTTTTATGCACAGTTTCTGATGAGAGTTCCTAATCTCGATTCTCGCAGATTCACAAAGCAGTGAAATGATTTTTGGAGGAATTTAAGCTTTCCATCCAGGCTCCACCTTATTCTGTTCACTCTTATACAAACTGCCTTTTAATGCTCCACAGACAGACAGAACATTTATCCTGCTATATATACTGTTTAGACAGCTGGCATATATGACAGTATTGTACGTATATACATAGGATTTACTGCAAACCCAATCATTTGCTTTCATATTTACCTTTCACGGGTTAAATATACCATGCACTCATAATGTTCCAAGTATAATCATCACTTTTTAAAACATCAATGCAAATATTGATATAAATGTCATCAAGATTTATAAGTCGGTTGGGAAAATACCTGCTGATGCCCACTAAACTTCAACACAGTGCCAACTAAAAATACCTTCCGCAAACACTGATGTAATCTCTCAGACATATACTATGTGCTAGTTCAAGGGAGGAAGCTAAGTATGTGAGAAGCAGTGTGGCAGACCACAGTAATGTGGCTGTGTCTGACTGTCTGACAATTCAAGGCCTTCATCAGTCTGAGGTTGACAACAGCCGGGCCGTCTGAGTCACATCTCAACCAAGATGTGTCCTGGAGGATCGGTAGACGGAGGTGCAAACTCGCAGTGTTGTAATATCAAATCTGTCCCGGGCCATCTAATCTCGCCGACGAAACCCAAAATGTTTTTACAAGACGGAGGGCAAAGCAAATACCCCCTCTAAACACCGAAAAGCCACTGTTGCTACGACCTAGCTACCAGAAGTGCTTCTCAAAAAGCCTAAAATTTATTTTGTATTTCATTAAAAAGCAAAGAGGGAAGTGTTTTCTTTATTTAAAAAAAAGTTTAATTTTTTTTGCCTGATTTGAACACATACCAGGAGGTAGCGACAACGCAGCCTCACTTATACGTGAGCCGAATGGACTGCCAACCACCCTGTCTGACAACTGAGTATCCAGCAGGTTTTCTCTGACAGACACAGACTTTCATTATTTAATTGTTTCATTGACATTTCTGTTAAGGTCGACGGTTAAGTCAGCACATTCCTTTTTTTCCCCCCACTCTCTTCTGATCAAAGTGAGACTCCCCGCCTGCAGCAGTCAGGTTTGTCTGACTGACCACCAACTCTGTTTTCTTCTTTGCCAACTGCTATGTTTTATTCTTTTGATTTAATTTGATGTGTCTGTCAGAAAACAAAAGAAAAAGAGCATTAAAGAGAGAGCGAGACACAGTAAGGACCGTGAAAAAATGCCCCAGTGATACAAAGGGAACAGACGCTGACAGCTCAATACTGCAAAAAAAAAATTTCCCTTTGCACTCCTGCTCTCTGCAGTATGCATACTTTCATTTACAGCCCCTTTCCACTGAAGGAAATCAAAACACTCTATGCAACTATGCAGCTATCTAAAGAAAAATAAAGATTTTCTTTTTCATTTCCATTTTTTTCTTAAGCCCCACACACATCAGCATGTGGGGCTTGATGTCCCATTCCCTCCCTAAAACCCATCACCTCCAGTCTCCCTGGTTTTGGTTAGCGGTTTCCGACTGGTTGAACTGGTTACTCTTCATAGTACAGAGGGATTATGGTAGACCCGAGTAGAAAACCAGAGCTGTGATAAGGTGAACACCCACTCCGAGAAATGTCCAAATTCCATTTTCACACACTGGGTATGTGCATGTACGGTATGTGCAAGCAGACTATCGTCTCCGCCGAGCGTCTCCCCATGCGACCTGCATCTCTGCCTGTTTTGTTGCATTTTTATGGGGCGGCTGTCATTCACCCACCCAGGGTGTTTAGATTCAAGCCTCACAACCAGCAAACAATCCAACATTATGTCTGGATTGTTAAACCATTCAGCGCGCCCAATAAAATGCAGTGTTTCAGAGCCAAAGTCAGTAGGGAGTCTCATCACCACAGTCTGCACTTTACTCATCTATTCTAATTCTTTCTCTAGCACACTGAGAAAAAAAATAAAATGCTGTTGGAGGATTTCTGACAATGAACCGAAGCTACTTTTCTTGACACCGCGATGTATCCCAAGTGGTATAATGATGTCACGCAAAGGGAAAAGTATGTAGGCAGGAGCGGTGCAGCCAGTTTTTGGTTATGGGTGTTCAAAACAAAAAACAAAAGTCAAACAGACAGACGGTGAATCAAGAGATAAGCCAATTACAATATACATAGTAGCACTGATTAAACTGATGTATCAATTGGCCAAAGAAGTCCAAATCCGGCAAGGAATTTTGTGATCACGTTGATTCAGATGTAGGCCAACTGATATGCATCGCTTGCTGTTGTGACACAGGTTTTACATAGGGTGTTTTCATTTTGTTCTCATGAGTGTGCATCACGAAAACCTGCATTAGAAATTAGAGCCTGCTCATTTTGACCTTCTCAAAGTTCTAAAACTTTGTCTGGGCTCGCTCAAATCTCTCCTAATAAGGAGTCAGACAGGCAGTTAGTGATGCTGACTGGATAACATAGCTGAGCTTCAACTCACAACCAGGGGCCATTCTGACACATATGGATACTATTTGACCAAATGACCAGATGTTGATTTCCCAAACATGTCCATCGTGCCAGCTGCTGTTATTGCAGGAGGTTTTGACTAAGAGTTTGTACTAAAAAAAGCAAAGGAGCAAAAAATCTCCTCGTCTCAATGTTTCTCTTGTTCTCATGATTTCTACCTCGTACAGGGGCAGTAAAGGGAACTACCAGAAAGTCGAAATAGCTGAAGAACAATCACAGATATCAGTTTATCATACTTGTTTTCATCAGTGATTCATAAAGCACAATCACAGCTTCCTTCCACCTGAATATCACGGACCCTTTAACTGGCCGTCATTTTCACTAACTACTGAGATGAAGAGCTAATGCACTGAAGAAGTATTTGGCCCATGTGTGTTCAGTGAGGCTATGAGAACTGGTGCTAAGCTAGCAGCTGCTGTGCTAACACGTGTTTGGTATTATTTTCCCTAGTGGGGTCAGCTTCATCAGGCCTCCCTGCCGGCTTAGCTGGCTGCGAACTGAGCGTCAGTGAAGGCAGACTGCTGACAGAGAGCACAAACACACTGAAAGATAGACTGACAACACCCCCGATACAGATGGCCAGGTTTGGGGGTAGTGTCTCTGTATTTGTATGTGTGTGCGTGTGTGTGTGTGCGTATCTTCAATGGCAACCTCAGGTTTGCTGAGGAAGGTTAAACAAAGCGTGCACATATATACATAAACAATTACCCACTGGATATTTCCATGTGGAAAACTATCACAGTCAGCATTTTCTCTTTATGATAATGCAACTGTGTGCGTGTGTATGTGTGTGTGCATGTATCTTTGAGTGACTGGCTGCTGAAACAGCTGTGGTGAGAGCATGAAAATATCTGTCAGCCTGCGAGTGCTGATTTCATTGTTCCCATGTACGCATGTCACAGACCATGTGTGTGTGTGTGTGTGTGCGCGCTCGTGCGCGGAGACCGAGTGTTGCCTGCATGCAAGTGTGTGAACGCACATGTTTGTCTGCACAAATGTCCGTGTATGTGTGTGTGGGTTACCTGAGGTTAGTGTTTTGGCTGTCCATGGCCACACGGGATCCATTTGGACTTGGGCTGCTGGAGAAAACAGGAGGGGAGAGGGGAGTGAAAGACAGAGAAAGACAAAGAGGGAGAAAACGGCATAAAAGAGAAGGTGAATGACAGAGAAGAGGATTGGAGCATTGAAAACATCAGGGGACAGGAATAAAAATGGAACAGTGAGACAGAGAAAGCATAACGCACAGAGGAGACAAGTTAAAGGACACAAAGAAAAATAAGGGGAGATGAGACAAGACCAAATTAGAGGAATAGAGACATAAGAACAGTAAAAAGGTAAGAAAAATGCCAAAGCATGGACAAACACAAAGTGGGGAAATGGACAGACAGACAGAGGAGAGGAGAGGAGGAGATACACAGATACATTGGCAGGCACACAAGACAGAGAGAGGACAGAGGAAGAGGAGGACAAATAGAGAAGGACAAAAATATAAGATGAGTGAATGAATGGAGCCATCAGTGATTATCTTACATCAGACATATTCATTGCTGGAGAATTCCTGACTGTAGATGTGTGTATCACAGGTTCCCCTAATGGTTTTTTCCCCTCATTTCAAGTTGTTCTAGAATCTCCAGACTTCTGTCATCATGTCTATTTCCAGGACGGACAATGTGAAGCTGCTTTTAAAAACCCTCAGCTGCTTACTGTCCCTGGTCAAATGATATGAACACAGCAGAGTGGCTCTGAATCCTATCTACTAAGAACCGTGAGCTGCACAAAACGTTGACATTTTTAAAAGCCCTGGCTCAAAAATAAAAGATGCGCCGACATCCGTGTATTATAAACATGAACACAACTTTGTCTGGTATGAAACATCAGATAATTTCTTGTATTCCACTGAGGGAAAAAAGCATTCCCGTTTTCTCCTCCAGTTTATTTGCCACTATTTATATCTCATGGTCAGCCCCTCAAAACAAACATTCTCTTTAGAGCTTGTGAGTGTCTGCTATTTTTTTTTTTAAATGAACAAATGGCTTTAAAGCCACAATCCCTCGGTTGCTGTCTCGCTGAGATAACTGTTGTTGCTTCCTGTGCTTTTGTCAGCACTGGTTTGAGTATTCAGGGCAGAGGGGACTGTTAACTACAGTGTACAAAGCAGAAGTAAATATACAGATTTGCAGGCAGCAACATATCAGACCATTTCTTTTTCGAGGGGAGTTGTGTACAAGTACACAGCTGCCTTTTGTAGAAAGATACAAATGCTGAAAACACAAATGTAAACTACAGCCAAGGTAACGTCCTTGAATATCCTGTTTGGGGGGGGTTTCATACACTCACTTGAGAACTAGATGCAGGTTAGCAGAGAGTCGCGGGTCTGTGAACTGTGTTGTTCTATTATTGTGGTCGACGAAGTAGACGCGGCCGGTGGCTGTGTTTCTGATCTCCCAGCCCGGCGGCAGCGGGCCAAGCTCCTCGCAGTTCACATTGCTCAGGTCCCTGAACAAAATCATGGGAAGCCATTAGCAACAGTGAAACAACAAATGACATGAATTTCTCAACTAAACTGTACATACAAACACACATGCTGCATAAAACAAACCGGTCTGAGTAGCTTCAGTACTTTGGGATTATGATGCACTTCTACATAACTGAGCGGCCTGGGATGGGAGAGAAATTCCTTAAACCATGGATAATGGAGTAGCTATGTAATCAACAAAGCTGAAACACCTCCTTCTCCCCACCACATAAATCCTTTTTTTTTTTTATGAAGTCCAAAATTAAACAAGAGACCCTGCTCTACTGGGGTTGTACATATTTTACAACTGTATGATGCATTATCAACTGCTTTTCTAAACTAAGATAAAACTGCGCACCAATGAAAGGATAAATTAATGACTGCAATTACACATTAGTCTTTCAACAGTGCATCTATTGATAGTACTGGTACCTACTCTAATTTCTGGATTCTTCTTCTGTCCTGCACACTGACCTTCCTGTCAGGAGAAACCTAAGTCCTGATCTGGGACAACGCCGTAGCCTAAGGAGGTACAGTGCCTTTGTGTGTGTGTGTGTGTGTGTGTGTGTGCATACTTTGTCCTTGAGTAAAGTAAGGACACATCACTCAGGGACAAAGTACATGCCTCACCGCACTCATCACAACATACTGGGACATTTTAGTGTCTCCGTCCAAAATGACCAAACCCAGAGTTGCTGCTGTGACTTGGACGTTTCGACGCATGTGCTTCATCACTGAGCAGCAGCTACGCCGAGACGCCGCCAGAAATGTAACGCAATAGCGCAGCTAGGCAATCTCTGGTGAATTAGCTAGTGTGCTATTGAGAGTTGGTGAAACAGCATGATTGAATGCAGAACCACTGGCCTGCGCTGTATTCAACTCAACATCTGTCCAAAAAGTTCCGTCCAAATCAACGTCGGGCTCGGAGGTCATTAGCTTGGCTGACCCCGACTTGCGCCTGAAGTTTGACTGAAGAGGCTGTTTTTGAATACAACCCTGAGCAATTACGTGAGAAATTAGTTTTGATCCAACCCAGTCAAGTGCACTTTGGTCCTGTCATTTTTGAGAATATATGTCAGGATTTATTTTAGGATTAAAACAATGCACGCTGTCAGCACTGTGTTGCATTTATCATGTGTTTTAAGTCAAGCTGTTGTTAATTCTGAACTAGAGTATGCTCATATTAATAGCTCTTAGTAATGCTTGCCAAAACAGATTTATTAAAAAAAAAATCTGAAGAATAAAGATGAAAAATAAGCGAGTGCATATGCACAAAGGAGTTACCTCGGTACCCGGGGGTCATGCCAGGTGCTGACTCCAGTCTGTGTGTGGAGGAAGTAGACCTGGCCCTGCTGAGTTGTTCTTTGCTCTAAAAAAGAAAGAAAATCGACTTGAGCTGATATGTCAGAAGGCAAAAACAGCACTGAAACAAGCTTGGAACCGTTGATGGGACTGTTGCTCTGCAGTCGAGTCCAGGTGGGTACAAGCACGGATAGTGAGTTTGTGTATTCTGGAGAAGAGGAAGCCCGTTTATAATTGATGTGACAGGCAAGCTGCTGGGACAATGTTGAACTGAGAGTTTCTTGAGGTGTGCGCCAATGTAATCAATTAGTTCCTCTCCAGGCTCCAGTAGGCGTCTCCCAGGAGGCCGGGGAAAATAAAATGTGAGGGAAATTTATTAAAGACTTCCCTGAGTGTTTTTCCTTGCGGAGAGTTCCTCGATGCATCCTACTCGCCTTGTTTTGTCTTAAAGGTTGGTGTGTGCACTGAAAGTCACCCACTCCCATTAATCTCCAAAACCAAAGGGAAATGGAAAGTAAAACGCGGCCTCTCGCGCCAAACCCACTGATATAATATACTGTAAACAAATAAGGGAACTGAAGATGCCCAGATGAAACCTGAGAGGAATGGTCCTCGCTTGTAATCCGTCACTCGCTTGTTCAGACCTTTGGCTCTACCCAGCTCATGGGTGAATGGAGAGTGAGTGTGTGAATGTTGGCACAAAGTGTGTGTTCTCGCGCCGGCGTGGTGATCGTGTGCGCATATTCACCCGCTAATCCATCACTACCCCGGACCCCAACGTCCTGCTGGCACAACTCGCTTCCTACCACCCCCACCCCCGTCTTTCTCCCCTCTCTCTCTCTCCCTCCCTCATTCCCTCTCACGCTCTCTCACCACGCCCAGCCACTGGTTCAGAGGGTTCAGCCGAGGAAGAAAGCTCACTAGCTGTCGGGCATCGGTGACTCATTCTGTCCGACCTCGGCCAGCCTCGGCGGACACAGCAGGACGTTTCAAAGGGGGCACAGGTCCAACAGTGCCATTCTAAATCACTCGCACACTGCCTCACACTTAAAATAATAATTTATCTTACAGACTCTGTGGGTATTGTGGGGTGCTCTGCGGCTGACTGTGAAAAATGGGCTTTTCTGAAAAAAAAAAAAAAAAAACATGTTGAAAAATGTACTTGCTTCTGCATTATTTTCCCAATGTGTCTGAGTGCCGTGAGTTAGGCCGGCTTAAGAATTACAGTACAAACCGCCCCCCAAAAAACAGTAACTTCATGTGCCTTGTCTGAACTAAACACCAAGGCATGGATACCCTGTTTTCCCTCCTTCTCTTCACTGTGGGAATATCATCTGGCAGAATCAAAACATTCCAACACTCGAAGTGTTTGCAAACAGGAGAGAGGAGAGGAGGGGAGAGGAGAGGCGAGAGGACTGGTTCCAGCCCCTGCAACCATCATAGGATAAGCAATAAAGCTAATGGATGGATGGATGGACGGACGTTCACATCTAGATAAAGAAATGATGTCTTCCAGCCCGAAGCAAGACTTGAGAGCAGTTTTTATGATGTGGTGCTGTGGGGAGGAGGGAGAGGGGCAGTGGTGGGGGATTAACAGAAGTGTGACTGAGTCCAAGGGTAGAGCAGGGAAACAGGGAGAGAACAAGAAAAGAAGATAAAAAAGGCTGTTTAAACTTTATTCTCATCATTAAAACAACAACAACAAAAAAAATGTGAAAAATATCACTGCCTCGAGGCTATGAACAAGATACAGCCCAAGAACAGCTCACCATGTCTTTGATCTGCGCATCATGTATTCTCGAGTGTTGGGCCCGGGCCTTCACATCATCAGTAACTCTGGTAACTGATGATGTGACAATGCAATACGACTGCAGCTGACTGAGAGCCAGCCAACACATTCCAAAATGCTTGAAAAACACAATGCTCAGTTAAGCTGAAGTGGGATTTGATCACGCTCATAGTTACAAAGCAGTTTAAAAAAAAAAAGATTTTCCACATCAGTCCCATGTGGGGTTGGACAGCTAATGGTGTGACAACAGCAGGACAATATCATGTGATGTCATAGACACTGCCTTTTTTTTTTTTAAACACAGTAACATTAGTGCTAACAGTGAGGAAGATATTGTGGATGGAATTTTTTTTTTTTTTTTTACAGACTGACCAGGTAATTACTCAATAGGGGAAATGATTATGTCTGTCTGTCTGTCTGTCTGTGTGTGTGCGTGCGTGTGTGAGTGAGTGCTGCGTTTCTCACCGTAACCCTCGGGCAGGTCGGGCGGCGTATGCAGGTGTGTCCGACTCATGTAGTTGCGATGGCGCTGTGAACGGACCCGCCGCTCCTGGATCCGCTGTTCACCCGGCGGGCCGCTGGCCTCGGCGCCGTTTACAGGCGTCATCACTGGTGTGTTCTCGTCCACCACGCAGCTAAGCGGACGCCCTGATGGGCTGGAGTACTCCGACGCCGGCCTGGGAGACAGCGGAAGAGCGCACATTTTCACGTGTCCGTTTCTGTCCCCGTTTTCTAGTATCTTATAGGTCATTTGAATAACGAACACTTAAAATTTTGAAGAGCATTTTGGCTAAGAGATGCTAACTTCGTTGCTGTGAACTGGATGGATAACCTGACAAGAATAAGTGTTTGTTTTCATTCCTTAGAGCTGCAAGTTTGCACGGAGGAGTGCATTTGCTTTCGGTTTCGGTTCATATATGTGGCTCCCCGTGCACCATATTCACCTCTGCTGGCAGGAACCTGGGCGTGAAGGGTGCAAAGAGAGCTCGGAGATAGGTGTTAGGTTGGGTTTATTTCTTCTTGTGTATGTCTAGACATACACACAAGTGGAGTGTAATTATTGGAAAACAGGTTGTGTCATCAGTCCCTGGGGGGGGGGGGTATTTGGTTTTGGTTAAGATTTAAATTTTATGGATGGTTTGGGGGTTGCATAAAAACACAAGACGAGTCCTCACAAGACTAGAATCCTTAAGTGTGTTTTAAGTGTGTGCTACTGAACAGCAGGACTTTTAAAGCAGATATCTGATAAGCAGACACAAACACAGACAGGTTGGCTCACTGACCACTGACACTTTGTGCGTGTGCGTGTGTGCGTTCGGGTGTGTGTGTGTGTAGCTTGTCTGACCACTGTCTGGCTGTCCAGAGTTACTGACGCCTCGGATATCTAAAACCTTGGACCCTTGTCTGTCAGCCCACAGCCCACCTACTCCCCCCTCCACACACACTCTTCCTCCCTCCCGTTTCCTCTTCCTCTATGCTCCTTTAATTCCCACCTCAAAAAAAAATCATTCTGGAGGAACACGTACTTTCACAGTATTCCCTTCTGTTATGGAGTACAATAATATGCAATGTGTTTGCAAGTAAAAAGAAGCTTGCATACGTTCACAAAAACCAAAACTTTTGTATTTTTATGTCTTTTACTATCCGTCCTTCCACACTTCGTGCACCATATCCGCTTGTTCATTAACCCTCTGTCTTCAGTCACTCGATCATCTCTTCCTACGTCACAACCCCTCCCCCCATCACGTTTCATTCAGCAACATTAACATTATCGTTTCAGCCCCCCTCAACGCCCGACCACTTAACCCTTTCCTCACCACTTCCTGCCTGTCGCACCTCATTCGCTATAGTGCACAGGGGCCACTAGAAATGTGCAGTAAGAATGGGTGAGGCGTTTGGGGGACTGGTGCTATTTTTTTGCACAACACCCGTACAGATCTACTGATATGAGCCAAGTAGGAAGGCGACAGTTGTTCCTGCAGGAACAGGGGCCAAGTAAAACCCGGCGGCCCGACTGGCTGGCTAGTTTATTTAGGTGTGCATGTGCCTGTATGTGTGTGTGAGTGCATTGCAGAGGGGTGGAGGTGGGGGGTTGAGGAAACTGACAGCAATTCCTTGTTACCGACAGACTGTTATTGTTGTGTTGTAAGTAGAGCTGAGTGGAAGTTCTTTCTTTGAAAAGGGAAGTGGAGGAAAGTACCACTTAAATACCCCCCCCGCGCTCTTTTTTCTAAAAGGTCAAGTTTGTTGTGGATTACAATAGCATGGCCGCTGCACTAAAGACAGGCAGTAGAGTATTAAGGAGGACACGATTTGGGATGTGCTAAGATCCCATGGTCACAGTTAGTGATGTGCACACGTGTGCGCAGTCGTACCTGGTGGGTCGCTCCCATTGCGTGGTGCGTGTGATGTGGTTCAGGTACTGGATCCTTCCAGACGCTGTCCTCCTCTCTTCCCAGCTGTTTCATGACACGTTGGGACAAACAGGTGAGGAGAATGCATCGCATCGCTACAGAGTCATATCAAAAATGGAAACCTCCGCTCCTGTAACATCACTGTCAACGCTAATTAATTCATGAATATCAAAGAGTTGATTAAAAAGTTGATATTCTCACGGCTGCAAAAGCAAAGTGTGGAATCTTGGGGAAAACTCAGTTTAAAGGAAACGTTGAAATAATACAAATAATACTGACCCGTCGGGTAAATCATTGTCGAACAGACGACTGCAGTCCACCACTGGCCCTCCTGTCCCGATGCGATCCCTGGACTGAAGACTTACTACACAGCAAATGACGACAAAGAAGATTGTCAATCAATAATTTCCTACCAGTAAAGCTCAAATAATGAGGACTAATGTTTCGTAGCATTTTGTATAATGTCCATATGGCATGTGGATTCCACCTTTTCTCTTCTGACATCAATGCAAAGGAAAGCAAAGATGAGAAAATAAAAAGATTTTGCCTTGTACGCAACAGTAATGTACTAAACTGTATCTGTTGTGTACAAGTGTTTTGCACTGTGTTTTTGTATTACAAAGCCAGAGGGGAAAAACATTTTTTTTTTTTTTTTAAACTGGGGTTATGATTCAGTGGTTAGGTAATGAGTCAGAGTATTGACACAGACAATGCAGTCTGGGTCAAGTTGTGTTGTGTTGTGTTGTGCAATGTTTAAATAATACAATGCACTAAAACATCTAACATTAATTTGACATTCACCTTCATAATCTGAAAAAAAGATTTGGTGAACATTCCCACTCATGTGCAGTTCATCGAGGATGATTTTGCTCTCTGCAACGACTGAACTCTCTGCTGACATTTTGGAATGACAGCTATGCAAGGGAACAGTTGCACCAGTATCTTCCGGTTAATTATTTCAGTGTTTTCAGGCGGTGAATCTATGGGAGTCACACACACCATACCGCCACTGTGGTTTTTTGTTTTTCGCAGATACACAAAAAGACATGGTGAGGTAAATGCATCGAGGGCTTGACTTGTTCCTTGTTCTGGCGTACAGTGTATGCAACTGAAGTTGTGTCTCTTACCCACTATCTGTCCTCTCACAGTATCATTGTCATTGGGGCCCAGCTTATTCAGGTCCAGTCTCTGATCTGCAAGGGGAAAAAAACAAAAAAACCTTTGTTTCAGCACCTGTCCCCATTTCTAGCCTCGAACACGTTCAGGTAAAACGTGAAAAGCTTTTCTTTTCCAGAGGTTTTCATCTTAACCTCTGCTGCGAGGGTCACCAGGTAAACAGCAGAACTGCCCCCTTTATGTAACAAAGTAATCTGCCAGGAATGTGCGCTCACAGATATTTGATTGGCCACCAGGGCATTATCGGATAAGCTCCGATTTATGCCGCAGGGTACGGGACAAATTAAAAACTACTGCGAAGTTGGTGGAGCCTATATCCCCGTGGAAGCCAGCTACTGAGCTGGGCAGGGGTGAGTCGGTGATGCGTCACAATAAGCGCCGCGGCCGTGAAAAGAGCCCCCGTAGGTTTCGGCCTGAGGAGTGATGGGAGAGTGAGGTTAGGGTTTGGGGTAAAACAACACCACGGATGCATGCGGTTGCTTTTCACAGCAGGGGGGCTCATTCAAGCACAACACCGGCCAGCACCAGGTATCGGTGGTCAGATCAGTAGCTGGCGTCCGCAGGGATAAAGCCGCGACTTCTCGGCAGTCTTTTAATTTGTTCCCTGCCTTGCGCCACACGAATCGGGTTGTTGCAAAATCTGAACCGAGTTTGGCATTTTTGCCGCACTCTATTGTGTTGGTTTTTGGCTGTTTGTTTTGGAGCCCTCCGCATCAGCGGCCTTTTACACGCGTCCATGTGCTGCACCAACGTCAAAAAAGTTTGAACAGTACGGACAATCCAGCAGCAGCATTACCAGCGGGGATCACACTGATCGGTGCTGACAAGCTTTTGGAACCTTTGTTTTGTTGAATGCATCAATATTCGTCAAAAATTCGCAAATTCATAATTTAAATTTTCCAGCAACCCAGAGGGCCTCAATTATTTCTTTTGGTTTTTTCTCACGCCAGTCAAAAGTTTATTCTCCATGCTAGTCTATCAAGTGTTTTTTTTTTGTAAACTAAACACCCTACAGAAGAAATGCCTCTGCAGCTTCTCCCGTTTTTGTGTGAAAGCGTTTAAATATGGAGGCACAAAAATGTCGTAAAATCTGGACGCAAAAATAATTTGTTAGCAATCTTGTTGTTTCTGGAAAGGCAAGAACCGATTGTCTGCCCCGCACAGGATAGCAGTGCCAGACACAGACAGCACAGGAACACAACCCAGGAAGATTCTGAGCAAGATCCAGACACAGATACACTGCGGTCTCACACACACACACACAAACACACACACTCAATCCCCCCGGGAGACTTGTGCATAACCGGTCCAGCTGACCAGCGCTGGGACCTGGAGTGACATCAGTTGGTGCCCGTTAACAATGCGACCTGTGTGTGCGTCTGCGGGGTAGGAGCCCCGCGAGGGGCGTCGGCTTACGTAAACACCAAAAACTAAAAAAGGTACTCAGACATGTGGCATGAGTGTGAGTGCAGGAGAGGAGGGAGATAGGAGGGGAAATATGCAAGAGGGGCAGAAAAAAGGGCAGAGTGAAAGTGACGGAGATAAAGAGATGCCCCCACTTCATCCGTGCGCTCACACTAAAAGCTACATCAGGCCGGGCAGGTCATGTCTCTGCCACGGCTTGCCTGTATGGATTAGTATCCACAGTGTGTCTGTTTGAATGTATAGGCCAGGTAGATCACAACAAACCTGTAACTTGCTTACAGATGTGTGTGTGTGTGTGTTTTTGTGCGTCCATGTGCATCTGTTCTGGATACGTGTCTAGACTAAACAGTGATGGTCTAAGCCTTTCATGGCTGAAATAGTAAGCAGATTTTTCTCTTAAATAAGAGAAGAGAGAAACAGAGAGACACAACATTTACAGACCTTTAACCACAAGCCCTCCCCACGCCACGCAGTTCCTCAGAGCTGCCGTGACTACGGCCAACTAAGTGCACAGATATCCGTTAACGTGCACGTAGGCTCATGAGCCGAGCGTGCGTGAGGAACACGAGTCTCTGCACCCGTTTACGTGCGCGCCGCGCGTCAAAGCTTGCAGCGTCGGCCGAAACCACAGTCGGCAAATCGGTAAATACAATTAGCCGTTAGATCGACGCTAGAAATGCGACAAACGAGTAAACAACGGGGTTCAAAGCGAGGCAGACTGACGTGTTTAGTCAGTCGAAACTTTTTGAAAAACCTGCGGCGTGTGCTTCAGTGAGCTTGTGGGTTCAGACAGGGGCCACATGCTACAGGAAGCGGAGTTCAGTGTCGACCCAGACAGATCTCTGGTACGCTAGAAAATCACGCCGGATCCCCTTTTGGTGTGCAAGAGCGCGCGTGGGCGTGCAAGAGTGAAACGGCATTGTGAGTTTGTGTTTGCATTGGATGGCGAAGTGAGCTGTGTGCATGAATGTGCCCTCTAGGAACCAAGTCGCTTCCAGGAAGGTCTCTTGTGCGTGTATGTGGTGTTGGGTTTTTGTTTTTTTTTTGGTTCTTGTCTATGCGTGCGCACGCATCTTGGTCAGACCACAGGATGGGCACTGTTCGTGCGGGCGCAGCGCACAGGGCAGGAACAAAGGGACGGCGCGAGCGGCGGTGTCTCGTCGTAGCTCACGTCTCCCGGTCCACTTCGTTCGGCCGCAATAAAGTACAACTTCTGCCGTGTGTGCTGTACAATAAGTGGCTGCTCTGGAGCCTGCTGCTGGAAGCTGTGGGCATGTCCGAGGGCGAATCATGTGGCAGCCGGGCCGTCACGGCCGTCAAGGTCCCTTCTGTGGCGACACTGATGCTGTTGTTGGGCCTCACTGGATCAGGAGGGGTGAATTTTATGAGCCAAGAAACAAAAAGGTTGCTGGAAACTATTCTGAACTCTTGTGTGAATTATTTAGATTGACGGTTTGGAAGCTGTAAACATCTGGGCCAACAAGACTACAACTGCCTACATTCATGGAAGTATCCAACTATGCAGTTTGGATTTTTTAAACCCACCCCACAAATAGCAATTATATTCAGACAGACAACTTTTAAAGTGGTTGTGGGGTATGGCTGTGTGGAACGAATGAATGGAAATATGGGAAAGGCCGGATACATAAAAAAAGGGGAAAAATGGAACTTGTGGTGGTTCTTGCAAAAATCGGGCCGCGCGTTCAAATGGGCTAAGTTTGCAGCTGTTGACGCTAACAGTCGACGTTAGCGTCAACAGCTGCATATTCAACAACGCGGCAGAAACGATGCACCAGCGTTAGCTTATTTCCATCACAAGTCAGCATGCTAACCAGGTACTCCGAGCTTGGCCGGACCCTTTCCCCCACTTTCTGATAGCGAGTGGCCGTCGTGTCCGGTCATACTCGGAGGGCGAAACGCAGCATCCTGTCTCGTAAAACGCGAGCGACCATCGCAACCACCGGCTCCAAGCAAGAGGCCACGTTTGGCAGCAGAGAAACGCTTAGACGTAGCCCCGTGAAGCCAGGCCAGGGAGATGAATTAAAGGAAAGGAGAAGAACGAGTGGAAGGAATGTTAATTTGACAGTATGGATTAGAGTTAAGTGTACACAGTATGCGTCAGTATCAGATGACTGGTACCGCCAACGAGGCAGAAAGGGCTAACAAGCGTGCAGCCCTCTGGACTGCACAGAGAAAATAAGAGTGTAAATCAGGTGGAATTCAAAGGGCTACTTGTGCCAAACAGTGACAATAACTATATCACCAGGACTCGAAGAATAAAAGCATTTTTCCCCCCCTGACAGAAAGTTGTATTGCTCTAAAATGAATTGTGGATATTGATTTAGTCCCAGGTGCCAGATGTCTAGGAGGCAATATTTCTGATATGTGTTGCCTAAAGGAGTTCTGGTGAAGGTGTACTGTGGCCATAAATCTTGCAGCAATGAATGGCTGGCATAGGAGCAGCAGCAGGCTGCGAGCTGGGGGTGCAATAGCGGCGCTGTTGAAAGAGCAAAACATGTAGCAGCAGGCTAGTCAGCCGTCGCGCTGCCGCAGCCAGACAAAACAGAGGTGCAGGAGAGAGTCCCCCGAGTTCCCCAACAGCACGTTTGTCTCTATTGTTGAAGAGCGCGGGCCCGGCCCACGCATTTGTGTGTCTGACTGCGTGTGCGAAGCACTAAATCAACTTCAGGACCGCTTTATTGTCGACCTGCAATAAAAGGTATTTTTCTTCAGCTTGCATGCCAATCAATATCAGATATCACATAACAAAAACATCAAATATATATTGTTTAAAGAAAGGCAGAGGGAGCAGGAAGACACCAGACACCTGCGGCCTGTTTTCGATGAGTGTGCAAAAGCACTTGTGCGTGCACAACAACGACAAAGAGGTACTTACAGCCAGTGTCTTTGAGTCTGTTGATGGCGTTGGACAGCAGGCGGACGCAGCCCAGGAAACCTGCACCCTGCTTTTTGTGGATCTTCTTGTGGTTCCATACGCTAATGGTGATGGAGTCCGCCTTCCCAATGTATCTGACAGGGAAGAGAGGGAGCAAAGAAAAAAAAAAAAAAAAAAAAGTCAATGAGAGGGAAGAGAGGAATGATGACACGGGGAGAAGTAGTTTGCAGGACTGTCGTGATGTGTATAAATTGTGGGCCCGTTGCACAGAGACTCAAACATCAAACAACTAGTTCTTATCATCTGACAGGATAGGAATGTTGGAAATCAAATTAACCCGTTAACTAATACAAACTTGCATTCAAAAAAACATTTTCCAACTCATTAACACACACGTACACTGACTGAAAATAGCATAAAAACAACTTTGTATCTCTTATCACTCTTTATTCCTGACATCATGAAGACAACGCACGCTGTGTTTGCAGACGGTCCGCCTGCATGATCGAGCAGATTAGTCGATTTTAGAGGGACTTGTGTGCATGTGGTTGTGCGTCTGCAGATTTAGAGCAGCTGAGGCCAGTCTAGTCGCGGTTACCGAGCCGAGGAAGTCCCCGTGAAGTGCTCCACCACTGTCTGACACCCAGACAGCTCTTACAGTAAACACGCAGAGCTGAACATTCAAATCACAATTGCACGCATGCACGCACACGCACACACACACATAATTAGAGCCTAGCAGTTAGCTCTGATGTGAAGCTCTATATTATGCTGTATATCACTGGCAAGGTCTGGGGTTTCCCGACTGAACATATTGAAATGTAAAGGTTTGGCATGTGAGCCAAATCCTTGCACCAAAATTAGATCACAACTTTGTCTCAACACAACCATTCCTCACAAGCGTCCAGAGATTTCGTTTCTGATCAGGATGCCGTAGCAGTGAAGCATCTTGGCATTTTCACTTTTTCTCACGTAGCAGATGCTGATGCGTCCAGGCCTGTGCTTTGTTGCACACGCTGATTATGATCTCACACGAGTCATTTTACACCGTTTGATGACAAATTGATAGATGAACGCACCATTTTTTTTTTTTTTTGTCACAGGAGGCTCCAATTTTCTCCTCCAATAAAGGTGAGTTCATTAAAAGATTATTTGCCAAGAAGTAAATACTTACAGACTCATAACTCATACAGGTAAGATGTGCCAAATTCTCCAGCTTGTCTTCTGTCACGCCGTGATATGAAGGTGAGATTACACAGAACACACAGCACGTCCCAACTTTGGAGGATTTTTTTCCTCAAATAGGAAGCGCAGCTGTTCTGCTTATATTTGATTTGTGTGTCTACATCTCAGAGGTTCTGCCGTTTACATTGATCAGACGGACTTTGCTCATCCCTGATCAGGATGCTCTTCTAATCTCAGACCCGCAAACATACCGGGCATCGTACGATTGCGCTCCGATGCGTTTTTGCTGCATCGCGCATGCCGCGATGAGGGCGCGAGGGCGTTGGACGTTTAACCTCCCGCTCGTCTTCGCCACGCAGTGTGGTTGTGAGATTAAAGGGTACAAAGGTGATGCAAAAGGAGAACCCTGACAAAACAGACGAGACAATGACTGAGCGTCTGACAACAGCAGAATGCCGGTACACCAAAGTGTTACTTCCACACTCACAATTGCAGAGCCAGAACAGTGTCTGGAGACCTTGTCATTATATGACATTGCAGTTACTGATGTAATTATTACAGCACTGCTATTAACAGTAAACTTAAACAGATGGGGTGGGGGTGGGGGGGGTTGGAAAGCCAAATTTCGGCAATGATTAATATCTATAGACTGAACTGACCGCGACGACTCGTCTTCCAAAGACGGTCGTTGGCAGCATACAAACTGTGGATGCCACAGGATGCTTCGTAGCATATCAGCGAGGAAACGGAATCGATTCCGCTTTATCCGGACAAATCGGCACGCGCTGGTACATACAGCTCTCACTGTGCGGCCAGCTGAGAGCGTTTAACATCACCCATCAGCTGCGTCTCTGTGCTCAACACGTGCTTCTTAATTCAAGGCGCTGCCATAAAGTTTCGTGGCAGTGATGAAATAGTCGCTCAACGACGACAAAATATATTTTTTGGCAGAACGCTCAAAAAAGAAAAGACTTCAAGTAAGAGTAAACACTGTACACCCCTAAAGATAAATATACTCCTGAGGATTATGACAAATGTAATAAAGGTGATTCCAAAAAATGTTTCAACATTGATATCATTATTTAGATTTTTTAAAATATTTTCTAATAATGTCATCATAATGAAAGTTATTAGATTTAATTCCTCTTGTGAATTCAGCAAGGTTCGCCTGGTGTTCTCGCCTTCTTCCTTTTTCTAGTCACTGTGCAAAATTCAATTTCAACAAGCGACTGCCACTAAATCTACTTTGCGAACAAGAGCAGGGAACTCCAGTGTGATTAATTACCAAACGCTGGTGGTCAAGCTCAGACACGACACAGAAAAACACACACACTCTTCATTAGGTGGTTTACCGCGACAACAAAAATAAGGATAAGCGCTCCTAATCCCGCAGACAGCAGCGGTGGAGAGGAAAACGGGGAAAAAAAAAAAAAAAATCTTGGGTCAAATTCAGATTAGCTTTCCAGAACCTACTAAATCCAGACCTGCAGGACTTCCCTGACGTCCCCTTGCCAGGGAACATACATTACAATGGGAAATCAAATATATTATTTCTTTCCAGATTGGATATATTTTATGTTAATATTGGACAGCCTTCAGTTGTTAACATCTGTAAAGACAGAAATAAATCAGAGTGGAGGTTCTACAGCTCTGGCTTGTCCATATCAAGTACCTTGATCTGATTTATGGAGCTGGTCTTCATGCCAAAGCATTTTCCTCAGTTCCCCCCATAACTTACTGTTACCTTATTCTCACATTGACCCCACACCTCACTTTACCTCTCTCAGTCAACTTTTGGATGTACGCTTCCACAGACGACCGCCTGCCTTGATGGAAAAGCTTCACTTGCGGAGTACAATGGGTGTAACGCAGGCAGACGTGCGACATAAAAACGCCTCTTGGAGTTGAAGCTGAAGCTTTGCTGTCAGTAAGACACAATTCGACCCATTTTTAGACATAAAGCAAACAGTTTTTATTATGTTAACAACCTCTCCAGTGCTGAACCATGTTTTGACTGCGCAAACTCAACGCAGGACAGGGCTGAAGCAGAGCGAAATCTTCCCCGGCCCAAACCACCACCCATCAGCGTCTGGAGTTACCCGCTGCTTGATTATACCGTGCGTGCCACGCACAACTCCGAGGCTTGTGGTAGGTAGGATGTGACAAAAAAGAGCCAACTTGGCAACTGCCATCAGTGCATTTTTAACACGACTGGCCACGAGGATAGTAAAAACGCACTGTCGCCGCCCCATCCGCACGTTCCAATGTTTTATTGCTGGTGGGTAGAAACCAAAATCTCGCTCGGGCGGGATGTGTGAAGACTGGTCAGGTAACACAGGCTCTCGCCAGGAAACGCATTGGTGCCGCGCTTTCGCGCAGAGCGAGAGCAGAGGGAGCGGAGAACGGTCGAACGCGAGCCTCCGACCGAAGCAGCGCAAGGAGTTTTGCGCTGAAAAGGGCTGAAAATTGGAGGCCAGACGCGAGGAGGCAACCTGCCAAACCAGACCTACATACTGCTGTGAGTTCATGAACTTCCAGCACACTTACAAATGTTTTCAAAAATGTGACTTGGTCAACGCGTCCTCAAACATCTTCTGCCAAGGACACCGACATGAATCATGGAGTGTCAACTGCAGTTAAAAAAAAAAACAAAAAACCCTGATTTTTGTAGGGTATTTATGATATTTATGATACGCAATGCGCCGCATCCAGGACCCAGTAAGCCCTACTATCATGTGGGAAAAGACCCCACCTCCCAAAGCTGGAGGCTCGAGACGGGGGTGGGGGTGGTGGGTGGGAGGGGTGTGGTGAGCTGGCAAACTGCCAAGCCCACACTCCCATCTGCTTTCTGTGGCATGTTAGCCATTTCCTGAACCGAAAGGAAGAGGCCAGGGGTCGCTGGTGGGGAACGCACTCCGACAGGAGGGTGGGGATCCAGAAAGGGGAGGGGGGTTTGGGTAAGTAAAAGAGGGAGGGATCTGAGGTCGGCGTTGACAAGCGAGAAGAAGCACTGCGAGACAGGTGTGTGTGTTGAAAATGAAAGTGGGAAAGGGCAGAGAAAGGCCAGACGACGGGCTGCAGTCGCGTGCAAATGATGAAGACACAAGTACACGGCCGTGGCGTGACCTACCTCTGAAAAAGGTCCCTCCATCCAGTTCACTATCTTCAAACACTAAGAACTTGCACATGATTCACATTTGAGATGCTGGTACTGAAACTGTGAATTTCTGTGATTTTTTTCCACTTCCCCCGCCCCTCCCCTCCCACATCCACATAAACTTTGTTGCCAGTGGGCCCTTTGGGTCCTCCGGGGTGATCACTCCTGGTAACGGCCTGACGACGCAGGCCTTGGTACAGGGAACATTTGCACCACAAAGCCCCAGTGAAAACACTTCGGTGCATAGTTTCATGGGGGCACTTCATCCTGTTCTAGTCTTCTTGGGTTCTGTGGCCAGTGGACAATATAATGACCACATTTTGCTGAGATCCCTCCTGTGTCCCTTTTGGTTTCTTTGAGCGCCGCGCTCTTTGCAGATTTCACGTGAAACACAGATGACTTGCGCTTACGTTTTTCTGAGACTGGAAGCGAAAGGAGAGCTTCCCAGATCAAATTTCGAGAATCACGTCCCACGGATGCACAGAGGCGCAGGAGAGGATGAGTGGTTGACCCTGGGAGAGATAACTAAAATAAAAGCGGCGACTCAAGAGAAATTGAGGAAGGCAGGAAATATGTGTTAGGCAAAGTCATTGTTCAGGAGCGCAAAGCTATTTAGCAAACCCCGCGTTCTGATACCCAAAATAGGTCGAATCTGTTATTCGGAGAATGATGGAATTCATATCAGTGTGAGTCGTGTCTCCTGTGAGCGTGTCTGGTGGGAGGGCTGTGGTATGGAATGTCTCAAATCTCCTTCTACGAGATCTTTTGCTCACATGTAAAACGTCTCAGATGGTTTATCGTCGGGCGTTTCTGCGCGCAGTAAAGAATCGACATTCCTGAAACTCTTGTCATAGCAGCTGCACACAGACGCGCGCAGGAGAGCGACGTCTCTCTCCCAGCTGCAGTTTTCGGCGCCAGCTTTCAGGCGGCGCGCGAATCCACCTGAACCGAACGCAACGCATCGCTCGCCCGGCGCCCCCGCCGACTTACAGATCGTAATGCTGGTTCCACTTCGGGTCCAGCGTATTCCTCACAGTATCTGTCGAGTGGCATTGTCCGGAACCGTCCACCACCACTTTGGCAAAGGGATCTGGCAACCCTGAAAGAGGAGACAGAGGCGAGTGAAGCGGTTTTGTTTTCGCTCGTGCACAAATGAGAGAGGTCGCCAACACTCCTTTCAATGGAGGAGACAAGTGTGTGACGGATTGACCCCCCCCCCAGTCCCTGACCTATTTATGAGACTGCAGTCGCAAGTCTGTCTCTGGTTGTCTCCATTCACGGAGACACGAGATGCCAACTGTAGATGCATGTATTCTATACTCTCAACCATAACGTCGGACACCTTGACTTTGCACACGGCTCCTATTAAAGTTGTTTTTCAGCTCATCCTGCGTGCTCAAACCACATTTCAAAAAGTAGCCTGTTAAATTTTGTTAAACATTAAATTCTGGTTTCCCCCTCCTTCGCCGAAGCCGAGCGGGGCCTGACCTGAATTCAACTCAGGTCATGAAACCAGGTCAATGGCCCATTCAGGCTGACCGCAGGAGCACATTCTGCTGTGTCAGCCTCAGAGAGGTACATATTCGAACACCAGGAAGAAAAAAAGTGCTGGTCTAAGCACTTTGGGAAATTTGTCGGTCTCAGATACTTTTTTCTGACTTCAGCTCTTTGGGTCAACGCAAATGACGCCGTCGCGGTCAAACCCCACGAAGCACTTTACAGGACAGACTGGTCAAACGGGTCGGCGAGGTGAAAGACTTGTCTCTCCGACGCTTCCTCTTCATCGGATTTCCGGAAGAATGTAGTGAAGTCACCCAAAGATGACAGGCGATTAACAGAACATTCTCCTGTATGTTGTTTTTTTTTTTCTTCTTAACGCCTTATTCAAGATTAAATCTGACAGGGGAGATTCTACTCGGTGAGTTTATCTGGCGCTCTCTGTGTCACCGCGCAGACCATACCTCCGGGAACCGATACTACACACAAGTCAAACCTGTTCAGTCACCCTCGAGCTGTGGACCCGGGACTTCCCTCTTCGTGGTTGTGCGTTTGTGCGTGTTCGACAAAAGTGAACCCGCTATTGTCTGTATCCGTGACTCTCGGGTTATTGGAGAACCGACCTCCCGGGTAAACACCCCGCTACTGTTGCAGCGAAGCACTTTCACCACAGCCGTACCTGACAATTAAGGTAAACGCTGTGGGCTGGAGCAGTAATGCATCACCTCTTGCATAAATGCCGGCAGCAAAGAATGGCCGTCTGTACTGATCGCTTCAACTGAGGCTGACGAAAAGGCCCGGGGGGGGATAAATGTTAACTGACAGTAAATTAGAAACCACAAAGGCGACCAAGAACCATTTCCACCCTCGGATGCCCTCAGTCAGATTTTTTGATCCTTGCGTGTTCCTGTGCATTTGTGCGTTTTATTCCATCGTGAGTTTGACTTCAGCTTCTGTTTGAACAGGGAGCTGAGTAAGTCCTTAAGTTCCTGCAGTACAAAAACTTTTTGGTTTGACGTGGAATGTAAGGTTTTTACGAGGAAATGTAAAATCCTGTAAAATCTCTATTTATTCTCATTTAACTGCCATTCGGGCTTTGTCACTGCCTGGACTAAAATATCAGTTCTGTCCAGTTCAATTAAAGCGTTTTTAATTAAGTCTATTGTTTCTGTACCAGTGGACCTATTAGTGGAAGTAACGGCGGCGGCGGGGTCCCCGTGCGCGCCAGGCCTCCTGGTGCGTGGAGCAGACAGACAGCTCCTGAGGGACTTCGTACAGAGCGCGGCTTCAAAAGCCAGCAAGCTGCCACTGCTGACAAAGCCCATTCTAATGCACTGGTGGATGGGGTGGGGTGGGGGGGGGGGGGGGGGGGTTCGGGACAAGAATAGCAACACGTAAAAATAGGATTGACTTACGGAAGAAGTCTTTCTTCGCCAGGTTCTTCGCACACAGGACTGGAAGAGAAGAAAAACAGGGCGATGTTAGTGACGAATTTAAAAAAAAAACAACAACCATTGTTCACACAAAACACTGGATATCACCAAATAGAAAATTCTACCATATTTCACAGTGATGTCACAGCCACTCAGTTGAAAAGTGAAAATATCGGTCAACGCTTTGATTTGCCAAACCGTTTCTCTCTGGTAATATTCTCAGCGAAGCTTTTATTTCACTTAAAAAAAAAAAAAAATCAATTTCTTAGCCGTAAAATTTGCCGCAGTCTCGCAGTCTTTCAGTGATTCGCTGCTGTCTCGTCGCCCGCTGCGTTGGTTTGCCCATCGTCGCTCTCCCGTCACAGGCCAGAGTTTCTACTCGTAAAATATTGAGCAGACAAGCACTCTTCCCCGTCTGAAGCGAGCCCCCGGGGGCGCGCATCCCAGAAAACATACAACGGCTTTCAGGGGAGGCATTAAAAAAAAGACCCCCAAAAAAAAAAGTCTGTGTTCGGGTTTGTTCTGCTGTTGCCTTTTTTTTGTCTCCCCCTCTCCGTGCGTCGCGCGGCATAGGTGAACTTGAGCAGACAAGTGCTTTTTTTGGAGCTGGCTCGACAATCCCGTGACAGTTGCGGAGCGAGACAAAGTAGGCCAAGCATCAACAGGCAAGAGCCAGGGTAGAGAAAACTACCACAATGAATGCAACGAAAACAAGGTGCAAAAAAAAAAAAAAAAGAAAACATCGCGCACTGCCAGCAGACAGGCCGACGCTGTCATCACTTGTTTGACAGTGAATTACGGGTGGCGCTGAGATCTTCACAAAGAGACTGGGGGGGGGGGGTGGATACGTCGCGTAGCTTTAGAGACACAATCCTTGTGCGGTTAACCGTCAGAGAGTCGCAAAAGGGATTCATGCAACTTGTTGACCATTTTGGATGTTTATATGAAAGTACCGTGATGCTGCCATAAAGCGGTTTGCCTACCCGTGTATTATAATAAAAAAAAAAAGTATCCGTCCCCAACGTGGACAAAATCACCGGCATAAACGATGCCGGTGAAGATTAAGCAGAGAGAGAGTGACCGGGCATGTTCTAGATAAGGACATGATAACAATACATGGTTCAGCCTGAGTCAGCAAACAGAGAGCGGGTCACTTAAGTCCATTTTGTCAAAAAAAAAAAAAAAAAAAAAAAAAAGTCCCTGCAATCCTATTTCTGTCACAAAACGACTCTGTCCTATCAGAGGCTTTTGTTATTGCTTCATCTCTGCAGCATGTTCAGATCCCCGCACAACCCGAACAGCGATGTGCCGGACTCTGCACGGACACGGATTACACAACAGATGCCAAAGGACGTGGACGTGCCACGAATGAGAAACAAGCGCCGCTTTCAAAAAAGATATGGACGGGGGCCTGGGAAACCAACCCTCGCATTACACCCATTCAATGCGGAGACCTTGACAGTGACCAAAATGACACAGTCTGACAAATCAGGCAGAATCACAACATGGGAACAGACGATCTCGGCGCAAACCAAATTACACTGACTGGGCTGACTGAATGAACACTAACCATCAGCTTGTCAGGGGAAATTACACTGCCTAAGCTCACAGTATGGTCGCCGGCCAAATCGGAGGCAGCCAGAAAAGCCTCCTGTGGGACAAAACGTACACCATGTTGCTGGCAGACGGGAGAAAAACAGGAGAAACGGAGGCCTGACATCTTGGCGGAACATTTGTGGACAGAGAATCCAAGTCAGAAACAAAATCAGCAGCCGTGCTTTAAATGGGTCGCCGTCCTCAGCCTAAACACTCTCCTTAAATATGCGCCGCGTGCGTGTAAGCCCACCTTGTACGCACATTCAAAAGATATTAGCACCGGACGTTTAATGACAAGTTTGAATTTGCGAGCGAGTAAATCTGGGATCAGGGTGAGGGTGACAAAGAGGTTGGTTTGTCTCTGACATAATCTGCATTGACCGCAAGACAAACGCTGTAACACAGAGGATGTGCTGGATCTGCTCACTGTTAAACTACCAGCCCCACATTCAATTTCATTCACATAAAGGAGATGTGGGTGGAAAAGAGGTCAGGAAGCAAGATGTTCCAACGTTCCCGCACAATGTGGAGTGGGCGGCTCGGCCCGGCCGGGGAGCCGTGGGGCCGGTAAGCAGCTCGCGGGCTGAACTGGGTGTGCTCGGCTCTCGGGTTGCCAAACGAATTAAAGATTAAAAGGGATTAACCTGCACACTCGCTCCGCTGTGTCGGCCGCAGTTTCCATGTTCTTATCAATGGCTTGGCCCACGCTGCAGGTCGTGGTGAGCGGGTTCAAAGAGGGCATGAGTTACATGACGAAGCAATTATGACAAATGGATTTTTTTTTTAAAGGGATAAAAATCTGCAAGTTTTTTAAATGATTTTCGTCAATTGTGCTGAAAACAAATTCAACAGGTTTCTGATCTGTTCGACGAAACACATCATGAACTTGTTGGGGATTTTCTAAGTCAAGCGGCCTGTCTCAAATAAAAAAAAAACATGAAATGACAAGCTGCTGTGACAAACAAACCATTTGGAGATGTACGTGCCTCTATTAGCATTAGCTGGCAGTCAATTTCAGGAGATTATTTCCTCACGTAATTGTTTTGTCTATAAAACAAGTGGTCACGGCCTACATTCACGCAGGGCTCCAAGATATTATTTTAAAAACACGGGTCGTCTGGGAAATGTTCTGAAAAGCTCTCTTTGAGGTATTACAGCTGATACACCCCCCCACCACCACCACCTCTACCACCACAGATTTCCAAATCATTTTACAGTAGCCCCATAAGGATTTAGATCAACTTGGCCAAATATGTCGAATGCGTTATCTGGGCTTACGCAGACCCTGCCACCATGGATCCGAGCACCAGCGAGGAATCAAATCTCATCTCGGCACCATGTATGCGTCCGGCCGCGGTGACGTGGCACTGACACGGGACCGGACACGGATGGCGAGGAAATCAGTAAGCGAGCGGGAAGCCCGGTGAAGAGGGGAGACGGCGAATCAGGCTGCGCGCGGCGAGACACAGCCGCGTTTCTAAACAGGAGGGCTAAAATAAGACAGCCGAGCAACACCCTGGCGTTACAATTGCACCTTCTTGTATCTGGTTACCGCTCAAAACCAACCTGTGCTGATGAGGTTAAAGATACTTGTGCCAATCGCAATCCCCGTAACACATTTTTAACGTCTGTCCGATGGCATTTGCAGGAATTTGAACGAGAGAAAAAAAAAAGTGTGCGTGGCATTCTGAAAACATTTCCCTCTTTACTTCTACTTTACGTCACCTTAACCAAGGCAAGTGGTAGAATTCTCACCTGCCACGCGGGAGGCCCAGGTTCAATTCCCAGCCAATGCACGACCTCTCTTCATATAATTTCCATTCAGGGATGAATAAAGTTATCTATCTATCAAGAGAGACCCAGCTCCCGCTCGGTATTTCATCAAAATCTTATTGCGTCCACATTCACAGTCTGTGCCTGAGAATGTTCATTAGGGGGAGAGAGGAGGGAAAAAAAAAAAAAAAAATCAGCCTCGAGCAGAGCAGGAACCTATTAAGTTCTCACACGAGCTGCAGCTTCTCACGGCGCGTCGCTCGTGTCGTCGTCCGACCACCCAGAGTTGCCCCCTCATCTTTAACCAATCTGTGATAGCAGTTAGCGGGTCGAAAAGGGGTCAACTTTGCGGCATTGTTTATGAAAGGGATTTGAAACAGCTGCTGTTTTGGGACCATTTGTAGGTGAGTCACCCCATTCCGCAGTCTGAAACAAGCCATAAATCACACTAACAGTCACGCCGAACCAAGCCTATCCATCTAAGAGACTAACAAAGGAGGATAATGCCTTTACCACTGTCTACCACTGTAGCTAAGGGACACGGAGGCAGACAGCGTCCTGTCACTGACCCAGACAATTTGTCCCCAGGCTTCAGGGGTCAGCCATGGCTTTCCATCGCCAGGGGAACCGGTGGCGTGGCATTTGAAGCTGCACCTATACTGTGCGTGCAGAGCTATGTTTCGGAAACTAGGAAAAGAAAAAAAGAGAGGATGTAAAACTGCAGAAAGCGCTTCGGAGGTCTCGGCGCCTTCGAATATGCGCGGCCACCAAACGGGGCAATAAATGAAGTGCCGCGTGACGAGTCGGCTGCTATAAAATGACGAAGAGCTGCATGCTGTCTCTGGTGTGCCGCATGATAACAGACAGGACACCAAAAAGGCCAATCACAAGCATGATTCACCGCAACTCACATAAATCTTTGCTGAGCGATGCCTAATAATTCTTGTGGATTGCAAAAAAAAAAAAAATCCCCAACAAGTCCCTTTGTAGTCATTACAAAATGTGCCTCTGACCTCAAAGAGAGGCAGTTAGGGGGGCGGGAGCTTTGTGACGTCTCCATCTGTCTGAATCCAAAGGTCAAACTGGAGGTTGGCATTAGTTAGGGTCAAAAGGTGAAAGGTTGTAAACAGACGGGGGCCGCCGAGCGTCGCGGGATTCCCACTTGTTTTCTCAAGGGAGAAACCAAGTTGCTATTTGCAACGGCCGCTTCTAACGCCTCAGTGCGTGTGCGTGTGTGTGTGTGTGTTTTGTGTGTTTGTGTGTGTGTGCTGGAGAAGGGGGTTGGGAGGAGGCAGACGTTCAAATCCTCTAAATCCTCACAGAGCGCCCGCTTTGATGGATCCGGTATTTTTAGCTTTCACAGACAAAAGAGCAGGTGAATTTTTACACAATGACAGGCGGCAACTAATTTCTGAAGACGCTTCAGCCCGGGGAGGTGCGAACCTGCCGATGGCGCCATTCGCTCTGAGCACGAGGTGAAAACGGCGGGAGTTGTGTGAAGACACGAGATTAGAAAATGAACTGTATTTAAGAGAGATGCGTGATGACGGCTCGTGGTGTCGCTGCATGAAGCGGTAAAAGAACTGTCCGAAGGTCCCGACACTGTAGAGTCACTGTTGAGCAAAAAAATATATATATATATAATGATTTGTTTATAAAGGAAGAGGATGACAAGACAAGGGACATGATTTGTATTCGCTGAACCACCAGCGTGCCTTTCGGGAGGGAGGAGGGCTGCTTGTCGGTTAACTCCGGGAGATGATGGCGTTGATGGCGCGCTGCCCCGGACTCCACGGTCAAACGCAGCCATTCTTGGGTTCATTCGCTCAATTGACTCTCCAGTCGAGCGCCACGGGGTCGGGGGGGAAGGGGGGGGTCAACCCTGCTCTGCATCAGCGTCCCCCTCCTGCTGTGCCTGGATGCGGTGGTTGGAGCTTTGAGCCCGCGAGCGTTTTATTTCATCCTCTATTCTCGGGCACGTTTGGCCTGTCGTTTTAATTTTCCACCCACGGCGCAGCAAAAGGATTCTGCAGCCCACGAGGTTGAGAACAGAATTCCCCGTCTGTGTACCGGTCGGCTCCCTCCGCCCTTTTTCAGACAACGCGGTCAATATTAAGCGCGATAATGAATCAGTCTAATCAACCCGTCAGTGACGCCAGTCAAAGCCGAACCATTAGTCAAATTGGAACTGTGATTCTGGAGAGGGCTTTATTTCCACGCCGGCGTTTAATCATCGCAAAATCAAGTGTCGCCAAATATGCCCGGAGTTCACAGTGCGGCTCAGGGTGGCCCAAGCCAGAAACATTTGCTGTCCCCTACGCCTGAGAAATCCTCGAGTCCCGCAAATAACACAAATCTTTCGGGGTGACGGGAAAAGCTTCCATCCCGACACTTCAAATATTGTTTGGCAGAAAATCTTTTTTCTTTCCAAAGACAAATAACGAGACAAACAGAACGGCTCAGGGACCAAACAGTCAAAACCTCAGTTGAGGAACTGGAAAATAACTCGCCGCATCATCGCAAAATGCAACCCGTGCAGAGTGGGGATGGTGCCAACGGGATATCTTTAATGGGTCAAGGTGTAGTGCCATGTGTGATCATTAAGTAGGTGCCTGTGGGTGGGGGTGTGGTTCTTCTTCTTCACAGTGTTTTCAGCTTTCCAAACATCCTCATATTTTAGCGCATGGTTGCTTCTTTTGATTCGAAAACGACAAAAACGAACCTCCCCTACGGTAAACAACGCTAAAAGTGTAGCTGTGCGCATTTGGATGAAAAGTGATAGTCTGCAAAGTTTTTTATAAGTCATTTCCAAAGTATATCCTTGGCCCTTGCCCCTGTTATGACTGTTGCCAGAGCCCCATGCCGTCTCATTCACAGCATTGTTCGGCAGCTAAACAAAACACTTCCTCTTCCCCCTCCTCACGCCTCCCCGGTGGGCTCACTCGCACTCGAGGACACGCAGCGAATACTCGTTGGCGCCGTGTCAGGCGCGAGCGCACCGTGTGTACGTGACCGACCTTATGTTGCTCCTGGAAGCACGCGCTGGAGCCCAGCAGCGGTGGCGGCGATGTGAATCGGCATCGGCGGGTCTCTAAAATTGGGCAGCGTTGCCAAAACTGGGCTTCTAAATCTGCGCTGCGCTTCCTTCCCAGCCTCCCACCCTCAGCCTTTCTCCAGCCCAGCGAATGCTCGGGATGCCAATTATGTCATTCATTTGAGAGGCCAGCAGTCTACAGCTGACAGCCTCCCCCCACCACCCCCACCACCCCCGAAGAGACGCCAGCAAAGTGGAGCAGGGAATCTGGAGTGGAACGTCGTCGCCACGACCGGGAGGAGGGCTGGGTTGGAGAGGGATGAGAAGGTAAAGACAAAATGTTCATCTGCGGGCAGGAATCTACGGTGGAATGGAGGAGGGAGGGAGGAATGTGAGGAGGGGAGGAGAGAGGTCTATCTCGAGTCACAAATCTGTGGTACGCAGACAGCAGAGGGGGAGAGAGGGAGAGAAATATGGGAAAGTGTGTGTGTGGGGGGGGGGGTTAATTTGGAGCAGGGAATTCTGACAGCGATGACACTCGCTGGTGGAGGCGCAGCGTTACCGCGGGGCGAGGAGGAGCAGGGACGGAGGAGAGAGAGGTGAGGAGGTGAGCAAAAGGAACGAGCAAAGTGGATCGGAATTTAGTTTGGGGCTTCACTGCGTCGGGAACGCTTTGGAAATTTGCATCTGTCGAGTTTACGCACAAGTCTTGGCGAGCTGACGTCTTAATGCTCTGCAATGCCCCTCCACGTAAAAAAAGCCTTTCGCAGGGAAATGCGTCGGCGCGAGCGGTGGGGCCTGCGTTCAGCTGCGTGAAACGCAACACGAGAAGTGTTCCAACAACCGAAATTGCAACTATCGGCGCTTTTAATTTTGACAAAAAAAACGGCCGAAGACGGAGAGGAGGCGATGTGCCGAGAGGCCGAAAATCGAGAACGAGCGCGGGGGCCATCGCCTGAGTGAGCTGACTCATGGCGAACAGATGGAGAGTTCAGATGAAACCAGGCGAGAAAGGTAACGTGAAGCAGAGAGACGCCGGATGGACGGAGGGATAAAAGGACACAAAAGAAATAAGGGGGAGAGATTTCAGCCGGAGGGAGTCAAAACTCATCAAAAGACTGAGTCACAAAGTAAACGCGCCGCTCACGCAGGAAGCGTTCGGCGATGAGGTTTAACTCCGATGCGGCCGGGTGTAATATCACACTGTCGGAAAAGTCGCTCCCGTCGGGTCCTCGTACGGCCGGGAAACGGCTTACTTCGTCTGCACGTGGCTCCGGCTGATGTAAAGCCGCCCCGGCTCTTTGTGAGCGCAGACGGTTTGACTATAACGCGCGTGATTCATGCAGCAACTGTCTCAAGAATGCAGCTCAGCAATTCGCGTGCGTTTTGAAGTGCAGGAGACGTGATCCGCGCGAGGTTGAGCCGCGCGGGCTCGGACGGGGACGAGGGCAGGGGTGGTTGGGAGGCTGAGGTTCGGCCGAGCTGAAATTAGCCCCCGCGGCAGCTCACCTGACAAGTTCCCGGGCGGGAAAAAACAACAGAAAAATGCAGGTTCAGATAAACTTGGTCACAACGTGACTATTTTGAGCCAGGCCACGGCTTCTGCTCAAACCGATTCTCCGCGCTGGTTGCCGGCCAAAGCGCCGAACTCCTTATGTCCTCGAGGTGCTTCAACCCGCAGCCACCATGTCAGTAACCCCCGGATTGCGCGTTGTGTGCACGGGAAGGTAACCGGCTGCGTGCGCGTCTATGCTGCGTTGTGCGTTCATTCCCGTGAGAATGCCAGGGTTCGTTTACTCCCCGACTCTTCGCCCTTAGAAACGGGGGGAAGGAGAAGAGTAAGGCGATGACCAGGGTTTTGAAGTGGAAAACAGTATTCAGAGGTCGGGGGTGGAGGGGACGGGTGGGGGTGGGGGGGGGATCCTGAGAGCACTAAAAGGAAGGAAAAGAGAGCAATAAAAAAAGGAGAACTGTGGTGATGGAAGAGGGGAGAGGGACAGATAAAACAGAGGAAATATGACAAGGGAAATTAAGAAGGAAAAAAGTAATAGAGAGCACGATAAAGCGAGAGAGGGGGATGGAGGGCAGAGGCGAAGCCCCAGGTAACACAACGCGCCTTGTCCTCTCGCTGCGACACCCCAATAACCGCCGAGGTAGCAGATCTGGGGGGGGCAGGCGACGTGGACTGAACCTGCTCGGGGGCGCAGGTGCGTTCCCACAGTTCCACAGAGGCCTAATAAAAGTCCGGTAACGGGCTGATACGCCGAGACATCGCGCCCGGACGAGCCCACGGGTGCGAGGCCGTAGTCGCTCCTTCAGCAAATGAAACCAGCGCCTCGTATCTATGCGTGTTGGTGGTGAGATGTGAGAGTCAGCAACGGGGAGGGAGATGAAGGGCGACCCGCGTTCCCCGTCGCTCTCCCAGCGCGACCGGCATGCAGGGAGGCTTCATTCATCCCTGCGTGAATATTCGACTGAGCCTGTTGGACTTCGCCAGCGGGGGCCCTGGACTTTTCGCTGTGTGTGCGTGTGTGGTGGCGCCGAGAGCCCGACCGCATCTAACTTGCGCGCCCTGCGGTAATGTACGAGGACGGCGTTTTCATCAGCGCGTGACGACCGCCGATCGGCGCCTGATTGCTGACCTCTGAAAACAGCCAGCAAGTTTCTTTCCAGGATGGAACTTCACGCTCCACTCTGTCCCGCTGCACTTCTGATAAAACGCCATGCTTTATGCTGCCGGTTTTGCACTTTGCAGCGATGTTGAGAAAGCGATCCCGGCAGTAAATATCGTCACCAAGCCGCTGGGTCGCCACGCATGCCGCAAAATGTTACGAGATCCCCGACAATCGCTGGTAAGAAAAATAGCTTTTTTTAAGAATGCGGCAGAGCACCGAAAAGGCCAGAGAAAGCGGCCGCTCGCAGGCGATTTGCAAGCTGCCACGCGAGCTCTCGGTTTCTCTCGAAAAAAGAGTTCCAGCAATCCCCCCCTCCCCCCGAAGCAGTGGTGGTGAGGAAAACATGCCAACCACCGGTCGAGGACGGGTCAAGCCCACGCCGACTGATGCTCTGCAACTGAGCCCTTCGTCCAGGCACTATTGCGCTTATGTTCAGAGCGGAGCAGCGGGGACGGCGCGGCGCTGTCCCAGCCACTCGATCCTTGTCTCCGCAATAAAAACCGCTGCGTCGCTCACGTCCCCGTCGCTGTCTCTTCTCCCACGGTTAAACTGAAAACACAGACTCGGCGAGTGGGATGGGATTTCGCGCGCTGAGTGGTCCAGCAGACGCGCGCGCACACGGGCAGGGAGTCAGACTGCAGAAACAGTAGCAGGAGGACAGTGGACACACACACACACACACACGAAGACTGACCCACCGTCCTGCGTCTACTGACGACAACACGACAACAACACCAGAAGAACAGCAGTAAGAAATGCTTTTTTGTTCAGTCACAGGCACAAACTCGTTAATATTTACGACTCCGGACTGGCAACGGAGATGCATCTGTGGACTTTTTTTTTTTTTTGGAGGTAGCACAGTGCCCACATTTTTCATTTTCTAGGAATCTAGGAGTTTAGTTTATATATAGTTTGAGGAGGCGTTTGCTTTTTCTTTAAGCTTCGATTTTAATCATCACGCCTAATTTTTTTTTAAATTGCTCCGCTGAGATTCAGGCAGCAGAGTCGTGATGGAGAGAAAAAGACGTAGTGAGAGATGGACTGACGCCGAGCGTGGGGCTACAAACATCTTCTTGGTATTGACCTGTGTGAATGACGAAACTCTGGGTTGGTCACAGAGATGGCAGTGGAACGTAGGACAACCACAGTCATTCTTATGCACGCTCGAAGATACCAGATATCAGGTTGTTACAACTCAAATTTTTGCAACGCGGTGCTGGACACCCCCCCAAAAAAAAACAAAAAACACACACACACAGCCTCCTCAGGGGCCCCCAAGCAAACTCTGACAAACACTAAAAAAAAGTACTGCATTGTGGTGAGGGACCGGTACAGGAAGTGTGCGTGTGTGTGTGTGTGTGGGGGGTGCATATGTGCACACGTGTGTGCACGTTGCAAGTTCACAAGTCGAGAAGAGATAAAGAAAAAAAACACACACACGCACAGCAAACTGGAGCCGCACTGGCAGAGTCGTCTGTCAGCTGTCTGGACTGGATCCGGGGGTGAGAGAGGGAGAGGAAGGAAGAGAGAGCGAGCAATGACAAGAGAGACGAGGGACATCCTGTCCACCGACGAGAGGCGAGGAAAAGGGTGGGGGGGTGCAGGATGCGGAGACGCGCGATGAGAGGCTGCGGAGGGGAGGCAGCGAGCTGGGGCAGTTGAGGGGAGAGAGAGAGAGAGGCCGGACGCTACAAAGTGCAAGAGCGACGCCGCAGAAAAATTACCTGCCGTTTCACGTTCCAAATTAAGTTCTCGAAGACTCTGGATTTATTTTTTTTTGCCTTCCCTCGCTATTTTTCAGAGGCTGTGAAAAATATTATGCCCCAGTCGCATGAGAAGAAAAACGTGACATTTCTCTTCCACGTTCTGCAGGAAAATCCTCCTGAAGCGCTCGGAAAGTTTAATGTATTCTGCATATTGGAGCCCACCTCCTCTCCGGTCCGAGGCGGTTATGCAACACCGAGGTGTTCAGTCTTTCCATTTCCCCGCTCCGAAGTACACAGATGCCACCGAGTTCCAAAGTAATTTGAAAAGCAGATAAAACTAAAAAGGATCGCCTGAAACAACCGAAGTCTCGCAAACAAAGTTTCGCAAAAGCTCTCCACAAAGCTGCGAAATCGTGGGGCTAGTTTGCGACACGCGACCAGTACGGGATCGTATCGCTATTAACAATCGCGCTTCTGCGTGCCTTTTGGGCTCCCTGGACCTGTCGGGTGCGGTCGAGGCGCGAGCTACACCCCGAGCTCGCCCTGCGCGCGCCAGGTGTTTCTGTCCGGTCCTTGTTTTGTGGCGAAAACGCCAAACGCGCCGGCGTAGCTGCGTTGCGACGCTGGCAGCACCCGGGGGAGACCTCATTGCTGAGTCACAGTCTCCTCGTGGGCCGGGTTCTTCCTAAAACACAGCGCCGAGACGCGAAGGCCGCGCCCGGGAACGGCGAGCCAGCGTGAGCTTGTCTTTTTTTTTCAGCAGCGACGCCTCTGAACACATCATCCGGGCCCCCGAACGGATATCGCGCGGGATTCGTCCTGAGCTAACGGAGGAGCGACTGGCTGCACGCGGCCGACGTCTCTCTCTCCGGAGCGCCGGCTCCGGCGCGGCCGCTTTGCTGTGGTCGCGCTCGCTGCGCTAACCCTAATAGGAAAATCCACAAGTCAACTGAAAACAAATATATCAGTCAGACGGCAGGGTATAATTCCGCGCAGCAGAAGCCCGGGAGTTCCCCCCGCAGCACGAAATCTGAGCACGGCGGAGAAACTGAGATGCCCACAAACGGCGCAGGGCTCTGTATTCCCAGAAGAAGAACGGGGTAAGGAAAGTGCGAGGAGGCTGACTGTACGGACGAATCCAGCAGTTCAAGCGCCACGATAACGCAGTATTTGTTTGTGGAGCTGAAGAGCGGAGAGGGGAAAATGCCAGCGGACTTGATAATTCCTTATGATAGAAAAGGGCAGGTGGATTTCGGTTCAGCTCACGCTGCGGCACGCATCTCAGACGAGCTCTGGCTTCAACTCCGCGTCGTGCCACACAGAGATGAAAGCAAAGACGGCCCCTTTGCGTGTCGCCGTCGTCGTCAAGGTAACCGGCACAGGTGAGCAGCGGGTTTAGATAAACACGGCCGCTCGGCGTCTGCGTGTTACTGGAACAGGAAAGAGAGAGGAGTCCTTCAGCGCCGCAGGGACGCAGGATGATCTTAACTACCCTGTGTTTAAATCAATCGTGGTATAGGAAAACAAATAAAAAAAATTTTAAAAAATCAGATGTGACACGACAGCAGCGTGTAAACAAACATGATGACCACATTTCCTGCTGTGCTGGATGCCATGCTAATGTATCACGTATCAGTAAAGAGAAAGCAGAGAGCATGGGGGGGGGATCTCGCTCATCTTAAAGAAGCGAAACAGCGTAAGCGAGCATGAGTTCGGCTTCTGAGGTGACACTTAGAACGAGCACATCTGTGCGTTTGTTGTTTGGGATTACCGAACGGGCCTGTTTTGACTTCCAATTAAGCAGAAACCTTCCACATTATTTTGTCTGGTCTGCTGCACCTGAAAGCCGTCGTCTCCCCGCGTTTCCCTTTTGATTCGCTGATAACGGAGATCATAAACACAGCTGGAGCGGCCGCGTCACACGAGGGTGAATAAAACGCTTCCATATGACGGGGAGGGGCCCCCGCGGAGAGCGAAACGAGCGTATAGAACCTGCGGGGGGGGCGCGTGTGTGGCCGGCCGAAGTATACGCTTGGCGGCGCAGACTAAACAGAGCTGGGGGAAGTTTAGGTGCGGAGCGCCGTGCCGCACGACACAAAACCCCCGACCACGACGCAGCGACCCCCAGACGCCGGAGGCACGGTCGAGCGCACGCGGTCGCCCGGCTGCTTCCTGACAAGGGCCTGTGCGCGCAGACTAATCTATAGTGCCGGCTATTTCCGCTCGGGGATAATTCAGCGCAGCGTTCGCAGCCAGGCGACCCGACGAGCCCCGTTCACCGCGAGTGAAACGCAGCTCATTAACTAGCGTCCGCCGCGGGGTACGCATTTTACACGAGGGCTCTTGTGCTCGCAATAAGCGGGGACCGTTTAGCACTCTGTTGAAGAGGCCAGCGCTGATGTCTCCCTCAGGGAGAGGGAACGGATTCCAGCATATAAAATGACCGTCTTCAGTGGTGATGATGAATAGCTCCGCAAGACCAAGGCTAAAGCTGATAGTTCTGTCCCTAAAATAATTCGCCCGCGAGTCACGGAGCTGGCTGAAAAACAAGAGAGAGCGCACATTCATTTCACGAAACGTGTTTTCTCCATTATCGCCATCCCCTAAAGTGAAATCTTCACGCATCTTCAGCTGGACCACAACGGCGAGGCCAGCCCTCGTAACATGGATGCGAGTGATGAAACTCTGCCATTGGTCGGCCGGCCAAGCGTCGGGAGTTTCGTCGGTGGCCATCATCGGGGTTGCAAACCATTCAGGCCACTTTAGCAACATTTTTTAAAAATTGAAAGCGAAAATCCATCTTGCGTGGCTCCATCCGGCTCACTTACGACCAAATCACAATGGTTTGGACCAATCTGCATCTGCTATGGGCGGGGCTTAGGTGTGAGGAGAGCGGTTAGCGTAGATGCAGAGCTAGCATCGGTTACATCAGAACTGAAGTAGTTCTTCACTGAAAGAAGAGCAAAGAACGGCACTGGAGACTTTTCAGAAAAAGCTTAAGATGTTTTTACTCTTCTCCAAACTGGCTTCAACAACTGTGACAGACAGTGATAGACAGATGGCTCATCCAATCAGCTGCCAATTTTTTTTTTTTTTAAATTGCCTGCCTTCTTTTCCAAATAGTTTCCTACGAAGCCTTCCCAAAAGCTTCTGCAGAAGTTTTCTGATACTTTAACCTGGACAATCAAGCAACGGTATGAATAACAAGGTGATAGTTGGTTTGCAACACAAGAAACACTTTATGCATTTCACAAACCTTGGTAAAACTTCTAAGGTCGTGTGAGTGTACATGGGACTACAAATTAGATTTTGAGAGATGCTGCAGTCAGTCAGTCAGTTCTTCTTCAAATGTATCAGGACAGATATTTTTTAATACAACGTGTAATACTGATCTGCCTCAAAAATCCAGTCCAGAAACCTGTAATCTATATAGAAGTCAAATTAAGATCAACATACAAAGAGAAGACAAATATTTTGACTGACAACAGGGCTTAAGATTTTTAGGTAGTCGGATCGCTGGTGCACTTTGGAAATGAGCGAGAAGATTGTTGTTGTTGGACGGGACCAAAAAAAAAAAAAAAAAAAAGAGAGAGAGGACTTACGTGTTGCCAGGAGTGCTAATAAGATACAGTATAGGAGAAAAAAATCTGAACATGAGATGAGCCAATGGAAGAAGCGATGACGACAGGAGGGCCGACGGCGGCAGCCAGGGACTGCCCTATATGGGCTGCTCTCTTGTCTTGGCAGATCGAGTGTAAAGTGTTTGAGCTGAAGCACGTAAACACGCGCGCACACACACACGTGCACTCAGGCCACCAAGCGAGAATACATAGTACACACACACACACTGTCCGAGCTAAAAACACGTCTATTCCCTGGCACTCGCGCACATCCGTGTGCGGGTGCCTGCTTCGGAGACGAGCGTGAGAGATGGACTCAGAAAGATACGAGGCGCCAAGTCAAAGAGGAAGTGGAAGAAATGCAAATATGCCCCCCCCCAAGTCATTAATATGTGTGTGTGTGCGTGGGGGGGGGGCAATGTGGACAGACCTGGTGGAAATTTTAAAAACAGCCCGGTGGTGTTGTTTTTTTAAGGCGATTCCTGCAGCAATCAGAGTTTCTGAGCAGCGCTTATTAATTGCCTCATAACTGGGTCAAAAAGCACTTTGTGCCAAAATATGGCTTGCTCATAAATTGAGCTGATCCCAGGGATACATAAAACAGAGAGCAACGCAATAAACATGTCACTGTATGACTCACGTCTATTGTGTGCTGATGATTCATAATCACAAAGTCTGGTCCGCAATTCAAAACTTTGTATTGTTTGTGGGTGGGTGGGTGGGTGGGGGGGCGCTTGGAAATGCGACAGCTTTAGACGTAACACGATAAATTACAACGCCAAGCACGTGCACAACGCCCCCCAGCAGCGGGCAACGCGTTTACTAAACGTGACAATCAACTATGTAATCAGGAGTGTCAGCTTCATCCGTCCGAGGCGAGGATGAGGAAGCGAGTCGGAGATGGAGCGAAAAACCAAAAAAAAAAAAGGAATACGTGGAGCACACGGAGAAAAGGATTTTCCAGAAAAAGTGCATTTAATTTCATGTCATTTCTGGCTCAGTCGAATGAAAATGATCCCTAAAAGGTCGTGAACGTCTACCATCCAAATGCATCTCTCGTCGAGCCTTTTTAAGTTAACGCCCAGATGTCAACAAACCTTATCCGTAACGCTTAATTATCTTGCAACCCCAGGTGGGCGTCACAGGTTGAAAGATGGCAGCTCCCGTTGGTTTCTCGCTATCACCGGAGTGCACGCCGTGACATTCGTTCTTCACATTTTAGGAAGGCGACGGGCCGAATTTAGCTCCGCATCGCGTGCTGACAGCACATCCTGTGGAGGCCGAACCGCGCGCGCGTGAAAGCTCGCGGCCGTCCTCTGTGCCGAGAGCAGGGAACGCGGCGCCCGCGCGTACGTGCAAACCAGCCGACGCACGCGACCGCGCCGACTGCGGAGAGAGCGGCCCAGGGACAACTTCCCTGAAATGCACCCTGCCCCGGTGCCAGTGCCGAACCGGGGACGGAGGCTGGATCTTTATCTTAATCGCCAGCTTCCTGGCTCTTCCTCCCCTTCAACGCGCGCGCACACACACAAGCTCCAGCACCAGCCTCCCGAAATGTTAATAGGGACACCCACACACACACACACACAGAGCGTGACGGTAAATGAAAAATGTTCCTGCGGGGTTCCCTTGCTCGCCCGAGTGTCACGCGCTCAGGCGGGACAGGATGAGTCCCGCGATGACTCTTCCAGTCGTTGCGTGCTTGCTGCGTGCCAACTGGAGTCTAATGGAGGATATAGATCACACAGACAGACTCCCTCCCCCGCAGCAAAGGCAGCGACTGCAGAGCGCGGCCAAGAGGCAGCATTTGAACGGGGCGGGAGATGGATTCGGCCCCTTGCACCTCTCGTGTCATTCACCTCTGAAGAACTCCAGATCCCGTCCAGAGAGGGAACGTGACGGAAAACACCCTGTTCTTGTTCGGCTGCAGTAAATCACACACCAGCTCTTGCCGCGAAGGATACAGAGGGGGGAACCAACTGTTGGCTCCCCGCACTGTTAGGAATAACAGCTCTCGAAATCCAAGATAGCTCTCTTTTACAAGCTTGGCAGCAAGCTCCGTGGCGACACGATGACACACTGCTAACTCAAACCATGGTGGGAGTTTTGGGGCTTTATTTTTAAAATTAATTTCAGCATCAAAGAGCAGCTGTCCCAGATAAATGTTCCAGGCTTAAGGAGGATCCCCCAAAAAAGTGTTTTTGACCAACCAGAAGGTGGCATTTCAATGCAGTGTGGAATGATTAAATTGGGGACGAACACACACAGAATCCCACAGTGTGTGTGCGTGCGAGTGTGTGCGCGTGTAAGCCCACCCTACGCAAATTCTAATCCACTGCCGTAACCAGAGGGGATCCCAGCGAGGGTGGCAGACTGTAACTGTCGCACCTCGGTGACACCAATCCGGAGCCATTTTCTCATGCCTTCTCTGGACTTTTCGCACAACAGATAGTCTGGCTGTGATACAGTCTCACCTGCTGGAAATAACTCCATTCGGTTTACGGGCGGCGCCTCGGCCGAGCGCGCGGGAGATGGGGCAGACACGTCGTCAACATTCCCACTCGCTCGCTGCGATGCTCCGGGCAATTAACGGCCCTATTCACGCATCAACTCGACTGGATATTGCACAGATTTTGCACAAGGCAACTGGCAAAGATAAATCTGTTTAATGTCCGGTCCGACTAATTTGTGTCTGAAAGCATGTTAGGAGAAGCTCCACTTTGGTTGGAAGAGAATTTCAAGAGCCAAACCTGTCACATTTCATATTGCCGTTTGCATCAGCAGAAGTGACAGTGTTTTATTCTATCAATAAATCTTGCAACTGAGAAGAATTTCAAACGGATGCAAACGATGAGGCCGCAGAGCGGAGGGACTGAAATTGGACCACGGCTGCTGTGCAATGCGAGGCGTAAACGCACATGGCCTCAGACACATTAAATCAAGCGCGGCCGCAGCTAAACACACGTTAGGTTGCAATGAATGCACCAGTCTCAGTGTCGACTTAGCATCAGTGATCATCACTGTGTGAGCAGCAGTGCTGGTCACTCTGCGCCACATGAACCCCAGTGTCTCTCCTCTCTCTCTCACTCACTCACACACACACACACACACACACACACACACACACACACACACACACACACACACACACACACTGCTGCCCTTATCCTTTCCCTCTGGTGAAGGACAGACAGAGGATGTGTCTATGATCAGGAAAGACTCACATTTCCTCTCTGAGGTTTCACATTCCTGGGATTCCGTCTGAAGACCACTGCAGCCCATTTAAAACCATTCCCCATATGGAGGGGTGAAAAAAAAAAAAAGAAACTCCGGGCAGGCAAGAGGATGGCTTTGTAGAGCTCTGAGAGTTCATTTCGCTTTATAGTATTAATCTTCCCTTGCAGGCAAATTGAAGCTGCTGTTCGCTTGTGGCACACGGTGCTGAGTGACAATTGACCCGACCAAAAACCATAGCATGACAGAACACCAATATCTGTGTCGTTGCAAAAGCAATTGTGGTACAGGTTAAAAAAACAACTTTCTCATCAGAATAAAAGAATTTTAGGTTCTCTGTTCAGCAGTGGCATCGGCAAAAACACCGCCAGACACAAATTCATCGATGTGAAACCTGAAATGCGACAAATGCCATCTCCTGACTAGTAAGTCCACAGCTCTTCAGGGCAAACCAGAAAACGTTTGCAAAGATACAAAAAGCATATGCGGTAAATAACTTGGGAGTATTACTATGAGGAAAGTCATATGAAAAAGCATTTCTCATGTGTTTTTCCTCTATCCCTTCTTTATATACCACAATGAAAAAAAATATCGAAATACACCAAGGACATTTAGAACACCAACAAGTGTGACATAATGTTGTTTTATCAAAACTAAATAATGTCCTTAGGATTAGATGATCAAATAAAATATTTAAATGACGATATGGATAACGAGTGTTGAAAAATAACCAGATTAACGACTTCGAAATACCATAGAAATCGGAATGACCAGTATCACAGAGTCTTAGTGATATCAAGCTATGGGGGTTTAAATCGAAGGAAAACTTTTAGGGGGAAACCCAGTATGCTAAAGCAATGAGTAGCCTCGAGCAACGTTAGCCAGCTAGCACATTAACCTACAACATAAACAGTTACAGCAGGTTCAGGCTATTTTGTTGCTAACGAGCAATGCTTACTTAGTGCCTTTAGTGTCGCTTAGTGCGTTAGCGTGAGCTACATCCTTTCAACAATTCAAGTGCTATAAAATTATAAACATGAAGGTACAACATGCATCGAAACGTTTGTATTACACTCGCCAGGGTCCTGTTGTACTATCAGCAGAGGTTAGTCAACCTGGCTGGCTAACAGGCTAACTTGCTAACGTTTCCGAGCAGCGCAGGAGGGGGTTTAAATTCGCTTACCTGTCAACCGCAGCTTTACTGGGCCATTTCTCCTAACTCCTTGGTTAGACATTCCCCTCTGTGTTCCAGCTTGTTGTGTTCACAAAAAGTCTCTAAATCATGTGTCAGCGTGTGAGTTTCTTCAAATAAGGTGTCTCCCAAAACAATCCCTCTGCTAGCTTTGGGTTAGCTTGTGCTATCACCATAGCAAATCACGCCGACTGATGCAACATAATGGTATCATAAACATATCGCTGGGATAACAGTCTCATCCCGAGCCCCCAAAATGCAAATAACAATGTTTCCAGGCGCCGTTCATGCCGCGAGCCACGGGTACTGATACAAATCAGGTGAACGGTTTGCCCTCCATTCGGACAGGCGTCTACTCTGCCCGGGCAGCTCAGACTGAAGTTGGTGGTGGTGATGGTGAAGATTGCGCTCCCGTCGACAAGCGGAGAGGCTCAGGGAAATCAGATGTAGAAGCACATCCGCTACTGCCGTTCAAAATAAAAGCACGGTTAATAATGTGATGGTCCAGCGAAATGGGAGAGAGCAATGTCCTCTTTCGAGGATAGAATTAGTGCTCATGAGCTAGCTTGCAAAAACCAACACGACATCCATCGTGCTGCTGTAAAAACTAGGGGAAAGTCCTGAAAAGGTCCAGTCGTTATATTACCCCACAGATTTCTTATTTTGAAGGAAAATCTTCTTCCGGTCTTAATTTTGACATCTTTGTGCAGTCTGTGGACACGAATAAGCCGAAAAATTCATGTTAATACTGTTAGAATATAGCTTGAGTGGTTTCAACACATAATAAATGTAAATATTCACACCGCATTAATCATTCGGTTTTGAGCAGATACGAGTAGAAGAGAGCATTGATGCTTTGTTATCGGGCTCAGCTAGCAATTTTAAATATATAAAAATGAAATAAGTAACTGCTATAATACGCCACGCGTGCGCCAAAACATTAACGCATAAAAACACAAGTCCTGAGTGCCTGTCCCATTCATCAATAAGAACCACCAAGCATAATGTGATTTGTCCTGAGAGAAGATAATGTAGATACAGGTCTGGGGAAAGTGACTCAACATCACTTCTCTGGGTCTGTTTTTCCTCTTTCCTGAGCCCAACGATGCATTAAAACACAGATCTCACTCATGAAATAGTTTGCATGCACCACAAACACAGGATCCCTGGAAGATGTAGGCTCACGAGCAAAGAGAACACACACAGTGCCACCTAGTGCTGTCATGGACACAGAACCACCTCCTCTCCCTTGTCTCCCAGTAAGAACTGTCAACTCCTTTACGTTTTCACCAAATAAATCAAGCATGTTTCCCTGTACATAGCACACTTTACACCTGAAACACACATCAAGAAAATAAGAACCTTGTGGATTAATTAAAATTTATTTACATTTTTTTCCTCAAAACAGGGATATTTTGTCCTTGTACTGTTATGTGCAAGGATGAAATGTCTAAAACCATTACAAAAATATAAACAAGGTTGAAATTTTCTTTTTGTTTACGTTACAAAAAACTAAAAAAAAAAAAATGGACATGTTAAAATTGGAAAGTGCTTTGGTCTTTGGAGATCTGGAAGGAATAGCCATCTGCTGTAGCTTCAGGAATCACAGACTCATCATCTTCATTCTGAAAGACATAAAGAAATGATTTATGTCCAACGTGGATCATGAAAGCAAAAGATTTATCTGAAAGCTTTTGGTCAGAGAATTGACCTGGAACTGCATAACATTGATGAAAATTTACAATGACCAATGTTTCAATGCATGCATGGTAGCCTAGTAGAAGCCAACCAACAGCACAGGTTACTGTATGCCTGCACCACACCAGTGTTTTAGCTTTCCATGTCTTGTGCTTGCTCCATGATAAAGTAGTGTGCATCATATTTCACACATCACCTTTCTACCAATCTTTATAAAAATCCATCAAGTAGGTTTTGCGTAATCCAACAAACAAAAAAGACATGGGCAAAAACATAACACACTAGGTGCTAGTCCACCTTGTTTTGCAACACAGGTTGTGTGCAAAATTGTGTCTCGACACCTCAAGTGAAGCCACTGTGGTCATCAAAGAATTTAAAAACCAGGTTGCATTTGTATTCAAATGTCAGCATCTCGATAGAGAGCTCTGATCTACCCCAGTGTGGTGGATCAGCCGTCACCTCAACCACTTTCACAGTGATTCCTGCGTGGCTAGTTTGAAGGGATGCTGTCATCAGTAACCCTTACCTCTTCAGAGAAAAATTTGTCTATGATGTTGAGAGAGGACTTGTACACAGCTTCATTGTGATGAGACTGCAGTGCTTCAATCTTTTCCAAACCACCCAACTCCTCAATCATTAGGCAGAGTTTCTCCGTCTCACCAGCTTTGGATGCCATCTGTGGGGAATGGAAAGAAAAAGCTGTAAGAGTTTCCTCACACATGAAATGAGCCTGTGACCATCCGTTGTAATCCTCGACTGCAGGGAATCAACCTGCATTATATAATCTCTAATGTGAGGGAAAATTTCTTCCACTCAGTTCTCGGCAGTAACCTAACATTAGACACTTACTCATGGCTGGCTCCCTGAGGATGGTTTGAAATTTAGTGCCGTTGCTGTGAGCAACACCAATGCAAAGACAGCAAAAATGGCTTAAAATGGGACTTTTTAAAAATCTTAAATCATATACCTGTAAGATATTATAGACAGCATCAAGGATAACTAAGATGATCTTGCTGTCTTTGACAGTCAGTAGGTGGAGCAGGGGCCCCAGCACATTGCAGTGGACGAGGTAGGCCACTTGCGTCATTGTTCCGCCACTGGTGAAATTGGTGACAGCCCATATTGCCTCCTTCTGGGTCTTGTAGTCTCCCTAAAAAGAAAATAAATATGTTTCAGGCCAGAGAAAAGCATAAAAACATAAAGATACAAAAATGATTCTTCATGAAAAAACAAACATTAGAAAAACTTAGACCAGAGAAAATTATTTCATTTGATCTTAAAACTAAACAGGTATGCATAGTCTACAGCATATGTGTAATTACAGTACAGAAAAAAAGAGGGGGGGGGGCAGTGATATTTTTGGTTATGTAATATGACAATTTATTTAACACTGTGATTCTGTGCCCAAGACAGTAAAATATGTACTGCGTGTGCAGCCAAAATGCGCTGCACAGTCTTTTAATGCAACCAGCGCACACACACACACACACACACCTCCTGTTTGCTAATGGGCTTGACCAAGGTTCTGGTCTCAGAATTGCAGTTGGAGCCCAGATTCTACTTTATGGCTGTTCATTGAGCAAGCAGGGTGATTATATGCAGAGGAAAACCTCTCCTACACTGCTCAATAAAATTTAACTCGACCAATAAATCAATGAATCTCATTTGGACTCATGCAACAAGCCAGCTATGTTTTCTGTCGGCTCCGGCCTTCTGACCTGTTCGAGGATGTCGACCAGGATGGGGACCAGTTCTGCATTGATAACCTCCTGAATCTGGGTCTCCTTGCCAGCGGTGATGTTGGACACCATCCAGGCTGCCTCTTTCTGGATGTTGGGGTTTTGGTGGCGCAGCAGGCCGGGTAACATCGCCAGGGCGCCTGCATTCAGAACAGACTGGGTCTGCTCATCTGTCCCGGTCACAATGTTGCCAAGTGACCGCAGGGCCGGAGTCTGGGAGCAAAAGAAAAACAAGCACATGCAGTTTAGAAACAATAAGTCATAGGGATGATGATGATGAAATGTAGTGAATACAATATGATTTGATTTCTAAATACTGTATTGCCTCTCTGAAGTCACTAACAGTGCAGGCGTGACAGAACATGTGATTTTTCAGTGAGGTTTTCAGGTTCTGCACACATGACACTCAGCCACGACTCATGGTTATGAGAGCAGATGTTCAAAAAGTGAACTCAGGAGAAAGTGGTCTTCTTCAACTTTATGATAAGGGTGAAGTAGACAGTTGAATTTTCAATGTTGCAGTGAATGAGCGTGAGATTTGTAGAAAGGGCACCCATTGTGCTTTCAGATGACAGATATAACAGGATCTTTTGAGATGAACAGACTACAGCACATACCACAATGGAGAGCTCCCCACAGGCGAGCAGCTGTACCAGGCGGGGCACCAGGCCGGCCTGCACCACCACCTCTATCCTCTCATTGGAGCCATCGGTCAGATAGGACACGGCCCAGCAGGTGTCAGCTAGGACCTCCCTGTCGTCGTGGTGCAGGACGCGCACCACGGCCGGAAGCAGCTGTTGCACGGCCGCCAGGGGAGGCGCTGGGTTCTTGTTCCGGCACAGGTTGGACAGCGTCCAGGTGACGTTGCGCATGTAGCCCGACTGGTATGGTGGGTGAAATCAAGTGTTATTATAACAAAGTGTCTGACAGTTGTTAGAGTAACAGTCAGTGTACAATTACACTGACAACACTCAGGTTTATTCAGGACCTCAGGACTGTGTAAATGAGTAGTTTGGATTATACCCTTTTTTTTTAAAGTAAACTGTGGTAGATATGTTCACTTGCTCGCTGCAATTTACAAAAGGATTTATCAAGGAGAGTGCACAGCTGTGGATACAGGTGCAGCTGCACCCAACAGGGGACAGATATGTAGAACCACCGAGATGTAGGTGATTTGCCAAGCCACACAAGTCTAAATGTTTTTAAATCAGTGCTAGAGGCAATGTAACACGCTCACATCTTCCTAATCTTCCTAAATCCAAATATTTGACCAGGGTGTATGAGAAAAACGCCCGAGACCCATTTTAACTTCATGTACATAACTGCGTATCTCTATTATATCTGGATAGGACATACAGGTCGTAACAGGGCCACAGTCACATGTTATATTAAAGTCCCTCTTAAGCCCAGTAGTGCAACCATGTTTATGAATGGAAACTCACAGGTAAGACAGACAGGTCCGGGGTCGCCAGCACGGCCAGGAGCGGCTGGAGTCCACCATGTTTGATTACTAGGTCTCGAAAGTTGGATCCATCACCTGAGTTTGGACAAAATCCATTTTCAGTTGCCTCCAGTCAAAAGTGCAATCTCAGAACAGAAAAAAAGTGCATTACAAAAACTGAGAGTGGTGATGCTCTGAAAGACCATGATTCCATTATCGCTCATGATTCACTTCTGGATAATCAACTCAGTGTGTCAACACACTTTAGAGTTGATTGCTCACTCTTACACACTAATCCATCCAGTATTACAGTCTGAAGAGACCGACAACACCTCCAGACAAAACAAAGGAAGCATCAGTACAAAAAGATCCTCACATCACAACTATCACGGCTAATAAGATCAACAATGTAACACTGCAGGAAATAGTAATGGCACAACCGATGTAAAAATAAAGATCTCAACCACAATGAGACAAACTACAGTACCTGCTATGTTACCCAGGGCCCAAATGGCCTGCTCGCTGATGTGCGGATGGGGTGATGTCACGAGATTAATGAAGGCTTGGATGGCCCCTCCTTCCACTACAGCTGTGGTCTGGTCCGATGTACCTGAGGCAATGTTCGTCAGGGCCCAAGCCGCCTCAAACTGGATGGGAGGACATTCACACAACGCCAGAAAACTAACGAACCTTGGGATGAGCTTGGCAGCAATTATGCTGTCAATCGGTGGGTGCTTTTCTCTGGAGAGGAGCTTTCTATACATCAGAGGGGAAAATAAACAGACACGATTGGAAGGTTAATCATGGGAATACAACTAGGAAAGTCGTAGTAATATCTAGCTGGAGGGCATTACAAGAGATATCATGTTGAACAGGTTTGGGAACAGAAAATTGCTTTCATGCTTAACACAAACAAGCCACATGAATCTGATCAAATGCTATGACAATTTGAACAAGTGTTGGACATCAAGACCTCGCTTTTCTGTACTGTAATAGAACAGGTTTATAACAGTAACACATTACAACTTTCATTCCAAAACAACTTTTACCTGGCCGCCTGCGTGGCCTGCAGCTGCTGCTCAAGGTTCTGGCTGTTCACACCTGCTACAATCTCCTCCACAGACCAGTGCTGTAGAAGCTACAGAAACAGAAGAGGATTACTTATCTGGCCGGGCAACCTGGGACAAACGGCAGCTAATAATAACTGACAATATTTACTCAGACATGCTTGGAATATGTTTAGGTGGAGGTTGCAGGATAAAGCTGTCAGGAACCCCACTTAAACCAACTGGTAAAAAAAGTGGGATAGCCTTCACATTGTTATCATCAGGTATGTGTTTGCACCACAGGTTTCTCACTGACCTTTGGCCAATGCGTACAAACAGAGCCAAGTGACCCCTTTTCATTATCAGCCTTTAAGGTTCAACCTGACTATACTCTTTCTCTTGGGATAGTGGCATGTGTTGGGATGCAGAGTGACGTAGCATGTCAAAATATAAAGCATACATAAAGGTCTCCGACATGAAAACACATGGAAAACCCTCTGAATTCATTTCAGTTGCATCCTGTCCACTCTACCCAGCCAAATCAGTGTGTGTGTGTGTGTGTGTGTGTGTGTGTGTGTGTGTGTGTGTGTGTGTGAGAAAGTGGCAGAAGAGCAGTCTCACTAAGAGGGGGTCACTAAGACTGACGACCTGTGCGTTTGGATCTTTCTCTTGCAGGGGATAGGCCGACTCGTCCAGAAGACTGTGGACATTTCTCCTCTTCAGGATCTGATCATCTTTCTTTGCTTTTCGGAGCTCCACGTTGACTTCCGCTCTCCTGCGCCTCAGCTCCTGCAGATGTCGTCGCCCATAAAAAAATATGTATTAATGCATCGCTGTAAAACAGCATGGTGGACGATTATCTACATTATTTATGGTGTTACGCTGGCCATCGGTGGTAGGGCTTACATTGGCATCTTTCCCTTTGTTTTTGAACTGGGTGAGTCGAACTCCGCTGTCGCCGCCAGCTGACATTCCTGACCGTTGAGCAAGACAAACGGTTCCAATAACGTTATACTCACTCCCTGTGAAAAGATATTCATTTAATGTTAGGATCTTAAAACAGCTGCACCAATGGCTGCTTTCACTAGCGTCCTCTGGTTAGTTTCAGTTAGCCGGCAAGCGGTACGTTAGCCAGCAGGCGACTCGGCTAGTCGAAAAGCCGAGCCGGTTATCTAACACCATGTGGGCCATTACACACGGAGCCTGTCCGGTAAAATAACTCCCATCAAAATCCACCGAAATTCATAGGAGCGTGATTCATACAATCAAATTCTAAGCAAAGGCAATAAATGAAACGATTAAAGCAAAGTAATAAATGTTTAAAAGGTACATTTGCGTACCCAGTGTGTGCGACGTGCTTACCTTTCAGATTTCTCGGAGGTTTTTTTTCCTACAATGATCGTGACGTCACGTTTATGCCGCCTGTATTTGTTTCTGTCTTCTGATTGGTCAGTTGGCCTGCAGGGTCCTCCCCATTGCCTTCGGATAGAGAAAACGCTGCAAACAACAAAACCGTTGTCAAAGGCAACCACTGTCAGTATCGCGAGATCAAACGATCCCAATTTCTCATTGTGGACTATTGCGGCCATTGCTTGTACACTTATTGCATCGTGAGTAACATATCTACGCAATAGACTGTATAGTCCATATGGAATGTTGAAATATACAATAAATCATTAGGGTTCAGCTGTCTGTTGAGGTTTGATAAGGGCTATTTCTCTCTATATGTGGCGTAATGACCCAGTGGCCTAATGGATAAGGCATCAGCCTCCGGAGCTGGGGATTGTGGGTTCGAGTCCCATCTGGGTCGTGTTTAGCTTCCTTTTCCGGGTTCAAACAAGTGTGATTTTCACACCAAGCAGGACGGTGAGATAAAAGACTATCTCTCAAATCAGATTAAGCAGTAATTGGTTAATACACCTGAAGTTTCAACCTTTTGTGACTGTTGTAGCCTGATAAAGCCAGAATTAAATCAGAGCAGAATGCCTGATCTTTTATTCTAGGCTGCACTGTTGCAAAACCTTATTAACGGGGATCAGGATTCTGGAGGAGTCTCCAGTTGATCCAAAATGTTCCAATGACAGTACTGACAGGAACTATGAAAAGGAAGTGTATTTCTCCTCTTTACTGGTTCCCTGTAAAAACCAGAAGGAAATTTAAAATCCTCTACATCAACTGCAAAGCCCTTAACGGTTAGGGAACATCATGTCTTCAAGAGCATTCTTCTACCCCACAACCTTGATGCCAGGTTGAAGTGATGGTTGACCAGTATTTAGAAGCAAAAGGGTTCACTGCCCTCGAGTGGGGAGAACGAGAAAGTGCAGCACAACGTTAAATTCTTCAAACCAGCGTTAAAGCTGTAATTATAGCACCAGGCGTACTTCCGGGGAATACTTTCAAAATTCAGTGACCAAAGTGAAGAACTCAGAAACTCTGTCAAACGTCATCTTGTTCGTCTTGGTTCGACCTTTCAAACTGTAACCAGGTCAGTACTTCCTAGTTGCATTATTAATTATTTATCTTTTTTCTTGGTTACCCATCTCTTTCTAAATGTGATTATCTGCACAAACGATTTATCAGATTTAACGTTATACTGCAGTTAATCACTATGACCACCAGAATGCAGTGAAGACTCACGAATTGAAATACATTCAGGTCAACTGTCACATATACGGTGAGCAACCTATACAACTTTATCCAAACTTTAAAAAGTGAGAATTTTATATTGCTACAAAAACTTCACATATCTGTGGGGAAAAATCAGTTAAGTAAAGCGTCAACTCAAAATTCTGAACATTCTTTTGAACATCAGATCTCAGAAAGGTAAACCGAGTTCCCTTTTATACGAAACCCTACTTCGTAAACAGCAGATAATACCTACGCAGAGCCTTACTTCCCCTCTTATATTGTAAACAACCATTTATGAATGAAAGGATTGTCACATCAAAGTGCTTAATTCGGTGTTTGGGACGTCCCACCACCTCCGTTTCCATCTCACTGCAGAGTGGGCCGTATAAAAATCCCAGGAATCCCAGCTCTGCAGCAGAACCTTTAAGTGTGTCGGCACTGAACATCCAGGATGGCAGGGATTATTCTGTTTCTCTTATTTCTAGGGTTTCCTCTTTACAATACAGATGAGCATGTCGTTAATGGTGAGTGTAAACTTTGGGGTTTTTTATTAAGGATTTTGTAGAGCCTTTCATCTTGAGTGGGGCAGACTTTGTCCTATGCTCCCTTGTTGCTGTAAACCACCTCGTGTTAAAGACATTTATTAATGGTGGAAGTTAATGTTTTTGTTTCTGTATTCTCCTCTGTTGTTGTTTGCTTTTAAACTCTGTGGGACCTTTAGCTTCGGATCGAACGACTGCATGGCGTTGATTAATTTACATATCACTGTTCATCATTCCAAAATGTCTATAAAAACTTCACAGTATGTTCGGCAAATTTACCAAAGAGTATAATTCTATTGTTTGTTTTTTTTAATTACCATAAGAAAAGATTAGATCCCAAAATTAATTACATTGTTTCATTTAAGCCTATTTGACTAAGACTCAGCTTCATTTTATAATTTTGATGGTTTGGGTTGTTTTATGACTTTATTTAATTTCAAGTTACACTTTTCCAGACCATTATTAAGATCAGTGTGATTAACTTCGTACTAACAACATATCCTTCATATTATTATTAATTATTCCTTTATTATTTCAGTTAAGGCAAGAAATAACTTAAGAAAGTTTTTAAAGGAGTTCCACAGTTACCACAGGTCTTAAATTATCTGTCATAGTTTAGGAATAGAGGGGCTTTGATTGTGTAGATATTACATCAAAATTTGTACACTGAGTGCAGATTTGTGTCTGTTTAATCTTCAGAGCTGTACACACTGATGGAAAAGGGTCAGAGCAGCTTTGTGGACCCAGCTACGAGCAACCAGAGCAGGATGGTGGTCAAAGAGCCATCCCTGCCCATCAACGAGCTCCTGGAGAAAAGCAGCAAAACCAGTGATTCCAAATTCGCCCTCCATCCTCTGCCCTCAGCTGTGTGGCCCAAGCACAGTGACCTGGCCCCCATCCCTCGCCACCAAGCTCCCCACAACAAGAGCAAGAAGGGGCCAAAGAGTGACCGTCTGCTGGAGCACAACAGCGAGAAGACCAGAGGAGAAGTTGTCGGTTTGATTCCCAAAACCCCGCTGACGGGAACTGCAGCCACCACCGCCAACCGCACAGTGCAGAGGACCAACCCGGACACCCAGGGCAACATCAGCCCTCCTCAGCAGAGCGAACCAGAGGGGCACCCCAACTCCAGACCCAGGGGTCCGCCCCACGCGCAGCCTCAGGCTCAGCCGCACCAGCCGGCGCCCTCTCCGCGGAGAGATCACCCCAACCGGCGGCTGGACCCAGAAGAGAACCGGCCGGGGAAGTCCGGTCTCTATCAGTCAGGCATCGGTGCAGCGAACCGGAACAACAGCCGCCCACCCGTCGTCTTCAACCGGCGCTCCTCCAGTCTGCTTTACCAGTTCGACATCCTGAGGCGAGGTATGGGAGGATTTGTTGTATCTTGACCCTGAACTCTGACCTCTGTGTGCTTGAGCAGTACTATCATCTTTACTATCCCTATGGGGATTACATATTTCAAAAGATTGAAATTATGTAAGAGTTAGGCCAGCTGGGAAAAATCTTTGATGCTCCACATCAGAGTATTTATTACCAGTAATAATCTGGGCATTATGACCTTTTTGTAAAATGCATTTTTCTCCAAAGAAAATAGGGCCTGGCCTTTTTGTAAGCATGCCAACTGGATTTCACCTCAGTGCTGACAAAGTTTCCAAACTGCCTTTGAAACAAAGGAAAGCATTTGTTGCATGTCATCCCTCATCTCCTGCCTAATAAAAGTTTTTAAAAAATCACCCCCCAAACCACTTAAAACAAAATTATATTTGGCACTTTTTTGGAAATAAGCCAGCTATACAGGGTTATACACATCACCAAATAGAGTTCACACACTAAGAGCTATAATAACGGTGATGCGTTTCCTCATCCAGTGTCCCCTGCTACCAATTACAACCACTTCCCCTGAAAATCTAGGTGTGGTGGTGTGCCACTTTGTGTGCAGCCTTTTTTGGAGGGGGAGGCTATAATGATAACTGATGCACGACAAGCGAGGCTGTTCTGATACTGTACATGACATGGAAAATGTTAAGACTGATGTGATCCCATCACACGTACCGCCCTCCTCCGGTCCCCTGCTGAGGAATGTGACGCCTGGGTTTTGTAATGACAACCTCGTCCTTTCTAATGGACGCTGGAATGAGAGTCTGGCTCCGTACAGGCACACAGGCAGACAGACTCTCTCCTTTTTTCCTTCTTCTTCTCATCCCTCCACCCTGTCCTCTGCTTGTCTCCTCCTCTGCAGAGTCTGACTTCACACATGATGCCTTCTGCATGAGCGAGTGCAGGAAGGAGAAGGAGGAGAGAGAGTATTACTGCTACAGTGAATTTGGTATGTACATAATGAGGGACAAACAAGACTCTTGCCAATTTTTACAAATAGGAAGTTGGTATCCATCTTCTAATTCAACTTTTGGCAAGAAAACCAATAAGCATATTGCCTGTGTAAATGTTGAATTAGTCCTTCAAAAAAGCACTTTAAAGTTGACATTGTTCCATCACCCCCAGATTCATGATGGGATACTGTACATTTCAAGCATTTTGACATATCTCGATGTTTTCCATGTCCCCCTTAAACAGCTGTCAATGGGATAGTTTACGACATCGAGGTGCTGCGTAAAGGAATACGGCTTGTTACACTGATGGTGAACAGTGACGGTTTCTACAAGATGAGTCGTCTCTATGTGACTCCAGACAGCTTCTTCTTCAAAGTCCGCCTTCTCATCCTGGACACGTACAAATGCAGCAAACCCTGCCCTGATATCAAACTTGGTGAGTGTAGACAGAGTGAATGAAAAAAAAGCCTCAGAAAACCCAAAGATCTGCCACTCAGGTTGGAGACTGACTGAGAAACTTGTAAAAAGAAAAAAGAAAAACAAACACATAAATCCCTCATAAAACTCTAGCAACTGTCTCAGTCCTTGAAAAGGATTGCTGTTGCAATTTGAGTTCCCTTCGCTAATGAACTTTGGTGTTAGTTTTATTGTGTGGGTAATCATAAAATAAAATAGAAAATATCCTTTCATTGATACTTGACTGATGCTATACTTAGTTGTTAATTTTGCTGGTCCCATTTATTGACACTCTTCAAGATGACAGTTATATATTGTGGGTCATGTCCAGAGTTTGATCATTCATATAACACAAGTATATTTCTTAAGACTCATAAGTCTGTAACATGTACCCAAAAAAGCATCCATTTGTGGTATCAGCAGGAGCAGTTACAGCTATGTGTTTAGTGGAGACTTGAAAATTGCTTGATCGATTGTTCCCTGGTCACTTTAACATTCCCTCTGATTGTTCCTCAGGGACCAGATACATCATAATGGGTCAGATCTACCACCGGAGGCGCCACCTCCCCAGTGACCTCCTGAACCTGCTGGGGGGTAAACTGAAGCCCGGCGACGGCCTCCTGCGAAGCAACAACTACGTAAAGAGATTCAACAAGCGGAGACACCAGAAAGCCCTGGAGGCCACCCGCTCCAGGTGTAGGTGAAGCAAACGTAAGGCTCCTGCCCCCCTCTGCAGGGGAAGAGACATTGCAGCTCAAGTGAACTGATCACAACTAACCCCCTCAGTGTTGTGAAAGAGAGAGAGGACTTTTTGTAGATGGCGTGGATTTACGTTCATATGGACTGCTATGGTGTATCATAATGTAACAAAATTAGTTCATAGAATGGGTTTATTTTGCGTTTTATGTGGGACTTTTTTTGGTTTTATTCATGTGAGCTTAACCAAACCCGATATTTGTCCTGAGAAAGAAACGTTACCATATCAGATCCAGCCTTTTTATTCCCACTATAATCTAAGCACACAACAGAACACATGCTAGCACTTTTACACAATACAGAAGAAAAACTTAATTTCCATCAAACATATTGGGTTTTAAAATAATCACAATTGCTCACTGGTTTAGTATTTCAGTAAGTTTAGGAAACTTGGCTCTTGTCAAAATTTTCACAAATTTCAACAATGATATCTTGTCTCATCTCATCAGTGAATCGACGGTGCCTCTCAATTGATATGAATGCAAAAATGTTGTATTGCACTGAATAGTATTGTATTGTAACACCAAAATCCAGTGCGCGTAGTCCCTGCAATTGTTATTGGTAAGCAGGAAATGCACTATTATTGTTACAAAGACCAAAGGGAGGGAATGAAGGGCCTGAAACAGCAACAACAAACCCCAGTGGAGGAGGAGGAGAGAGGAAAAGGGGGAGAGAGAGAAAGAGAGAGAGAGAGTACAGGACCTTTGCTTGTCATGAGAAGGGCTTATTTTTCTAACTTTAATTATGTGTCCAAGATGAAATGTCTGCACGAGTAGACTGGGACATAAAACAAGGCCATGCTGAATGAGGAAGGGGTGTGCGTTGTTGTAGGGACTAAGCCATAAGTCTAATCGCAGGAATCTGATCCTCTCCGCACCTGGACACATGACACGGAAAAGTGCCTCCATCACAGCCCCCTCTTTTGGGATGGCTCTTGTTTTCTTGCTTACACACAAACACATACTCCTTTGGGAAGGCCAGAGCCCAAAAGGAGGGTATTTCAAGTATTTAGGCAGGATCAGAGAAAGAGGCGGGCAAGGCGAAGATGGAGGAGGAATAAAGAGGGTTATGTAAAATGACACAGGGAGGGGAATTCAGGCAAGGGAAGGGATGTTGGGTCCGTCTTTCTGAAGGAGCAGCTTCTTATTTTATCAGAAATCCCTGGCTTGATTGTAGTACAACCCTGAGTTCATGCTTTTAATGAAAGGGAAAAGATTTGCACTGAATGCTTACATTGCTTTACAGGACACAAACTCAATAAAATTGTGTATTTGTTTTGTACTCTATGACCCTATGAGGAATTTATTTGTTTTTAAACCAACCCCCAACCCACTCATGCTATCATATACAGTACGTTTGCCCTCTGACTGAAACATTGATCCGCATTATTTATTCCTGGTGATTGCATGACAAGGAGCCCCTAAAGTAAGGCACTGTAATTATAGTTTAACAGCCATGGTCTCCGTCTGGCCTCCAGGAAGAAAGACTGACTGGGAATGTGGACATTGAGGCCGGCAGGGCTGAGCCTCTTTACTCCCCTCCTGTCCGTCTGTCAGCTCGAGCCGGTCAGTTCCCAGGCTCGATGAAGCCTCTATCTGGAATCAGCGCTGGAGGGAACAGATGCAGGCGGGCAGGAAACAGGAGCCTGCTCCACATCTTGGCTACTATCGCAGTGGGAGGACATTCCTCGTCGCGGAGGACGTAAAGGGGGAGGGGGGTGGGGGAGATGGGAATATCTCCAAGTTGTTTCCTGTGTGATAGCCCCCAAGCCACAAGAGGGGAGTGAGAGGAAGAGACTAGGGTGCTAAACTGAAACCAACCTGGGCTTGTGGTCATCTCTGGTGCTTTTCAGCATCGTTGTGAGCCTCTGGATTCATTTAGGGTTTGGGTTGGGAGTTAAGAGGGGGAAGTAGGGGAGAAGGGTGTGAGAGGAGAGATAAAAAGGTCAACCTTAGCCGTGGCTCTTGTGTGACATGTTGGTAATTTGATCACAGGGATAGTTTGTGTGGGTTTTTATGGGGGTCATGACCTTGCTCTTCACTGCTCTGAGCAGCAGCCTTAAAACACTTTTCCTAAAGTGGTAAACTATGGTTTGAACCTTGTTTCAAACACATTAAAGGGCCCTGGAAAAATTACTTGCTCATTTCCCCATCCATTTCTCCTACTCCCTGTGCATTGTATATGTATTTGTAGGTTTATTTACGTGTTGAACTTGAAGAAATGTAAATTTATTTGATAAATTGATATTGAAATAACATTTACCTCAGAGCCCCTTTAAAAGATGGAGCCTGGGGTCTTTCGGCCCCTTTAAGGTCAGATATAAAAATGTAAAAAAAAAAAATAAATCAATTGAAACCGCAGTATCTAATCCAGGATTATTTCAGTGTATTTACTTTTAAACCAGGTAAAGTAACAAGCAAGTTGCCATTCAGTCCGTATTAAGGTGTGCCCCAAGGTTCTATCCTGGGTCCTACTCTGTTTGCCTTGTTCTGTTTGCTTTTTCCTTGGGTAGATAGCAATTCCTTTTCTTAAGTAATGTTGGAGTATAAAAGATAATAATTATTACAGACAGCTGTAGTATTAACAGGGAATTAAGGAAGAAGGAAATGCAATAAAGATAGGGTGGCATTTTAACCTCTAAGCCACCAGGAAATTTAGTTGAGTAAAACTGAAGTCATTTCAAAGGTGCGGCTATGCTAAACTTTTACTTGGTCCTGTCTTATCATTTGTATCTCTCTCTACAATGCTGCTGCTGTACTTTTACCTAGGTCATCTTAAAATGTCTCGAAAGACAGATCTTGATTTCTGTATCATGGATTCCATTAAATTCAGAATCCACTTCAGGATTCTTGTGGTAACTGACCTTTACTTTCTTCTTTTTACATTATTTTAATTCTGCTTAAGTCTGTATTTTTTTTTTTATCATGAAGCAATTTGTGACATCTGCTCTTGAAAGGTATAAATTAACTCACTTGTAAAGAGATAATTGCATAATAATACAGTGTACAGTAACACACTTGGATAATATTTTATGATGAGGTAAGAAAAACCACAATCCAGTGTCTGTGAGGAGCAGATGCAGCCATAGAAAACACAAGTCTTAGGAAAACTGGTGTCAAAAACATTACTTTATAATCTAGGATGAAATGTCCTGTCAAGTACAAAAGAGAATCTCTACAGAGTTGCCACAGTCTGTTAGAAACATAGTACTTTTATCTGCAGGTTTGTTGCTTCAACATTACTCAAAAAACTGAGAACTTTTCATTGATATGAATAAATAATACAAGAAATGCAATGTCATTATAGAAGTTATGCTGAACTTGTTGGTTTCTTACAAAAAGAATGAAAAACTCTTTACAAGATTTACTGTGTCACTCTACCCCTTTCAAAACCTGTATGCTCACAATATGCAGCACTTTTAATATAAAGGGCAATTTCACCTAAATGTAGAGTTCACTTCAATTAAAGAGAAAAAATAGACAGTTAAAATATACAGACGGGCTTAGTTGCTGGTTCAAAGAGTTAAAAATAAAAGTTTCTACCTCTCTAAAAATCTTTAATCTCTACATATTTGGACAGCAGTAATATACAACAGAGATTACAAACAGAGGATGAAACACATCATCATCATATTACAAAATGATGGACATTTGTGTGAAAGACACACAAACACAGAAACGAAGACAGAAGCTACATTATCTCTCAACTCTTATACTCACAATAATAACAAAAAAACCTTTATGATCCAAACTGAAACATTTCCTGATTTTGAAATTAACACCAACTTAGAGACGACTGTAACTGTGTCTTCATGACTGCTCCTCTCCTACAAAAATGATAATCATACGTTACAAAAATGTTCCCAAATATGCTAAAAACGCAGCTATAAAATTTTCATACAAACCCCATGGTACAAAGACTCCCCAGTCCCCACTCAAAGTTTACTCCCAGACATGCTGCCACAAACCGCAACATAACTGAGTTGATGCTGAGTGGAAAAGTCCATTATCCAATTACTTAACCATGCTTTGAGGGCGAGTTGAGAGACATATGTGAGCCAACCTGTCAACTTCGGTGAAATATGCTGGAAGAAGTGGCTGATAGATAAGGGGGAGGGAGACTTACAGAATCAGCCACCGACAGAGATGGACACAGAGCGTTGAGGAGACAGTGTGTGTGCACGTGTGTGTATGTGGGGAGGTACACTACATGTGGGTTGATTAATTTTGGACGAGTTTCACCTTCTCTGAAGGCCTAACAGTCTCTTCTGCTCACCTCTTGTCCTCAACACCCATCAAAAAGGTCACGTTTTAAGGAGCTCAGAACTTAACATACTTCGCTTGCTTTTCGGAAGAGCACAAAATGGGAAAAGGTCAGACAAAGGGTCGGATGCAGCGGGTTCACTGGGTCTTTCCCCTCTGGGAATTAAGGTGAAGGTAGTACAGCCCTCAGACCAAATGTTGCTGTGCAACACCCATAAAGTATACAGTATGGTGGTGCTAATCGGATGAAGATGAATGTAAAAATTTTCTATTCCTTTGAAATCTAGCTTCTCTGTCATCTCAGCGCTCAGGCTACTGTGATAGGGAATGTAAATGAAATATGCAATAGAGAGACATATTCAGATTCTATGTGCCTGGTTCATGGTTCGAACTAGGCTACACACCTGAGGGTATAGTAATAGTGTGGTCAGAACAGCTGGACTCGCTGGAGTTGGGTATGACACGTGGAAGGTGCGTGTGTTCAATAACATGCTGCTTTCAGGCATGTGGTAGGTAAATGTGAAAGAATGAACTCCAAGTTGCTGTACACTGGTGTGAAGCCTGCAGATCCTTAACAGGTCATTGCTTGACATTTTCATTCCTAGCAGCGTGTAAGCTTAAACGGGATGAAAATGGAACGACGGATGGATGACGTCAAAGTTGAACCTCTCGGTGGGGAAAAACAAAAATAGTGGTCAGCGACAGAACGAACACAAGCTCTTTAAGAGAACGCTGCTGCCTTTTAGGTCAGAATGCCGCTGCGAATCCAAACGGTTGACTTATCTTATTTTATCTGCCATCTCGCTTCCCCCATCTGGATCTTTCTTCTCACGGAGGGCCTGCATTGACAGGGATGGCTGGTTAGGATGAAACAGGGCACCAAGCAGGGTGCGTGGCGACCCTGCCCCTGGTCTGAAGGTGGGACTTCTCTGTCACTATGTCCGACTGATGCTTTGGATGAAAAGGGGCTTTTGAATTCACTTCCTCCCCCTTTGCACGGCAATGGAAGTGTCGGAGGCTGGGCTCTCTTGACACCAGCGCGAGCTGACTTTCAGATGGGAGTGCACTTTCCTCTAGAGAGGACTCAGGTTCGGTTGCAGCCCGACTGGGACCACGGGGCTTTAATCATTCAGAAGAAACCACGAGCCTTGCCTTTTTGACACTTGGTTTTTAGGAGAGAGCTAAGAGGCTGCTGATTGTAGTTTGTTGTTATGAGACCTACAGAGATGGGCAAAGAGAGGAGGAAGAAACAGTTGGAAAACCTCTTTTCGTTTCCTTTTTTATTAAAAGCTTTACAATATGACAAAAATATGCACTAAGGGAAGTACAAAAACAAACAAAACAAAAACATGTATTGGATGCCAGTGGGTCAGACACTTTGACATAGACCAAGCAGCCATGTTGGTGAAATGTTACTGAAGTGTATGATGTGATGGTGGCCCAACGGTGTATATACAAGGGCTTTGTTTTTTGTAAAACTGGAGACTGCCAAGCTTGCCATATTTAGAACAGGAAAGCGAAACTAGATTTTTCTCCAATCTATTTTTACAGTTCCTACTATTATTTCCTTTAGAACATAAAAATAGTCCTTCACAAAAAGATATAATATGCACATAAAATAACATTATACATGGGTACAGCCAATAAAAAGAAACTATTAAATGTTGCATGCTTTAAAAAAAAAAAAAAAAATTCAGCTAAGAAATGAGGTAAAAATGTTCTGCTGCAGCACGTTATGATCATTACAATTAACGAAAGTACTGTCAAATTAAAAGATAAATTATCTGCGTGTGTGTGTGGAACTTATGTCAGATTTCACGATAAAAATTAATAGCTTTTGTTTTGTTTTTTTCAAAATTGAATCTCAAGAAAGAGAATGGCAAACTATTTTGCCTTATATCTAACTTAGACATAAACAAAATATCAGTCATCTGTTTCAAGAAGTGTAAGAAAATACATTTTCCCTTGGATGCTTTGTGTTACCAACATGGCTGCCATTATTAGACAGTAGAAACTGTTTGTTTTTTTTTCATTGCTTCTAAAATAAAAAAGGGTTCACACCTACAGTGTGGCTTAATATATGCACTTTCTTACAAAGTTTTAATGCTGTTTTAAACAAGTAAAAACAGCAACACCTGGGATAGCAAATTTTTTTTGTTTGTTTTAAGAGTGACCCCGGCACCCAGGAGTTTGACATCACAATCTGCAAGAGAGGGAGAGGGAGAGGGAGAGGGAGAGAGAGAGAGAGGGAGAATGGATGGTGTAAATACATGCGTGTGAAGCACATCACCGTTTTAGGCACATAAAGCTGGATGCAAACCACAAGACTCACTGTGCGTCAGAGCACGAAATGCTCACAGAAACTTCATATGTAATGAGACGAGAAGGCTGAGATCCCCTCTGAATTCCTCCAATGAACTCACCGTGAACTGTTATAAATCAATAAAGTCATGGGAGATTGAATGGCGGGATACGCAACTCAAATCAATCAAACTGCAGCTACATATTGCAGAAATCTTGTAGTGTGCATCCACCCAAAGCAGATCACGTCACGCAGCGAGGGCAATGCAGTGAGGTGAGTTTGGAAGCACAACCAAGCACAACACAATAGAGTGTAGGGTTCAAGTGTGCAGAAACAGCTGATGCATACTGTGAACAGGGAGCGTGGCAACAGCATAAAGGCCAAAACAAATGGGGCAAAATTCTTGTTTGAAACTGGCTTGTAAATATCTGAAATAAGGCTCCAACTCAGTCTGAATCCAACTGGGCCTGAATATCTTGGCTTTTCACTGGGCTGGTTTCACTCGGGTCTGAACACCCCATAAATCCACTAAAAGTATCACATAATAGCAGAAAATGCATCTCCATTACATGGTGAGACATGTTGTTATGGGCGTAAAAATCATCTGATGGATGTGTGTGAAAGGAGGATCCCACCGAGATGAAAAGGGGCGTGATTGAAAGCTCGTATTGTGCGCCGAAAAAAAAAGATCATATCGGCAGTCTTAAAAAAATGACACAAATGAAACGCATCACTCTTAAAAACTGTACATCTGTGGCAATTCATCCATGTCGGAGCTGCATGCCGTTTTGTTCCGAAGACAGAACAAGCCTGCTGGTTGTATGAGCATTCAATCATGACCCAAAGATTAAAAAAAAAAAAAAAAAAAAAGCGGACGACAGAAAAGCCCGGAAGAGACACAAAGATGGTGCCTCAGGAAAACCAAAGAGAGAAGGAGTCAATGTCAACTCCACTAGCGTCTGAGAATGTGTTTTTTTCCATGAGAAATTAAATTTTATTGCTCTTTTTTGGAGAAAGCCTGTGTCTGCTGAACCTCCGGGGAGGTCAGGGGTCAGGGGTCAGCGACTCGGCAGCGCAGCTGGAGCGGCTGGTCACTGAGGGATGCTCTGCGAGTCAGGGGCTCAACTGTCTCTCTTTCCTCAAAGTCCCCAGCTGTCATTTTGCGTTTCTTTTTCTAATCAGTGCTGATCGTCATCATCCTCACCATCATCATCATCATCATCATCATCATCATCATCACCTTCAGCTTACCTGCTGGCTTTGAAGCCTTTGAGCTTCTGGACAAAGAAGTTCTCCAGAACCTCGGCACACTGGTAGAAGGGCGAGTCACTGGGGTTGTAGTAACGGCAGTTATCGAAGATTTTGGTCATGTCCGCTACAAACTCTGTCAGCTTCACGTACTCGCGCTTCTGTATCCTCTCCTCCATGGTGGAAAGATCTAAGAAAAGAGCATTTGGTTAAAAAAAAAAAAATTACATACAGTGCGTAAAACAAAATGAATAAAACACACCCTGCCAATGTAATTGTGAGAACTTGCCAGAGACAAACATCATATACCCGGAAATGGCAGAAAAATGGCTTTTCTAATCAACTGCGTTGCACAAATCTGCATGTCTGCTTCAAAGTAATTGCAGGCACGTCTTTGACGGACACTAAAATATGCTTCCTGGGAGCACAGTTCATCACTTCTAATGTGACAGCAAAAATCCAGAACCACTGCCAGATTTAACCTCCATCTACTTAGCCTTTCAGATCAGTAACTGGGATCTGACCGATTTATCATTCCTGAGGAGAGTGTCATTATCCCTGTGTCATTCCTGAGAAAAACAGAATTCACATAAAATGAATGCAACTTTTGAATGTCCAATGACTATCAGTCGAGGTCTCCCTTGAAAAAGGAACTTTGGGTGTTACTAACCTGGTTGAATCAAGTCAGAAACTGAAAAAAAACCCCAAAGTTTGGGAGGAAGCTAGCTGGCAACAGCCGAGGCTTCATATAATCTGCTGCTGCCGGTGGGTTGCTCTGCACGGCGTCCCCGGGGCTGCGTTTTAAACAAACATATCCGACTCTTAACCTCCCTAACCCCCACCCAGCTGGCTAGGGGCTTACAAACCTCATGGTCAATATCAAAGACCTCCTTCTTCTCTGTCATCGGATTTCATCTCAAAACCCTCCAAAAACTACCAACGGCTGCCGCCACACCAGCCAAATGCGTTTTTTTGGTGTGTTTTTTTTTTTTAATTTTGAAAGGTCTTTTTCTTGCGGTGGAAGGGAGAGGGGAGGACTCGAGTTTCCAGGAGCAGGCCAACAGGAGCTGAGTGTGGGGCTGGTCCCTTTCCACAGGGAGCCCGGCAGACCCGGAGCAGCTCATTAACGGTTTGTTTGTATGGAAGTTCAAAAAGGCCCTGTTGACGAAAGTCCCCATTTACATGGCCGGTTTGATCTGAGTTGGAGGGCTTCCTCCCCTGCTGGCCTCCTGGCGGCTGAGTTTTCATGTTTAAGATATAGAGACTGGGTGTTTGTTCCAATGCCTAAAGCATTTACAAAAACGAAAACAGCACGACTGAGGCTATTTCATCCACAAAACACGGATTTCTCCCAATCCCAGTCTGTGTAATTCAGTATTAAGTATCGGCCGATTCAAGAGTTACGATCTGTTATTTTCCTACGTAAGTCAGCCACAAAAAACAACCACTGCTTTTCATTAACAGTTCCCCTTAATATTTGGTATTGCGTCCAGTTCTTACTTTGTGTGATATAATTCAGCGCTGCAACGATATTATTTTCATTATCAAATAAAGTGATTTTTAAAAAAATGATCGATTGCCTGTGAAGATTGTCTATAACAGTGTGCAAAAGTGTAAGGTGAAGTGGTCAGGTTGCTCATTTTGCTCCACAAACATCCATAATGCAAACGTATTTGATTATTATTAAATAATAACTGCCAAATGTCACTGAAATCTTCAGTGATACTCTGCTCGCTTTCTTTTTGTTGGCCAAAGCTTGGTCAATGGTGGAATAAAAATAAATAAATACATAAATACATACAGTAAATGAATGGAAACCAAAGCTGGAAAAGCTCATTGGTCAACTTCAAAAAAAATGATGGTATGCTGTGGAAAATCGCTGCCTAAACACAAGCAATTTCGAGGAAATGAGCTAAAACATACAACATTTGTACGGTTCTTTGGATTCCTATGATTCAGATTTTTGAGATTTTCCTGAGTGATAAGCCTTTTATGTCAAAGGGCTTCACGTGTGGGTCAGTGATGCTACTCAGAAACAAAGCAGAGGAGCCGACAAGTGCAGAAAAGTGAGAACCGTTAATATGGCCGATGTGTGCACGAGCGCAGGCCCTCGGCGGAGCGAAGAGCACGCCAACGGCTCGGATCCAGAGCAGCTGCCAGGCCAAATGCGAATGAAGGCTGGTTCCCGAACATTGCTGGAGATATCGTGGCTGGGAAACGTTCACTTACAAGCCCCCATGTCTATATTCACCGTTGAGGTTAAGTGGACAAGGCCTTCACGCACGTCCTCCACTCACCCATTGGTTCCTTGATGACCCTGTAGTAGTCCGGGGCGTCATTTGTGTCCACTGGCTCCAGAAACGGCCATGCCATTTTATGTGCCTGCGGAGGAGGGAGCGCCCAAAAGAGAGAGAGAGAGAGAGAGAGAGAGCAAGACAAGACATTTGAGCGAGCTGAAAACAGCGAAGAAAAACAAACCGGCACCATGAAAATGACACTGGAAGCAGGTGGGTCAACACAGATGTTCTCTCTCGCACACATACACATACGACCGCTGGACGAGAGGAGGAGAAAATGAAACGAGAAGAGGTAGAAGGGGGAGGAAAAGAAAAGAAAGGAAAGCTAGAAAAAAAAAAGCAAAAAAAAAAAAACTCGGCAGCTGTCCAAGTAGCGCTCTGGGGAGCTGAACCCATCAGATAAGAGACACACACAGAGGACTTTTGTTTGCTGCTCTTACACTGTAGTGGGGCGACAAGGAGCTGTGTTAGTGTTCGGTCTGTCGCTGGTAATAAAAAAGACGCCTGCTGTGTACCTGCACAGCGCTTGGTGCGGGGGGGGGGGATTGATTCCAGCTCCGCAGCTGAATTAGATTAACATTCCACATCCTTTCGGGGAAAACGTTACAGATTCTCGTCCACGCTGGTGAATCTTTGCCTCGGTATCATCAAGATCCCGCCCTGCACACCCCCGGTGCGTACCTGTAGGGAACGCAGGATTCTCCGCAGGCCCTCGTAGTCCTTGTCGGTGAGCGGAGTGAAGACCGTCATGGCGTCCTCTCGTGGACTGACACTGCGGGCACACGTACTCATCGATGTGGTTGGCCTCGCTCTGCAGGATGCCCACGCAGCGACCGTGGTACCAGTTTTGACACCGGTCACAACCGATGTAGAACCTGGGAAGACAGGAGATTTTGAACTCGTGATTTGGGGCCCTTTGCACTGCAACGGTCAATTTAACGGAGGAAGTGGCAAAGTACTACTGTCAGAGTATCTGACAGCCCCACACACACACACACACACACAGCTTACTGGGACTCGTCGTATGGCGTCTGACAGATGCAGTACAACTCCTCCGTGCTGGTCTCCTGGCCCCGTTTACACTCCACGCAGATGTAGTCGTCCATTTTTTTGGCCTCCTTCTCTGTGATGCCCACACATTCGCCGTGATACCAGTTGGTACAAAGGTCGCAGCCGATGTAGAACCTGCGGAGAGAACAAGGGCACGGCACGTCAATAAATGCACTTTATCAAGGTTAATGATAAGTCCACACAACTGTGGTATGTTTTTTTTTATAACTAGGTTGTTATGATTAAAGTGTGCGGCGTTAACTTAATAGTTTAGTGGCTGTAAATGGCTAGTGAGAGCGGTTTTAGTAATGATATCAGAGCAGCTCCAGCGGTTCAAAGCAACTGAGTCACCACAGCGTGACAAGTGTATTTGTGGTGTTAGAGCTACGCACGTTTTACATGGAATTTGGTCACGTTCTCTACACGACTGCTTGATGCAGGTACAGGCGGAAACTAAGAGAGCCTTTTGTGCATTCTCAGTTCTGTAGAGCCGACTGGTTTAGGCAGTTTGGGTAATGCGTGACAAAGAAGGCGGGTGAACTGATGTCAGATAAATGGACATAGAGGAACAGGACACTGTAAATGGCAGAAAGGCAAGATGGAGATACTCTTTAAATGCGCCCGCTGCCGTGACCTGCGCTGCCCTCCTGCAACTGTTTAACACGAGTGTTCAAAGCGAGCGTGATCGTACTTGGTCTCGTCGTACGGCGTCTTGCAGATGCAGTAGAGTTTGGTGTCCTTCTTGCTGTCCTTGGTGGTGGTGGTGGTTGTGGTCGTCGTCGCCGTCGTCGAGATCATCTTCTTCTTCTTGGACTTGGCCGACGCGGCAGTCTCCCTCTCCTCCTCTCGTTTCCTCTTGTGTGTGGAGGTGACGGTCGTGGCGGCGTGGTGCTGAGCGGCGATGCCGTGGCCGTGCGCCATGTGAGTGTGCTGCTGCTGGTTGTGGGCGGCAGCGGCCGCCGCCTGGGCGGCCTGCTGGGCGGCGGCCTGAGCCCGCTCCTTCTCCCGCCGCATCCGCAACAGGTCCCGCTTTAGCTCCTCCTGAGGAGGACAGAAGGGGTCAAAACAAGGACACTGGGTCTTTGAAGCTGAAGTCATCCAGTCATTTCTGTTCAATAATGCTTTTTAGGCATAAGAGTTTCCAATGACATAAATCATACTATATGCATTATTCCGGGACATTTTCAAAGTCATAATGTGTGTAATGCTTTGATCCAACTTTGTTTTTTATTCAGGAGGTGCACAGTGCCTTCATCAGCCTGATGTGACTCAAGGTCGATTCAAATCCCACAATTTTTCAGTTTTCAAATCGTACCAAGAGTGGCCCATACACCCGCAACTTTCTTACTTCATCTGCTTCCCGAACAACAGCTGCCAGATGTTGCCGAGATCAGAGCTTTTGCTCAGCATCAGGAAAAAACTGAATATGCAACATTTTTTTTCCCCACCATGACACCATATTTTGCAGGACATTGTGCTACTTCTCTCAGTTTCCACGTGTTTTCCTGGACAAGAAAACTGGTCTAAACGTTTCCAGGTTTTCCAGGCATGTGAGAACTCTGCTCCTTGTATTTCAATGTATGATTTGGATCATACTTGATCAAACACATAGTCCGTCACCATTTCCCTGCTGTTAGTGTCCCTCCGTCCCCTGCTCCGTACCTGGGCCTCGAGCTGTAGCTCCTTGTCGAGAAGCGCTCGCTTCTTCAGGATCTCCATCTTGAGGGTCTCTTTGTGCCGGTAAAGGAGCGAGGAGAGCTTGCTGGCGTTGGCCAACCTCCTTTTTGCCTCCACCACCTCTTCCTTCTTCTTCCTCTTGGCTGCCTGCCTCTCATCCTTGTCTATCCGGTCCAGGATGTACTTCATCACCTGGTTGCACACGATCATCCTGGACAGACACCAAAAGTAAAAGGGAAAATGAGAAAGTCATTTATTACAGAGATTTACCCTCCTCAACATTTAAATTTAAAGTATAGCAAAGCACTGTACATTGAATCCTTTTTTATCCACGGTCAAACCTAAAAACACAGCTCACAGAAGAGCTCTACTGAATCTAATGAGGACCCATGCGAAATAGGGCTGTGGCCCGTTAAGGGTGTCTTAAAGGAATAAAGGAAAAGTAATACTCCTGCTGAGAGAGTAGAAGGATAAAAGGATTATCACATATCTGAATCTTGAATTCAGAAAGCCAGCGCAGTCACAGTCACAGAGGAAGAAAGTTATCCCTCTGACACGCCAGTGGGAAGGAGCCGAATATTAAACCAAACAATGCTTCAATGTTTCAGAAAGCACAACCTGCGTGACCATTGGCTACTTCAAGAATGCGAACATCTAACTTTTCCACATGTAAGAAGTGGCGGTGCGTGTCAATGGACAATGAGAGCATTTTTCTCAGCACAGGTCCTGGAGGCATTCTGGTGGCTCAGTTGTATAAACTATGTAACTACAAAGTCCTGGGATCGGCTCTTTTCTTGTATCTCATCTCCTGTGTGGCTCGAAATCTTTCCGTTCGCCACTGTGAGCCATCAAATAAGCTAAATGAGCGTAAATGCAGAAAAAAAGAAAACAAAATTGTGGAAAAACAAACTGCTGTTCTGTTGGTACTACTCGGAAACGCCTCGGGGCGTAGAAGGTTTCTCTTCCAAAAGAAAAAAAAAAAGAAAAGAAGAAAGTGTGTGAACACTTTGTGCATGGCTTGAGAGATGAATCGCACAATCGCTCGGCCACGTGTCTTACAGATGTTGGGAGGTGTATCTGGTCTTCCAGTGTTTATTTGTACCAGACTCCACTACAGCAAGTAGCAGGGAGTGGAGCTGAGAGCTGGAAGAGACATATGGTGATGAATGGACAGATAGAGGACGACTGGGACACTGTTCTTGTAAACATGGGAAAGGGCGGAAGAGAGGTCACACACACACACACACACACACACACAATCCAAGCAAATTAAAATGCATAGGGGGATTCGGGGTTGTGTGTAAGGTCCTACGCTGTGTGATGATATAACTTCCTGGAAGTACAATAGATATTAAGAAACCCTCTGCCCATTTTTACGCAAATCGAAAGTCAGCATACGACGTGTGTAAATCTAGATGCTTTACGGCTCTGCGTCTGCAGTATGTTCACTTGTGTTCGCGAACATTCACAACTAAGACTGAAAATTCGGTTCGGTGCGCGCTAGGGCGAGTGACACGCAAACGAAACCCGCGGGCGCCAAGGTCAAAGACGGGCCAGGGTTCCTGCAGCGGGACCTGAAGGACGCGCCGCAAACGCAGCGTGAACCAAACAGGACGCGTAAACACGGAGCGGGAAGTCCGAGTTCCAGGTAATTACTGGCAGAATCGCGTTTGTGAAGGGAAAAGCAGGAGAAAGGGATGACCTGAAGAAATGGAAAAAAAAAGGAGGAAAAGTAAGCAGAGAGAGAGACAACAGACAGGGCGGCTGTCGTGATGTCACGTCACGGCAGTCTGGGTTTGGTATTTCAGGTCTGTGTGAATGGGCACAGTGTTGACACACCGTCTGTGGGTTGTCAGAGTCAACTGTAGGTCAGGGGAGAATTTATCTATGGCATATGAAAAAGGAAGGAAGGAGAGAGCAGGCCTCTCTAAACATCCCACTGCTGGTTCTGATTTCATAGATTTTTATTTGGCTGTTTACAGAAGTAGTAGCTGTCCTAAGTCTTCTTACAGAACGGCCCTGTTTGGTATGGCAGAAGTGAGCTAATAAACCTCTCCGCTATAAAGATGTCACCCCGGGTCGTCTGATCTCTGGGGAACTGCAGGACCTGGCCCGCTGAAGTACATCAGCAGTCGTGCTGCTCTGCGGAGGGGAGGGGTACGAGGTCGAAGCAGAAAGTCTGCATCTCGGAGTCAACGCACGTGATGGCAGTTTGTTTACATATAGGTTAACTCCTTACATCCCCCACAAATCAGAGGATGGGGCAGTCAGGACCTGGTGCGATTTTTGTACGGATTTGTCTCCGTGCTCACGCTGGTGGGGTCACCGCGAGGACGTGCAGCTGCAGGCGGATACACACCCAAAAGTTCCCATGCTGCGCAGTACGTCCCTGTGTGGCGGTGAGTCAGCGTCGAATGGAGAGAGGAGAGGACATTATATAGACGGCCCGAGTGGTGAGTTTCCATACGATCAGAACACGAAACCACAAGAAGGCGTCGGTTCAGAGACGCAGGGCTTCCCAACACACCCGGAACGCCCGTTTCTGTGCTGTTGTTGTTTGCTCTTTCATACACGTCACCACACACACACACACACACACACACACACACACACACACAGTAACAAAGTGTGGCTGCAAACCTCTGATTCTCTTCCCTCTCTGCGGGCGTCATGGTCTTCTTCTGCTTCAGGTGCTCGATCACGGCGTTTTGCTTCATCACCACCTGAAACACGCCGCGCAGGGGGCCGTCAGAACAAAGCCACGCTTCAGAACCGAGAAGATATTTACGGTTTGAGGGCGGTGCCCCTGAACACAGACCATATTCGTGTAACATTTTTCTATCAAAAAGGAGCAAAAAGCGGAACATGTGCAGGAGAATAAAAAGGTATGGTATGGTACACGTGGAGAGAGGTAAAAATAAACACACACACACACACACAGTAGCATTGGCAGCATTAAGCCCAACAAACAGAGACGGGGCAGAGCTACAAAAACAAACCCAGCGGAGGAGTGGAGGTTGAAGGATGGTGACTGTTTATGCACTGATGGCAGGGAGACAGAGAGCTCAGGACTGAGATGGATGACCTGGCTGCGACGGCTTCCTGAGTGCACACACACACACACACACACACACACACACACACACACACACACACACACCTGTTTCTGGATGATGTCGCTCTGGCTGGCTGCGTTGAGGGCTTGCTCTCTCTTGGCCTCTGCGGCTTGTCGCTTCTTCTGCTGCTGCTGTTCTCTGAGCTGCTGGATCCTCTGCAGCTGCTCCTGGACGGACGCTGCCTGGATGGTCACCACGTTCCCGATCTGTGCAGACGGCGTCGCGTGACGATCAGACAAGCAGCGATCGGATGCAGAGAAGCAGCACAAGGGGCATGATTCAGTTTGATATGGCAAACATCGCATTTTGAGACAGTTATCAAAAAATGCTGCGAAACTGTTCAATGTGACGAGGAAGAAAAGCTCAAATCATGTCATTTTTATTGGTTATGAGCTAGATGAGACACTTGGTGGTGTGCAGTCATCAAATATTTGCAGTATGGCAACGATCCATACTGTATTTGTGATGCTACAGGTAACCACAGTAAAAAATACAATAAAACCCAACACATTTTCTCATTCGTTTTCCGCTAATTCAACTGTGATCAAAAACCTACAGCGAGGGTTTATGTAAGTAAGTACGGTGGAGCTTAGCAGGTCTGCTGTACTACCTGTCCTCCCTGAGCTGAGGTGGTCCCAGTCTGTTGTATCTGGATAGGAAGCTGCAGTTTGATGTGCTGTGGCAGTGAGCCCCCACCCTGCTGCGCCTGCAGCTGAGCCAGCACCTGCAGGCACGACACAGAAGACACGCAAACTCAACAAAGCTGAAAAAGAAAAATCAGGCTTTTGCTTGTCGGTTTATATAAAGAATTCATTTAGACGGTCGGATCGCACTGTCGGCTACATCACATGCCAGAGCCGTGAATGCAGAGCGGAAAATGTGCGACGAAAACCAGACACTGTTTGGACTGCACACTTACGAATGGCTTACAGATTCAATTAACAGTTCACAGTATGATCTGGGTTTAATAGTTTGAGCAACGAGAATGTTTCTTCAGCCCAATACAGTCTCCTGCTGCTGTTCTTGCTCCTGAGCGGGCGTTCAGTGGCTAATTTGGTCAAGTGTTTGTTTGGGTGGGCTGAGGTTACGGTTGAGCTCCAGGGCCAACCGAGACGTCTGATCGCTTAATCGTACCTGTACCTGCTGCGGCAGTCCAGACATGCTGATGAGCTGAGGAGTCTGCTGCAGCTGCAGCTGGGCAGCTCCTCCCTGCGTTTTCACCTGCAGCGAGGTGGGTGACTGTATGGGCATGTGGGCCTGCGTCTGAGGAGGCAGCTGGCCCTGCGGGGTGGCCGAAGTAGGGCTGCCGGTGGTCGCCAGCGGAGGCGCCCCCGCCTGGACCGGGGCTGCTGCCTGCTGGGCCGGCTGAGCCGGGGTTTTGGTGGAGGTGGAGCTGGAGTTGGGCTGAATGGGAGCTGTTGTGGCTGGGTAGAGATAGAGATGGAGGGGTAGAGATGAGCAAGAGAGGGGAATAGGGAAAATGTCACCGGTCTGTTTTTTTAGGGAATTCTCTGATATAGTTAAATAACAGCTATAATTAAGGGGGTTGTCTGCAAACTGCAACTCGACAAGTAGAAACATAAAATACACATTTACTTTTTCATATTTGCTTTCAGTTGGTTGAGTCAAAGTTAGTGAGCAGCTGGATAAAACAGATAACCCTTTTGCTATACCTGTGCTTGATGTGGGCGTGGCGGCTGAGGCCAAGGGGGTGAAGAGGAAGCGCTGCACCTGGCCGTTGGGCAAAGCCGCCTGCATGAGCTGCTGCCCGGGCCCCGGGAAGACGGTGACGCCGTGAGGAATGACCTGCAGCTGGCCGGTGGTCTGGCCCTGGCCCTGGACCATCACCGTCAGGGACTGCTGGGTACCGCCGACCCCAGCCTGCCGATCCACACCTGACCCGGCCTGCTGCTTCTGCGGGAGGCAGGGCGGAGAGGGGGAGACTGTTAGTGGGTGGTTGAACCAAAGCAGTGCTGTTTGACCCGAAATAAGGAGGCTGAGGTGAGAGAGACAAGATCTGAGTTATGATGTTTCTTCCTGAGAAAATTCATTCAATCATTTGCAGTTTAAAAAAAAAACGATACTGCATTAAAGATACTGGCAGATCATACATTTCTTTTAATCCCACACTCCCCACAGCTTTATGTTTCGGGACCTTGTGCGACACAGACGAGTGGGGTCGTACCGACCTGAGTGAGAAGCACTCGTCCTTTACACGGTTCCTGAACCAGCAGCTCATCTGCCATGCTGCGAGTTCACGCTCAACGGTTTTTCAAACAGGTCGTGCATAAAAGAAACACTATGGTCGAGACAGGATATGATTTGCTGGTCATTCAATCATTCTGCTGGTTTGTGAAGGCAGCGGGGAAACACTCGATTACCGTCAGCGTGAGCGTAAACATCGGAAAATGTCACGACCACGAGTCGCTTGAAAGGCAGAACGTGGACGTTTTCAAGGTTGAAACACTTGTATAGAGAAATAATCTGTACAGACAAATGTCATGTCTATTTTTTCAATACCAAGTCTCAAGGGATGTACTATATATAAGTGACACACTCAAATCATTTGACTAAAAGGTTACAGGCTATTTTATCCTTTATCGTAAACCACACTGGTATTTTAAAGAGATTCGTTTCTGACCCTGCGCATCACGTGACACCCTGGGAGTTTCCCTTACCTGCGTGAGCTGGGTGAGCTGTGCCAGCGTGAGTTTAACCTGGCCTTGCCCTTGCGCCCGCGGGGTGCCGGGCGGTGTTTGGCCCGCTCCCTGTCCTGCCGCGGTGGGGCTACCTGACCCCTGGCCAGTGACCGTGGCGACGGGGCTGGCACCAGATATCGCCGTGGAAACTGCCTGACCTCGAATGATCTGCGTCACGACTTGCTGGCCACCCTGACCTGGAAGAGAGAGGCGTGGCCCACTCACACAGAGGCAATACGCACGTAGCCACAGAGGCTCACCACTTTAAAAAGTCAGGCCAACGCAGACATACTGACTCAGAGAGGTGGGATGAGGCGGTTTATGTTTAATTTGGAGCTGTGCAAGTACGCAAACTCTCACGAGGAGTACGTTACCTTGCTGGACCACGAGGGGTGTTCGAAGTATCGTCTTTCCCATGGGTCCCGTCTGCTGGATCGGGGTTCGGATCACCGTCATCCCTGGGCGGATCTGACCCCCAGCCGCCAGAACCTAGAAGGATGTTTTCATCAAAATGTTAGTGTTTATCGTTTCAGAGTCAGCAGGTTCATCCCTAAACTGTCACATTCAGACATAAACATGAGATAAAGCTAAAGAAAAACAAAGCAACTTGGATTCAATATGGAATTACATACATAAAATATATTCTATTGTTAAAAAATAATGCATAGAGAAAGTAGATAATCAGCAAGAGATTTTAGCCAACTTAGCAGAAAAGGAGAAATGTGCAGATTTCTATTGTGAGAAACAATAAGGAAGATAAAAGTGATCATCTGAAGGAAAAAAACTTCTTTAGAAGCTTCAGAGTTGAGAGAAGGCAGGTGTACCTGTTGCTGGGAGCCCGGGGTGTTGGGCCTGATGTTGAGCGTGGTAGTGCGGGGTTGGAATGTGGTGTAGGTCTGGGCGCCACCCGCTGTGCTGGACGGGATGATGCCCAACACTTTCTGCTGAACCACACCTGCGAAGGGGAGAGGAGCGCAGAGACGCCCAAATGAGCGAAATCCCGCGGAGTTGGATTTTTGTGTAGAGATGGGCGACGCTGCCTTTTATCATATCAAACGCACCCGCTAACTTGTTTAAAAGTGCTCAGTCACCTCCAGCACAATTACATGTTTGCATGTTACAAGTGAGCGGTTGTGCAGAGGCTCCCACAGTGACAACTCAACACATTATTTGTGGGCTTCTCTCCGTGCTCCACGGCCAGCGTTTGATCACGGCGATGGTAAATATTGGTGGAGCGGGTAAACAAAATCTTCAAAGGCTCCCTGAAAGCTTACTTGGGTTTCCCCAACATATCTGAACCCCCCCGCTCATAAATTATGCATGGTTTCGGATCCCACGTTCAAACTTTAACCGGACAAAGGGAGCGTTTCATATTTGTCCGCCGCGTCGCGCCGCGCCTCCGCAGGCTCACGTGAAGCTGACGGCGGAAGGGAATGGAAAACCGAGGGAGCGCTGCTCGTTTTCTCCTCCGCTCGCCTCGTCGCTGCGGTTCCCCGACCGCAACCGAGCAGGTAAACCTATACATCAAGGGTTTCCCTCTTCAAACAGGGAAGTTAAACCCGGTCGTAAGACCTGGGGAGTAGCTGCTCTGGTCGCACACATCAAACACTCGTTTCTATGGGCCGGCTGTTTGGAGAGGTCGGGGAGTTGGGAGTCCGGTGAGTGGAGAGGTATACTTTTATTCAAAAAAAAAAAAAAAGGCAGGGAAAAAAAGAAAAATGGAATCCCACTATAGAGGGCTACCTGTCTGGGAAGCAGACCTCAGGGTAAACTTGTTTTCCTCCCTAACTTCCTTAAGCCCTTCCAAAACAAACAGGGCGCCCAACAGTCACGCTGGATAAATACACATGTCCATTAAATGGCTACACTCCACCTGAACTTACTTTCTCCTTCATGGTAACTTCAAAAAGGTAGGGAAAGTCGCTCTCTTCACTTTACTTTATCTGGTCATTTTGTGCATGTATTAAAACCAACACGTTCGCTGCACGTGGAGATGCTCTTTTCGACGGCACCCTCGTCTTCCGATGACAAAAGGAAAGCCGAGCGCACAAGAGAGTCAAGTAACAGATTCTGCGGAAACCGAAGCCGACGCATGTGACCTCGCGCGAGAGCCGTGAGCGGCTTTAATGGATCCCGTCAACATGTCAGACCTCCTCCGCCGAACGCCGAGCGGCATCCGTCGCGTGTTCAAACTCGCAGGGACCACAGACAGGCCGGGCGGTGCTCAGCACAAACCATCCCCTCATCCGCGGCGTCAGTGTTGACATTTAAAAGAGAAAGCTGACGTTAAAAAAGGTGCTTAATTTAAGATTAGCCCCATTTCGGAATTGGCAGTCCGGATTTAGAGCCTCAGACTACACAAGTCTACCGTCCCAAAAAACCCACCCAACCCAAATGACGGCCTTCTATTAGATTACCATGCCGACAGGACACAACCAGACGCGATGTGCCGCGCCAAAACCGGGCTCTTGACTCATGAGGTTGGCATATAATGGGCACCACAATGGGGCTGGTGCATAGCGTGCCGCCACAGTAGCACAAAACACAGCGAGCGGGTGGGAGGCTGTAACGTCTGTGAGCAGCTGGGCAGCTGGAAGAAAAGGCTCACTTAAAGCTCCTCGGCTTTACGTTATCGGCGGATATTTCGGTGTCTCCTTCCCGGTGTCCAGCACCAGGCTCACTTCCCATGTCCACTGTGCTGCTGCAATGGCTTTAAAAGTCCGTTTTTAATCACGAGAGAAAAATACATTATGCAGCAATAAATCCCTGGTTAGTATCTACCAGAAATGATAATCACGCATCATCCTCTAATACCCTCAACCCATTATTCATTCTGTTCTTTCATTTAATATCAGGGTATCCCCATTACAACACTCAAAAACAAACTGGAACAGGAATAAGAAACCCTGGTAAAACATTTAACTAATCAGGGATGTGGGCTATGAGTCCGAGGTCTGGAACAAGGCTAAATAAAGTATTCAAAAGTGTGTGCAATTTCATGAAAAAGGAAACACAACTGCACCAGGGCCACGGTAACCCAAACTGCGATGACTGCGCGACTGATTCAGCTGCATCAGAGCAGTGCGTTTAATAGAGGCCAACATCTGACCACTTGAGCAGTATAGTTCTTTTAAGATGTGGGGTTTTGAAAACGTTCGCCTACTTGTGTACTTGGCTCACTGACAGTGGCAATCAAGGACAGAGGAGTGTCTCATTTGTGTCTAATTTGTAGATTTCAAAATATTTGGGCCTGCGGTGGCTGGCACCAGCAACATTTAAAAACGACGGAAGACAGGCTCAGTCCTTCAAGAGTGCGCTGCGCGTGGTTGGCACACTAAATTGCTTACACAATGCAATGCAATTAGCAAGCCAGATCTAATTTGGCTCCTTTGACACATTTGAAAAGTCTCAGCTGCGGGCTGGAGGCGAAGGAACGAAAACACAAACGCATCCTGAAAGCGGCGGCGGGTGGAAAGAAACGTCTCCGCTGAATAACTGCAACTTGTGCTCTCCGCTGGCTCAAAGGTGCGACTTATTCAAACCTGCCCTACCTCCTTGCGAAGTTGGCACGTTGACTGTGACGATCTTGCTGTTGGCGGGCAGCGGCAGCTTGGTGGTCACTACCTTTCCGCCCACCGAGGTTCCCGTAATCTGGAAGGTGTGGCCACCGGACGTGGCCACAGTGGTCTCCGTGCCTGCTGCTAATAAAGCAAACAAACACACAAACAAACGCATGACAACAAATACCGCCGCGAGCCCGCTAAACGAAGCTACGACGACTACTGTGGCGACGGTGATCGCCGAGCTCCTCCCGTAACTCTCATGCAGGACAAAGACTCTTAAAACAAAATAACACGGTGGGCGTGAAACAGAAACAAACACATTTCCCGCTCCTTGAATGCAAATCGTTTCACTCCCCCGTCACGTACCTTGTGTGCTTTGACCCTGCTTGACCCAGGTGGCGAACGACTGCTGGAAGTTCTTGTTCTGCTGGAATGTGACGGGGGTGCCCATTTTGGTGGACAGTACCACCTTGGTGTTGGGGGTGCCCTGGCCTGACAAGGAACCGACGATGACTTTGGGTGTGGTGGCGTTTGTTGCGGGCGTCCCCGTCGGGGTGGCTGTGACTGAGCCCGGTTTCTGCTCCAGACGTTTCTGAGACGGCAAGACAAGACGGTCAGCGCATTCGTGCGGGGATGAACGATAAATGAAATACTGAAACGAGAAATGAGGCGGCAGGGACTGAGATGTGAGGTCCTGTCACAAAAACATAATTTCATCTCACCTTGGCCTGCTCTGCTGCTTGAGCTTTCTCTTTCTCTACCCTGAAAAAAGAGGGGGGGAAAAAAATCATCCATCTTAAAACACAGCCAAAACCGGAAACATCTCAAAAGTAGCCTAAAATCTTTTCATATATTTTTACAAATTAGAAGTGCTGATGATTTGGGAAAGGTTAATATCGGTTAAAAAAAAAAAAAAAGCTTGAGCGAAATCAGCCTGAAAGGGTTCTTTGAAGTAGTCATTTTGCCTGGCACTAATTGAGCAGGACAAATCGATTTCACAGACAAAGAGAATTTTTGGACTCACTGAGTCAGTCAAAGCTCCACCCCTGACAACATCTGACTATAAAAGTACAGCATGTTTTTAAAGCTGATGGATGATACAAGCGATGCTACGGGCGTAGGCGACGCGCTTGACCCCTTGCGACCCTCTGACCTCTCGGAGAAGGCTCTGATCTCCCACAGGTCCAGCTCCTCCTCTGCCACCCACGTCTCGATCACCACGGGGCCCGTCTGCTTGGCCGGCTCGGGCTTCTTGGGGCGCAGGGCGCTGGAGCGCAACCCCTTCCTCTGAGGGGTGTGGGTTTCTGGGTAGTGGGCAGACGAGTAAGGTCAAAACGGGAAGACCGAATGCAGAGTGAGTGTTTGCATGGGAATAAAAGAAGGAAATCTTACCTTTCGGCGTCTCGGGCACCCCGAGGGGGCAGATGATCTTGCGGATGCAGTACTCTGAGCGAATGCCGTAGGGTCCTACGTCACGGCGCTTGATGATCTCCGTGGTGGTGATCTCTGTGTCCGACGTCTCTGTGGCAATGAGTGGGGATAGGGCTGGGTCGGTATGGTGGTGAGGAGGAGAGCCCGAGAAGATAGAGGAAACGCACTCCGACATAAAAACAGCGACACCCAAGTGAGACTAAAGGCTGTCTTTCTGGGATGGACATTTTGGCGCGTTTCTTCGGGCCGGCGCGGGGAGAGCCGGAGCAAATGCGGGGACGTATCAAGTTATCGAAAAGAAGAAACAAAATTATTCCCGCCCTCAAAAGCTGCACCTATTTCACTGCTGATGATTCGGGAGAGTACGGGGGGGGCGTACCTGTGCGTGTGGTGCCGACGGCGGCAGACGGTTTGACGGCCATGTCGTCCCATCTCAGACAGGCCCACAGGAGCCTCAGCATCAGGCTCACGCCGGCCAGAGACCTCACAGTCTGCAGGCGATACCTGCAACACAACCCAGAGGTGCAAGTGTTAGTCGCACGTCGGCGTGGGTGAACAACTGTCCCGCCGTCGTGTACGGCGCCGCATCAGCACACCTGTCGAACGTGACAAAAGCGCAGCGGCGTGGAACTAAGCTCCTGGAAATGACGGAAACATCATGTCTGTGGAATGGAACGCTACAGATAGCGGCGCGATCATGGAAGTGGAAGAGGCAGACCAAAAACAGACTGAGTTTTCGGCGACGCCGCTGTCCCCTCGCGACCCTTTCTGCGAAAGAAACTGGCTGCCATCTTTAATAAATCACTTTAAATGATAATTTGGCCGAGGAAATGATATTATCTCGGACTACAAAAGCTTGTTAAACAGCCGTTTAAGTTTTTCATTCAGCCCTTTTTAATGCAGTAAACAAGTTTGGGCGTAACAGGCTGTTCTCAGTGGAGAACTTGTTGATAGGACGTCATCCATCGATGAATGATTTCCTAAGGTTTTATCTCAGAAGAAATATTCCTTCCGTGCATCATTATGGCCGGGGCTGCCAGCGATGAACTTGGCACTCAGGATATGGTCATTTAAAGTATCATGAAGATCTACAAAAACACCATCATCCCAAAGGCTGTGTGTGTGTCGCATGGGGTTTGGTAGATATTCCTTTTCCCATGTGTGACCACAGGCGGGAAAACATCCCTGGGTTGCAGGGCTGGGCCGCTGCACGAAGCGAACATCCTGACACTTCTCCGACCGCCGGATGATTCACGTCTGCTTCGGAACTCTGAGGTCCGGTCAAAATAACCAGAGGTCCCTTTGTGACACCCGGCTCGGAACCACGACATCGCTCAGGGCCAAGGCCGCGAGCGTCAGACGGGCAGGGAGACGGCAGAGCGCACGACAGATCAACAACATAAGGTGAAGGAGGAGGAGAAGCAGCATCATCTTCATGCCGCCGCTCCTTATTTTTTTTTTAAACATCGCACGCATCCCTTTTAAATCTTCGACAAAACAGCGCGGTTAACGTTGCAAAATAAATAAGTCACAGTCTGTAACACCCACGGAGCTACTGACAGAGATAGCATTCACACTGTTGCGTTGTTTTGACGTGCAGGTGCTGACGGACTGATTTTTTTTTCCCGGTTAGATTTCATTCTTTTTGGTTTAAGAGCGACACAAAACGCAACTTAAAAAAGTACAAGGCAGACAACCCTCTTCGAAACACTTTCACCGTTTGGGTGCTCTGCTACAAAACATAAATCAACTTATGAAAAAAAAAATAAACACAGGGCTGTCCTCAGATTGAGATTTTTTTTTTGATAATATATTACTCCAAAGCGGCCATTCATAAAATAGTGGTATGAGCAACTTCTAGTCTTGTACTTCATTTTAATTAAAAGTAAATTTGCTGCGCTGCCATTGCAAGCTATTTAATTAAGGATTTTTGGGAGTTAAGAGACGTAAATCATGTCCGGCTGTCAAACAGTAAAACTTATATGTTCTGTTTGAAAACAATTAGATTCGGGGTATCTGTGCTGGAATTTCCCACCCGTACTTCCCGCTTGTCGCGGTACACGATGTTTTTCATGGCTGTGGCTCGGGCGGGCGAAGAGTGGGCCGAGAGGGGAGGCTTACCTCCAGGTGATGCCGAACGTGGGCCTGGGTGAAGGATACGGCCAGATGTCCCAGGAGGGCTTTGCGTTGTAGCTGAACACGGGCACCTCGCGGAAGCCGCCTCGCCTCGCCAGCACCTTCAGGTCGTCGTGCGGCAGCACGAAAATGCTCTTGCGGCTGCTCTTGGTGACGAACTTGCGGTAGGAAGGCAGAGCCGTGTCCGAACGCATCTTCTTGGTGCGGGAGAACTTGAGGAGGCGGACGCGGCCCTTCGTTGACGAGGAGTCCTCTCGGCTCACGGCGACGGACGTTACCGAGCTTTTGCCGCCGGCGTCGGTCGTTGACTTACTGACAGAGGCTAAGAGCATTGTCCTCTGCTCTCGCGTTTCTATCTCGCTGTCGTCCATGTGACCATCGAGCCTCGAGGAGCAGATTTTGGTCACAGTTGTTTTGGTCATGGTCGTCAGAGTGGACACTGCGCTGCTTTCCGTCGTGGACGGCGTTTCTCTGGGTGCGTTCAGCGGCGCCCGGGCTATCCTCGTCTCCGTGGAAACGACTGTGGTGGTGGTGGTGGACGTCGTGGTTACCTGGGTGACGATGGTCCTGCTCGATTCTGCCGGTCCGCTGTTACTGTTCTCCTCCGCAAAGTCGTCGCTCAGGCTGGACTCCTCCGCTGAGGGAACGGGCGAGGGCGCCATTCGGATGATCTTGACAACGGGGCTGGGTTTGGTCGCCGCGGACTGAAACGCCGACGTGCTGTTGTGCTGCGCGGCGCTCTGAGTCTTACCCCCAAGTGCGTCGACGTCGTTGTCCAGCCTTGTTATCTTCAGCGGGGGTTTGTAGTCCTGGTCCGATAACGTTCTCTTACGCTCCGCCTCGACCTTAGAGGCCGCGACGGGCTCTTTTCCCTCCACCGCCGCGCTAACATTTACGGAGGCCAAATCTCCGTTCACCAAAGGCTTTTGCTGCGTGCCGTCCTTCGGCGAAACAACTCCCCCCTGTCCTTCGGTTTTACCAGTGCTGTTCACCTCGGGCTGGGGGCTGTCGGTGAGCACGCCGTTATTCGAGCTCGTTACAGAGTTGGTCAGCGTGCTCTCGCTCCCCAAGCCGTCGTTACCATTTACCTGAGGGAGAGGGGAAACTGGCTCGGGAGCGCTGTCGCTTTCCGTTCTACGTTGTCCGATTCCTTGCATATTCTCTCGGCTCCCCCCCGGCCCCGTGCCATTTTCCTCAGTGCCTGAATGTGACGAGCTTAAAGTTTCTGAGTTTTGCTGAGCGGGTTTAGAAGGAGGTGTGTTCTGACTGCTTTTATGGTCAAGAACACTTGAAGATGTCCGCACAGAGTCCAGTTTCAGGCTGGGTACCTCAGACTCTGTATTTTCAATACGTGCAGCCTTGGTAACATCTGATGTTACGCCAGCTGTTTGTTGCTCTAAAGAGCAGTGAGTTCTCTGTGCTGTTCTCTCTTCTACATCAGGCAGTTTGACGCCTTCTTGCCCTGAAATGTCTGAATGGGTTTCTTTTGGCCCCCTAGTCCTTCCCACTAAGTCTGCCTCCAGTTCCTGGGGCAGGGAGGTGGATTGGTTTTGCGGTGAAGCTGAATCTCCACCTGTACCTGTGCTGCAACTGTCTTTGGGCGTGGAGCCCAGATCAGGAGAAAGAAGAGGAGGGGCGACAGCGTGCTCTGTAGCTTTAGAGAGTTTCGCCCGATTCTCCCCTTCAACTTCTCCTGGCCCCGGCGGTTGTGTCGTGGAAGATTTCTCCTCCACTTTCACAGCATCTCCCAGTGCAGGCTGCGTCGGGGCGAGAGCGTGGGGCCTGAGTGGCGAGCGTGGCCGGACGGGAGTGCTCAGGGCAGGGGTGGACGTGGACGACGCCGGCGCGGGAGTGTGGTGTTTGGAGGCGGGCGCCTGCTGCCTCTGCTTCTCCTCGAGGAGATGCTGCTTCACTCGGCGCTCCAGCAGGCTGTCCAGCTTGGAGGACTTGACCTTCTTCTTGTAGGCGACGCGAGTGAGGAAGCCCTTGCTGACATCCACTACGTCGTAGTTGAAGGGTCGCTGAGGGCCCTCTGCAGGCTCCTCCTTTATGGAAGCCTTCACCTCCGGAACACTGGAGCCTGGAGAGGAAATTAATTCAGATTTCAATTTGCATTGATGACGAGTAAGATACTTTTTCACGCACTACTTTCAATTTCATTTCACATCAAGTTGGAGACAAACTACTTTGGAAAGCCTCTGAAGAATACTGGATATTACAGTGAATGTATTATTAACTTGGCAATCAAACCGACAAATCAGAGCTGGAGCACCGCTCGTGCTGTACATGCAACTGAATACGATGCTATTGGACACTAAGTCGCACTCTGCCATACTTTGCTCTTCATCTGATCGGGATTCTGTTGGGTCCACCTCCATCTTTGCAGGCGATTCTTCAAGTGGCGATTCCTCTTTCTTTTCTTTTTCGTCCACCTCTTCTTTCTTGCCCCCCTCCATCCTCTCTTTCGACTCGACATCTTCAGCGGACAGCAGCCGATCTGCCGCAGGTTCGGAGGGGCTGGACGAGCCTTGATCCCTTGATTCACTGCTTAAAGCAGCGGATCCCTGAGCTTCTGGTGCGGCGGCACTGGGTCGTCGACTCAAGTCCAGCAGGGTACATTTCTTGCCAAGTTTGGCATCTATGGAAAACAGAAGGCGGGTGAGAGTTTATTTTCCAAATTAGTTTGAAACACACCTGGGGCAGTGGATAATTCCTATTAATGAGTCAATTCAGGAGCACAAGCCATCAGTAAAATCAACTTGAAAAGGATTAACTTGCGATGTTGACAAGAGTTTCCACTGCAGTTTGCATCCCATTCCAAATAATTACACAAAGTTAAAGGTGCAGGAACGATAACAGATTCAAACCATCTTTGAGGTGTTTGATTGAAGTGAAAAAGACAGACTTAATTCACCACCAATACACACTGTCACAGTTGAGATTCCTATACAAGAGCCTTAGTCCCTCTCGGAGTCGTAGAGATTTTTAAATTTGAGAAACCCAAATTCCAAATACTGAAAGCCACATTTTAGGCCCCAAAGTTTCCCATTCCAGACCTTCCAGTTCTTTGCGGTAGTTGGCATTGGTGGTGCCGGGAAGCCTGGGGACAAACCGCTGGATGTAAGTCTTACTGATCCAACTCCAGCCCCCGTAGCCCGTAACGCGATACTCCTCTCCTTTCTGCTTCCACACCTTCACATAAAACAAAGAGAGGAGACGCCGTGTGAGGACAAGGGGGATGAAGAAACAACGGGAGGTGAAAGGTTCAAAAGGAGAGAAGTGACGTGGGGAGAGACGTAGGGAATTGGTGGGGAAGGAGAGAGCGGCGGTTTACAGAGAGATTAAGAGTTTAGAGACGTTATTCACACACTTATCACTAATTGCTCAGGGAAATGACTCACGGCGAGGCTCAACTCGCTGCATCAAAAGGACCCTTGATGGTCATTCATGCACAGCACACACAAACACACACCGCTGTTTCCCACTGCAATGACTCAGTTTTCCAGGCATTAATGTCTTAACCCAGACTGAAACATTTTTACCATCATCCTATTATCGATGCGCGTTTCATGTTGTGCGTCCGGCGCATGCAGAGCGGTTACGGCGGTTCGGTACCGTGCAACCTGCGCTGCGTGTGACCGTGCGAGCCATCCCGGTCCAATTCCACTCAACGGTCAAAACAGCTGAGCGCTGGACCCACCTGGTGTTTGATCGGGAAGGTGTACTTGACCCAAGTGGCCTGTTGCATCGTCTCCTCGTCCTCCAGCTTCTTCTCCCTCTTCTTCACTTTCTCCTTCTCCTCACGCTCCATGGACGTCATGCGATTTAACCTGCAAAGCATTTTGAATCGTCTTTCAGCGCAGCCTGCCGTTAATCATCTGATGATCAACTGTATTTACACTAAGAGCTGCGAATGCTTTAGGTTGCATTTGAGCAGAAGAACCTTTTTTTGCAGATCTGTTTCCTTGCAAAAACCTATTAATCTATTGTATGATGGTCACTTTGCAACAATTCTCAATCCTCAAGTCGACCTATTCAGCGTCGTGGGGCTTACAAACGCACCAATGGAAATACACCTTCTGTACCACAACCTCACAACATTCGTAATTATTTTTCTTGGATGCGATTGGACTGCTCACAGAGTGAGTATAAAGCCCTGATTAAAGATGAGAAGGTAACAGTTGCTCTTGGATCACCTCCATGAAAGACACACACGCCCTTGTCCTTAACGTTGCTGAACTGCAATTTGTGGGGCTCGCTCTCTCTCTCTTACTTTGATGCCCACACGCACACACCCACCCACTCTGGGCCTGACCTTGGGAATTCTTGGACAATCACTTCTTTAAAAGGGGCGTCGCGGTGGTGAGGCAGCAGTAGAGGCAGAGGTGGGTGGTACTGGTATTGGACTCTTAGTCTAAATATTATGCCTCACGGCTACGGTGGGCCTTTTCATCTGATCCGGTTCTGATCGCCTCTGCCTGCTACACTGACCACACACTCCCCGTGTACATGCGCTGAAAGCTTGTTTGAGTTTTTTTTATTAAAATTTTTAAATGTCCTGCATTTAAGCTGAAGTTGTGGATGGAATCGTACAACTATTATAACTATTTTGTGCAGATTTGTGCAGAGCGCAGATTTATGAATATGCAGTGTGTATACAGAAGAGTACAGATGCTGTATATGTGTGTACCTGGTGTGGCCCAGTGAGTCCTTCCAGACAGGCAGCATAGCCACAGGTTTGATGGCACACTCCAGGATGGCCAGAGCCAGCGCAAACTCTCTGGCCTTACTGCACATCTGAACCGCTTTGATCCAATTTGTCCTACAAAAGAAAGAGAGAGGGGCGTTAAACGACTTCTCTGTTTACCCGGGTCGCTTTCATGTTTTGTGTGGTCAGCGTGGTCATGGCACGCTTTTACTTTTTGGTGGGAATGCCGCAGTTCTCGCATTGCTTTCATTTCTACATGACAGATTGACTGAAAGATCCAACAGATAACATGCATCCATACAGACAACATACAGAGTTTCCATATCCCAGTCCTCCGCTCTGTTCTCTACCTGTGTGAGGCCCAGTTGGGGTGCATGAATGGCGCCGGAACATTGTTCTCCAGCTGGATGATGGTGAGTCTCAGTGTGGAGATGGTCAGAACCTTAGAACCGTGAATAGACCCGTTCCACTTAAACTCCCCTGCAGGTGTCATGCAGAACTTGTGTGAGAGATGCCGCCTCTTGTCGTGGTCCTGATGAGAGACAGATTTTAGGCAGGAACTCGGGTTAGACGTCTGATATTGGAGGAACAGGGAAATGGCCACGCAACAAGTTGTTGCGCTACTTGCCTCTCTGTGCTGGTGCTTGTTGAGGGCGAGGGCGTTGGCGCTGTACTGGTTATGATAGACGCGGTACTTGCCCTCCTGGCCCAGCTTGAAGTACTGACTGAGGGTCCCCTTCATCACCACCTCCTTGCTGCTGCGCGTGCTGACACGGGTGACGTCACCTTGTGCGTTCACCACTAGTACCTGTGGAGGTGAGCAAGTCCAATCCGAACATTTATTGTAACGACACCCCCATCACAGACACTGTAAACCTTTAAAAGAAGCCATAGTTCTCTTGTTAAATGTTCTTAAATGTTCTTCTGCCAAGTGATGAGCTACTTATGAATGAGGTTGAGAAGTCAGCTGACCTTTGACCTGGCCAGTCCGCCTGTGTTAGACACTGTGCAAATATTTTCACGTACTGTCCTCAAGAGCAAAGCCTTTCTCATCCATGGCTCTCACCTCTTTGCCCTCTTTAAAGCCTTTGTTGGCTTCATGAACGGCAGCAGCCACCTGCTGGTTCTTCAGCTGGCTCAGCTTGCTTTCTGGGTTCCTCAGCCGCGTCACCATGCGAGTTGCCGAAGACTTCTTCACGCTGAGACCTGTTGCCTCGCCGTTGGCTGAGTCTTTGCTGTCCCCTGGAAAACAAAAGGCCATTTTGTTCAAAGACAGGGGAAGCTAAGTCGTATGCAGTTGTAAACTCTACTTGAACAAAGATCTAGATGTGCAGAGATGATTTTAAGACAAAGTTCTGCCAGTAACTGGGATAGACAATGCATAGCTGACCAAAGCCTTTTCTGGAATCATTTAAGGATAGCATTAATTGCTGCAGCCATTGTATTACAACAAAACAAGGTGCAATTGTGACGCTTTGCACTGTCAGACCTGCGTCGTCGAGGCTTGCCAGGGACGACTGGGAGGACTTGTCGGCCAGGTCTGGGGGTTCAGGGCCCCTGGGAGGGACTGCAGTTCCCAGGCTGCTGTTACTGTTCTCCTCGCTGGGCTGGGGGGGCTGGCTCGGGCTGGGGATCCCATCTCCGCTGACAGAATCTGCCAATGGGTTGTCTGGCACGCAGACAGAGAAATCACAAACAGCATTACATAACAGGGCTTACATGTGCCGACCGCGCCGCTCTGGCTGTCATAATGTCAGACGACTTTCCAGGATTGTTTTGCCCAGCGAGATGTAGGTGTTGGCCCAGAATGAAATTACTGAAGTAGAGAAACCAAGACAAATTGGAGCAACAAAGTTTTTTCAACATTGACCAATGGACAGGAGGTCCTGCACAAACAGATCCTCTTTCTTGTTGACAGTTCTAAAATCGTTAGTGGCCAAGGCTGTGGCTCCCCCTACTGCTACGTTATGCGTAATGCATGCAGCAAAAAAAACAAGTTCAAGCGGAGAGATTGGTCATTTGACAGCAAGGCTTGTGCGCACATGACCACAACAACGAATGCTGCTCTGGAATTCTTTACGGATGAACATGTGCAGGTCATCAGTGAGCAACTCTTCAACAAAGGCACGACCTAAACAGAAAGCCATCTAATCAAAAAGGTGCCCATTGCAAGCAAACAGCTGAAGAGGAGGTTACTGCACCGGGCAACGCCATCGCTGTCCCCAGCTGACTGAGGCTCGATGAGGCCGGTCATGCTGATTGCATTGACAGTGCCATCTGATTGCAAATCAATTGAAGCAATCAGCCTCGCAGCCCCTCAGCGCAGGACGGCTGAACGCGATCCAAAGCCGAATTCAAGAAATCGGACGACTCGACACAAAAGCCAGCGGATGGAATGAGAGCCGCATGCAAAAAAAAAAAAGGGGGCAGGCCGGGAAATGGTCAGGACTGACACAAAAGCGTTGTGGCGGGCGTAGGCGGCGGAACACACAAGTCACAGGTGAAGTTAGGCGTATGAGATTCATCGCACAACCTCGTGAAAGCTGCAGACTGTGGCAGTAAAAGCAGATGCCCAAAAGGAGCTTAATGGGGGCACCCCGAAACGACCTTGTATACCTTCGGCGTTGTTAGAGACTTCCATATGGGAACACCCCTCTATCCGAGCCTCTACGGTGGCGGCCGGGGGCTTTGGAGCCTCAGTGGCCACGCTCGCGCTCGCGACGGCGTTTTGCGTTGGAGCGGAGGCCGCTGGAAGTATAGGTCCGTCTGAGAAGTTACCGCCACTACTGCCTTCTTGGCCAGTGGGTGGAGCGCCGGCAACTACAGACGGACAGCAGCAACGTTGTAAATACTGTGGATTTTCGTTGATGATGCATTTGTGACTTGGAGACAGTGGATACATTACGTAAAAAAAAAACGCACCATAACTTCTTGGGTTATTTAATTTTACTCTTAGAAAGAAATAACTTAGATAAATTGCACATTTATTGGAATACAAACAGACATTTCTAATCCTTATGCTCTCAAGGCTAATTAGACGCCCTTTTGCAAAACTGTAAAATTGACTCTCAGCTCCCTTGTGCCAAGAAGCCTGTTTGGTTGTGCTGCCAATGCAGTGAATGTGTAGTTATTCTGTATACGAGCCTCTTTATTGCGCTGGCTCGTGCAGGTCCAGCAAGACGCCGATATAAATTAACATATGTGCTCCGTGACTGCCAAAGTTGTCGCCTTTTATCTTGAAAAGGAGCACGGCGCTTTCCGATTGATCCAGCAGCCAAATAAGTGCGGAATTGATTCTTAAATCAATAACTAATTACACTATTGTGATGATGTCCTTTTGTGTAATTCGTTTTTTTTGTAATGCTACTTTCATTATCACTTTGGGAGACATATTTGCTCATGTTTTGTACATGTAAACATAATTACCTCCGGGTTTGACACCATCTCTTTTCTCCTCTGTGGCCTCTTCGTTCGTCTCCTCCTCCCCCTTTGTCACATCTTTGTCCTTGCCTTCCTGCTGTCCCTCGTCCTTCAGCTTGACCTCGCCGTCCTCCTTCTCCGCGTCCACCTCCTTCTTCTCCATCTCCAGCCGCGCTTTCTGGGCCTCCTCTGCAGCCCTCCTCTTCACCTCCTCCAGCTCCTCCTCCTTCTTAGCCCGCAACCGCTCCAGGATCTCCTCTGGATGGGAGGGAGAGGTAAACGGAAGGAGTATGACAATTGTAAGACAAAAAGAAATAAAGGGCTGAGCCTGTAAGTCGGCCGAGAGGAAGTGATTCAGTCGGACAAGTCACGATAATAATACTCCGAGATGTTATCTGTGATACAGCAAGGAAAAAACACACAACTATCCAATTTGACAGTATACTATGCTGAGATATTCAGAAAACCCTTCTCAAAATGAAGCACAAAAACCTCTAAACAAATAATAACAAGCGATCATGGTCACTCAAAAATGAAAACATACATATCAAGAGCAAACAATAGCATCATCCGGTGTAAGTATCAAAGATGACATGACCAAACTGAAGACTGAAATGATCTGAGAGATAATAAAGATGACAGATGGAGTCTTTTCTGGGGTCAGATTATGACGTGCTTGGATTCCGAATTACCTTTTCAACCGAGCTCCTTGTTTAGACTTCATACGTGGTGACAGCACAGTTACACACAGTGATTTACATAGCCTGATTTGCATGTGAAATATTTAAAATCCACGCTCAGTGACTCAGAGCAAGTCAAATTCTAACCGGACCACGCCGCAGTGAAGTTGCATTCTCGCGTGCGGTCAGGGGGCACGCCGGCCCCCTGCTGCATCTAAGAGCGATCACTCCGGTGATTCCAGGCGTGTTGGGTCATTAATACACAAGTCTGAAGTCATTTGTGAGAGCACGACTCATCGGGAGCACCATGACAGATTATCGGGACCCGAGCGATGCAAAACCTCCATCTGCCCTGATGTGAAATTTGTACAATGACAAAGCTGACAACAGGAATTGTTAGTGTTTGTTTAATTACTAATCATTCTTTTCCATCCATTAAATCACCAAGGAGGATTGTTGAGTAAGGACAAAACAAACAAATCAGAATTAAAATGCAGGGGAGAAAGTTGCCTCTCCAAAACAGTAAATAGAACAAATCCAAATCCTGACAGGAAAGAGGAAACACCAAAAAAAACAAAACAAATGAATCTGTCTTTTATTCCTGGGGCAGACAAAAGCTTTGACTGAAGTCTGCTCAATTTGTTTTCCTTCAATATACCAAGTGAGCGTATGCATACGCTATGTTGCTCATCATAATCTGCGTTCAAGCCGACAGGAAATCGCATTATGCAAACGCTGAGGCTTTTCTTTTACTGAAACACAAAAAACAGGAATCACCAGCCTTGTCCTTCACACTGCACCTTTTCGTTTTTGTGCATTTACCCCTTGATCGTATTCTCATCTTGGTTTGAGTCACATGTCAGGAAGGAACTGATTGTAATTGATTGTCATTTTGACCTTATACTGCATCTCAGTCCTTATTTTACAAAGACTTACATACACAAAAGTGCCGACTACTCACTTGACTATATTCAGTATCTACTATGCTACAGTGCATATTCTTATACCTTTCAGATGTTACAGCACAGAGATGAAGCCGCCAGTTTGACAAAGGCTATATATATTCTTTCAAGTGACTTGCTTTTTTCCCACACTTGTATTATCTCCTTCCCGGGGGTTAAAAGAAGGTCAAAGACTGCTGTCAGTGAGAACCTTTACCTTATCTGAGCAGAGCAGAAGACTTCGTTTACGCTCGTGCTGCTGCATCTGCGCAGCACCTCGTTCCGCATGTAACGCTATTTCCCCAAACCGAATCGCGACGAACTCGAACTGACGCGGCGGAGCGGGCGCCCTCAACGTAATGCTGCTCGACGCGCGCTCACAAGTGGATCGATTTCATCGAGGCAGAGAGGCCGAGGCATACGCGCGGATTGGGTGGAAACGCTACAGGCGGGGAGGAAGCGACGAGGGACCGAGGGGAAGCTCAAGACCTGGACACTGGCCAGGCTGGGACCAGAGTAAAGTTACATAATAGTTGGGCTGATTGGCCCAGCTATCTATGACTGGGTGGCATTCATGAGCACTGCGAGGAAAGCAGGGGGGGGGGACGGCGAGAGAAAGAGGAGGGAAAAAAAAAAAATACTTTGGGCTTCAAGAGATCCACCCTCCGCTCCGATTCACAACCGAACTTGGCTCAGCTTTTCTGGGGATGCGTTTATCTTCTAAGGAGGAGAGAGAATTAAGAGCTCTTTACCGTTGGCGGCAGTAAGGTAACACTTGTTGCTGCCACGGGCCTTGTTGGTTAGGTCCTCGCTGATGTCCATATGCGCGTGCACCTCGTCCCTTATCTCCTCGAGGGCTGCGTACAGCTCGGCCTCCCAGTGCTCCTTATCCAGGCAATCTATCAGCTCAGCCAGCTGGACCTGCGAGGCACAGAGTTCAGGGAAGAGTTCAATAAGTGCAACTCACGACAGCCGCAGCGGCGAGGGACAGGTACGTTGTGGCGCATACGGCGTATACGGGAAACAAAAATAGAGAAGCAGTGGGCGCGGAGGACAATTATTAAATCTGACTGTGTGACGAGCGCACAAGCCGCGCTGGAGAAAACGATAAGTCCCGTTTACCTTGGTGCTGTAGTACCAGATTGCTTTGTCCTCCTGCTCACCCTCCTCTTCACTGTCGGGCACAAATGAGAGAGGAAGGAAAGGAGAGGAAAATGTGGTCAAAATTAGGAGACACAACAGGAAGGGGTGGGACATACTGTATGTACTTGCTCTGCTTATGACAACAACTGTTCGTCCTTTGCCTTGTCAGCAGAGGCATGATGCTTGACTAACAACAAAGTGGACCTAACCAAAAACATTAGAGCCAACGTCCATCGCTATGTCCCGATTCACTGCTGCCTTCCTCTCATCACAGACAATGCACAAAAAAAAAAAACAGGAGCAGGTGTGAACAGCCGGTGCCAGCGGGAAACACGAGGCAATAAATCCACTGAAGAATCTCGCACGCCGTAAAATTGTCATATCTGATTTCTTCGATCGTCCTTCAAAGCATTTCTCATCTGTGTTTTCTGGACTCATCAGTGCGTAAAACGACAGTGGCACGTGGAACAGATGTAAGGTGTAAATATGTTCATGAAGAGCTTTAGTGTACGTGTACAGTAAGAGGTTGAGAGTGTTTTCTAGCACCATTTCCACTTTCCACTCAGAGCCGCTGCACACATGCACAGCAGAAAAAAGAATTATGTATTAAATAAATTTTAAAAATGTGAATAAATTATTTTGTACACTTTGAACAATCCCACTGGCTGGGACTGGTTGACATATTTAAAATCGACATCAGAAGATCACTGATGTATACGGCTAAAAACGCATCGTGAAGATGAAGTCCTAAGTATTTTTGGATGTTTTTAATTAAAATGTGCTGTCTGCCTATTGGGTCATGTGATATGTATCTAAGGTTGGGGTGGGGTGGGTGGGTGGGTGTTGATGATAAACTGTAATGTTACTGTTTCCCATCTTGGGATTTCTTTTTTCATAAATAAAAAACAGTGAATCCCAAAAAAAAAAGTGCTGTCTGTAAGCCCTCTTGAAAGCTTTGAAATAATACATCAGCGTGTAACTCAAATATCCATCTGTTCAGTCAAATTAATAAAAAAAAAAAAGAAAAGTATCTGGCTCCCTTGAGGTCTCATTTGAACAAATCTGGCCGTCTGACTCTGACTCTCTCTGATAGAGAGAGAGAGAGAGAGAGAGAGAGAGACATGCAGGAGAGTTCCCTGGGCAGGATTAAAACTCGGATGCTGCTGCGGTGAGTGCTCAGCCTCCACAGTTGCGCTCTCTCCCAGGTGAACCAGCAGAGCGGCTTATTTTACACCATTCTGCCCAGCACGGTGCACTCCCCGGGACAGTGAAACCTGAGGCCACACTGGGGTTCATCCAGCACCTTTCCGGGGACACGCGCCGTGCGTTGGTGAAACACAGCATGTGGAACTTATCTGCTGTAATAGTTCTGAAATTGAGGATTATCCGTTACGGAAATCTATTTCATCTCAATTATTTCATCACGCTAATTTTGTTTGCGTGTTTGACTTTCTGAGTTCTCCGCTCTGTTTTTCAAACAGTCGATCTGAGGTCAGTCTAAATGGGTCCCCGCGGGTTATTCAACCAATCTTTATTAATCGCCTCCAGAGCTGGGTGGGCTCATACCGGACAGAACCTGGATTTGAGCTGGGCAGCTCTTTAGGGAGGGGGGGATTTGATTAAATGTCGACATTGTTTAAGCGATATGAAGAGTTTACGAAGACGTCTGCGGTTAAGTAACTCTGTGTAAGGTGCAAACGTGGGGATTAACCTGTGACAGCAGCCTCTTATGAACGGAGGGAGGAGAAGCGCAGGTTGAATGCGTGTTCTGTAAAGAGCGTGTTTTGAATATCAAGCAGGTATTATTGATGGATTAGTGAGGAGGCCAGAACAAGTATAAAGCCAAACACACACAGCTCCACGGACACCGTAACAACGCACACGTATCTCGCCATTGCCAGTCTTCGGATAAGAGCTTGGGACCAAATATTCTGACCCACAAATAATGTGGTACGTCAGCTGCACAGACAGCAGCTGCAGTATATATTGCAACACCACAAATCACAGTAAAGGAATACGCAGAAAAGAGGTTATCGGATTATCTCTCCTCCTCATGGTGTTATCTATAATTGCACATGTGGATGGTTTGTGCCATTCATGACTCCCAAGTTTGCCATAACTGAATAAAACTAATTTAAAATTACGCTTAATCAAAATCTTTGACAAGATAAAATGATGGAAATTAGTGATTAGTTGGTTGTGTGTTGGTGGTGTATTGAAACTAGGACTTTTTTTTTTGCCAAAGACACAAAAGACAAAAGTCCAGAAGGGTAAATGAAACATCGCAAACTTACACAACAATGCGGCGGTTCAGGAACCAGTATTTGCGCTGGTGTCGGTCGTGGCCGACTGGCAGCTGACGTATAAACGGCCTGCTCTTCTGAACCTCTGGGATGCAGTCCGCGACACCGGGCACCTTGTGCGCCGCGCACACTTCGCACTGCCACTCGTCCTCGGGCACTTCCTGCAGGGGCGGCTTCACGCACTCCAGATGGTACACGGCCGAACACGTCTCGCAGCACAGCAGGTCGCCGAGGCGGTGGCACACTCTGCAGTGGTCATCATAGGCGACCACCCCTTCGGACATTAGCTCCTCCCGGGCAATGTTGGTCGCCAGGAACTGGTCCACCAAAAATTGAAGAACTTTAATTTTGCTGTCCAACGGTTCGTACGGGTAGTCCTCGCCCTCCTGGAGAGGCAGAATGTGCCGGTACTCCGGGTCACTCTCGCAGTATGCGCGCACCACCTCCGGCCAGGTCATGCCGTCCACAAAATACAGAGTGGAGTTAACGGAGTCCTTCACGTCGGCGGGACCAAATGTGGTATTGGAAGTGTCCTCCTCTCGGAGAATAGCTTTGAGCAGGGAGATGTGAGTCTCTGCCAGCAGCGTGCACTGCTCCTGGCTGGCCACTGCTGCGCAGAAATCCTCAAAGCGGAACGGAGAGAGCCGCAGCACCGAGCCAAAGTTGCGGAGGACCTCGTAGACGGCAGACACGTTGAGGAGCTGTGAGGTAGGAACCAGGAGGTCTTCCGAGGACTTGGGAAGCTCCAAGGGAGGAATGTCCTTCGCCTCAACGATGGGAGACTGCGGTCGCATCGCCCGACTCCTTCTCCGGCCTGTGGGAAGCGAAAAGTAGATGTGTGTATAATGGTTCTGAGCACTGTCTGTTAACAGGCAATACCGAACATAAATATATCGGAAAAGAAAAATTGATGTGGCTGCAGAATAAAAAATTTAAAATTACATCTTTGAATAAACACACAATGTTCAAATGTGGCAACTATGTGCATTTTCATTAGATGTACGCAGTACAGCACACCTAAACCGGAATGAGCTGTACTGTACATCCGACTTTTAGTCATTGCAACCTAATGCCTGAATTTACAAGCATCTTTGATGACTCACTGAACTACCCTGTCTGATGTTGCCAGCATTGCTGCAGACACTGGGTATGTACCCCTGGGCAGACTCGGAAGAGCCCGGGTGGATCCCCTCTTCCAGCTCTCTTGGTGGTACTTGGGAATCCCCCCAAGTGGGACCCTAAAATGCCACCGGTGTATTGGAAGAGCTCAAAGATCCTGTTCTCATTAAAAAAGAGAGGATACAATAACAACATGTACCAACTAAATGTGTACGCGCTGTCCCTTCCAAATATGACGTGGGACTAGTTGTAGCTAGTGCTGATGTGAGGGGGGGGGTCTGTGATACAGTATGACACTGTGGAAGTGACTTTGTGAAAAGGTAGACAGGAACGTTGTGCATTATCCTCATATGATCCCTTTCTGAACACAGGTCATGTGGAATAAGCCTGTTATGAGGCCTATCTGAGCGGGTCAACGCGGGCCGGCCGACCCGGCCTCGCCACGGTGACCCGACATGTTTGCGTGACACAGCTCAGCTCCGGTACCAAAGAGTGAAGAATCACTTCCATAATCAGCACTGTACTGGTACTATTCACAGTGCGCCTCGAGATTTCTAATGAGCTCTTCTCAATCTCACAGATTATGTAATGTAACTGTAGAGTGCAGGGAGCTACATTAACTTTTCATAAGGAGACCAAATAAACAAATCCTATAAAATTACACCACCGTATCCACACCGTCTCCCATGTTGTGCCTTCGTTGTAAACATGGCAGTTAATGCCGATTAACTGGACGCTGTATTTGTATTAGGGCTCGTACGATTCAGTGGTTTAGCAGCGACGTGCAAAGAGAGAAACGGTAATGTGACTACAGCAGGCAGTTTCACCTATGGTGATAACCAGGAATTAACCTGTGACAGCAGCACGGCGTGAATGGGCCAAACAGGTGGCTGATGGCGGGTTCATTATAAGACCCCAAACGCAACGTTTGTGCGTGGAAAAGTTTTGTGTATGGGTGTGCCATGTGTTGGAAGACAGCATGGACATATGTGTCCGCGATGGTGAAAGCATCGTAATTTCTGTCTGTCACCAGGAAAGACCCCTCACACTCCTCTGCACTATTTTGCAGGACAGCCGAGTCACTGGAGGCTGAGAGGCATGTGTGTAATCCCTGGACCACTTAAATTGCAACTAAGCCTGCCCAGAGTGTTTTGAAGTATCTGGAGGCAAAAAAAATAAAATAAAATAAAAATCTAAATACATTCTACATTCAGATGCTTTTCACCTTTGGAGCTACTTTTCTAATCCATTTTGAATTTACTTCCACTGGCCGCAACCGCTCCCAGTATGTTACTTGATGATGTGTCATCTGATTTTTGCAGAAGCACCTTTATTAGCGTTACTGTCCATGACTGGGAACGTGATGGAGCCAACTTGCTCACCTGATGAACATAAGAGTGGTTACTATGGTAACGGTGCACCACGTAATACCGTAATGAGACGTTTGCAACAAGTGAAAAAAGGGCGCCTCACTTCAAAACAAAGGCCTGTCAAACTCATTTAGCAGCCTTACGTACGGGAAATGTAATTAGACTTCGGAAACATATTGGATTTTTGAAGGTGCATTAAAAAAGGGAAATTGTTGTTTATTTTGAATATTTAACAGGTAACGCTCATTAAGTACTACAGCTTCAGAAGAAAAGCTATATCCAAAGTCAATGGAGAAATAGTGTTTACAAACTACGTGAAGCGTAGCGTACGTAGTGGAAAGGGGACTTGCATTTTGTTATATAAGTAGTAATACTGAATGAATGAAATGAATGGAAAGTATCAAACGCAGTCCATACGTCCTATCTCTGTGTGTACGAAAACACGTTGCATACGGCGCGAATTGGGGGGGGGAGTCCGGTAAAAAAAAAAAAAAAAAAGGGCACGAACTCTTCATTATAAAATGACAACAGAAAATGTGCTGATCCGACAAAAATTAAGAACGTGAGAGCCGGTTGAAGCGTGGAGCGAATGTGCAAGCCAGCGGCCAGCAGAGCACACGGTAAACAAAGGCCTGTTTCTGAGTGCAAGCTCCATTTTGAACAATGCGGCTTGGTTTCTGTGCTGAGCTAAAAATAAAATGCACACTTTAAGTAATGCAAGCATGCTTTGCTTAAGTGCGTGCACTTGCAAACGAACGTACCTGGGGTGCTACCGAGCGTGCTGTGGCTCCTAAAACTACTCTCGGTACAGTAGCTGGCATCATCATCATCATACGGTAGTTCCTCCAGATAGTCAGAGTCGTTTCCCAAGGCCTCCTCTTCTTCGAGATCCGACGAAGGGTTGTCGTTCAGGAGTTCGTCTTCGTCTGACCTGTAGCTTAAATTATCATCCTCCTCGTCGCTGTTGTCGTCGTAGACCACCTTGGTTTGAGGCCGCCTCACTCCGCCTCTGCTGCCGCGGCCGCCTCTCGACCCCCTGCCTCTCCCTCTGCTTCCTCTGCCCCGCGATGCCGCGGCCGCCGCCGTGATGGAGGCTCCAACTTTCCTGCGGCCCCGGGACGAATGAAAGTTCTCTCGGCCGGAGATTTCTGTATCCACCTCTGCTGAGCCCGTGCCGCAAACGCCGCCACTTCCTCCACGTCCCCGACCCCGTCCCCTGCCTCGTCCCCGTCCACGCATCCCTCTATTCCTTCCACCCCGAGAGCCGCGGACTGGCCCGGGTGAACCTTCCCGCATCACGGCAGCTTGTTTGGGCGGCCTTCCTCGTCTCCCCCTCATTGTAGGAGAGAGTCTCTTCTGTTCCGCTTCAATCTCGGTGCTCGATTAAGCCACGCACGGCGGAGAAAAACGGGGTAGGAAAAAGCCAATAGTTCTGGCGACGGTTCCCGACACGCTCCCACCAATCCCCGGTCTCAATTTCAGGGTGGAAAGCTCAAACTGAATGACCGGTGTCCCGCTCTGGGTCGCCTGCAGACGCCATTTTTCCTCTCGGCTCTCCCTCCGTTGAAAACACAGCAGGCCCCAGAGCTGCGTCAAGTTGCACACGCATACAGTGGTTGTGCCGGAATAGGAGCGCCATTCCTTCAAAATAAAAGTGAGGCAAACGTTTACAAAAAACAAAACAGTAATGAGGACAGTGGTTTTCAGAGCATAACACGAGTACCACATCGGATTATTTGTGTTCAATACGACAGTTTGAATAATCCAGCGCGACAATAAACCCTTCATTCATTGAAACAGAACAGGAGGTGCGGTTTTGCAGTCTAGCTTGACAGCAAAAGGCCCGAGTAGATGTGAGGTCACGTGACTCTCTATTCTACAACAGACGCAATTGCCGTGTTAGTTCACAAAATTAGTTATCCCCGCAAACGCTGTCCGCCCGTAGCATCTCATTAACACTGGCCGCTCATGCTGGGCAGTCGTAGAGACAGGTGGGTCGAGTGTATTCAGTGAAACACCAGCGTTTATTTCAGTGTCGCCATCGTCGTCACAGCGAAGCTAAGAGAGAAGATAAGAATATGTCCGCATATATAACATGAACCTCAATAAGTCATCGTAAAAGTTTGCCTACGCTCATTCTAATGTTTAAAATGTCTTGGACGTGATAGCTGCTGCAACTTGTTTCTTTGCCATTTGATATCGCTTTACGAGGAAGTAAAACAGGCTCCATTTTAGCCAGTTTAGCCAGCCTAACTGAAATATGTACTAAGATCTACTGTAACATAATAAGATTTAAGTAACATTGAGAACCATCATGATCTGTCGTCCCGGATACTCTCCACTCTTTTCCTTATTATGTCTTAGCCTCTGGGTTTGATTCGATGTCTTGGGTAATTTAGAAAGTATATTAATTGAGATTAGTTGATTTTCTTAATCTGGCCAGCTACTCCAACAACAGACACAACACCGCCAAAGCTACTCGTCAACCGTTTAAACAGATGAACGGATGGGGCAAAACAGCCAATCAGCTTCTTGCAAGCCAGGTATAAAAGAACCGAACGGTTTACAGGTTTCATTTCATATAGGTCTATATCACAAGACAAAACGGAAGACATCATCAGTTGTCGTGGCCGAGTGGTTAAGGCGATGGACTAGAAATCCATTGGGGTCTCCCCGCGCAGGTTCGAATCCTGCCGACAACGACATATAATTTTATCCTTACCACTGGCATTAGGGTTGGGAACAACCATAAACACCCACTAACGAAATGCTTAATTCGCTAATCAGATGATTTTACAACTGCGATACAATAGTAAAGGCTTGCATTACTTAGGCTACGTACATTTCCTTTCCATCGAAATAACAATCGGTATAATTTATTGACTGTTGCTTTAACTCTGTGATTACTCTAAGTTTCATTCTACAGGACCTCTTATACGCCGATGCTTCTTCATACCGCTGACCTCATCATCCTCCCACATAAATAGTCCCAAAGACTGTAAGAGAGGAGTCGAAGAATCAGTTGTTTCCCACTTAAACCATTTTCTACAAGCAATGTAACAGTAAGAGTACTGATACTAATAAAGTACTAAAATATTAATACAAATTATTTTTCCTTTAGTCGTCACAAGCCTTACCAAAGTGCATCCAACACTGACTCACTGTGCTTGTAATGGCTCTTGATCTTTTAATAAAAATAAAAGCCACACATGGATTACTGGATTGGTTCTCTACTGGACAACCCAGTACAGTCACAGCTGACAGATATTTCAAATATGCAGTTGCATTAGGACAAATACAAAATACAGCCACTCACACTCACAGATAAGTGTTGAAAGGCAGAGGTCCATTATGAATGCTGAAAAAAAACACAACTTTTTAGGTGTCCTTTGTATATATTTTACAAATTGATTATTAACAGGTACAAGAACAGAGTGTAAATCAATCATGCAATTCATGTTGTCTGAAAGGTCAAATTTTCATTAGCTTTAACAAGTTTAAAACACAGTCCAAATGCATCTGCAGGTTAATTGAACTAACAGTAAAACTAATGCAGCTTGAGTTCCGACAGCTAGCATTGGTGCCAAAAAACACTTAACACCAGTCAAGACAACAACTTCCACACCACGTTTTGTGAAAACTTGGAAGGAGACAATGTACTCAACGATTTATTAAAAGTAGTCTGTACAGATTCTAAAACAATTCAATGATTTCAATGGAGTATTGTCCAACATCTTTCTTCACTTTCATCTTATCGAGCTCCTGGAGGCTGCCCTCGATCTTTCCAAGCTCAGAAACTAGTCTCACCTGAGGAACAAAAGAAAGGACATTGTTTTCTTTCCCAGATAACTTTAATTTAACAAATACTGATACAATTGCTTGTGTATGCCAATATAAACACCGTCTCCACACAGAATGAATATTGTAAAACTAACATGCAGCCAGTTACAGAGCTGACATAGAGGAGCCTGTTACCTGAGACTTAACAAAGCTGTGGAGGTTCAGCAGTAAGCCTTTGGCCTCTGGAGTCATCACGAGCACTGTGAAGTGGGCGTCCAACAACAAGCATACCCAATCCATGATCTACAGTCAAATCAAAAGAAAATCAGCGTTAGAAATTTACGTCTTCTCAAAACTAAAATGTCTGTTTGGTGGAATTAGATCATTCGTTTTGAAAAATTTGGAGGTAAGCCATCCACTGAAAAAGTAGTTTATTGTCATTAGTGCTTAGACCGCACACAGTTCAGGTCAAATTTAAATTCTGCAATCCCCCATATCTTGATTTGAATATCTGTCAGCAAAGTAAGCACACACTTCTGTTCTGCCTCCAGATTTGACATATAATGTGCCCTGCTGTGACAGAAACTACCTGCACCGATACATCCAGTGTGGGTGCCCTGAGTCAGACACAGATACAGACCTGAGTCAAACTGGGTGATCTCAATCCATCCATCTGTGGGAAGTCATTTTGGGAATATTTTAGGTAAAGGAATTGCAGGTACTGGAGGAAGAGCTGTTTGGATGAGAGAGAAAACGAACATTGTAAAACACGTCGAAGGACACCAATAACAAAAACTATCGGCTACTTACAAAAACCTGCTGGGAGGAGAGATCTTTAAGGTGCGGGAGGAGGAACGTGTCGCTGTATGCCGTCTGCAAGACCTCATTCCTTTGTAGCTTGAGTTAAGAATCCAAACATTTCTCAGTCTTTTTAAACTGAACTCTGGGTGTCTTTCCTACTGCTTTATTTTTTTTTACTAATACACAAAACGTATGTATATATGTAACAGAGACAAGCTTTCAGTTGAATGTGAGTTGCCTCATAGGCAGAATTGTGAAAATCTTTTGAGTGGCCGTGCACTGGGAGGATACAGTAGAACAGCCTTGTGTAACCCCACAGGACAGATCGGCTCTGATGGAGTTGAGGTCTTCTCCTGGTCTTTTGCTGCGGCCTTTATGACGGCGCCGCCTCCACTGAGGGCGTCTGAGCGCTCCTCGTGGCAGGATGTGGGGCTAAAGCCGTTCTGCAAGCCAACCTGCCCACGCTCCCGAGCGATGAGGGCCTCCACGAAGGAGACGCTGTCAGGCTCCAGGCTCACTTTCTCCGCACTGACGTCTGGCATGCTGCAACACAAAAGGTAGAACAGCACGCTGTTGTTTTATCATTTCATATTACACCATGTGAGCCTAATTATACGACTGTTAAACTGCTAAAGCACTTCTGTCGTGCTGTGTGCAGGAAATTTTAATCAAATACAAGTTCAAGTTCCATCAAACTAAACATTTAAATCACCTTTTGAAGTGACCATTAGAATTTTAAAAAAATGTATTGTACTTGTGTGTACTTTGGTGCCCCCCTGTGATCGTATCACAAGGACACCAGCAGAGATATCAATTCGTGCCTATCATTCTGTTCGACGAAAGGGTCGTGAACTTCAAAACCACCAGTCCACACCATTTACAAAATTCAGTCTTCACCTGATAAAGGCCTTGAGGCAGGCACAGGTGACGGCCTCAGGTATGTCAGGGAAGAACTGCAAGCAGAGCTGACACAGGAAGTAGTCCTTCCTCTCCAGGGCCAACAGCACGAGGTCAGGACACACACTGTAAGCGGGTTAGAATGGTAAATGAATTTATTTGATGATTTAAAAACACTGCAGGATAAAAATGCAGTAAAGCCCGACATCTTATTTCCTTTCTGGTCCTCCAGAATAAGGTACAGAAACACATAATGTAGAATAAAGACGGCTTAAATAAAGTAGTTTTGAGATGCAACATCTTAATCTTTCAGTTAATTTCTTGCCTCACTGACCTGTGGCAGAGGCACTGAGTGTGCACGAGCTGTGCCAGGGTTCTGGGGGTGTAGAAGCCTGATTCAGCCAGGCTACGAGACACAAGGCCTGATACGATCTGCCCCACTGAGAGTTGTAAGTCCTGGGTGTCTGATCTAGATAGAAGCCCCTCCACTTCTTTCTGGACATCTTCTACTGGGGCTGTCTACATTGAGGAAACAAAACAGTCCAAGTATTACATGCCAGAACTTGTCAGCCTTGCAATGTGAAAGCATGCAGATTCTGTATATAGCTAGAGAGCCATGAAAAACCTAATTTCTTACCTTAATGAGTGTCAGAACCTGTTCAGTCGTTAAACAAGGTGCTGATTGAGTCTTTCGGTTTGATCTCTGTAGGGAAAGACGATTCAAATCAGTTTGGGTTGCATTTACAGATAAAACAACAAATAAAATAAATCCTAAACAATTCAACAGCCTTTTAGTATTCTACATTTTTGATTTTCCATTATGAAAATGATGCACCATCATTTCAGGCAGTAACGACTGTAAATCACAATGTCTTTTGGAGGTAGAGGAAGTTTTTATCTACACAATTAACCTTAGGAGAAAACCCCATCAGCTAGCCTGACTGCATCAACGTACCAACTTCCTGGTCTCCACTGTTCTGGAGGGCTGAGGTTTCTCTCCATGCAGAATGTTATTCCAAGATGGTACAGATGCTGGAGCTTTGGACTCTGTGGCAGTAAGAGAGAAAAAAATCATAAAAACCCCCCACACTCTATTGACTGAACACATTTGTCCATGTAGACATGACTATCAGTGCTACAGCCTTAGTTAGGCCAGCTGATCATGACTGAATATATATACAGTATATTATGTGATTGTGGTGTTAATTGCTTGCGCAAAAAAAAGCAGCGTACAGGTTTGTGTCTTGTGTGTGCCTTTCTGCAGGTATAAAAAGCTGTCATTACAGTCACAGCGCTCCAAAATTGTTTTAACTCACCTTCAGTCTTGGCTTGTCTTAGTTTCCCAAGTGCAGAGGCCAAAGAAGATTTGGGGCACACACATGGTATAACAGAAAGGGTTTTCCCATGTGGAATGAACAACTTGTTGGAATAACACCACAGCTTAATCAAAGAGAAAAGAACACAGACGCAAATTATAATTAATGGCACAAGTAAATACAATATGGCTGATACAGACTGCCCAACGAGCCTATTAATGCGTCTATGTTTCGATTGTAAACTGCCATTAAGTTGTGAGGAGGGAAGGTGCGTCCCATCACAGTGGAGAGCAGACACAATGCTCTACCAAAGTCATACAGTCCTCCATCAGCACGCAGCAGCTGGAAGGACAGGGAACCTTGGCCTGCAGTAATAACAACAGCGGGTGGGTGGTTCACGCAAACCTGAGCTCGAGTGCCCTGCTGCCAGCATGGCTGAGAATCATTACCAGTATATTGTTTCGCATTAGACAAAATCCACTGGATTCGGTACAGTGTTTTACATTAGGAAAAAAAACCCAGCTTGCTTCCTACCTGCCCATAGATTTTACCCGCCATCTCTTTTCCTGCCTGAAGTGTCTGGAAATTGGTATTCCAGATGCAGAGAAAGTCTAAAAAAAAAAAAAAAATCAAGACATTTCAGGAAGGAGTCACACAGAGCTTCAAGTCATCATTCTAATACATATATGCTGAAAAAACAGACGTGATAAAACGTATGCAGTTGAACACCAGAGTAATGCTAGCCTTGTTTTCATTTACGTTCTGATAATGTGAACCTGTGATTTCACCCCAACATAAGAAAAGTGGGGATGAGAAACCATATTCAGGTTATCAGGCATCTTCAAAACAACACAGGCACTAAAAACTTGTAACAAGTGTTTCCTGCTTGTCCCATTCATACTAGTGTGTGTGTGTGTGTAAACCTTTTGCTGCATTTGTTTGTGCATCATCAGTTAAACTTAATGTTTATACAATGCAAGAAAAACTAAGAGGCTAATTAAGACAGAACATCCAGGCAGGTAAAGTTACAACCTTTTCTTATTAGTGTCAACTTCTCAAACTGAAAAGCTCTGGGACACAGCATGGCATTGTCCATGTTGACAGAAAAGGCCTTACTGTGTGTCCCAGATGGAATTCATTTACATTTCTGGCATTTAAGATGGTGCTTTAAAGGGGAGTGAAACCTGAAAACAGCTATCCAGATGGTCAGGGTAATTACATCTGATAACTTCGAACATCTATGTCTTAGCGGAGCACCTGTTGTCTTTATCGGAGTCTGGGCAAACAAAGAGAACTTACCTTTACCAGCTCCGGCAGAGGGGTGTGGGACCCCCACAACTGCTACATGGGCTTCATCCAGGATCAGGGCCGATGCTGCCTCCAGCAGGCCCTCGCCAACAGGCAGGCCCAGCAGCATGCTGCGGGGAAGCGGAAGAGGCTGAGATCCCTCTTCAGTCGCCAGGCCCCGCACAGAGATCACACTCTGGTACACATGGCCATTTGGGTCTGGATGGCAGGCAAATGATGAGGAAACAAAAAGTTGAAAATGATTTTTGAGGGAAGAGACAAGAGTGAGCTATTAATGCCACACTTTTTAATCACATGTCCCTTTTTATTACAAAACTCCTATATTCAAAATAGTAATTAAATTTAATTGTTTGTGTCAGCCTATAATATCAGCAATTAAATGTTTTTTTCCCCACTGTGCTGAGCCGGTTTTCATTCCCATGAAACTAGCCTGTGCTGTCTGATGCTATAAATATTTTCACAGGAAATTCAGGCTTACAGAGATATAGCAGGCGGATGTGTTTATCTCTGTAGGAGGCAGAGAAGCTGAGCGGGGCCAGGCCAGGCTCCTCTCTCTCCAGCCGGTACCTCTGTAGGGTGTTGGGGTTCAGTCTCTGCAGGTAGAGGAAATGATCTCCTTTCTGTGGGAAGACAGTGACATCCATTCAAGGTAAACAGGCATTTAGAAATATCACTAATATCAATATGAGTTTCCTCTCATGAAAAAACAGGGCAGACAAAATTAGCTTTTGGTAAACTTAGCCATTAAAAATTGTGTCATTCACATGCAGACACACAGTCAACTGTCTTTATGGCTTAGTATTGTGATGCGAAGTGCAATGAATATATGAATCAACTGAATTGAATTACCAGCTTCTGTGTCTCTCGTCAAATGCCCAACATTTCAAATGATTACCTGTTCAGTTGTGAAGATGACAAACTGCTGCGTCTCTGCCAGTATGTTGGTGCTCCACCTGTAGACAAAAAGTAAACCTCATCAACACGCTACAAGACACAACAGGTCAGATTGCAGCAAAAAAAACCAACAATCAGTTATTTTAATGTTCATGTTTTTTTGTTTTCTGTGTACAGTTGTTTCCCAAACTCAATGTTGGGAGATGTAGTTTCACAACAAATGTCAAATGGTGAAATGTAACATGTCTTGGCTCTGACTCTGAAGGGTGTAACACCAGGGGATTGACTGCGAATGTAAAATATAATGATACTGACCCAATGGACTCTTCTTGAGCCAGAACTTCCTCTATGGGCTGCTGGGGAGCAGAAAGCAGAGAGTCCAACAATCTCACAGCTCCTCTCTGGAACAAGACCACAGGCTCCGCTCCATGTAAACTGTGGACCCTCCAGACATCTGATGACAGCTGAAGAGAGTGTATACATAGGAGGCAGGAATGAGAATATGTTCAGTTCTGTCAACAATCAGTAAGAGAACTTATGACCCTTTTACACTGAATACTACTGTTAATTGTGATATTAAGGGACTTTCTATATGAAAGGAGCACCATAGTGTAGTATTTTGAATGATCAGAGTTTGAGTAATGAAACATGGGTTAATACTATGGAAATGTTCAAACGTTCAAAGAGTGGATGCAAAGATGCTATAGAGTTTGAATACAACTTTCCAGTATGCTTTGTGTGGTTATCTCAGTACAGGGGGATGAATACGTTCATACTTACAGTTGCTTTGAATGCCTTATCGAGGAAGTATGTCTTCTTCCTTCCAAATTCTGATCACCTTGAAGGCAACAAAAACAGAAAAATGCATGTCATGAAGTGACAGATGTTTCTGAAAGATCAGCTCTACAGAGACATCTCGGGGCTAAAATAATAAATTAAAATATGTACTTGTATTTGTTAAGGTTTAAGGATCTCATTGTAAATCACAGTGTTCACACGTTAAAAAGTACCAAGAAGGTGTGATGAGTCTGTGTAAAAATATGGACCGGCGCAAATTATGTGTTTGATGTGCGAACCTGGTAAACAAGTAGATTGAACACTTAAGACATGCAAAATTAAGTATCAAACTCAAGAGCACATTTAACATATGTTTTCAGTCATTGCTTTTTCAATGAACACAGTTATTTATCATTACTCAAATGGAAAAAGAAAATAATTTGTACGATTCATTTTGCCAAATAGAAATCTGGCAGCTACTCAGCTCTGTACAAATACTGCACATAAAAAGGTACAAGAATGGAAGTAGAAGTCTACCTTGTTGTCTGAGATGGCCACATATTCCTTGGTCTGTGAGTTGAAGACTGCTGAGCAGGTCAGTGTCTGGCCTTGTTTGACTGTCCAGCTGCCCAGCGGCTTCTGGTCCGACACCTGTAAGAATCACAAAAGTTAGGAACAACTGTGGTGAGGCTCTTGTTCCTGAGGTAAAACCAAGCTTATGAATATATATCGCACATGATTTAGACTTCAGTTATTTCAGCAAAGCTGCAATGTCGTGATTCGGTCCAAACTGTCCATTTTAGTCATTCGCGTTAGGATGATGGAAGATGATGACGAGCAGAAAATTGTGAAAGTTGACCTGAAATCGTCATTTAGCAAGATGTGCATGCCTTACAGAGGTTATAGCTAATGTAAGTTACCCTGCGTTGCCTGTTTTAGCAAACTAGCGTGGCTTCACTCCAAGGTGTGCGACCCTTTCTGTCGAGTTTCAAGGAAAACGAGTCTAAATACTGCCACAGCTATTAGATTTGTCGTGTTTTTGTGGCTTCTGTCAGTGCTGAAAAGAGAAGAAAATTCCAACACGAGTTTTACAGGTCACGCTGACCACCAATCCCGGGTCGGCAGAGCTTCGGCAAAACAAAACAACAAACTTACCTTGTACAGCGTGACGGATCTGGTTAAATCCGTGACGACGACATGGTCGCTGTCTCGCTCCTGCTCGATGCCCTGAATGCCTGAATTTGACAGATTTTGAGCTGGAACAAGTCCGCACAACGTGTAACCCTCATACAACGCGGCCATGCTGGACGAGAAGAAAGTGGAACTCGTGTGATATCGCGAGAATAACGAAAGCCACACGGAAGCGCGAGACCGCTCCTCGCTGCGACCCGACGTTGTTTGACAACAGCATGTTGTATCCGCTTGTGCTGACTTTTCATTGAAATATTCAAAGAGGAAATTCCAAGTTACATTATGGTTGCATTCAAAAGCATGGAAATATTTTTGCATTTCGTGATATATGCACCCTGACATACGTTTGAAACCTTTGGAATTTCCAAAAAATAAAAAAATAGCCATGAAAATAAAAATAGTAATGAAAAAAGCCAGTTTATCCAAACCAAATCACAAGAAATCTCTTGTAGTTTTAACATGTTCTGAAAATGTACACTTATACAAACAAAGGCTTTGCACGTCACAGCAATCTGTATCTAACAAATTTTCCTGCAGCTAATGAGCTAGATATTCATGTTTGTCTCCAGGACTACGTTTTTTAAAGTTGTGTAGCCTACTCAATACGTTGCAGCACCTCCTTCATTGACAAATCAATGGCTGTCACCATTGTTAAAATTGCTGTATTGCAGACAGTATGAAGGGTTGATATTGAGCATTCGTCTGAGTGATGTAATTTAATTTACAAATGTCTTTCACACCCTCAGGATTTGTGATGTTGATTTATGCAGGCCATTGGGCTATGTTACATTCTTTGTGAGACTGTCATGGGTCATGTTTCCTAGCACCAGGTTCACCCACAATGGACCCTTTCACACTGTTAGATCCATATAGAGGAGGGCTTGATTTTTATTATTGAATGGCAGGTTGATGACTGCTGTGCTGTCGCAACTCATGGTATCTTCTATTTGGTGAAAGACAAGACAAGAGATTTGGGAGAATTTCAGAGACCATGTTTGTGAACTCTTCATAGATGCCTTGTGTGTTGAGTGCTAATTCAGATTTTGTGTGGTGAAGTAGCAGAATGACACACTTGTAATCAGGACTGAGTCAGTTCAAATCATGTCTGAAATGTTAAATTTGTGGGACTGTATTATAAACAACAAAAATGGCTTGAGTTTGACTACGTTCTTTAATTATAGATACCAGAACACACAGACACCTGTTTCATATCACGGTGGCTTAGTGGTCATCAGAGAAGGGATCTGCTGCTGTTTCAGCACTGTTGGATTTCTGATGGAAGTGAACTTGGATAAAAGGTATAATCTGTACTGCTGGGCTCTAGAGAAAAACAGACACATTTAGATAGAGAGCTAGACAAAAGATAGAGTTAGAAGTTAGAATGGGTACAAACACTCTGAGCTATGATTTGACATTCATTAAGTCGCCAAGAAACAAACTGAAATCTTGTTTATCATCCAAGGAACAGCACTAGAATTAGGCCCTGTTGGTCATCCTGACAAAACAAATGCCTTAAGATGTGAGGTTGATGGGTAATAAGGTGACAAATAAACATACAACAATAAGTGAAATAGAATAAACTACTTCTATGATTAATTTATTCCTTACCTTTAAAGCATTCGGGTATTATGAGATTTCCATCAATGCACTGGGTTGGCACTGCATAACCACAATTCCTGACCTTGTCCATGCAGTAGACTGAGATGATTTCTTTGTGTAAGACTCTGTTAGGCCGAAAGCTTCCAATCCAGTGTTTTTGTCCTTTGTATAATATCCTTCCTTTGTGTATGCCAACACTGCAAGGAGCTATAAGTCACATAGAGTACAAAAAACATTATACTGGCAAAATAGCATTGAAGTAAACAGTAATACTGAAAAACATAGCAGACCTGTTTTCAGTACAGGTCAAATGTAATCCTACCCTTGCAGGATGGTTTTTCTGACCACTGCCCATTCTGCTGACAAACAATCTGCAGACTTCCTTCCAGCGCATAGTCTCCACTGCAGCCATATTTGACTGTTTCCATGAAGTCGTACGGTCTGTTGTCATTGCTAGACATGTAGCCTTTGTCAATGGTCTCCGGTTGAGGGCATGTCACCACTGTAAAGGAACAACTTTATTTCAGAGACTGGTGATGAAAATGTAATGTGTTGTTTTCCTGTTTCTACCAATTTTTTTCTAATCAGCCCATGATGTTTTCACTTGAAACATCTTGTAAAATTTCCCCAGAAATACTCTACTGCACAAATCATTGTCTCTGATCATTCTCATATCTTACTCGTTACCCAGGATAAAGAGTAGCCAGAAAGTTTGTAGGGAGAGCTGAGAAATTCAAGATTTGTACTGGAATAGCAGATAATGAATGTATTGCTTTATAAAATGAAGTACAGAATATACCTAAATGTTGTAAAACAAAAGCACAAGTTCAATTTTGGAGGAAATCAGAGAGGACAATTTATGTTGTGTGCATGATAATCTCTTGTACTATCATTTTGTGAATGTGAATTTGAACACTTACAGTGCCACTAAAATGGGTCAAACTGCAAGAGTGAACCTTGTGGCAAGGTTTTTTCATATGTGCTGCTGGTGAGATCAAAAATGAACTTGGAAACACGGCATCTTTAAGAAACGTGACAGCTGTTCGACATGTTTGGCGTTACACAGTAAATACGTCTTGAAGTGTCACTGCAACTCTTTGTATTTCATACCTCGACATTCAGGCATCTCAGTCCAGGTACCATTAGCAGTGCATTCTGCTTTTGCATTGCCAATAAGTACATATGGAGGCCGGCAACTGTACGTCACTGTGATGCCATAATCAACGCTCTCACTTATCTTCTTGTCATAAGTTATCATCCCAAACGGTGGGATTGGAGCAAGATCACAGGATATAGCTGCGAGGGGAGAGGATATGTGAGTTTATATGTCTTGGCATATACATGCTTGTACTGTACTTATTTTTGTCTATTGTTTACATGTGTGGGTATATTTTATATGTTTTTGTGAATAGCCTGTTTCAACAAATTGAGTGATAGTTTTGCTGTGTCCCATTTCTAGATTGTACAAATGTTGTTGTTTTTTAACCTGCTGACTAATGTCTTCAAAGACAGAGACAGAAGATTTTGTGTAAAAATAATTATGTGATTTATGTGTTATGCTTTCTTTTTTGGTGTATGTATATACTGTACATACGCTTGCACTCTGATGCTGTTGTGCTCCATGTTCCATTGGCTTGGCACACAGCAGTGCTGGGTCCAGTCAGGGTATACCTGCACAGAGCAGCTGTATCATTAAGTCAGTTCATGAGAAATACAGGTTGGAATGCATTTTCAAGCCAAATGTTGTTGATTGTTGGAATGTTAAAATAGCAGTCAAAAGCACACAAAATAATTTTAAAAGATTATTCTGACTTATTTTTCAAATTTATGGGATTATTAACCAATGTGTTTTTCTGAAATGTAAAGTATAGACATACTTCACTCACAAGATGCTGCTAGTTACCCACAATGTAATAAACATGCATTACTATTATGATGTCTGGTTGATAGAACTCTGTGACTGTCAACAAAATTAAACAAGATGCTTGTGCTTTACCCTTCATGACAAGTGTAGTTGATCGTACTCTGGTACACAGTATCCTCATAGTACAGTTCTCCATTGGGCAATAAATCAGGATAGGGACATCGTTTTGCTGCAAGAGAGAACCCAGTAGAGAGTACATGTGTAAATATAAGTTCTTGCTATTCAGTTATTTTTAATGAATAATGCAAACAGAATTACACATATGCTCTATCTACTGCAGTTGTGCAGTCTATATGCACAACTATGTGTTTACTGTTATTTTGTCAGTCATTAGACTGAAAAAAAGTCTTCATTTGGCAAAAGCAGGAAAAGATTATCTGTGACATTGGTAAAAATTTGTTCATAATTGACTATTGCAGTTAAAATTACATTATTCAGCTCAATGCTGATATGACATGTAAGTCTCTGCAAACAATGTTTATTAGGAAATTACTTTACTGCTAAGCCTGGAAAATTAAGTCAAGGAATTTACAGTTACAAGATATACAAAATGAGCTGTCACAAAACTCATAGTTCTCACTAGAATAATGAAGACCCACGTATGCACATTAAGTTGGTTTTTGACCATTGTCCACTTGACATGCAAATAATCGTCCGAGGACCCAAGACCGGGGTGTATCCCTGTTTACAGGACAGTGGTAACTGGGTACCGGGGTTAAAAAACCTCTGGAGGCCATCCAGCTCAATGTTGGCAGCCAGCTCAGGCCTAGAACATACTGCAAGGACAAATGAAGTTAATAATTGTGTATAGACTCTCAAATTGGAAAAAATATGTACTGTATACTCTAAAAGATTCACATTATCCAGCCACATAAAATTATTTCTTCAAGATCCACAACATGCATAACCCTGTTAGTCAGTGTTGAGCAATATTGTGTACTCAGCAGTTCCATTACCATATAATTATGCTGTTTCCAGGAAAATAACAGGAAAATCAACTTCAAAGTACAGATTTTAATGCAGCTAATTTAGATCAAAATTTAATGGAAGATGATAATTCTGAAGGGAAGTAATCCTCTCCAGGGCTATATGATACTGCACATTATTCTCAACCATTTAAACAATATGACAAATGAAGCTTGGAAGAACAACAGCATTAAAACAAACCATTTCAAACAATGAATGAAATTAAATAACTGCCTTGTATCCCTGTACTCAAAGCTAAACAATATCATTGTTACTCAAACAAAAGCTTCAAAAATCTTGTGAGATAATTTAGATTGAATGGTGAAGTAATAAATGTGCACACATGCAGTTCAAGTCAAATAATATCAAATAAAAAATAGTTATAATAGCAAATACCATTGTCTTGTTCAGATGTCACTGTGGTAAAAAACACAAACAGCCATGACAGAAACAAAGTCGGCATGCGCTCCATCCTTGACCATGAAAAACAGTACTTGGTTCTTCCCTGTGGTCAGTGGTTAAAATACTAAGTCTCTGTCCGTCCCCCACCGTTCACAGTATGTAAACAGATAAGAGAAGCATGAAGTAACTTCTCACTGCTGACTCCTCTCTTGTTTGCTGTGTTTTTGCTTGATTGTAATACATGTGACATTTTACTGGAAGTGGGAAGCTCCAGCAGTGGACTTTCCCTTATTGCTGCAATATTATTAAACAGTTTTTTTCAGAGCTTGTGTATTTAGCCTAATTTTACTTGTATTTAAATCATTTTACAGGTCTTAGCGTAAAATAGAAGAATACAGGGGCATCAAGGCTAAATAATTCAATCTCTGTACAAATACAGAGAAGAAAAGTCTGTTTCTTCCCCTCACAGTCAGATTAAGACACACATGTCCATGTTTGTTGCCAGAGGAATGAATTACTTTTTACTTGTTTCCTGATGAAAACCATTGATCAGCTTCAGCTCATCTTATTTTACCTCTCAGTTGACTATTGGCTACCTGTCTATTACTGAATTTGATTACAATTTTGCTGTTGATGTGATCTATAAAACATGTATTGGTGTGACCCCAGAATATTTATCTGACATGCCTCCAGTTTATCAACCTGTCAGATTTTCCAGGTCACGAGACAGTTTTTTTGGATCCATATACCCAAAGTTCATTCAGAATTTGACAAGTAAGCATTCATGCACCAACTACACTATCCTCATTTAAGAATAAACTATTATTTTTGTTCTTTTAATGAGATTATCAATCTGTAAACCAGAGGTATTTGTGGGAAAGAAATAATGTCAAATAACAGCACATAATTATAAAGTCCTTTTTAATGCAACCTGGGTACTGGGCACAGGTATGTAAGTACATTATGTGTGTACTATGTATTGTTACAGATTTATAAGTCATAATCCAGTAATTCACATCCTGTGTACATGGTGTGTCAGGTTACGCAGGTCTTGCAGGACTTGTTGGGCTTGCAGGGGGTGAAGCACTACACATTGTGATTTCTGATGGAAGGTTTTTGGACCTTAAATTGTACTCCACTTTTCCTGGTGCTAAAAGCAAGAAAAAGAGGGAGAAATAGGTTACTATAATCACAAAATATTTTTATATGACTGCATGGAAACAGCATGGACTTTTTTTTCTTATATTTTTGTGCCCATACACTTACTTGTCTAATGGTTGTTTACCTCAGTGCAGCTTAGATTCAACTTTCACAGCACAAGACACAATTTGTAGGTACATGTTCTGCTTTTGTGCAAGTACTAATGGTGCCTTAATTTAAATGACACCTTCTTTGTTGACAGCATGACTTTAATCTTTCATAAAATTGGCAAGAACTCACTCTCAAAGCACTCAGGGATAGGGAGGTTTCCATCATTACAGGTGCTGGCCACAGGGTAGCCACACCTCTCGGCTTTGTTCATACAGTAGAATACAACAGGTTCTCTGTGGAGGACTCGGTTGGGTTTTAGGTTTTCGATCCAGAGCTTCTGGCCATTGTAAAATATTCGGCCTCTTTTGATGCCAACTGTGCAGGGGGCTGAGAACATACAGAACACAACCTGAGCATGTCTGGATACTTTGGGTTAATGATATAACTCTTGCATAACTGAATCCAGAATCTTTTGCAAAAATATCAACAAAAAATTATAACATAAATTTTTTTTTTAGCCTAGCTACATTTTTTATTTCCCACATCTCACCTCTACAGACTGGTTTGGTGGACCAGTTTCCTGTGTTTGTGCACTGTACCTCAGCCTCACCGTCCAGAATATAGTGCTCATTGCAGGCATATTTAACCCTCTCCTTGTAGCCATGTGGTCTCATCACAGCAAAACTGAAGACGCCATTTGGTATACCCGTTGGAATAGTGCAGCTCACCTCTGGGGGGATCAAAAACAGGTCAAACATAGTGGCTACAACTGCACAGTTAGGCTGTCTAAGGAAGAAAAGTTTAACAATCCTTGATTTGGCCCATAATTAATTACAGAGGAGAGAACTAGATTGAAGGGGGAGAGATGGTTAAAGAATGTGGAAAATACTAATAATCTTCTGTGTACCTTGGCATACCGGTGGCTCAGTTGCACTTCCGTCAGCCTTGCAGGATCCCCTCTCATAACTTGGTGCTTTAGGTGGGTTACACTCATATGTCCAGCTTTGCCCATACATGGTGGTGGTTCCAGTAACTGGCTTATCATGGACCACTCTTCCATCTCTGGGTGGGTTGGGCAGAGGACAATTCACAGCTGTAAGGAAAAACAATCAATGGCATTAACTCTGAAAACCAAGAATTGTACTTTGTCAGCTTTTAGAATGTCAAATCCACACAGAACTTGAGTAAAACTAATGCAGTCTTCTTTAACCTGGCAATATGATGCAATGTGGTTCAACATCAATATAGACTGCAAGCACCAAAACTGATCATCAACACCTTAATCAACAACTCAAACAACTGAACATTATAACCTTCATGGAGGTTTATTCATAGCAGAACTGCATTAGTGTTGGCTAATGGTGTACCTAATAAAATAAGACAACTGAGCATATGTGTGAATGTTTATATTGTTTTTAGGAAACACAGCAAAGGTTTTACCATTTTTACCATAAGTTTTCACACCTCAGTTTAAAAGTCAGACATATTTCTGTTAACATTTGCTTGTTAGCTCCATAATTAGGTGCTGTCTATGATGTGTAATGGATGTTGTGTTTGCTCGCTTGTCTATTACCCTTTGTTACCATTATGTATATTTTTACTTGCACAATTTCCTCCAGTACCTTTGCAAAGAGGTGGTGGATTGCTCCAGGTGCCATCATGTAAACACTTGCTTTCACTGGGTCCTTGCATGACATAGCTGATGAACAGATGTTCATATCATTTTGACATATACAGTAGTACTGTAGCACGCAGCTTGAAACGATCTGTTTCAAGAGGAACTGTAAAGTGAAATCTTACTACCTTACCCATCATCACACGTGTAGTTAAGCAGGGTCCTGAATGGAGCTTCCGTCCTCCCCATTGCCAAAGGCTGCAGATTTCTGGGGATTGGGCACATCTTAGCTATTGAAATATAAGATAGTACACTATTGACAACACTGAATCTACATCTCTGGTAAGCAATAGTGTGGAGAGAAGAGCTAGTAGACAAAATCTACACTCAACACCACAGTCTCAACTCACGGGAACATGCCAGGTTTGACTGTGTCCATTCCCCTGTGGCGGTGCAGGTCATCCGTTGAGGGGTTGCTGTGGAAGCCGTGTACCCCTGTTCACATGTGAGGAACAACTCTTCTCCAACTTCATACACACGTTTTAGGGTCGACTCATCAATCCCGTCAGTGAGAGGTGGGCGGCCACATACTTCGGTAGACACAATTTGACAAATGCATTAGGGACATGATTCACAAATGTTTACATTTTGCAGCTAAATTCTTCAGTCATATGACACAGAAAAAGTATTCAAAAACCCATAATTAGAATGTTTTGAATTCTTGTCAAGGTTGTGCACAGTGCAAATTTATGCTCAAATACAAAAAGCAATAATCCTGTTCCATTTTACCTTTCTTAGATGTTACAGCTGTGTATAATGCTACTTGGCAGAGGAGCAACAAAGTCAAAGTCTGAGCCATCTTTCTGGAAGTGGAGACTCTTCAGTATTCCCTGCAGCTGTGTGAGGTATAGAGCCAACATAAGGGCTGCTGGGTAACGGGCCCCTGATAGTGTGCTCCAATCAGATGCATGTGTAAGCTGCTATTGATTGAGCACAAAGGTCTTAACTCAGTTATATTTACCTAGGGTTGATCAATAACCTTGATTTGGTACAAGAGCTAGCGCAGCAGACACACAGCTTGAGATAAACTCATAAATAATGAGAGAGACTCCTAAGACGCTATGTGAATACACACACACACACACACATACAGATTTTACAGCCTGTTTAGCAACGCTCGATTGCTGCTCTAATGAAGCAGAGAAAAAACATTATAGGTAGGCTACAGTCTCAAGTAATGGGGGTGGGTGGGTATGCTGTGTATGTGCTCTAATGGGAGTCGAAAAAAACACCCGATTTTTGTTTGCTGAGGGACTTGTGGAGGTTGAATATAGCGTGGAGGAGGAGATTGTGCATTTTATTTAAAAAAGAACACCTCTGTGACCTGCCGAGACATGATCACCAAAATGATGCAATTTCCAGGAATACTGTGTGTCCTTCAGCGAGGCGTGGTATTTTATGAATCAAATATACAATATATCATGTCAGCTTATAGCACTCTTCACTACTATAATTAATGGATGTTTTCAGTGCATTTGAATTGAGTATTATATGATTTCAGGGAATTATACATCTAGTTTATTTAACCTGATTTTAATTTGCAAATATTTGTGTTTTACATAAGTGGGATTGAGATGGTGAGTCTGCTCTGCTGGTCAGTGAACCTACAGGGAATTGGTGGATGAACCCACCACAGCTGTGAGAAAATGTTTCAGGCAGGAAAGAAATGTAATCCAATTGAGGCAAGTGCCAGAGATTTTAAGGGACAAATTGAAAAACGCAATTAAGCCCATTATCAGAGAAACACTGCAACGTTAAACTGGAAAATAATATCTTATTGATCCAGGAGGAAACAAATCTGAACAGTGGCTTTACTTGATATTTGTTCATTAAACAGATTATAATAAAAGACTTTATGAGAATTTACATCATGTATTTGTATAAACATAGATAGTCGTACATTGTACCTGTATTACATACTTCAATTCTATGAGTGCTGTTTGCACAAAAAGAGTCGAAGAGCAGCTATAAATCTGCGATGCGCTATTTTACCACACGATGACGCCCCATCCCAAATTCCTGCAGCGGGACCGTGGGGCTGCTCCCTCCCACAGTGGGTCCAAGGAGGAAGGAGGAAACGGAGAGGAGAAACGTCAATGTACACGAAGCTACATACAGGAAGTTTGTCTTCAGAATAAAAATTTGTAAAAGAGCGTTAGTTTGAACAAAGTGTAGACTGAAAAATGTGAGTATAGTTTGCAGCTAAAGTTACAAAGTATAATTGAAAGTTGCATCAGGCATTGTGCATGTACACTCAAATAACGATAACAGCAACTATGTAGTGCAACTGATCTTACTTTTCATCTCTAAAGTAGATAAGACTAACCCATATCCACAAAAAGCTCCATGTGCATTTGCTGGTTTAGGCTGACCATTTTACATTCATTTTTAGGGGAAAAAATACCGTAAAATAAATCATCTAGTCCTCCGGGTCACCATAATTTAATCATAATCATAAATTTTTGTTGCAGTCAGAAACTGACATATTTGTTTTAAGTGATTTTGATCTGGATCTCAGCTGCTGAGTAAGCATAATGAGTGTTTGAACTCATGTGATGTGTGTGGTGTGATGAATGTGGACAATTACAGAATGAACTGCATGTGCTCTTTAACGTTGGGCTGGGGGGGAAAAAAGCATGAAAAACGCTTTTATTTTGAAGGCAGGGAAAGACGACGTATTCGTTCACTGTGGCTAGCTTGACGGCAGGCAGCGCTGTCAGTGGAGCAGCCCAGCGGTACCGACAGGCAGGGAAAGCCCTCAGACAGTGAGTACAGTGTCTCCAGTGCAGACCGCCGCTCCGCACTCTGCTGCTGGCTCCACACTGAGGGCTGCGCCTCCGATCGGACTGGAAAAAACCAAACCCCCACACACACACACACACACACTTCAGGACTGTGAAGTAAAGGCTGTAGCGTTGGTTTGCTTTTAAGGGGGGGACATGGCTGATGTAAGTTTGAACGAGTCGTCCACCGCGGACGTAGCGAATAGGTTCGCTCGCAAAGGCGCCTTGCGGCAAAAGAACGTCCACGAAGTCAAGAACCACAAATTCATAGCCAGGTTCTTCAAGCAGCCGACTTTCTGCAGCCACTGCACCGACTTCATCTGGTAAGCCACTCCGTCTTCCCACCTCCACCCCTCCTCCGACTGCTGCCTGTTGCATGGTCGATAACTTTAGTCGAGTAGCCTACACTCTGCTCTATGATGTGACACAACTTGAGGCGAACTTTCCCTTCTGTGATCCTTGCAAAGAGTAAAAGTGAGGTGGCAGTGGGCTAAGTGGGCGTCTTCACCATTCACCCCTAGATTTTACTCAGGGGATCCAAAATTGTTGAGATTCCTCCCTAAGCAGTCCCATATGGTGGGGGTTCTGCAGTTGTTTATTGTGTTATTAGTATATAATTTAGTATAATTACTCGTGGAGTGGTTGAAACTTGTATTTAGTGTTGTGGGCAGTGTTATATATATTCTTCCAAATCCCAAAGGTTTATCGAAATTGCACTTATGTCTTATTTATCTCACTGATAGATCGCTGTAAATACTTCTCTTTTATACATATATTCTTTTAAGAAATTCTCCTATGGCACCGAGGGAGTGGCATCCCGAATTTCGTTGTATGCATACAGTGACAATAAAGGCGATTCTGATTCTGCTTCTGAGATTCCCAGTGAGAAACGGTGAAACCAAAGCAGTTGTTTTCACTGTTCCTGTGGGACTTTGCCAACAGAAAATCCAATGTGTGCGAGAACACCTCAAACGGTGCATAAGTGAACGCAATTCTTCACAGCTCTGGCAGCTGGAGTCCACGTTTCTTTCACTTTCTGCAGCTGAGCATGCTGTGGCTGGGACCTAGTTGAAGTCTGTGGATGACTAATAGGTTCCCCCTTCCTGGCACATACTCTTGCTGACCCATTAAAACCTTCCATGTACAGCCACTTGGATTTAACTTGGGGAAGAATGACTCGAGTATTTATTGGCGAAAGAAAAGCTCTTGCGCAGTTGTTCGCTCTCTGCAGTTTACTGGCAAAAAAACCCTTCACCCTCACCTTCTTCAGCAAAATGTTTCAACGTATGCACATTATATTTAGTCGAAGTGGCTGCTGGCCTGCAGAGATACAGACTTTTGCTTTTAGTCTTTTAGTAATATTAATAGTATTTAGTAATTATTAATGGTATTTTAACTTTCAGAAAGTCATCAATACTGTTAAATGGAACCTCTCAGACTTCTGTGTTCTGTCTTCAATTGACAGCCGAAGTGACAAACCGGCTTTGTAAGATCCGAGCTGTGAGAGGAGCAAACGTGCAAACAACTTGGTAGAGTTGCATCCACATCTGTCGTCCTCCGCTGGTGCAGGTGGGAGCGTGCGTGATCTCAGGGCCTTTATTGCTTATGACATATAACCTTGACTGTTTTACAACACGACCTGTGCCCTGCCAGACGCCACTCCTTAGCAAAGCACCGGCTCAGTGTGAGGCCAACATCTTTGTTATCACTGAAGAAGAGAACCTATTCACTCAGGTTTGGATTTTTAATGAGATTAAGCTTCTAAACGTTCTGTGCAGTTGTCAGGAGTTATCTTCCAGCTTTAGTTTCAGTTTCACTTGTGAATTTGATAGTTTTGGTAGAGGGAGGAAATAATGTTCTTTTTACTGTTTGTGTTTTCTGTTTGTGCTCATTAGTTTTAGTTTGAAGAAAAACGTTATCTTCTGTCCTGCCGTGGGATTAATGTCAGTCACTTGACAGCAGGAGAACTATATGGCCAAAAGCATGTGATTGTCCACTGCCTCACTCCAAAATCATGGGTCGAGGTCGGGGCTCTTTGCTGATCATTAGAAAATCATTTCCTCATGGATGTGAGTTGGTGCGCGAGAGCATTGTTGTCATGTCGAAAAAGGAAGGGCCTTCCCAAAACTGGAAGTACTCCAACGTCTAAAATGTCCTGGTTTATAGGAGCATTAAGAGATCTTGCTTTCATTGGAACAAAGGGAGAATAGCCCAAATTATGAAAAACGCAGGGGTGTCCACATACTTTTGTTCATAAAGTGTAGCTGAAAATTACGTTTTTTTTAAAGAAATATAGTTTTTTTTGTTTGGTAAGGGAAGATGATAATAAATGCCACCAGCTAAATGTTTTTAAGCCTCGGCAGTTCTGTTCCTGGGTAGCGGTGTACATTACCGAACACCCGCTCCTGGGAATTAAACGATGTACTGTATGTCTGTGTATGAAGAACCAATGGATTCACTGTGTTTTATGGAGAGATAACAACTGTTTCATGCAGCCTTTTTCTGTTTTCACAGGGGGTTTGGAAAACAAGGATTCCAGTGCCAAGGTAAACTGAAATGAACTGACATCTGACTCATTCGAATATGATAAAAGCTGTGTGCATCTCTGTGTGACATGTGCAGCATGTTTGGCAGCATTTCCTGGAATTATTTTTTTTTTAAAAAAAGATAGCTCCTCACTTGATAAGTTTACACGTTTATCTCTTCTGCTGCTGGATTGATTGACATTTAGGATTGATCCTTATTTTTCCCCTGTGTTTGTGTGTTTGATGTGTTTGAGTCACCAGCTTCATTCCATTTTCATGGCTGAAGTAAGAAAAGGTCGTTTGACGGCTTGTGTGAGTTTGATTTCTCTTTGAGCGCGTCTCCTGCTAACTGCCGTCTTACGAAGTGAATCATCGATACATTTTGAGGACAACCCCAGTTTGTATTCATCACACTCATTGTGTCCAAATGTTCATAAGCTTCGTTTCATCCACCAACACTGTTTCCAACCCCCTCATGATTTGTTTGCTATTTTGCAAGCATGACATCATTTGTTTACCCACACTCAGGGTAGTGTTGTTGTGGCCATGAAGCATCTAAATCATGTGGCCTGAAGGAAATGAGCCTAGAATATCATTGTCTGTCTTATTTTCCAGGGGAACAGGCCAGTAGAAAGGGATTTATCGGTTGTTTCCGTGGTCTAATGTTCTGAGTTGATGCATTTGATATCTATGACACTATAAGGAATCAAATGTTGCCTCTAACTGCTTATTATGAGTGCTTCAAATGAAGCTTTTGCTCCATGAAAACAGGCCTGTAATAAAGGGATCAGTGTGTGTGTGTGTGAGTGTTAGCTGTGTAAGCCAAATGACTGACAGGTGTTATAGAGATAAGACGGGGCGTAAAGCGATGGAGAAGGGAGTTCGCAGTGCAAGCATGTGAAAGCGACGCTGGGGCTCGCGTCGGCTCCCCAGTCGCCGGCCGACCTCACACTGAGGGTGGGTTTCCCATCAAGCCACCATTTTGAGTTACACCGCGCACCGACTCTCAGAATTCCTCATCTAATGTGGAAACGTTTGGGCCTGCCAAAGTCTGACTCTGGCCGCGAGCCCCCAGGTAACAGAGCAGATGATGTCAAATTCCTGTTCCTTCTTAGTTATAGACACATTTAGGCTCTTTTAGGCTGTCAGTCTGTGGTGTATACAACACGTGCGTGTATACAACAATATCTCCATGCATAGTAGCATTGCTATGCAGTTCCACTAGTGGTCAAAAACTTCCAAAGATGCCCTAACATCAGTACTTGCATTTAAATATCATACATTTAGCATTTTACAAAGTATAATTTCTGGTGTAATGGAAGTAAAAAAAAGAGTGTTGGATTTTAAGGAATGGTGCTTCTGACTCCAAATTGTCAGTTTAGAAGATTATTATTGTTTTTGCAGTCTCGGGCAAGTGTAGTAAAAGAGTGATGAAGAGTCTCAACAGCAAAATTTACATGTGGGTGAATGACTGCGTTGGAAACACTCTCAATGGATTTCTGGTCAGGGAGTTGCTCTGCAGAACAGAAGGCAGTCTCTCTCCACAGGAGACTTAAAGATAAACACTCTGCCGTGCAAGTCGTTTGATCTCGGTGATTCAGCAGCTCCTCTCGTGAGACTGTAAGAGTGAGATCCACAGAGGTCTTTACTGAATTATTGCTCATCATACCAATACGTTTAGATGGTTTGTGGTGTCTTGTGTGCCTGCAAGGGCCTTTGCCTGGGAAGTGTTTGCATAAGCTTACATATAAACCCAGGTCTGCTTGTAAATCCATCAACCCCAACAGCCGCTCTTCTATGTGATCTCCTCTCACAGAGGTGAGATGCAGCCTGCTCTCATGGCCTCTTGTTTTGCTCCAACTCAGGTGAAACCAGGCTCAGCAATGAGTCAGCCCAAGGTGTTGGGGGCGTTGACAGCTTAATATATTTTTTTGCGCATAACCTGACATTATCGCCAGCGTGTCCGCCAACCCCCCGGCCTCTGATTTCACAGCAAGTTGTCATTTTCACCCTGCCCCATTGTTACTGTCACAGCTTTTGATAGAGGAGGTGATAAATTGAACGATTGCCAGGACGTCAGAGAAATAGTGCATGATAAAAGACCCGTGTCAAATACTGAGGCTGTCCACCAAAACTAAAAAAAATGATTGTTTAGTTTTCTTCCACCAATATATCCACGTCAGAACTGTTGAATTAATAATGTCTGCCTTATCAGGATGAAGGTGACTGGTTACACTGCATCTATTCAAACAGACAAAAGGGTCCTCACTTTATAATACAGTTTCTTTTTGGCTATCAATTATTAAACTAATGCTTCTATAAAATGAGGGTCAAGTCATCCAGCAGAGACAGCGAGCCTCACAGTCAATACTTGAAAATGACAAAGTGATAAACTGGAGAGTGGCATTTCTGTAACAAGAGTGACATTTAATTTTCAGTCGCGCAAATGTCCCTTCTCCAAGAAAAGGGTAGGCCCTGCAGTGTTATGTCACAAGATTATTTTACAGTGTTGTGAGCATAAAGTTGCATTGTTCCTTTAAATCATAATTGACTGTCATATTTTTAATCTCATTTTATATTTATTTTTCACCAAATTTATAATTTAGGCTTTTAATGAGTGCCAGAACGATAAATTAGGTAATTCATTAGTCTAACAGCAGAAAAATAATCTGCAACGACTAATCATGTAAGTCATTTAAAAAAAATTGGATTTAAATTCCAATATTTCATTGGTTTCGCCCACTCAGATGTGTATATTTGCTTTCTTCGAATCATAAATCAGTTAAACCAAGAAGTAATTTGCAGATTAAAGAAAACTAATTGTTAGTTACACCTTTACTAATTATAGTGTATATGAACATATTGAGCATAGGATGTGGAGATAATGCTTCACTGTACTATAAAATGTGAGCATATGGTGGAAGATGTGTGAGATTTGTCAGCACTTCAGATCGTGTTGAATATGAAAAAAAAATCTGAACGCTCTCAACATGACACTTGCAATGAAATGTTAGAGCAAAGTTTATGTTGTGGAAACAAACTATCATTGAGCACCTCTCTAGATGGTATCTGCATTGTGAACAATCTGTCTGTCGTCTCCTGGCTACTTGTCCTGTGGAGTCGTATTTCAAGGCCCTGGCCTGCTGCCGTTGGTTGTGCGGCAGTGTCTCAGATCACCATTCAGCTGACATTGTAATACAGCTGGGCAATTTGTACTCATGCTGCTCAGCAGATTTACCATTCAGATCTTGTTGAGTGCACGAGGTCTGTCTTTGTACAAACGTTGCAGTCAGGGGTTAAGGGTTAGGGTTTTCCCATTTGGCTTTTCATCTCCTGAAGTACTGATTCGTCAATAGATGAATCTGACGTTGTAATCGCGGCCCATGACCTGGTTCACCTCCATTCAGCTGAACATAATCACAGTTCTCTGTTGGCAGTAGGCAGCCCACCTTAAGCATTTGGGGATCAAGTGTATGCTCCAAGGGCATCTGTGCAGACCCTCAATGAAAGTGTTATATAATATTCATTCCATGCTCCAGCTTTTTTAGCCAGTTCAGGTTTTCTACCAAAAATGTTTTTCCCATCAAGATGTAGTTGATGCCATGAGGCCATTGTGCCCTGCCACTGTAAGGTAAAAAAAACAAAGCCATTAGCAGAGCATACAGTTCCACAGTACTGATCCTGTGTGTGATCATCTGAATCAGATTTTATTAATAAAAAGCTCAAAATCGGCTAATGCTCTCTATGATCTCTTTTGACAGATATGAAGCAGGAAATCAATCCTAAAACTTTGGCCGGCAAAAGTTTACTCCTCAGTGAATTCAAGATCAGTTTAAAAAGAATCACATAAGCTGCTGTTTCATACTGACTACAACTTGAAAATGTTTGGGGTTGATTCCTTTTCAAAGCAATATTTCAGCAGACTGGAAGGGAAAGTAGATGCAACAAGAGAAAGGAATAAACCAAAAGGCTTCTCAAAATATTGTTCTTCAGGGTGAAGGAGTGATCCAGTGCCGCTGTGACTGTATGACTCTCATTTTCTGCTCCAGACAATCCTTGTAATGCAGAAAATTTCTGCAGCGTTAACACAGTCGATTTGTGCTCTCTTAATGGTTTCTTGAGGAGGACCTCAGGCTTCCTCAGATGATTGGATGTGTATTGGCTACTATAGATTTGATTTCACTTGAGGCTTTCCAGTGTTTTCTGTTGCCCAAGATGAGAAACTAATGAATTTTGCTGTTGCCTCCCAAGAAGAGAAGACTCCCCGAATTCGTGACCCCTGTTTTAGCCTGCTAGCCAGTTGCCAAATTTGCGTGATTTTAATTCTGTAATGAGAATTAAAGATGACAGCAAACCTGAAAAAACTGTGCAATTTGAACCCGACTGTGTGCATAATGATAACCCTAACCAACTTATCATGCATACATCACCAACCCTGCCTTTCTGCTCCTTGTATCTTGTTTGACGTGTTGGGTCACACTTTGATCATGTCAAACGAATAATAATAGATGCAAATATTTTCATGCCAGATTCCATTGATGCACTGTGGCTTTGTTAACTTTGTGCTGTTCAGTGTTTGGACAGTGCTCAGTATATCCTCGTGCACATCCCCCTCATTGCCATCCCAATAAAGCCACTGTTGACAGGCAGTGGAAAGGTAAACCCCCGGAGGGTCCATGGTCCCCGTCAGACGTGCTGACTGGCACATAAGCTTATTCGACCTATACTTCTTAATGTCATTTTATCTTTGCAGTTCCATCTCATTCAAACAGCACACAATCCTAAGCTGCTGTTTTGGGGTTTTTTTTGTCGCTCCATTTGAATGCTTCAACTTGAATTTTCTTCCCAGGGTTCAAGAGATGGCAGATTGTGTGTAGATAACTTATCTAAACTCTGGCCTGGATTCAGTATATCTTGCAGGCTAATGACTACGGATTCTGCAACATGGTCATAAAAATATAGACATCACGAGCATGCGGCAGCAATCATCCAAGGTTGCCGCAGTTCAACTGCTGTTGTGTGGCAGCGCGTTGTGCTTCATACAGACAGTGTTACAATAGTTCATGCCTTTATTTCTCCAGGAGGTTATACGGCTGATAATGAACTCCATTTTTTCATGAGAGACACGAGAGTTTATTACAATTCCAACCTCAGGTGGCCTGAAATAAACCATCCTAATGTTTGCCTCAGTGAGCAACGCTGGTACAGTGAAATTACTGGGAAACAGCAAATCTCTGAAGCACAATAGTTAAGCAGACATTTTTAATTGTGTTTTCCTGTGGGCAACAAAAGACATCACAAAAGCAAAACATAACAAAATGCACATGATGCAAGATATATTTATATTTAGATATTAATTTTGTATGTGAAACCATCCTTTTAGTTGTGTACTAGCAGTGAGCAGAAAATGAGTGCGATGGGGATTTGAAGTACTACTTCAGTGGGATTGTTATTATTTTTCACTAGTGTCCCTTCAGATTCTGGGCAGGCAAAATTAAAAAAAGTATTTTCCACACAATTGTTCTTCCATTTTGCTGTAAGCAATTTGTGTATTTATTTACCCCAAAAAAAATCTGGGGAAGTGATGCAATCTTTCAACTAAAAAAAAAAAAGAGCCAGTGCATCTCTTTCCATTTCCGCAACAATTTCAGACATGAAAAGCTTAAACTTAATTTCCATTTTATCATTTGGCCCATTCAAGATCGTGAGAAGAAACGATTTGTGACAGAGGTGGACAGGCTGTGTTTACTCTGGAGTCCTGGGATTCTCATAAGCCATCAGAATCAGTCATGGCTGCGAAACCACAGGCCGCCCTGCTACATCTGTTGCTTTATCTCTGCCATGTTAGTGGCCGTGCCTTTGTTTGTGCCATCCTCTCTTCTTTTCTTTTTTTTCCCTCTGTTGTAAAGCACACTTAGAACAAAGACACAGATTCGGTTTTAACAGCTTTGATGCTGAACAGCTGAATGTTAAACTGTAGCAAGTGCCCAGTCGGCTTTTTCTATTCCTTATCTTTTCATCTCTCTTTTTGCAGTTAATTGCTTGTTTCTCTGATTGCCCTCTGTGCCCTCTGCCCTCTGTCCCGGACGGCTGCCCATTGGATTGCTCCTGCATGTATGCGACCACTTTCAAAACATACGTTCCCACATATTTAAACCCATCATCTCCTGCTGGTGAAACAGAGAAAAAAGTCTGGTATTTGGTTTGTGCTGGGTCTCCTTTTCATACAATAATGTTGCATGGTCATTGTCTTGGTGCTGTCAGAGTCAGACTGACATCCACATATAAGGTTTAGAGTGTGTTTGAATGGAGCAGAGCAGAGAAGAGGTATCACAGTATTTGTGTGTGTGTGTGTGTGTGTGTGTGCGCGTGTGTTTATGAGACTGAGAGGGAAGGGGGCAGAGTTCACCATAGACTATATTTAGAGCTGCTTCTCGATCCCCTGAAGAGATACACTGCTATGCATAGCGTTGGCTCTGTTTATGTGAGGACACTTGCTCTGACTTTTTGGACGACTGTGTGATTACACAAAGACACATCTTTCAGGATGCACAAACGTTAATCACATTCTGCCCAGTCAACGTGATTATTAGCTTTGCTATTTATTTCATCAACAAAATGTTCCAACGAATCGGACGATATATCACTACAAAACGAACATTTGCTCACTATGTCTTCTCGTTACAGAAAATTTGCACGCAGCGCACACTGTATGGACTCTCTTACACAGCTGTTTCAACTACATGTATGTAACCGCATGTAAACATAGAAAACAGGCCATAGACAGGTCGTAGATCCAGTTCAGTCAGAGACAGAGCAGTGAACTGATGAAGACATAAACACATGAAAGACCATGGACTTTGACAAGACCATGAACAATTACAATTTTTTGTTGAAATTTTTTTTGTCTATTACGGATCTCAGGCCTCAGAAATGCTTGCATCAAAGCCATAAAAACAATAAACGTTTAATCCAGATAAGAGCTGGTTTTATCCTGTTTAACACCTGCATCAGCCGACAATATGCTGGAGTGGACCTTTTCCTTGTAGAAAATGAGATTGCTGCTGCTGTGTTTGACACCTTTAAATCATACTGTGTGATCACGACCGTGGCCTGTGGTGTCCCTGTAAAAGGACACAGGGAGAAATATGGGCCCTCTGACAGTGACCATAATAACTAATGCTGCTCCACTGAATCCCCAGCATTAAAACTGCTTAGTCCTAACACTTCCCCAGCTGTAAAAGACAGAGCACTCAGTTACAGCAGTAGTTACAGCAGCTTATTGCAATTACTTCTTGTTATTTTCTGTCCACACTACTGTCTAATCAGTAGACACACACAAAAAAATAAATTTCCACATCCATAAACTCAACATTAATGGGACTGAGAGTCGCTAATTTGTAGTGATATCAGTGCATGGATACTAAGCCACAAGTGCTGGAGGCAGACTTCTCACGAGCGGCTTGTCAGATAGAAATGAACAGCAACCGAAACACTTACAGACACAAAAGCTCACAAAAACTTCATTAACTAGGAGCTGCTCATTTTTGTCCGGCTCGTCATCCAGTATTCAGCTGGAGACGGCGGGACAACTAATGCATACATCTAAAGGTAGCCTCAGGCAGTGCGCTGTGTGGAAGTTAATTGCAAAAATCACAATGAGCTCAAAGGGAAATGGGTGTACTGAGTAGAAACTTCATCAACAGCAATACGAAAATTGTTTTCAAAATTGTGTTAACATTGAAATAAGTACCTGAGTGGTTACATTTAACATGTTTTCTCCTGATCATTATTAAAAAATAGTTCTAATAGTAATATGAAGCACAGATGTACAATAAAAACAAAAATAGTAATTAAATAAACAAAACTAAAACAAAGACATATTGCACTGCTCAGAATAAGATAGTTGCGCCAGAGTGAAAATGTTGCACAGTGTGGTATACATGTTGATATTCACTGAGAGGAATATTCATAATGTACATCATTTTAGTCAGTCAGTGTTGGTGTGCATGGTCCCCTGGGAAAACAGTAGTTCCCATAGTGAGAGTCAAACCCTGGCCGCCTGGGTGACATGACCAATCAGTCTCTCTTTAGGCAGTGAAGCATGTCCAGCGTATGGTCACATGGCTCAGTAGGATGCAGACCAGGTGGAAATGGAGCAGCCTGATGTTGGACTGGTGGCCAAAAGAAACATGACCTCTGTTGTTTGGGGATATTTTGCATTCAAGCTCAGCGCCACTGAGCCAAAAGGAGGGACCACTGACAGTGAGAACCACGACATCTCACGGCAACATGGCAAATTTGTATCAGTACCTTACACTGCAAAGAGAAAAGTTTGATGAATGCATGGTAGCGGAAAGCCCTGACTAGTTAATAGACAGCTGAAAGCCAGCCTGTAAATCTAACAAAACAAAACGCTGTTACAGATGTGGTTGTGAGTGTTACACCATATGAAAAGTCCTCATGAAGACATAGAAATAGAAATCACTGCTTCCATTAAGTGCTACTTGGCAAGAGATAAAACTGCAGACAAAACTGATGCAAGGCCTGTGGCTAAAAATGTATGACTTGTTGTTGACAACTAGTTTATGTTGCTTTGAAACAGACGTACACACTTGGTCATTAGGAATGTTTTGTCGTTAAACCAGAGCTCAATAAAGCCTAAATGATGACTTTGAGGCTAGCAGCTCTGTGCTGATAGAAGGCAGTATTGCCAAAGTGAACTGCTGTTCCATTTTGGACTTCCCCGAAAGCCTTTTGTCTTTTCTCTTGTTTCTCGACAATCAATTCAGACCAGCAGCATTAAGATTAGACTAATCCATCATCACAGTTGCATTATTTATCACCTGAATTCCCACCATCCATTGGGGGTGGGGGGGTAAATGTTGTGTTGTGTTCAAAGCGTGCCTCGTAGCTCTAACGTGATTGGCATTATATAAGCTTGCACGGAAAAATGCTGCTCTCTATCATACTTGTCAGCTGGAGAGAGTGTGTTGGAATATAAAAACCCCAGTGCTTACAGAATGAGCATTCATTATGAATATTGCTTTTGAATTTATGTGACTGAGCACTGATGTTCAGTCAGATATGTCAATATTTTAATTGGTATTGAGATGTTTGTTGCTCTCTCACTGCAGTGCTGCTCTCCGTGCCTCTCAGTCTCTATTAGATTACTTTCTGGGCTTCCATGAAGACCCGGATGACGTGTTGATGCAAATCGGCTTTTCTCTTGGCACAGGATGGCTCCTGCATGGAGGGAAATACATCCTCTGACACCTGCATGTCATGAGATAATAGAGCCCTGTTCAGTTCCTGATTGCATGCTGTCACCGTGTAGCCCATATCAGTTTCACAGTTTGATAAGGGGATATGAGTGCAGGAAGGGGACTGACGGCGCAGTCCCAGGTGGGAGGATGCCCATGTTCCTGCTGTCACACTGATTTTCACGTGGAATTTGAATGGTCAGATCTTTCTGTCTGTCCCTGTCACTTGAAAGACACAACAAGGACAAAGCATCACAAGGTTTTTTTAGACAAATTCAAACAACTTGGATTCAACTCCTGTTCTCTGGACTTGCAAAGCCCTGTCATGTATAAATGCGTGTTTTTTTGTACTGATGCTTGCGTGCCCCTTTAGAGTTTGATGAAGGAGTGGCCCCTGCCAGCAGCTTTGTGTCGCGGCATCTGCTCTGTGTTTGCCCGGGGACCCTGAGCTCCTGCAGGAGGAAGCGTTTGGCAGCTTGGCCATAATGGACTGAGGTTGAGAGAGTGCAGATGCAGCATGTTGCTGAGCCAAGGTCTGAGCCTCAACTCCTACTGTTCCCCTGTCTGGTCTGTCCAGAATGGCAAGCTAGTTTTCATGGGGCTTGTATACTAATTTGACATATTTATCAAGGGAAATCATCTTTAGTTCTTTGTTCCAGACAAAGATAGAAAATAGATGTCTATAAAGTGCATGACATCATAAAACTGCCGTAAAACATGTGACTGTTTATTGAGTGTTTCCCAGGATATAAAAATGGCTCATCGCAAAGTCTTGTATGTTGCTTCCTCTCCCTACACATAATGCAGCAGTCTCGTCGGGCTCTTTGGATGTCACTGAAAGGCATTCAGGGAAGTGTGGGTACATAACTGAATTTGAAGGAGATGAGGCCCGCTGCAGGCAAACGGAAATGGCAGAAGACCCAGACACAAGTGTTACAAACACAAAGTCAGTGTCAGGACACATTATCCCCGCAGTCTCAGTGTCCTTTCATAATGCACCAATTTATGGTGGTTAGGCTAGTTTTGACCTATTAAACCAATCTCCGCAGCAGTCATAATGGTTTTTTAAAATCAACCATTTAGATGATTAAAGCCATGTCTATGGTTTCAATGTTTAATCTACTTTCAGATGGTTGATGGTAATGTTTTGAGGGGCAGAATGGTATCATAGGTGCTTAATCGGAGCTTAACAAATGGTAGCTTTTACTTGATTGAAACAGTCATTCAGCCTGTTTTTTTTGTGAATGGAACCACCTGTTGTTTTGTCATTTGCTCGTAGGAAGTGTGGGATTAACTTTTGGGCTGGATGTGAGCAGCAGGGGACAATCCTCCCCCTGCACTTCACTATCAATGCTGTAACATCAACAAGTCACAAATCCCACATCTGTCTGTATACAGAGGGGGGCCCTCCGCCTGTTTGCAGCGTCCCTAAGCTGGATTGTCTGTCTTGCCATTTAAAACAGACCTCGTGTTCCCCTGTGAGTTTAAACAAAACCCTCACTATTTTTCTAAGTTTTCCATCAATGGCTAGTGATCTGCAGAGGTCAACAGCTCAGGTCCAGGCACTCTAAGGATTTATCGATCAGTGTTGGCTTTCTGTATCATTGTGGCTCTGCAGCTGTTTGTCGGATCGAATTTACCTTTAATTAATAGCATTTATCTCATCCTCTTTAACAGGAAGTCTTGACATAAAGGCATAAAGAAAATCGAAGCTGGGACTACCCTCCTCTCCTTCCAGACAGAACATGCAGTATTGTGATAGGATGTGGGCGTGTAAAACAAGGAAAGACTTTAGTACTGGCTCACTCAGAAATTACTGAATTTGGTAATATCACATGCAACAGTTTCCTGTGTTTTCATTTGATGGGTGGGGTTGAATTGTTTGTCTATGAATGGGTGTGCAGCTCTATATACAGTGTTTTCCCTCTTAATATGGTAAAGTAACATTGGATCACATGATGCTGAGCCTCTACTCGCTTCCCTCCTGCTTCTCATGTCTTTGAAATGCGATCTTGACCACTGCAGAGTCGTGGAGTGGTAATGGATTTTTTCTTCACTCTCTGCAGAGTTTGAAAACTCGCTGAAATGGTTCTGTTGTCTGTCCTTGCCTTTTTTTGTTGCAGTTACTTAAGTGAGCCTTTGAGAAACTTGTGTAATCTGGTTTCTTAAAAGCTTGTTTCACCAATGAGTCACTGCATTTGATAAGGAGGAGGATTTCTAACACTAGCATGCTATGTCACATCCTTGGGGACTTTGTGACTGAGATGAAACTGGGAGAAACCTATCTTTACCCGAGTGTCTTCACCTTTACGTCAGGCGTTTCTCCTGATTAAACAGGCACCAGGCTTTTATGTTTCCCTCATATAGATTAACCCCCCCTGGTACATTACACCACAACAAAAGTGCCACAGCCATCAGTTGCACTGAAGTCAATCATGGATTGCATAGTATTTATTAATCCAGATGAAGATAACTTTCATTGGGCTCTGCCATCTCTTATCATCACCAGATCGCCCGTAGTTACATCCGCATGTGAGCTGGTAAGCCTGTGTGACCAAATGCACAGGATGCTGTCCATTCTGCTGTATTAGTTTGCTCCAGTTGACACAAACAAATGCAGGGATGGGATGTACAAAGACTTAATGACAGACATGAACACGGGCACACGTGCAGATTGGTTTTAAGTTATTGAAAGTGTCATTTAGGTCTGGATGTCAACATCTGCTCCCTGAAAGTGGTGAGTGATGTCAGACGACTTAATCCATACACAGAGCATATGGCTTGATTTGTAACTTGTTGTTTTTGTTTTTCCCCTGTTTTTCCATTCCTTCCATATGGATCATCAGTTTTAATCTTTCTCTTCTTCTTATGTAAGAAAAAACTGAACAGCACACCTAATTTGTATTCTGTACAGTGGGACATCCTGTACAAGTGATGTTATGATACTTGATGCAAATTTGAAATTGCTTTCTACATGAAAAACAATATACTACAGATTTTAGCACATTTGTTCACAGTTGAGGCATGGATTACATCCTGATGATATCTGCGATGGAAGATCTATGTAATAGTATCAAGCTTGTTCCATCGTTCTCATACTTTGGATGCGATGAAGTGGAGATGCATGAAAACAGCAGTTCTGACTGAGCTTCACTCAGCCTACAGTTTTAATCAAGATTCCAGCAGACAGATAGCCAATAAAAGTACTTTGTAAACCTTTACTTTCATTTTCAGCCAAACAACATGGATTTGAAGTGAATCCATGCTCTACAGTGACAAAAAGAAAGCCAATTGAGACTGTATTTTTTATCTCAGGAATGTTTGCCTAAACAGGAAGGATCTCCCTCTCTGTTTGCATCTTTCTTTCTTTCTTTCTTTCTTTCTTTCTTGCCTTCTCCCCATGGATTATATTGCTCACTGAAGCTGAGGTGGTCTGACAGCATACATGTCAAAAAGTTCTCAGGCTGACACCTTATAGCCCAAGAATAACCCACTCCGCAGTTACCTATTGTAGTGGATAACAATAAGGTGAGTCACAGGATGGACATAGTGTTGTGTAAGTGATGATCCACATGAATTCATAAACAAATATGAGTGAATTTAGATGATGAGATGTCGCGCAGAGATTACATTTAAGCTTTATTGGATCAAAAAATTCCACAATACTGAAAATACTGATGCAGAACAGGTAACATTATCTTGTACAGCTTCAGCCGTAAGTCCAGTGGGCTGCTGGCTGATGAGGATGGCAACTCCATTTTTTCTTTTAGCTAATGACTGTTGAGCCCTTATTTACAACTGTGAGATTTCCCCTGGCTGCATGTTTATCTCTCTGTCAGTCTGTTTATACAGAGCATACATATAACTCTGATTCAGAGGTAACCTGAGCATGGAGGATCATAACAGGGCTCCTGCTAATGCTTCCGGCCAAATGAACAATTGAATTTCTCTGGCTCCTGACCATCGTCATTATCACCATTGGTTCTGACGTGTCTTTACAGACACTTTGTGAGGATGTGTTTGTGTTGGAGTGGTTTCTCTGCCGTTGTCTTTGTGCTGCAGGTGGTACTGCATGTGTAAGTCAAGCATCTTCTGATGCCTTGCATTTAACCTATTAATTCCAAACATTTAAAAGACCAAACAAGACCCCATTATGAAGAAAAGAACAACAGGTCTGTGCTTTCATTTCATGCGGGAAAACATCCAAGAAAATGTGAAAAGTATTGTCCTGGAGAATAATTTGGCAGAATTGCATGAAGTATAATTAGATCTGGCCACACGATAAAGCAACATAGGTAAACTGTTATAAAAGAAGTTTGTTGTATTGAGTTACTGGAGGTTGTCCATTGTATAATCTTGGAAGTATAGTGTCCTTAAAAGCCCTTTATAAAATGACACTTTTATTAAACCCTTAATGTCAACATTAATATTAACTTTAATCCAAGTGGAATATTGCAGCTGAAAAGACTTTGCTGTGATATTGGTGATGTTTATTCTTCCTGAACAAGAAAAGGAGTTTGCAGTAGATAAAAGGCCTTAACATATATGTGAAAATATATTGCGAAGTTTCATTTTCACATCAGCTGAACTTTAAACTTATTGATGAGAGCAGTTGTGTTTTGTAGAAAATACTTCTCTCATTTCACTTTCAAACCAACCGCAGCAGACTTCAGTAGCTTCAAGAAATGGGCTGAATGAACTGTTTGACTCTGACTGACCTGAATTTACCTCTTGCAGACTATTACCGAGGGAATAATGTACATTGGGGAAAAAATTACTGCTTTTCTGAGAGACATGGATTCAACTCAATATAAAAGGTGTACCTTCCAGAGGTGCCCACCACTTTGGGTACGGATCAGAGTGCTTTTAAAACTGAGAGGGTTTGGTTAATCCATGGGGAGGTGCAGCACTGAACATTACCAAGGATTAGAGAGGGATATTACTGTCTGAATGCATTAGAGGTGTATTAGATAGCTCCATGATGGAGCGCAGACTAATGCACCAGGCTCTGAATTAGAGCGTAATCTGCATTTAATTGCCCTGAGTTTTGTTGTGATAATGGCATTATCTAATGGAAGAGCTCTAGAAGGGTTAGTACGAAGAACAAAAGGCAGGGGAAATGGAATGGGCTGAGTTGCAGTCACAGATGTGGGACTCTCTTTATGACAATCACACAGGCCGGCGAACTGGCGAGATGTTTTCTTTTCCTTAGTTACACAAAGATCCCTTTCAATGCAGCAGAAATGTTTTTCAACACAGGAAATGTCAAGAATTCAGTGTAGTGGAATTACATTGTACAGCATGGAAATGAAACACTTGTTTTGGAAGAGGTCCTCTGTCTTTGTAAGATTGCATGATGACTCATCTGTTGTTGACTCTCCATCACCTGACAAACGAAGAAACTAATAAAATCAAAAGTAACACCACGGGTCATGTTTAACTGCATAAATTACTCCTGCAGGTTATTCCTTGCGGTTACTCTTGCATTCAAATCATTTTACAGAGCAATGAGAAAAGTTGATAGAAAAACAATGAAGATGTAATTTGTGACACTTTCCATTTTTTATGATCTGAGGGCTCATCGTTTATAGGGCATTTTGTCTTTTGGCTGTGATCCTGGGTCTTCACACAAACACAGATACACGTGACTACTAATGCACACACACACACACACACACACACACACACACAGAAGACACTTATCTCTGTCTTCCAAAGTTGCTGTTGCCCCGGTAGCAGGGTCAAACACCAAATATGTATTTGCTCTCTCCCTCTTTTGGTTGTCATTGAAAAGCTAGTCAACACATGTTCACCAGTTTGGGTTATGCTTTATACTTGTTAGTATATATGAAGGAAAAGGGATGCCTTGAACCTACTGACTCCTATTTAATATAATTCACTGGGTTTTGTATCTACAGAGGATGCTCTTGTAGCTTGAAATTGGAGCAACCTTTGAAACAATAATACATGGATTTTCAATTCTTTCAAATCTGCTTGGTCTGTAACAACAAGTAATCCTCTCTGTGAGAAGAAAGCAAAGGCGTTATTTACCCAGTGTAATGTGGACTGCACTGTTAACTTACCCAGAATGGAAAGGAGAGATTATTAATTGTAGCACTGAGCATTGATCACTTCTCCAATTAATGTAGAGAGGGATTAGTGCAAATATTGTTAGCAGCATTGGAGAACTGCCAATATGGTTCAGAGCGTAAATGGAAGGAACAGCTTGTGTCAGTTTAACTGGAAATGTTCTGCTTTGTGTAAAACGATGCCAGGGCCAAACTGACTTTGCATACGAATGTGCAGTAACTGAAAATGGCAAAGCCTCCTCCTCGACAGCCTGAAGCCTTGTTCACAGGCCCGTATCAAGATGGTGCCATTATAGTTTGTCTTTACTTGACAGTTAATTATTAAGTATCAGCACTAAGTGACATTTTGAACAGCAACCCGGAGCACATGCTAACCTGACAACTTTTCTAAACTTTGACAGGTAGGAACATCCAATTTAACGGAAACACGATGGGAATATTAATCCCTTGCTTTTAGTCTCGAAACCTTCCTGTGCACTTCCCTTGATAAGATAACTGAATGTTAAATTTAACTTCTGATTTTTAAGGCCGTGCACAGTTATTTTGAGCATTAGACAAAGGCAGAAAGGAACACACCTTCTGAAAAGATCGATGATACAGTTAATGAGTAACACGCAGGTTAATGATTTATACATTTATAGCATAAATCATGAAATCATAATGCGGTACAGAGGGTTTTTTTAGCCACTCAGGATTAATGTTACCTGACATCTTTGCCTTTGATCTGATATGGGGGAAGAAACTTGCAAAACTGATTACCATAATTCCTAATACGCTGATTATTAAACGAAACAATACATGAGTGTGTGTCACACTTCTCCTTTCACCTCTTGAATTGTTTTACAGTTCTGAGTTGCTTTTTTAGCAAATTCTAAACAGAAACATTAAATTTAGATCCAATTCATATTTTCTACTTTTTAAATAGTTAATCCTGCTTCACAAATCCTGCGGAGAAGCATATTACAGTCCTTTTCAAAACTGTTCCCTTTGTTCCCCTAACAGATCATCTAAATGCCTACTTAATCCTACCACAGATTGCAAAGTGCTTTATAATCCATTTGCACAAAGACAAGACATGATTTAAGCAAATATAAACTGATATATAACATGTAAACATAAAAACCCGCATTGTTTTTTCTCAATAGATGTGTGTTGGAAGCACAAACTGACTAAGATGTCGGAACAGTATCAACATACAGCTCATCTCTAATGATATTCCGGATTCAGTGAAAACAGAGAAAGGGCTTTTGAGGTAAATGGGACAAATCATTATGTTCTCACCATGTTCTGTCCTGATCTAGATGCCTTACATTATGTTTTGTGTGTTCTTGAAAGGAAACAGTGGTGAATTTGAGAATAACTTTAAAAGCATCAACAGGAAAAAACTCCAACACACAAGGATTCACCTGGTCATTGAAAGATCCTTAATGAGTAAAATTAATCTGTCCTTTGTGCTTAAATAGCCTTAAGTAAATATAGACTGACGTGAATAAGCTATTTCTTTTTCTTTTTTAAAAGAAAGTTGGAGTGCCACTCACTAATGTGTGATTCCTTGTCTTCTTGTGTCTCCATTGTTTTGCTTTCGACCTCCTTTCAACTTGTTGGCAGCACAAAGCATACGAACATGAACCGATAAGAAAATAAGCTGGAAATGGGAATAAGATATGTATTTCTTATAGCGCCACAGGAATTACTTTCACATGTATTGTGTTTTTACACTGTTGGTGAAGATGGGTTACTGCTTGACATCAGGTAACTGGATGACCCAGAATCACACCCTTAGAATTTGTTTCTGTTCACGTGTTCACGGAAAAGCAAATGGACTGCAAAAGTGAGATTAGGGCACATATTTTTTTCCACACTGTGAGTCAGCATTTGATAGTTGCCCTTTAGGAGTGAGTCATCGCGCATGTACAGTGTGAGGAGGGAAAAAGGTGTTAGAGCTGTTTATTCAGCCATGAGAGGTGTTCCTGTCATAACTCTAGACAGAAAACAACTGACAGGTGTGTGTGTGTGTATGCATTGTGCACTCTGGGGTTTCTACGCAAAGTGGCCAGCCATGTGTATCTTTTATCTTAGCTAACAGTCTCTTGCTGTCTCTGTTGTTTACTGTCTGTATGACTTTATAATCCCTGTGTTTAATCTGCACCCCAGTGGATTAAACCTGATAGAGCACATTTATGTGACCTGGACAAAGTTCTCAATGGAGAGGAAGTATATGTCAGGAAGATACTTATGGAAGTTGGTATGGTATAAGACACAGCGTTGTCACGTGTTGTTTATATCTTACCTGAAATGCACCATGAATCCATTACTCAGCTAATATCTCTGTATTTTAACATTTTGTTCTTGTTTACTTTCTTTCACTCTTCTGCGGTTTGTTCTTTTTGAAAACTGACTGTACAGTATGTCTCAGTTTTTATTGTGTCTCTAGTGCCAGTGCACTAGCAAGTTGGCTCATGCTCAAGGTGCCATTCTCCTGAAGAAACATGTGTGTCTCACCAAGGCTACGTCACACGCATGCACACATTTCTCGGTATGAAAACTGGCTTGTGATGCAGCGCTGCGTTTTTCCTGTTTTTAACTTGATCAGGTGATACAGTGGGGGTGGGGCTGTAATAATATCTACTCAGACACTGAGGATGTCGCCTGTGGCACTTGTAATCAAACCAAACTCATTGAATCCTCTTTAGTGTCACACATGAGACAATCTGACTAAGCTTCTAATATCCTGACTGTGACATTACAGTTGCAGTGTAGCACCCCCAACTGAAATACTGCTTTGTTTACTACTTTGTATTTCTAATCATTTGTCTGATCTAAGTATTTTATCTCTCAGATGTAAAATTTTTAATTGATGTTGTATTAAGTAGATTCAGTAGCTTTTAATAACAGGAAAATTTACACACAGTTTAGATTAATTGAATTTATCTGCTAATCCTTGAGACTTTTCATTTTCTTCTGAAGTAAAACAGTTGCCACCATTTATGGATTAGACTTTTACATGAATTTCACATTTTGTATTGTCATGATTTGCCGTCATTGCCACTTTGCTCCTGACTTAAATATCTCAACATCTATTGAAAGAATTTGCACAAAATTTGATATAAACATCAGTAGATCTCAGACAATTAACCTCACTGACTTTACTGATGCATTGACTGAATTGTGGAGGTTCAATTTTGTGGTTTTGAGTGCAGTGTCTCTGTTGGATGGATTGCTATTAGATTTGGTTCACATGTCAGTGTTCCCCTCCAGATAAAGGACTTTGTATACTTGTATGATAGTTGCAAGTTGCAGTGTTTTGAGACCATAGAATTGCTGTCCAACTGAAACTTGATTCCCGTAGAGATAATGATCTCTGCTCTCCTTAAATCTCTGTGGGTAAAGAGAAATACCTCTATAAATATAAAGAAAATGATAATACGATTTTGTTTTCCAACTTCCCCTCTAGTTGTGATTTTGAATCTGTATTTTTTTTTAGCCAGAAAAACATACCAAGTTGTATTTGTTGGAAATCTCCAGCTGCTGAAATTAATCATAAATAGCATCTTGACTCTGACTTTAGCTCATTTACTTCACTCTTCTCCCACACGCAAAGGGATTTACAACTGGCCAAGCCGGCTTGGCTGCTGAAATTTCTTCTACCACCCCCACTGTCATGTCTGCACCATAAATTATCCTGTCTAAGGCTCCTCCAGCTTTCCCATTCATTTAAAAAGTTATTTCGAATGGCATTTAATACAAGAAGGAGTTGATTTTTTTTTCTTTTGAATTTTGTAAAACTATATTAAAACAGTGGAGATATGACACATACCTGCCAACGCTCTTTCGCAGGAGTCCCCGTTTTAGCCCTTTTTCTCACGCAATGCTCCTGATTGGTAATTTACTCCATTAATCTCCCAATTTAATTGTCATAAAAGTCAATTAGGTGTTTCTCAGTGTCTCAGTGGGTGGGATAAGTGCAGTGGTACCTGGCAACCCAACCCAGAGGTAGAGGTGAGCATGCAGGAACGACCTGTCTGACATGCATCACTTGTCACTGCGCTGTGCACTACCTCATACACACTCCATCTCTCTCACTGCATTTGCGCTTGATATTTGTTTATATGTAAATTTAAGGTGTCTACGTGGTTGAGCAGAGGTCATTTGCTGATAACCTCAAAATCTCCCTCTTTTTCACAGTGTAATGGTAGCAGGTATGGTATGGTACATACACATGGCTGCTTTACACTCCCCTTTCTGTCACAGACAAAGACATTGTGAAATGAAAGAGAGAGGAAGTGGCAACCCCAAGCCAAGGCGAGAGGTAGAGAGAAAGGAAGAAGAGAAAAAGAAGAGAGAGTAATGTGCCTGGATTGGCCATTGGCCATACCCCCAACTGCTAAAAAAATCCGAGCAGAAACACTTTACTGTGCAGGTTTGGTCATATTTCCTTTCTGTGCCTCATTCTCAAGCTAACGGCCTCCAGCTTTTCTTCCCTCTACTGTTGATTTTAGCCTTCTAGATTCATGCAAATAGGAGAAGATACACATTTTGAATCACATTTGTTTTGTTCTCGCACCAAGCTATATTTCCTTTTTTTTTTGGTTGCTATGGTGGTTACACAAATAACTCTCGTCCCAAGCGTTTCAGCTGAGGCCCAGCTGTTGCTGCCTTTACCTGCAGTTTAATACTGGCACACAAAGTCGGAACAGAAAACACCCACGCCATTGGTGTCCAGTGCAACTAAAAGTTAATTCACACTTTGCCAACTAATCGGAATACAGAATTTTCAGTTGCCATTGTATAATTGGTTTATAATCCTCATCATGATGGAATAAGATGTATATATACAAAATGCCCTTTGACAGATGTTTTAGGATTGTCAGACACTCTAAGAGATAAAAAGGTAAACTGTGTTGCTTTACAGCACAGAAATTGATGACAAAAATTTGCATTCAACATTCAGCAAACTGTCACAGTATTTATTTAACCTCAGGGGCTGTCAATCTTCCTTCCTGCTCTCACAAATAAATGCATGTTTAATGATGACCTGGCAGTAGAAAGGACTGGGGGAAATACTGCAGGTAGCAACATCATTGCCACAAGAGGAAGCAATAGGGTGTACAGGAAATGCCTTGAATTTGCGAAACATTGACATTACAGTATCTTTTATCTATACACAATTTCATGCCTTTACTGCTAGTATCATCAGTGAATTGCATTTATATTATCTCAGAAGAGTCAAGCTGTCTTTATGCATTAATTAGGGCTTTATTGCATCTGTGCATGATTTGTGTCATGTGGTAATTTAAAAGAAATGGATTTGCAAGTTGATTGTGATCTTTGGACGAGAGGCTCCAGCTGCTGAAATTGGCGGTCAATCTGTTAATGTTATGTCAAGCCAGTGTTATAATGCAACAGACACAGTGAAACATTGGAAACGTTCAAGGAATGTGACTGTGGTTTATGTAAGGTTTAACAGGTGAAGCTAACAAATTACATTGTTAGCATCTGTGATTATGGACAAAAAGGCAGGGATATTCTTGGCAGAGGCGTTAATTACTTTTAATAGGGAGAGGATTTGGGATGGATTGCTGAGGCCACATCCTAATCATTCGTGCAGATCATCTGCAGGGAAAGTTGGTGTCTGCTAGTGTGACCAAGTGATCTCTGAGATAAGCCCTCTTATTGGTTAACAGTTGCCTCTTGCAATAATTCAGTCTTTGGTGGCTGTGTCTGACAATGTTGTAGCTTTCCGAGCTGAGAAGTGGAAATTGATGTGGTGTTGCAAATGGAGCTGCTTTGACGCAAGAAAAATGTCAGATTAGCCTGACAAAACATCATCATTATCATCACCATCATCAAATAAACAAATAAAGGAAGGAAGGACATAAGAAGAACTCAGAAAATTAAGTCAGGCAACATTCTTGACAAGACTTTGTTGAGCAGCATCAGGCCACCCATGAGACTGATAAAGATAGCGATAATGTGATCCGAGCACTGGTGCTGGTAAAAAGTAAAGATACAGCTAAATGCAGCCAGTGAAGAAGATGCAAACTTTTCATGCCAAGCAATCTTGGACTCCCTCAATGCCCCTCTCTGTGTGTAATTCATCCAGTGTGTCAAATACACCTCAGCTATTGTAGAGCATATTAGACAAACATCAACTCCGCTGCTAAGTGAGTACTCAGGGCAGCGTCTTGAGCTCTGGCACTAATTTGACCACAGTGCAGGCATTAGACAAACAACATATAAATTCAGAGGCAGATAAAACCTGGATGAATACAGAAGACGTGGCAAATGATGGCAATTTCTGCAAGGAATGAAGAAGATGAGGCTCAGCTTATGGAACTTAGCTTGCAGGCAGGAAATCTCCACCTACGAAGTCCAATCAATTAGTCAGTGCTTCATGGCCGAAGCTGGACTTTGTGCGTGTGTGGGTTGTCGGTATAAAATGCTACCTCAGGAATTTTTGTATCACTTATCACGCCTGCCTGAACTCCTATAGCTATAGATGGGTACTGCTCGATCCTAATGATTCTTCCCCCCTCTCCGCTCCACATCCATCCATTTCCTGTCAGGCACTCTGTCAGCTTCACTTAACCGCCCTGTCACCGACTACTCTTTATATGTAAACACGAAACACATGCACACTTCATTTCTGTTACTTTGCTGCAGCTAATGACTTCTGATGTCGCTGCCACAAACCTATAGCCCACTCTCTCGCTCTCTCTCCTTTTATCCGCTTGTGCACACAGTCTCAGACATATCCTGCCACTGTTTCTATTCCTGCACATTAACACAGAGGTTGAACTTTTTTCTGCCTCGGGGGACAGGGATGAGTGGCACATAATACAGGAGGGAACAGCTAAATGAGAGCATTGTCCTGTCAGAGATTTGGCCTTTCCCCAGGCATCTTGGGTGCATTGTAGGACATTTATGGCACCTCTCCCTTCAGAAATGTACTTTGCTCAGGGAGGTGGTGGGATGATATGGACATGTAGTCTGTATTTACGTGTGTGTGTGTTGTGGTGGGGTCAGGAAAAGGTTAATGTGCAGCGACTGATAGAACAGTTTTGATCAGTGACGTACTTCCTTACTACATTGTGAAGAGAGGAAATGCTATGCTTAGAGTAATTTTTTGGGAAGAAATAATATCAATAGTTCAAACTTGAATAATGGCTTTTGAACACAATAAACTGACCAAAAAGCTTCAAAATGAGAGCTATTGTGTTATTGTCTTTGTTGATCTTTATTTTCTCCCTCTGTTCTGCACATCAGTGAACTTACCAGGTGGACAAGTGCACGCTTTGAGCCAAATCCACTTGAGTGTGGTGACAGATTGAGGTCCAGCAAAGAGTGGAATTTGAACATTTTCAGCTGAAGCTAAATGACTAGGAAAAACAAATGCATGCAAAAAAGGAGGAAGGGGGGAGAAGGGGGACAAGACAACACAGGACTTAGCCAGACACCCTGATTTCTGTGGCAAGGCGAGGTGAAATCCAGCATGAGGTCATCTGTCACTTTCTCTCAAAGCGCTAATTTTAGCATCATCACCCTCATCTCCGTCTCTTCCCCAGCTCCCTCCCCCAACCATCACACCACTTAGCACCACCCGGTGCATGCTTCCCTTTGTGTCCGTCGTGACTTGCTGGTGGATACGAGGGTGACACGTTCGACAGCACTGACTGTGTTTGTGTATGTATGTGTGTTTGGGGCTGTGTGTGAGACAACGAGAGAGAAAAATAGTGTTCGCTTGGATAGGTTGTGCAGGGGCGTGAACTCATGACTTCATGACATGAAGTGGCCATTGTTGCTCAGACAGTTCACATGCCTCACAGCTCACGTAATGTTTAGAAAAAAAAAGAAGAAAAAAGCGAAGTGGTGCTTGTGTCACGGGCATGAATTGGCGTGAACCAGCGCTGGAGTCATGCAAAACTCAGTCACTTCTGCTGTGAATGAGTTTGTATTTGTGTGAGTGTAGGCTGCTGTCGGTGAATGAATGATTTGTTCCTTAGATAATATCCACTCACTCCTTGTTAAATTGTGTTAACAGAATGTGGATTGCCTTTGTCCCGTTTGATGGTAATTTATCATTGTTTTTAACAAATTATAGATTAAATGAATTATCAGTGGTCAATAAATAAATTGATGAAAGAAAATAAACTTCAGATCCAGAGGCTACACTTTGTGAACAAGGCTTCTTTTAATTTTGCTCACGTTCTTGTTTGCAGCTGCCCTTGCCTGTTTTTGTAACAAACATTTCATCAGGGATGTTCTACAAAACTCATTTCTCCCTCCAAATGTCACTAATGTTCTTTTACCTTCAATCCCTCATTTTTTCTTGTCACCCAACTCACACTTCTCTTGCATCTGAAATTTCCAATTTAGTGTTTGATGAGGAAGACGCTGCATGTGAGTTGAATCTTATTTGTTTGCGGTCCAGTATAAAAATTCTGGTGAAATATTGGTAACAATCTGAGCCACCTGATTTGAGACTCAATGACCATCATTTGTGTTGCACGTCATCGACCGACCAACTGGCTATCATGCTGCTGTGCAGTGTGATTGATCTGCCTTTAACGTCAACCACTTATCTTGGCACTGTGACATTTGGTTACATTTATTATGAAGATGAAGTGGGACACGCCCATTTCCTGAGGTGTAATCAGGCGCTGCTCCCTTTACACCAGTTTCCTTCTTCCTGCTCTCCTATTATTGGTTGTTATTTTCTGCAACAGGAAGTTATAGGCGGACATGGATGGCCTTGGTTAACAGTCAAACAGACATGGAGGGAAGATGTGTGTGCACACATACGCACACAGGGCTGAAATTGCCCAGATCATCCATCATTTGAATTGACATGTCTCAAATATTCCCATGTTGGCAGACCTTAATGCAATCTGTTGGGCACTAAAAGTTTCTAAGTCAACAGTGTTTTTTCTCTTTTTTTTGCTTACCATCTGCCCTGGTCTGCTGCCTTTCAGATCTAATGATTTGCATAGAAATGGATTTAAAATCTAGTTAGATGATTTTCTGATATGTTACATGGATTATACTGTATCTGGTAATATAGTCAACCAATTTGTCGGAGGCAAACGACATGGAATTGAAGCAAATGTTAACTTTGCTTCAGAAGATTACTGTTACGCAAAAGAAAATTGCTGTTCAATAGCATTGCTTTCAGAAAAAACTGAATGTTGTAGGACAATGAAGGACAAGTGTAGTGTCAACAGCAAACATTAGCTGAGGGCTGTTTGCATTCAAGGCATCGCAGTCTTATGAGCTTGTTATTTGCATTGGTAGACCTGCTTTCCTCATTCCACCTTCTGTTTGCAACATTGACAAAGGATGTGGTTCATTTCAGCAGCGTGCTGTGAGGCGGCCTTTTCAAAGCCATGCTCCCATTTTCCTCTGTACGCGAGTGCAATTTCTCAAAACCACAGAGAAACTGTTAGAGCTCTTGCTGCCTTTGCGTTCATTGCATCATGGTGCAACACTGAAGGATGAAGCAGTCATGAGCGTTTTTCGATCTCGGTGTTCTCAACTTGTGCAAGATGCTGCAGCAAAACCTGCTGTTGGAGAGGGAGGAGAGAGAAGAAAAAAGAAAGAGGGGAAAAAAGCTTTAGTAAGAAAGAAAGATTAAATAAGGAAATGAGAAATCGAAAGGATCAGTTATGTAAGTGGCAGTAATGCTGTAGCGATACATTGGAGCATTTCCAGCTCTGTGGTGTAACACCTCCCCACACATTCACACAGGCCCACCCACACGGACACACTGAGTGGAAGGCTGGGGAGAGTAATGTCCGGTCTGACTTCGGGCTTTTAGAACCACAATAAGCAGTTTCTCTGGCCAGCTGACCACAGCTGAGGGAGCAGAAGGGACAGAGAAAATTGTGTCTGAAGACACAGACCATGAGCTGAAACAGGCCTTTGTAAATCAAGCTGTGATGGAATGTTTTAATAAATTTCTCCCCTCCATCTCTTCACCTCTTCTCTCCTGGTCTCTTTCATTTCATTACCCAGTGTATCCACGGGGGACATGAAAATTTTATCTTTTTCTCATTAGTCACGTTCTAGCTATTATTTTCCTGTATTCCACAGTGTTTTTTCTCCACTGCAGTATCTTGTACTTAATGTGCTGTCTCCTGATTCACTTTCTTTCTCCCTCCATAAGCACTACAATGTGCCTTTTCTCACAAGCCAACATTTTCTCTCATAAGTCAGAGGATTGCGCTCATCCTTTCAGTTTTTCTTTCTTAATTTGCACTAATGCCGCCTTGAACTCCCCACTCACCTCATCTGTGCCAGGTCAGGGACCTGTCTTTCTGCTCTTCTTTCTTTCCTTTAATCTTTCCACTTGTTTCTTTTTCTCATTTTAACCTAATACGCGTGTGCAGTTCAAAGTGGTTCATAATAAATTACAAGAAATGTCTACCTATGAGACCTCGTCAGTCTGGCAGAACTTAACAAAACTGCTTTGTGCTTGTCTGCTCATTGCAGTGCAAACTTAAATGACTCCTGACTTACAATCCAGTAAGTTAGTCCAGCGTCACCACCTGCTGACATTTCTCTGACTTTATCACTTTCAAATCTGAAATGACAATGTTCATTTCATGAACATATCACATTACTGACTTTACACTGTGGGTGATCATGCCTCATTATTCAGAGCCTCTTATGCTTTTATGCTGCATCACTGATACAATAAATAGATACCTCATGTTACCTAATGCAGAAAGTGACATTATGCAATTTCTCATGCACCTGACAATTTCTCCTGATATAGTAGAATAACTCTATTGCAACACTACGCAAGGCGCATTATTGAAGTTATACCATGACAATTGTCACAGCTGAAAAGACAAGTTGTATCTATAGTTATAATTATCTAGTTTTTAAAGTTTGTTGAAGTCAGTTTAACCTATGATCTGTAAAGATACGTTATTATCTCTGCTGGCGGCACAGTAACCTCACAAGCGACGACAAGATTTCAGCAAGTTTGCTGAGCCCAGCAAAGATATAGTCTTGCACATAACCGCCTGTACCATGACAACATGATGTTTTAAACAAGCAAGATATACTGTACTAATCATGAGATTTAGATGCCCTTGCAGGCAGATACTTGGAAAGCCATATGCTAGCTGTTTCACCCTGTTTTTCTTTGTTTCAAGCTAAGCTAAGAAGCTGCCTGTTGTAAAATATTTACCATACAGACACGAAAGCCAGCCAGTCAGTCAGAAGGAAGTATATTCTCTGGTGATGGTATACAGTGCAGTGGATGCAGTTTTTAAGTAGAAACTACTTTAAGAATCTTTGCTCAGATCTGTGAGACAGACTTGTCTGTGTATCTCATCAAGTAGAAAATTCAGAATTCATTGGCTGGTTTCAGCATGGTTTATCTTCCTTCTATTTGCAGCATTCTGTAAGCTTTTGGTGTTAGACCACCATCAGTGGAGAAAGCCACAGACACAACAGTCACACTTGCAGACACACACGCACTCTCACTCTTTGTATATTTGCGTGTGTTCAGCTTGCTGAGAGTGATGTTATGTGACAGCCTGAATAATGGTTCTTGTTATTTCAGTTTCAGTGTTGACATCAGGACACCTCTGCTTTAGATAAACTTACCGTATTATTTACACATGATTAATACATGCCTTTGCCATGTCTAATTTTGCATCATTTTTAGAGAATTAGTTGAGTTTTGTACCCGACAATAGTTGTGGGAAAAACTGCCACCATATGTGTTAACAAATAACATTTTCCAGTTATTCAGTCCGTACGCCAACACATGCAGTGAAACAGTAAAATGTGTATGCAACACAGTTTTGCATTTTGCATGAGGAACTTTCACAATTTTGTCTCACTAACTCCAGAAACAGAGGATTTATGTTGCTCTTGAATCACAATTGATTGGAGATATTATGGGTGAAATGAAGGTCTAAGATTAGAACAGTCATTTTACATCCTGTACCTGGGGTAATATGTTGTGGATTAATTTTTAATAAAATGAAATGAAAGTCCAGATTTTGTGAAGTGTTCTTGGTTAAAGCCCCACAGTCTTTTAGCTTGTTAGCCCCCTTTGAAAGTTATCCAAAATGTTTTACTCTTCTTTCATTTTACTCTACACTTAATGCACATTCACTGCCGTACTTGCACTGTTGTGACAGGAATCAGGCTGTCTGCTACCACGCCCGGTAATCTCCTATGATTATTTATAGACTGCAATGCTAGACCCATGGGGAGGATGGAGAGCTTTCAACCATTGTGTAAGGCGTGTGTGCATACATCTTCATAATTGTCTGTGTTTACTTTTACATTGTGAGTTTCTACATTGTGCTTCTAATCTGGTACAGTTTGAAATGTTTAAATTTTTAGTCCTACACATTCAGACTATGTACCACTAAAAAAAGTCAATAAGTTTTGAAATACAACAATCACCAGAATAATCTTTGAAGTCTTGACCAGAACTGGTGGTTATTCAGTACATTGGTCCAGCCTCTTATGCAGAGCAGTAAAATGTTTGCGCCGTTGTCTGGCTCACTATTCTCATGGGTGAGAATGCCTCATCTCTCAAGATAGTGGGGGTTATACACCCTGTGCAAACTCTTACTGCATACATAGAAGCAGACTGCACACACACAAGCACACATAGACACACCCCTCTACACTCCTGAGGAATCCTCACATACAGTGCACTCTGGAGAACAACACACTAGAGAGACACTCACCAACACCAAAAGGCCTACACTCTACAAGCATGGACAAAGCAGGGTCACTGTAGAGAATGAAGGAGATATGGGAGAATAGAAATCTGACTGTAATATTAGAGATATGTATGAGATTTTTTTTTTTTTTTTTCGACGTAATGAAGCTCGTTTTACATGTACTTGCTATTTTAAATACTGGGACTGCTATATTTGCCATCATTAAGTCCAAACCCATGGGCTATGCTTTCACGCCTGTGAGTTATTCTGCATCCTGGCCTCAGCTGAGAGAAATAAAGTGTTTGCAGGCATTCTGGGGGTGTTGAAATAATGAAATCCCAGAATGCTGCCAATAAAAACCTATTTTTCTCTGAAATGGTGTCACACTGTTTTGTATTTATTAGCCAGTTCTGTCAGAGTATAATTTATATCTTAGGGCGATACCAGGAACTGCAGGGACATTATCGAGGATCGATGTATTCGGCTTCATCTGGAGGCATAACTCAGCTGGAACAGATCTACTCTGTAGAGTAAAGCAACGGCAGTGCTGCCTGTGATGATAGGGAGAAAGTGCAGCGTTTAGCGTTTTGCTTCTAAATTTGTGTCTCAGTCTTGCCTGTGTTACTTATATTTGTGCCATTATTTCAGTGGGGGGGGGTCTTTCCATTAGGATGCATCAACAGGCCATGAGTACGTATCACCACTTTTGCATTTTTTCACAGGCATACTGTCCATAATACAAGCGCATTAAAATCAAGAGCAGTTCTTCTATGTGCATTGTTCCTGAAGTCCAAACACAGGGTTGCAGATTCTGTAGTTCTTGATGATCCTGCAGTGCTTTACATCTGTTTACATCATACTTGTGGCAATTAAATGTGAAAACACTGTTTTTTTCCTGGTAAAGTATTTTTTAAAATTCTGTTCACACACACATTCATCCCTGTTAATCAGATCCTGTATTGCTGTCCATACCACTTGAGTGATGTGTACTGTTTTCTCAGAGCGGTTGTAGCTGTGACATTACAATTGCATTTTCTTTAGTAAATCCTGTAGATTTTGCTCCTTTGCACAAGAGATCAATTAGCACATCCAGCTACCTTGTGTGGTTTTAAAGGAGTGGTTTCCCCTTATTTCAACCTCTTCTTGTCAAATGTAATTGAGGAGCTGCGAGAGCTGTGAGAATTGATGAGGTGCCTTTAGACTGCCTGTCCCTGAGTTGTCATTGTCTGACCTCACAACTGGGTCCAATTTCAGTCTGAAGACAATGTCGAAAGGATGAAGTTTATTGTTAGTGTTTTGTGCTTGAGACCAACCTTTTGTTGTCTTTTGCAGCTCCACAAAAACTGCAGAATGCATCAAATTGATTTTTCTGTCTGTTTTTCAGTTTATACCCTCATTATCTCACACTCATTTTAGGGCCTGCTCAGTCCACCCTCATATTAAACCATGTCATTAATCCATAAGTTGGGCAGTTTTTATTCCTACTGCACAATAGCCCTGAGCTCCTGATAGACTTAGTGAAACTTGAAAACTGGCAGCAACTGAAAATGTTCCTGAGCTGTAATCACACAAAGTAGAAACATGCTGACTAATTACATGGGCTGATGAATGACATCCTGTTGCTCATCTCTCCCACCCCAGCACTTCATCAATAGCAACTCAGTGCCAAAACTGGTACATCAGAGGAGTGTGATTCTAGATTAAAACAGAAGAGTAATTATGATAATAAAGAAAGGAGGACATGAAAAGCCAATTCCAGTGTTATTGCCATGCATTCAAACACATCAAGTCTTCTAGGGTTTTTGAAGAGGGAATGCAATAAATAAATAATAATGATGGAAGAAATAATGTTTGTGTATTGTATAACTTTAACTGTATTACAGTTAAATACATTTTTTTGAACCTGCAGTTCACAATGGAATGGTCAGAAGTGGTGTATACACCAATAAATATCATACACACAACACAATAAAATTAAATCACAATCAATACCTCCTGAAAATGACCCAGGTCAAAATCGAACACCATTAAAATTGTCTCTTTACCCTCTGCTACAACAGTTAAAATGTTAGCTGCAGGGTGTTTTTTCACCAGTCAATGTGTTATTGATGTACCACTTTTGGCCTTTTTAGTAAAATCCTTGAATGGTTAGAAAATGAATTTTATAGTGCCATTGTCACACTGTATTTTTCTGCCTCATAAATGACACAATGATGTCCCTCTGTGTCACTATGTTAAAGGGTCAGCTATTATGGAAGAGTTTAAATGTCAGTCTGTGGTGGTGAATTTTTGATGGGGATAAAAAAAACCCAAAACAATTGACCCTTTTATCATCAAGACAAGGAAAATGTTCACATTTGTCAGAGGATGGCAAAAATGAGAATAGAAAAAAGCACAGTGAATGTGACTTCACATACATGCTTTGTGAAGGTCATGGGGCGTGTTTTTGTCCTTTCAAAATGTCAAATTGACTCATCTAGGATTTGACAAAAGCTTCACCTAGGGCCTGGTTTAAAAGGTGTTCAAAAGCCAGTCAGCAATGACTGTGCTAAGCAACTCGTTATAAAAACATTAAGCTCTTTCACCAAACAGTGTCATGCACAGTATACAAAATAATTAATAAAAATTCTTGAAAGAGTAAATGAATGTTGGTTGAAAGTAGCTGTGTGTACCCTTGTGGAGAATGTCCTTCCCAATTATTCCTGATGTAAACCAAATCCTGAAGAACATGAACAGATTGACAAATCCTCACACAATGAGTTGATTGTCTGATAAGTGGTAGGCTTGCTGAAGTCTATAGACTTTTATTCCAACTTGATACCAGTAGTTAATCATTTCTTTTTACATTTTTTAAAAGGAGTCGTGTAGAAAGAAAAATTGTATGTGTAGAGGGTAGTTTGCACAAAGTATACACCTGCCATGTTATTGTGCAACTCTATGTACTTTTTACATGTTTAAGATGCATTTCCTATAAAAATCCCAACCCTATAATCCAAATGGCTTTTGGTCAATAAAAACCATTTGTCAGTTGGTGCCTTCCTAGGTTGTGTTTTTCTTGTCCTGCAGAGAGTCTACAGGCCGTGCTTTGGATTAGCCCTGCCTCATCAAAATCCCATTAAGACTCTACCCTATCAGTTACTTCATGCCCCACTATAAGCCTGCTTGTAAGTTAACTGATAATAGATTGAATACAGTATGTGCTCTACCCATGCAATTAATGATCAACATTTGTAGCAGCAAAGTTACAGTTTTCAAATTATGCAAAAGGTTGCGAAACCATCTGTATATTTTAATTCATCATTTTAATTGGTTAGAAATGCTTGGCTGCTTGGCTGTTGAACAAAAGCAGAATTTCAAAGTCTACAAAGTCTGTGCAAATCATGCCACACTAGATTCCTCAGGGAACCACAACAGTTGTGATGATAGCAATCTTGGACTTCCATGGCAAAACATGAGTTGAATGTGGTCACAATACAAGCTCGTATAATATATCTGCTAATTATTTTCACTATCAAGATCTCCTTTCAGAGATCAGTACTGGCATATGTTTACCCATACTGTCAGTCTATCCAAAATTCAAATGATCAATGACTTTGGACAAAAAAGCTCTACATGCATGGCAAATGTAAGACCCTGTGTACAGTATATGCTGGGGAAAGGCTGTCCAAACAAAAGCCAGCTGTTTCTCCCCTCGTGCTTGCCTGGAGCTTGAAACAGGAAGCTGGGCCCAGCCCTTATGAGCCTGCTGGGAGGGGGGCTACAAGGTTGGCATGAGCTCCTTCCCTGGAGAAACATTGCAGCAGCTTGTGTTTAAAAAGGCAGGAATATGAGCCACTTGAACTTTTTCAACAAAATTAAAAGATATCAAAGCTCTGCATGAAGTGGTTGTCACTCAAGAATTACTGGCATGGGCTGGCCAGATTTCTTACATAAATAGTCAAAGTATTATGCAAACAATGCAAAATGATGCACATAACCAGTAATGCACTGGTTATGTGCATTACTTGGCGCATAAGATATTGCAAATGCATGATACTACTGCATAAGTTATAATATTCATTTGCTGCAGGCCAACTGATCAATGTATTGCTCACACTCAATTCACCAGATTGTTGTAAGTCTGCTGGAGTGGTTTGTCTGCGGACGTTCATAAGGACTGGTAGCTGTGTCATGAAAACCATCATTCTGGTTTAGCAGATTAACACTTGTAGTGCTAGTTTGTGCAACCTTTGTCCAGGACATCCAAGGCTCTGCTTGTCATAGAGGAATTTCAATACAACAATGGAAGGTGGCCTGGAGGAATGCCTTATCGTAACAGCTTGTTCCAGTGAGTAAAAAATACCAGCTTTATGACCACATTCCTCCAGGGCTAGGATACTTCAACTGGTGAAGTTGCTCTGCTTCCCCATTGTCTCTCTGTGTCAAAGCCACACAGGACCATCTCCCTTCAAACCAAAAGCCCAACATGACAGGTGAGATGTGAAACTCTGGGACTGCAGCGCCTTTATGTAGCTGTCTCTGAAATGTTGAATATGCTGCTGCCACCACTTGCACAGCCCCTGTTCCCAGAACCCTAACACACTAATACCAACAATATTTGCAGTAGAAACACATAATAAGTCATCTGTTTGGGTTAATTAATATTGCCTGTGTTGCACATACATATTATTTTGGTCTCGGATTACACCGTGTAGAGGTGCTGCTTGGTTTTTGCTCAGAACTCACTTTATTTGGTAAAAGGATGCTGCCTTTTGGTCTCAGTAAGTCATTAATTATTATCACTGTTCCAGCTGGTCTTTTCATTTTAGATCTCATGACTGTTTCCAATCATTTTATTTTTGCTCCACATGACTGAGATGTGGCATTACACAATGTCCTCAGGGATGTTTCCCGTACACAATATCCATAGCTACAGAAGCTGAAGTGGTTACGGAGTGTGAGAGCTGTCACAATGCCAGGTCAGTTTAATCCACTAATGTACTTGAAAGGAAGTGTTGAGCCACTGAAGAAGAGAACAGCCTTGTCCAACTGCGATCTTTCACACAGGCGAACCACAAATTTACCTCTGGTTCACTGAGCTTTCCAAAAAATGTTCCCACCCAGAGGTCCTGTGTTCTTTTCAAGTGCTGTCTTGAACCTGCTCACACTACAAAGATCAGTGTTGACTGCCAAGTGTGAGTCTCCCACTTTGCTCCCCACATTCCAGTTGGTTGGGATAGTCCACAAGGGTTTATAATGTGCTTTGAAATCTTCTTGAAATCATCACCTTGTGTTTTTTGTGAGCATGGAATTTATTAACTGCTAAAACCATAATTGGCGAGGAAAAGATCATACAGATCATACATATTATTAGTGTATACTACAGGAATCAAGTATTTAAAGTCTCAAGACCCATCCTTGTATCCAGCAATGCTAAGACTTGTTTAACCTATCTTTCTCTGTGTTTAGATAATAACGCTTGACCGAGCATCACAGACAAATGCACAAAACTTTAGAGCTTTAGAGGTGCCGCCCCCTGAATATTCATGTAATTCAATCAGAAACACACTCCTGTGTGAGCACAGTTTGAATGTAGTCCACTGTTGTGTGATGCAGTTTAGAACTCAAGCTCATTTCTTCATTCTGCATTTTAGAGAACATTGGAGTTAGTTGTAGTTGTGTTTTAGTGGAAATGAAAACACTAATCCCCTCTGTTTTCTATATAGCTTTCAGCTCTTCAAAGTTGCGTACATTTGCATGGTGGTTGCTATAGCTGTGCTGCCCAAGATCTTCATTATTTGTTGATTTGCATCTTAGAAGAGCCATTAGTGGCTGTTGAGTAATTTTAAAGCCCCAAAGAACCACAGCTTTTAAAGACAAGTCAGCCATCACTATTTTTTTTAATCTCAGAGGAGTCAGTCAGGAATTTATTAAGGGCCAGTGAGCAGGCATCAGCAGCATCTTGAGGAGAATATTAAGTGTGGGGTTTTTTACAGACACACACAGGTTACAAGTCACTTAACAAATTTTTAGTATGAAATTTGTCTTCAAAAGGTAGCATATGAAATACCCACACACATACACACACACACACACACACACACACACACACACACACACACTGTCACCTAATCGAGTCACAAGGCATTTAGCATGCAAATCCAGCATGAATGAAAGCCCCACTGCATCTGAACCTATCTGTGTGGTTGACAAGTATTCCTTAGTTGAATCAACAGGATGGATATTGAATAACAGACCTGTCCAGTGACTGCATGCCATGATTGTACTGATATCAAGCAGTTTCCAAAACAATCATTGACAAAATTAATGATCAGTTAATTATTAAATGGTGAAGAATGTAACAGGCATGTTATTCCTGAACAAAAGCTGCTTTTATGCCATTGATCTGCTGGTTCTGCATCACAACTTAATGTTATAGTTCTGTGCAACTTACAAGCTGTACTGGAAATAATGTATGTAAGGCACTTAAAGTAATTTCTAATCCATGCTTGTTGCCGTAGACTATAGGGCTACAACCTACAATTGCTGATTTGGTTTTATTTTTAAATTTAGCACAGTAGCACAGTCTGGCTACTGTATCCGGGTCTCTGTTGCAAGGGCTAATATTGTGAAATGTAGCGAAACTTGATGCAGGCTCCAGGCGCATATTTTGGTTCAGGTGCACTCATATCTTCAAGCTATGGCACACCATCATCAGCTGTGGTCACAGCTGCTCATGATACAATTGGCACAGACATACTGTATCAAGTATTTAGAAATTCCTCAGTCTTAACAACATTACAACAACATTATCATGGGAATACTTGATTGATCATTTTTAACAGATTAATGATAGACATCCCTAGTTTAACAGGTTATTTTTTTTTTACCATTTGTGTTCTTATTTTTCTAATGTCCAGTTTTTCTAACATCCCTGCATGACTACATACCGAAAAGCATTATATATTTTGTTTTAATGATTTACTTTGCCCATTGCTGTGACAAATGATGAATGACATGTTAACAAATGTAAGCTGTTGACCTTTTTTTAGGATGTTATCTTACCACCATTACTTCCCTACCCTTTAGGCCACAGCTTGAATGGAGAACAAAATGATTAATGTGCATGCTGCCCTATTCACCTCAGTGCAGCCCCTTACAGCTGCTGTATCGCTGACTCTCTGCCATATTGTTTTAAACCTACCTGCAATACAGAAGTCTACCATTATGGCTGATTCTAATTGTTATACCTGCGGGGACTCCTCTTGAGTGCCCATTGTTTAATCTGTACAGCAGGCAAACCACATTCTTCCATTAAAATGCCATGCTTCTTGACCACCCTCTAAGTCAAAGTACCTATGTGTGCAGTGTGCGTAAATCTCCCTCTGTCAACCCACCAATAACAAGTGAAGAAAACATCTATCTACTGTCTTTATAGACATCAGTAATACAATTGGCAATTCATGTTTCTTGAGCTGGATATTGATTAAGCCTTTTAAAACACAGTAATCTTTGCTACACTCAGGACCTTTTGAGAACACTGTCATTTCTATTACTGAACCTGTGGTAATTTCTCTCTAACAGCAAAAGGAGTGGATCAGTGTTCAAAATTTTATCTTGCAGTGGATTGATGCACAATTTACTGATGCACATTTATTGAGGATCACAATATCTTTGTGCTATTTGAATAGGGCAAGCATTATTTTAATGGATATTGTTTATAAAACCTCAAAAAACAAGGGCAATTAATGTATGGGGAGGAAGTCGGTCATGGAAACAAGCTGTAGTTAGGCCTGAGTCTTTATGACGGGTTGTATACAACTTTTGAAACTTTCCCACACACTCTCTTACTTGATCTCTGTAAAGTCTCAACCCACAGTGTTGTAAGATGCATTTACAGTCTGTAACATCACCAGGGGCAGGTACAAGACAGTCCAGATGGAAGGTTCATCACACAATGTCGTTCATTCCCCAAAACAGGTTTTTCAGTGTCATCAAAGGTGTCTTTCTCAATTAAACCAAGTCCAAAATCGAACATACTATTCCTGTGGGAGTCCGGGGGTCTTAAAATAATCATACAAAAATTACCAGTCTTGAGGTTAAATTGTCCATGTTCCTTTTTCATTTCCCTAGCTTCACCCCAGCCATGTGCCCTCTCCCCCTCTTTGTTCTTGCCTCTGCCTATTAAGTCCTCCAGCCCAGTTTTAATCAGGTGGCTTAAGCACCTGCACCTGTCTGAAGGATGTGGCCTTTTGAGAGATGTAGTTTTTACACCCAGTGGCCATTTCAGGAGGATTCAGCGGCTCATGCCTGGGATTGTAGCAACTCTCTACTCCTTGTCACTTTTTGATGTCATGTCAGGTGTTTATACAGATACAGTTGAATGGCCCCTAAGTTTCTTTTGTGTCTGTAGCAAATTAACTTTTTTCCCCTCTTAGACTCTGGTCATTGAAAGTTCTGTCTGAAAATTGCATATTGGGGTTATAGGAAATGGAGATAGACTTCAGCCCTTAAAGCAAGTCATTTGACTCTGGGCCCAAATTGTTGTTCAACTGTTGGATAGAAATTTCAAATTTAGGTGTATATGGGCAAAGACTACTGCAATGGTGTTAAGATAAAGTCAGATGACTCTGGGTTTTTATTCCAAAACTGTTTAATTTCAATACACCTTGCACCCCATTTCAGTGAATAACAGATAGGTACAACAAGAATATATTTATTAAATATATTTGGACATTGCTAAAAAAAATCTTCCAGGGCATTGCAAAACATTTTCATAAGACTTGAATTGAAGGGAAAGAAAATGGATTTGTGGAATTCACTTTTTTCTATCTGTATTTTCACCTCATTTTCATGTCTGAAATCTGTAATAAGGCAGACAAAGAAAGAATACATCATTAGTTTGCAGTACAAGGCTAACTGTAAACCATCTGAGTAATGATTTATGTTAATAAAGTAGGGACCATTAGTCCATAGATGCCCTGAATCTGTATATTTTGTTCCATGTTTGCAAAGTCAGCCTCTTAATCAGTGTGAGGGCTGCAGCTTCCGGTGTTTTGTTTATTTTCTCTTTGGAAACAAGAACTTCATGTTCATAAATTATCAATGTTTTCTTGTGATGTTAACGGTTTGTTTACAATACTGATTTTATAAGACAATGATTACTTTTAGTGACAGTCATCTGATAAACACATATTAATCTTTATATTAATGTTTTCAGTTATATATATGAGAGCCATAATAGACAGTAGTATCAGTATAATAGACAAATACTGATTGGACCTCCATCTATGGAGCTCTAAATGCAACATTTTTGTTTTTCTTCTACATGCCCTGGGAGAAAACTTTCTGTGTCCTGCCTTACTCAGAAAAGTAAGACTGGCTCTGTTCAGTTACATGCCCAAGGCATCAATTCCTGCAAAGAAATAAGTATCTTAATTTCTTTAGATGACCTCATCATGGCTTGTCTCCTTGGCAACAGCTGTTTCTTTGCCTTAGTATCGCCATGCTTCTCTTGGTAACATTTTGTTTTTTAAGATGTGCACTAAAGTGCAATGCAAATGCGTGCTGACGTGTACCAGTTAATACAATATACTTGTTTGTGACGTGTCGTGATAAAGTTGTGTCTGAATCCTGGATTCCTCAGGATATTTCCCATGAATGTTGATCCTACAGAAGAATAACACTGAAACTTCCCTGTCTCCGTGAAACAATTTCCGTCAGAACTGGGGCAGGTTCCATGATCCACTTGAGTTTACACTGCAAGTTGTGGTGTTTAACTTCAACAGAATGTATGACTAGAAAACAGGTTTACTGGGTTAAATACAGTAAGTCCATAGAACTCCCCAATAATTCTCAGGCTGCTAAACAAACATTGGTGTTTATGGTTGATGTCTGTTACGTATCCATTTAATGTGATATATTAACAGTGATCAATTTGCTTGCAAATACCTGATGAATGCGACATGTTCATGTTGTTTCCTGACTCCATGTTTGCCGAATGCTTAATTAAGCAATTTACCAATGTGCAATGGTTTGCAACACACTAAGGGCTGTAAAGGATTTGCAGTTAACTAGTTGTACCCTTCATTTTAAGGTATGAAACTCCCTCATAAAGGATTTGCTTAGAGAACTTCATTTTGGTACAGGATCAGTTTTCTACCTTACTCTTTAGTTTTTGTTTGTCTTTTTGATTCTCTTTGGACAGTGGTAAACAATGAAGTGTTTGAAGAGGTTCCCTTTAGCCTTTATGTTCCAGTGTTGAAATATTTACAGAATGATGGGATTATAAACACAAAGAAAAGGAGAAGAACCTGTCTATGTGTAATTTAGCTGCATAACCAGATGTGTAAGTTGCTATTGTACAACTAGTCATTATCTTATTACATTTCAAGCCAACATTGCAATCAGGCCTACCAACCCAACATTCACAGCACTCTGATAGAGCCACGCTTTTACGTATAAAAATAGTGCTTGTTATACATACAGTATATATACATACACACACGTGAGGGTTGTAGTTATCATTCAGTTGGATGGTAGCTCCAGATATTCAGTAAGGGGCTTTCAGGTCTTGTCAAAGGATTTACTGGAGTCTGTAAGTGAACACTGAAGAACTTAATGTAGAGTCTTAAAGTACACAGTTTATTGATTTATATGTTATTTTGTATAAAATGGATGCCACTGAAGAGACTTGGAGAGAGAATTTAATCAGTGTCCACATTGGCTGCCACTAATCCACAGCAGCCCTTTTTTACTTTAAAAGGTGGACATGAGCCAGGTAACAGGAATAAATCAAATTGCACAGGAATGCCTCCATTAATTTTTCATCTTATTCCACTATGTGACTTTAAAAGATTAACGATCCTCCTGTCTTCCTAGGGTTTGGTTTTTGTTCAAGTGACAGTGATGCACAATATTGTCAGGCTTAATACCCAGAAATAAGTTGTGATGGTGGTAAATTGTGCAGAAAAACTGGGTTGATAGTGAGGCAGCCACCTCAGTGCTGGTGACCTTTAGCATTGCTGCTGTTTGTTGTGCAATGTTTGTTTTGGCCAAATAACAGGGATCACAGGGCTCTACAATGACAAGATAGGCATGTTTAACCACCATATCAAGTGGTGAATAAAATCCTTTAACCAAGACATTTCCATGTAAATCATTTTGTCTTTGTCAGATCTAAATTGTTCTCGTTTAATGATTTTCCTCATTCACCTTTTCATGGCCATGGAGCCATTGTTAGGTGACAGTGAGGAAAATGGTTCGGGCATTCAAGCAGAAAAGCGAACCACAGGGAATAATGAAAGCTTCCCAGTCTCGGGAGAGAGGCTTTTGTCATGGCCACCATTGAGCTGCAAGGCCTCTTGATAGTAAGATCTAAAAGCTTTCTCTTCTACGGTTTCTTTGTTTAAGTGAAGAGCCAGGGAAATAAATCTATATATATACAACTGTTGAATCCATCCTCTCTCTCTCATTTCCTGTCTGTATTCAAGAAAAAAACCTTCAGGAAATTGCTCCCATCATCTTGTGACCTGGAAAAAATTTGGAAGAAATTGATTTGCCCAAGTGGAACAGGAGTGAGTTTGAGCTTTGTTATCTCTGGGGAAGAACAGTGATTCTGTTTTGTTTTGTGCTGGAAAGCAATATAGTAGGTATTGATTTGAAAACCTTCATTACGTTCTCACTTGGTGTATAATTAATCCCGTCCAGAGAGAAAGGAACTTATGAGGTCAGAGGGAGACAAATATGTCCAGTCACCCAATAGACCTGCAGTATTGGAAAAACCACAATGTAGCTGCCTTCCGTCTCTGAGGTCAATCATCTGTTGTGGTAACACCTGGCATCAACCAAAATCTAATTTCTTGCTGCAAATAACAAAAGGTTTCACCCACACTTACGTGACGCTATTAACCTTATTTGCTTCATATTAAATTGTCGGTCCCCAAAGTTCCTGTTCCAGTCCAGTGGTTCCTTAATAGTATTTTTTTTTTTGCGTGACTGACCACTCTGACCCTAATATCCTCAGTATGGGCCTTTCTATGATTCTTAACAAGTATTAAAGCTCAGTACCTTTTCCCAATGATAAATTTGCTTGATTAATAGACTCATGGCTGATAAAATATCCAGTACATTATCCTCTTGCAATTACAGTGAAGCTAGCTTGGCGCCATTACCTCCTAATGGAGGTGTTCCCCTTCAGATGGCACCAGAGGTGATGAATGTGTTGAACGTCTTAAGTGTTGACCCCAGAAGAAGACTACTGGGACAACTGATCACAGGCAGCAAGCTCTAATGAGAACAGCAGGAGGCGATGAGCCTCGACCTTGTTCATCTTGCTTCTGCTGACCTCCTTCTTTATCTTCCTCCATCTGTGTAGCTCATATTTACACCTTCCCCCTCCTTCTCGCTCTCTTTGTCTCTTGCTTCCTCTCAGTAAGCAAATGCCAGCTCCATGCATCCCTGGAGAAATGGCTTGTGTGTTACAGAAAATAGTTGTCCTTTGCCTGACCATTTCAACCTGAGCCGCAAGTTTGTGTGAAGAGGCTGGAATCAGAGAAACAAAACAGGAGCAGCTCATGAAGCCAGAATAGTCAAGTTGACTGCTGACTGTAATCAGATGTGTCTGCCGTGTCTGCTGAATCTGTTTAGCACATGTGTTTTGTATTTTCTGTGGAGTACAAATCAGAATGCCGAATGACTGCAGCAACACAGCCCTGCTATCTACTGGTTTGTTGTTGTTACATAGTGTTCCTGCTTATATCTAGTTCATACAACCTTTCTGGAGGAGGTGATGTGTTAAACACACTGAGCAGCAGCGTCGCTACTTTTTTTAATAGAAATAGGAGAAGAATTAGGTAACTGTGACATGAATTGATTGCTGCTGATGAGCATCGGCAAGAAAACTAGCAAACCATACAGAACCTCAAACTCCATCAGTGGTAAAAAGGCAAAGACAAAGGTTTGGTATCATCAGTGCTCACAGTACCATCATGTGTATCCGTGTTGGTCAGAGTGAATCGAGGGTTCTCACGTTACTATAAGCTATTCACTCTCGGATGAATTATGGAGTTACTGAATCATTGAGATGTACGACCTGTCTTGTTTGTGGACTGGCAGTAGTATGAGTTATGGCATGTTGTTTTGTGTTGGTTGACCGCACTCCTAGGAGGCATTGAGGATAGTGGTTGAGTTTTGTTGGTTGAATATGTCTGTATCTGGGGGTGTATTGATTTGCCATCATGAAAGCACATTTGAATACCAACATAATACCAACAACCCTAACCCTTATTGCTTTCTACGTGTATGTATAGATTAGCCATTATGATATTTTATACAGTACACTATAATATCAAATTAGTGATTGTAGCATCATGGAAGCTGGTTTATGACCACAGTGCTGCGGGTATCGAGTCCCATATTTTTATAATCTGAGCCAGGAAGGTGAATTATCTCCATAACAGCACCTGCTACTACGTATCTCACTCCTACTGGAGCTTGTGTTTGAATACTTATAAATATAACCATGGTGTTGGAGATGAAGCGCATCCATGAGCCAAAGAAAAACATGCTTTTACATAACTGGAATTGGTTGGTCCTGCCAAGTTCTTAAAAAGTTTAAAATATTCAGATACATAATTTGCAAACCTTATTAGTCAAATATTTGAATATGTTGAACTCAGCTGTGATACTATTTTTAGGTTTTTAATTGTAACAGCCTCTGTGCAACACTCAAAATGGTCAGATTTTCCTATGTTCCTGGTCTCTATAATGGAAACCCAGTGTTGACCCAAGCACTGTCTGTGTCCACTGTTTAACCTTGGTGTCTGACACCCACATAACAAACAACCCTCTGAGAAAATACTGTATGCACTGTAAGGTACACATGTCAAGATGTTGTTAAATATCTAATCGCTCAGTCATTTTCCAGTCTCCTGAACAACAATGTACTGTATAAATGAAAAACTCAAACACTGGTGTTTCTTACAGCTTTGGGCCTGTCAATACTGATTTCTGTGTGGTGTGCTTTGTCAAAAGTGATATGTGAGTGACTATGTGGAAAGTCAGTTCTGCATTCCTTACTGTGTAGCAATGTGGCTACAAACAAAAAAACAAGCCTAACCACTGGTACTGTTTGTGTTTTGTACAGCATGTGTGCAGCAGAAACAGTATAGCAACCAACTACACTAGTAATACAAATGGTGCTGCTGGTCAGGTTAAGGACAGGGAAGGAAGAACGACATTAACAAAGAATGAATATGAAAAGCAAAATCAATATTCTAGCAACATTCACCAAAACCAGATGCCAAATATACATAAACCGTCCTGCATATGCAGACATGTAGGCAGATGCTAATATATATCAGTTGTGTTGGTGATTTTGAGACAGAAATTATTCACATACACCTGAATTATAAGACACATTTCAGTGGAATTGAACTAAGCATTACTTACAAAATATGTACTTGGCAAGTATTACACATGTGCCATGCTAATGGGGTGTTACATTCATAAATAACTGGCTTTATTCATGATTTTAAGGGAGGCAGCTCTGACAGGACAGATGGTGGATGGTGGTACAGGGTTTGACTCATGCCACAACAACAGTGTTCAGACGTCAAAAATAATAACCATAATCTTAACAGCAGCGCTGTCATTACTCGGTTTGTGTTGCATGCCTGAATCATAATTAAGACTTTAAGACTGAATGAGAGCACATAAACGGGTATTTAACATACATAAGGCATGAATGGACCAGTAGATGAGAAACATTTTCAAATGGTGTTTTCTTTTGATTTTAACATGTCTCTGTCATTGCTAATGTCTTTAAAATATTCCCGGTTAATCAAACAGTGTAGGCATTAATACAACTGAAATTTCACTGGATTTTCTGTTGAGGACATCTTGCTGTCTGTGAGAGTTTCTTTTCCTGTTCAGCCACGTTGACCTTCGCAGCTTTTCTTAAGTAACTGCTTATTTGTGTTTGGCTGGAGCTGTTTGAGAGAAATGCAGTGGAAAGACAGGAGGTGGACTGCAAGTGGAAGCATGAGCAAGAGTGCCAGACACTGCACATTACTTAGCAGGGTTCTACATTATAATTGGCCCACTGGTCCGGACACACTATTTAAGGACTCCTGGCCAGATCATTGCATGTTCCAGTGGCCCACTCAGGCCAGTTGAAATAATGCCATAAATTAAAAACTAACTAGCACTAAATGAAAATGAAAAATGGGCAAAAACACAGATAAGGAAAACAAAAGTAAGTCACTGGACGAGTCGGCCGTAGCATGTCCTTTGCCAGCTATGCAGGTCAGTGTCGACAGATGCAGACAAGAAGGTGAAGTATGGAAACAATAGTGTTGTTTTGATGGTGAGGTGTCACAGCAAGATGCTCACATGGTGTAGGAATAGCTTGTTATCTTTTCTGATGTGTACATTTATCACATAGTCAAAATGCAGGACTGGCTAACAGTTAACCAACAATACTGTCTGCTGTCAAGCGTAGGCAAGCACAAAGTGCATAATAATATATAACGATGATATATAATAATTAGTATTTGCTGAATTAAAAGTAATATTCCTGGGTTACACTGATGGGGCCAGCGATTTTGAAAAGCCACTGGCCGTCTGGGTCAGATATAGCTAAATGTCATTCCCTGCTTTGCTATATTGTGAAACTGTAAAAGTGAAAGCAAGGTCTCTGAAAGTGCATCACATTACTGATGCAACACAAACCACTAATGGAGCCTACACAGGGTTACTCAGTACAAAGTGGAGACTATTGAAAACCACCAATTCAGATGCTTTCATCTCAAGCCGCAAGTGTCGGCCTTGAAAACATTAAGTTCTATGAAGAAAGGGAGGGGTGCTCTTGTCTATCAAAAGGCAAGGCAGAAAGGAATATGTTACCTAGACCCGTCTGTGATGGACAAGTATCATCCTGAACATGCAAGGACAGAACAGTGAGACAGTTATTTGTTGCCTGTCAGCTCACACAAGTGGCCCCACGTCGCCCTGTCTTGTTTCGGTGTCAGCCAGTTATTGAGACCGAGTAACAGGCGCCTTCATCCTACATGAGTCTGCTGCTTTCTTGGCTGCAGACTACGGTGCACTCAGTGGCCTGGCACTTAAACCACAGATGTATTCACATGCGTAGGCCTGGATGTGTTCTGTGTGGTGATACGTGTTCAGTAATTGTGTGAGCTTGTGGATCTGTTTGTCTGCACTAAGCGTGCTTCTTGTGCACACAGACGTGCGAGTGTGCACGCACGTGTGTGTGTGTGTGTGTAATGTCTACCTTAGCTCCTGTCATGTCAGTGAGGAGGTGGCACTGTACCGTGCAATAAGAGCAGTCAGCCTGTAGGCAGGACTGGCCATCTGGACACATGATAAGGAGCCTGGCCCAGACTTCAGTCATTTTTTTCAATCCCTCTCTGTGTTGTTTCTTTCTGGTGTCTGTCTACATATCAATCAACAATGATACACTGTATTTTAACCATGTCACTCTTTGTCTCCTTTTTGTCATCTGTCTTTCTCCATCTGTCTCTGTGTTTCATTCTCTCTCAATATCTCTCTTTCCTCCCACTCTCCTCTGCTCTCCTCTTGCCTCTTTTCCTCCTGCAGTTTGCTGTTTTGTGGTCCACAAGAGGTGCCATGAATTTGTCACATTCTGCTGCCCGGGGGCAGATAAGGGGCCCGACACAGATGTAAGTAACCAAAGCCCAGCTGTTGCCTCTCACGTGCTCAGTTTAAACAAAGTCAGGATGGTTTGAAAAAATCAAATCACCCCCCTTGATTAAGCTCACAAAATACTGATCACAGCAAATTGGCCCCCCAAAAAAGAAAAAATGTAAGTTACATTGATGTATCTTTTACTCCGGTAGCATCTGTCCAAAGAAAGCCATTCATATGTTAAACTTAATCACAGCAGCAGCATGTTGCTAACTCACTTCATATAATGTCAACGTTCCAGTCGAGTCACTGCGCCCCACCTTTTGGTAAAGAAGTTTAAATATATCACCTTTTGAATCACTGTCTCCGAACCCAAGATGAAGAGACTAAAATTTAGATCATTCTCTCCCTGTAATCATACTTCCTGCAGTCAAAGTCAGTAGTTTTTCTTCCAAACTGTGACTTCATAACACACTGACCGTGACCTTCCCTGGAAAGAGTTATGGAGTTCATGGTACAACTCTAAATAATAATTCTAATTCATCCAATAGGACTGAGTTCAGACAAAAGCCGATTACTGTGCCATTAGCAATGAACTGATCTGACACGGACACAGGTGAGAAAAGTAGTCTTAAGTGGTGGCCAACACAGACATATCTACATCTTTCTTGGCCAGATTGTTGCCTGGACCCATCTGAATTAATCACACTGGCAAAAATTTTTAATTTTAACTGAAGTCCAAATTTACCTAAGAGCTTTAGTTTTCTGCTAGATAATTTAATGGGTATATTAAACAAAAAATGGATTTTAGCAATAACTAGTGTTCAGTCTTGAACATTAAATGCATTACGAATGATTTCTTAAATTGGCCCATCAAAACCATTTTAGATGCTTGATAAATATCAGTTCATATGTGACACGTTCACTAAGGTCTCCCAATCCCCTCTTCATTGGCTGCTAGTACCAACTATGTGCCATCAACTGCTGCTTGTCTGCTCGATAAGTGTGAAACTCCATTTACATGCCTGTTTGCCTGCTGGGCATACATAGCCTTTCAGTGTTACAGCAGCACAGCCTGGCCTCTGTAACTGGAGATATGTCAGTATGTCATTCAAGATCATCAGGCCAGACCCTTTAAATAGAGCACGCCACGGATGACACGGAAGCCGTGGCAGCAGAAAATAGTCTGAGCTTGGGGATTCTTGATTTGAGCAGGCACTGACGTTTAGGGCGGTGGAGGAACATCAGGTTTATCGTTAGCAAGACAGTTGACTTTTAAAGACCTTTGACATCTGTATGTTGCAGCGATCCCAGTTTCCCAATTTTGTTTTGCACAGAATGTATGAAAGCATCTTTTTCATTTAATCTACCTTCCCAGTGGGTTACATTCAAAAATGTATATAATTTAAAAGCTGCAATATTGTACTTTTTTACAAATGTGCTTATGTTTTTTCTTAATGTGGTCAAGCAGACCTTAGTGAGCATTTTCCTTTTAATGCCATTTGTTACTGCTGCACTCAGATATGGATGATGTTTTATATACTGTATACTAATCTAATATTCTAACAGTGCCTTAATGAAGGGGAACTAGTGTGTAGAAATCCAAATGGACAAGAGCAGACTTGGCGTAGAGCAAAAGAGTGTTAAATTATTTTCAGCGTTTTGTTCATGCAGATACTCCATGTGGTTTTATGAATCTATAATTCTACAATCCCTGTGGCCACATGGCTACCACCAGCCAAATTTATCCTTTAAAAATGTATGAGTGTGTTAGCTCTTTCCATATTAAAACATTTTATGCTCCTGTTTTAATATACATTTCTGTGCACTTAGCAGTGTCGTTGCCAGGGGCAACCACACATACAGTATTACTTGATTTGCTGCCTCCTGGGCATGCAATTCAGTAAGGCAATAACTCCTGTGGCCAGTGAATATCCTGAGGATTTGCAGTAACCAGGCTACCTGCATTTTATGACTCATGTCTGTTTTATAACTCCTCCACTGGAAGAGATGAAAGTGTGCACAAAGATGCCATCGAGAGCCACTAGATCTTTTTAGCAGCGATCTCGTCATGAGCGGTTAGCCTTGGGTTAATGCGGCAAGTTTACCATGAATACATTCGTGCCCACAGCTACATCCTCAGGCTTTTATTTCAAAGTGCAGGATAGGCTGCAGATTAGCGCACACTCACAAGTGAGAGATTTTGTGAGTGTCATCCTCGAGGGAAGAAGCAACACTTTATTCATCTACCCGCTTCAGGATTCAAGATTGAAGCAGAAGTCTACTTGCTACTTAAAATACTAAACTATTGCTGACCATTACAAAGTTATTAGCAGAGTTACTATGTAAAAAAGCTATTGGTAAAATTAGTGCATACAGAACTATGTTTACACAAGTAGTTATCTGCTGTATCTGCTATTATTTTAAACAAACTTGTCAAATTTATTTTAGTAGTCTGAAGTATGCGTCTGACTTTATTTTAACAGTTTAGTTTCAAGGCAAACAGAATGGGACTGTATAAACCGAAACTGCACAACAGCTTTTCGTAAAGTGGTGCTGAGATTGAAATATGGCTCTTTTATCTGGTTCTTTAGACCAACTGAAATTATTTTAATAACCTGTGTGAATGCAATTACATGTGAAGTTATGTTAGTTGAGTAAATGTGGCCTCAGGGCGATCATTTGAGGCAATCTGTAATAGTATCACTTGTAAGCACATTTCATGCTAGTATGAATTAGTCTGATTAAAGCACTTAATTGAACAAAATGTTTTTGTCTCACTGCCAGGTGTAATGCAACCAGCAGCTTGAGTAGGTTCAGTGCTTTACAGGACAAGCCCATCAATAATGCAAGAGCTTCCCGTTTCACTACAGGGGCTCAGCAGATGAAACTAAGAGGTCTGATGTGCTTGCGTCTGCAGGAGCGGTTTGCCGCTGCATTGTTGATGTCCACTTAATGGGTGCAGCACGTATGACACGGGGCAGTCTCCAAGAATTTTTGCAATGATTTCCTTCCTGCTTGCATGCACACACACACACACACACCCCTATCCCCTTAGGGCTGTTCACTGCACAGATAGCTGTGGCAGAGTAACAGAGTTAAGCAGCAGTGAAGTGCCCTTTCTGCCTCCTCTGCCTGGAAACAGACAGAACTGACCTGAGGGTGTCATGGCAGTGCTCAGACACCCAGAAAAAGCCTCTTGTATGATTGTAAGGTTTACTTTATGCAAATCGTCCACAATATCATCCAGCAAAATGGCATCAAAAAGCCAGCCTCTAAATCACTCAGTTAAAGGCCTACAGTCATAAGGTGTGAGCAGGCCTTCAGTTAATCTGAGAGAGATTTTCTAATTTGTAATATTAATGAGTAATGCCTTAGGTGCGAGTAATCTATTATGTAGAAGGGCTGATCACAATGGAAGAGATGGTTCGGGCAAACTCCAGCAGGTCTGGGTAAAATAGGTGTTCTGGTGACAAGGCTTGGGACATATACCGTCTTATTACGAGGACTCTGCTGCCTGGGAATTGAAAACCAGATTAAACTGGAGTGGAGCTAAATTACATCATCTGCGCCACAGGCATCTGTTGTCACAGGCAATGGAGCCTTTCATCTGTATTTTTTAATCCAGTTCCTTCCAGCGAGGGTGTTGGCCATTTCTTTTATGCAGGCCTGTTCTGGGAAGCTCTCTGTAAACCCCTTGTCATGGTGATCACCATTTCACCATGGAGCCAACCACGGTTTTCTGAGTGGCAGAGTTATAAGAAGATTCCATGGCCTATGTAATGGCGTACTGCTAACAATGTGAATCACCACATGACTGTTTGCATTGTCAGTTATGTTATTAATTTAATACAGTCAAATGGACACTGGCCTGCTGCTTCATGTAGCCATATTTCAAATGTATGATTTAAGAGATTTGAAAGAAAATGTTTTTGGTTTCTGGACCCCAAAAATGAAGTAGTGCCTGTGCAACCACATGATTTTTTTTCTTAGAAAAATAAAATTAAAATTAAAATGATGTCGTCAGACTTTACTTGCAGATTCTTTTCATGTAAATGTACCCAATGATCTAGCCATTTTACTGTGTAGTAGTATTCAATGTCTGTTTGTCTAAATGCAAATATAGCCACTCATGACTGTGTGATGTAATAGGCTCTGTATCAGTGTCCACATAAGTCATCCCCCCAACCCCCTTTACTGAATAGAATCCCAGCACATGGTTTTAGCACACGCCCCTTTGCAAGCTTAGGAGCAAACACTGCTTCCAAGGAAACATGGTTTCAAAGAAACTTGACGCTGCATATTTGTGCTTGGTGGACTGATTTTATTTTGGTGTGTGAGTGCTGACATGGCCTGCAGGGTTCTGTCACTCTCCCCTTTTTTAACAAATAACAAATCATTTTAGACTCAAACATGCCTAAAAAAAACACATGACATTCACACAAAATCATTCTGGATACGTTCCAGATCGGATTATCTCTGTGGCTGGTAGCTAAAGCTGCAGCCTGCAGAACAGGCACATGGCAGCAGATACATAGCAATTACTCATGTCTTCCATGGGGAATAAGAAATTGTACTCTTCTAAGGTAGTGTTTCTAATGAAGTCTGACCTCTTTCACCAGATTGTATTCATTGTCATAGATGAGCCACCGCCCCGCCATGTGATGTGTTTGAAATGTTGCTGTGTGTGTGTCGAGAAAATCAGATGAACTCTGCATATACACCAGTTGCACAAAGAGCATAGTAGATGGAGATCATCAAAAAGAAGGAGAACATCTTTCACAGTAATTCATATATGAGCCATTATTGTTCTTACAATCAACCATTGGATCGGAGAACAAACAAGAGGGGCAGAGTGCATGATCGAGGAGAATTGGGAAGAGAAGGAAATTGAGAAGAGATATAATTTCAAGATAATAAAAAAAGCTGGACAAGATGGAGCACTGCAAAAAATACCAAGGCCATTGCAGGATTTGATTTTAAGGTCTGTTTGCTGTAATGCACTGCTGCATCCTTCTCCTGTTTGGAAAACCATCCAGCTGATAGATGCACTGGGACCGGGTCTGTTGGAGAGTGAGCTTGTTTTGGCTCAGGTTTTTTTTCCTTTAATTAACAAAAAAATCTTAGACTTTCTGTGTTTTTATTTAGAAAGATGTGAGAGATTCTGTGCACAATATGAAATTCACAAATTTATAAGAATCATTAATTCAGTTAGCTTTAGTCACTAAGATACATGTACAAATACTATGATTGTAAACACTGGTATACAACTCGAATAATATAAGCTATTGACATGAAGGCCTGAGTCTCTCTCTGATTCTCATTGGTGCATACAATGAATGGTTACTGTGCATTAACAGGGGCATGAGGGAAGCAACAGTGTTGCCTTTCATTACAGGGCACAAATTTGTAAGTTGCAATGAAAAAAGCTATGAAAGCAGGAACACTGACAAAGCCTTTCACTGTATTTACACAGTTTTATTAAAAACTTTAAAGTCAGTCAGATGTAATGAGATCTTTATGAAGCAACCCATCTGTTGTAATGTCTATTATGGTCATTGTAGAAATTGTGGACTTTTTATGTGTGCATCAAACTGTTTTACAACTGGAGATGAGCTCTTCAGCTTATATGACTTTATTAGTCAAACACATGTTGGCTGTTTGATTCAGATTATCCTAAAACTGTAGTTTTATTTGAGAGGGACTTCTTTAACATGAACTGTACACACTACATTTGTAAGTTACAAAACATGCAGAGCCTTTTAAGAAAAATAGAGATAACCCTAACCCCTAACCCTTTCTTCTAGTATAGTATATCATTGTTTCTGGGCATTACCAGTGTCGACTAATGGTTTGATGCTGTGATATAGGTTCCCCTGGGTGGCCTGCTGATGGTATTTATATGCTCTGGGATCCTAATGAACACTAACAGATCTCTAGTCTTTCTTACTAATGGTCTGTGACAGGCCTGTCTAAAATGAGGTTTGATCAAGGCTTTGCTGGGGGAGGGGGGATACAGAGGGTTGTAAGTGTTTCCATGCTCTCAACTGTGTGTGTATATTTTTTGTAGTGGTGGAAGATAAAAGATGGGTGGGTGCACTGAACTGCTGACTCACTTCCTGGGATAGTGTTCCACATTGGAAGTATTGGAAAGCCTCTGTGGTGGCTCTATGGCTACCTTTTGTAACAAAGATGCAACTTGCACCTCAGTGGATCTTTTTCAAGTCGAGTTTTATTTATTGCACGCTGGGCAGTTCAGAGGACACTGGAGTGGGAATGAGACAGAGTGTCTGAGAGTCAGTGTTTGAGAGTTTTATTGTAATATTAGCAACCAGGTACTGCACACTGCAGCAGTGTTCTCCTTTCACTGATATTTTCTTGGATAGAAGATCTCTTTCACCACAGCCCTTGAGACCTGTAATTCAAAACCGCAGCAATTGCCTTTGTGAGAATCAAGAAATCACTAAATTGCCACAAGTAGTCATCACAGGTTGATAAACAGCGGGCATGACATGCAACTAAAGCACAGCACCTCATTAAGGAATCTCCACATCACAGATAAATAACTGAGGCACCCAAGATGCACTGGGCTTCTGAAGGCTCAACGCTCATGTTCTTGTTTTTTCAGTATGATGGGAACCAAAGCTAATCAGAATTCCTGTCACCTTGACCCCGGCACAATCCCCCCATCAAACATGCACACACACACACCCAAACACACACACACACACACACACACACACACACACACACACACACACACACACACACACACACACACACACACGCACACACAAAGAAAACATAATTCAAAATGATGCAATACACAGACTTGCATACACACACAAACACATTCTATCAGTCCCTCTGAGGTTTGTTTACAGCAAGTATCTGGTAGCCAGTCTCAATTGCAAGCATGCTAAATATTTCTAATGACCAGCACATGGGAGAGTTGGAACTGCTCTTGACCCCGAATAAACTTTGTGTCACAGATCCTGCAGGATAGGAGTTTGTCCTCAGCGGTGCCTGCCAGCGCACTACAAAACCCATCCATCTCCATCACTCTTTGATAGCAGAACTGAGTTTTAAAGCACCCAGGGGTTTTACATGTTTTAGCCCACTGACTACCAACTGTTTGTTGGCTGTTTACATTTAGTACTGCCATTTCCCAAAGCATACTGTGGGTCTTTACATGCACCTCTGAGGCAGCCACTGAGTTCAGATAAGTTCACTACACTACTGACTATTTTAAGATTGATAATCCATAACTGGTCGTTATCTCACCTTTGTTATATTACCAGAGTACGCTGTGTTATAATCAGCATGGGTGGAGTTTTGACTGACACCTTTGCTGTGCTCACAGCAATCTAATATTATTGATGATGTGGTGTAAAAGTAAAGGCATGGTTTATTTAAGATCCTGTCAAACAGACAGACATGCTGTAACCGTCCTGCATGTCAGTACGCACAAACGCTTGAAATAGAAGCCTGAGAGGGTCTGAAGTCTAAACTTGACCTCGCATGTAAGAGTGAGGCCTAAAGCTGAACCAGCAGCAGGTCTGAAGCTCAAACCCAGAAATAGAATGATTCAGAGAGGATACGTGTTACAGATAGTCTGCCTCCCTCCATCTCCTTCTGGATCTCCAACAGACTTAGAAACAGTTCTGTATTCTTGCGTATTTTTTGCAGATAAATGAAAGGTTTACTAGCATTACACCAGGCAAAAAACTGTGTTGTGGGAACGCCTTATCTAGCTTTACATCAAATATATATATGAGAATCATTTCTTCTCCCCTCACTCCCAGTGTGCCCATTTTTTTTTTACAGCAGGCACCACAATGTGCTGAATTCCTGGGCTCCTGATTTGTTTGGAGTGCTGAAGAAGCCAAAGTATCTATTCTGCCAGTCCATAATTAAATCCTCGCACACAGAAATACATGCATACACAGCTGCAGACTTAACATTGATTGGACTGATAAAAGCTGAGTTTTAGCGAGTTTCTGCAGCCCAAACCACAGAGCAGGGGGCCACAAAGAGCAGAGTTGAGCTGCCAAGCTACTGCCCCTGTCAGCTGGCTCATTTCAGTGAAAAAAGACTCTGCCAAGACTTTGGCTATTAGATAACTTTTATGGAACACATCTTGTGAAGTTCTTTTAATTATTAAGCACCTGACAAATGGCCTACATCTGATAAGCCAATTTATTCTGGCTTTTGGCTTTTGCATAACTGCATGAACCGGCAGGTCATCCTTTTTTTTCCAGTTTTACCCCTCATTTCTTTTCTACTTGTTACCATGCTGGATAAACGGCTGGCATAGAAGGCAGTAAATTGCAGTCCTCTTCCAGCCGATGTGACAGCCGTGACAGACACTCCTGTCCTCTCCTGAACCTGTGGATGTCACTCACAGCTTGTGTGCATGTCTATGCTAATGAGAGCCAGCATCTGCAGAAGAACACATCAATGCAACATCCATGTTTGTCAGTGCTGTATCAACTTAGGAGCTCAGGTTTCTCCAGCTGTTTAAAGGCGAGCAGGAGAGTTTGTCTAAAAGGTTGTAAGGTTTGAGCTGTAAAATGAGTTCTATAAATCTCTTGGAGAGTTTTTTCCCCAGATGCTTTATTTAAATGAACCAGTCAGTGACTGAACCAGTATAAAAAATGGGAAACCCTCTTTATGAGGTATAATTGCCACAGTTCTATAACCCTAAACCCATACTGAAAGGATTGTCCTATATGCATGTTTACATATCATGTCTTAGATGGCTCAAGAGACTTGGGTATGATTTGCAGCAGGGGTTCACCAAAACCAGCTTGCCATGGCATAGGATGCTGTTATTAAGCAGTTAGGGCCACATACTGGGTGTGTCTTCATCACCTGGGATATATTTCTTTTATGACATGCTAATAATTGCAGATTAAACGGCTAACTCTGGTGGTAAACTGAAGAGAAACGTTTCAGGCCCACCTCAGCTGCAAGAAGCTTCTTGACATTCAAGGATATAAACAAATGAATGCCAGTAGATGGTTAAATGAAACCTGTTGCTCAGCGGAGGCAATGTAAATGATGCTATGCAAAGGTGAAGACCTGACCTGACTCAAGTTTATTTTGGCTACTTGAGCTTTGACATGAGTTCCACTTTGCGTTTCGCTCAAATGACAGGGACATACTTTGAAAACGATTGCTCATTGAGACTTTCAACAGTTCCAGTGTGTGCAGGGATATAGTCCTGTGAAGAAAATGTTTAGAAATGATGGATTAATACCATGCTGTAATTGAATGACATAACATTATTCTGCAGGCTTTGTTAGGAAAACCTTATATGGTACTATGGTACTATTGCAGTTCCGCTCTGACTGATGGCATTCGTTGATAGTGTCTGTAAAAATGGCAACATGTGCCCTGACTGTGGTTAAAAATGCCAGCTCTTATTTTTCAGCAGACAGATGTGTTAACAGATAGCACACGGCAAGGAAAACCCCCTGTGAGCTGCAGTGGCAACCTGCCCTCCCTCTCAGCACTCAGCAGCTTAGTGAAAGGCCAAGAGGAATCAGAGTGGTGATTTATATGCTAAAAATAGTAACCTTGCCTAGCCTAACACCTCATGTCTGGATAAATGATAGCTCCATTTTGTTCTCTTTGAAGCCTCACCTCACCTTAGTAACCATGGCTTTGACTCCGATAGCTATAGGCCAGAACAAGGATTTGCACTAGAAAGTAGCCAGCAGCAAAGTATGTGTTTTTTGGCCTGTGTGTGTGTAAAGTGTAAAGTGGTGGCTAGTTCAAATTAGCATTTTATTCAAGCTCTGTGTTAATGTTTCACAATGATTTAAACACCCCTGTGTGTCCATCCATGTGATGAACCGTGATGTTTGATAGGCACAGTTGATGTTAGAGCATATGGAGCAAGTAAAGATGATTAATATGATGCAAAATTTAATTAAAAGTTGAAAGGCACAAATGTAATCGCGGCAGCAAGGTGATACAGCGATGCCTCGTCAGGGTCTCATCTGTGCCATGTGGAGGGATTTCGACCATTATTATGTGATGCGAATGTGAAACAGTCTCTATCACAAAGTTACGATTATACTGTTGTGGTTAAGGGGTTAGGTTTACCACTTTCTACTGACCCACTTCTAAATGCCAGTCATTCAGTATATGACTATAATATGGATTTGCTCAGTGTAATTGCCAATGATTTATAAGATTGTTGAACTGGCTCACATACTACCCCTATCAAAGAATTCCTCACGATTCCCAGAATACAGATTTGAAATAGAAGAAAAGTGCCCCACTGTGCACAGTACCAGGAGGAGAGATACCACCACCTCCAATTCAAATGTCATCACCCAGTGAGGGATGATGGGTAAAAGAGAACTCAGGATTATTGGACAGTTGTCAATAATTGTCTGATGCTGAATTTTAAGGAAACTGTTCACCTTCAAGAATCACTGTCATCACATTTTTCTCAGTCCTGGAGCAAACAGATGGTCCAAAGAGATGTCAGAGATGAAGTGATCTCTCTCTCCTCTGGCTGTAAATGTCACACCAGGTGGATCCTTTTGACTCTGTGGGATGCATGTGGACTGAATTAGCCACCCAGTCCCTTTGATGATTGCTGCACTCAGGTCATTCCATATTCTTTATCCAAAAAAGAATCTAAATTTTGTTTTGATTTTCAATGGCTGATGTTTGACTCCCTGCAATTTTTTTCTTTTGTGAAGTGACGAACTTGCAATTTTTTTGTGATTACGTTTAAAACTGAATCCTGGTGAGTCACAACAGGAAATGTATGTTCAATAAGTAAACAAGGTGACATTGTTATTGTTGATCTCATTATGAGTAGTGTGTATGGAGGGTGACCCTTGAGCATCTGCCCCTCCTCTTCCCTCCCCTCCCTCCCCCCTTCTGCTGGAAAGCCCCTACTCAGCTTCACCCTGCCAAGCTGTTCATTAACAGGGGCTGGTTGGCGTCCTGCTTGCTAATTAAACTGGATTGGGGAGTCTGGCTAATTAGCCAGCGTCACTGTGCTTGACCCCCCTGTGCCTCTGTTTTCATCACTAGCTCCTGGTTGCCTCCAGCCTTTTGATCAGCCCTCTGCCCTGTGTCTGTTTTTGATCTGTGAATTCACATTCAGATTTGCAGGGGATTACTACTGGGCAAATACCAAAATGATTTAGGGATTAGTTTAAAAAACACCTACTTGGAATTTTTGAAAAATAACAACATGGCTTGTGTTGAAATGGATTGAATTACAAGGATTTTTCCTTTATTGTTTGGGTAGCTCTGTCAGGAAGAGAAGAAATGTGAGAGATACGAGAGTCTTTGGCAAATAGACCCCATCATGTGAGGCAGTGTGTATAGGAAACCACCGGGGTCCAGGCACTGGTGGTGGTGATGATGGAAGATGAGAATGCTGGATATCTGGATGTGAAGAGGAGTGGCCTCTGATGAGATCAACCATGGCAGAGTTTCGTACTGAAGTAACAGCTGCCTGGCAGGAGACTGATTGGCTGAACCTCATTCTGTTGCAACAGCTAGATACTCTGCAAACTGATGCATACATGCCAAATACAAACTACACAGACACAGCCCTTAATTATTTGTTGAACTGGGTAATATGAACAGGGAATAAACTGAAGCCACAGCTTTCAGTGGAAAATAATAAAGATGTAATTCTCCCGGTGATACAAAATTACTCCATGTCTGTGCATGTGTCATCTTGACAATGCTACTTTCATATTACTGACAGCCAAAGGACAACCTCCCTAATGCACCATCAGTCAACATGTAACACCCCCTTACTTTGTTTTGCCGTTATGGCCTTCTTGTGTTGAGCGCACTGATTGAGTTCAACATTGCTTTCGGCCTTACACTCTGCTTCCCCTGCAGTTCTGGCAGGGCAGCGCCACCCAGTCTGTCTTGAATTTCCCATTAAGACCCAATTAGTCTGTAATAGGGGATAGAAGCCACAGGGGTAAACCCATCCATCCTACAGCTTGCCGAAAGGATGTGTTAATGGACAACCCAGTGGGCCCAGTGATGTGTAGTTGTGTACACTCATTTACAGGTTTCATTTTCTGCACATTACAACCTGCCCTAGTGAATCTTTAAATGACACATTGCAAATTGGTCAGAAAAAACTGTTTGCCTCGTCCAGGCTGGATATTGACATCACCTTATTTTGAGTTGTTAGCGCAAGTAAGTGAACTTCAGAAAATTATTTTGGCCAGTATGATTAATTACTCACTAAGGTAATTGATCAAGTGAAAGTATTCTGAATTAAATATCCTTGGACCATGCCAGAAGTGTGGCTCCAGGGATGGAGCGGCCTGAATGTGTGTCTGTTGGCTGCTCTGCCACTTTGCTCTAGATTGAAATTGCCATGAAATTTTGTAAAGTCATTTCTGTTCCCCAGAGGATAAATCATAATGACTGCTGTAATCCCTTGACTAGTGCCACCATGCGCTGGACATGAACATATTAGATCTGCAGGCACACACGCATTTTTCAAGGCTCAAAGCCTTGACGTTTTTCCTGACTCACCCCTGTCACCTTGGTTGGCCTGTCATTATTATATTATTGTGAGTATTTTCCATTTTTTTGGAACATTTAATCCATGTTTCAGCCAGTCAAAAGATGATGTGACCGTTGATAAAAATACATGATTCATCTACAGCTGAATGTGGCTCTTAGTTGCCATCACTCATTCATGCTGTAGATGGAGGGAACAAAGCGTGCAGGGGGGGTAAGAGGATAATCCTTCAGGATCAGCTGTGTGTGGGTGGACATGAGTAAGTGCAGCTGGCACACCCTCTCTCTCCTCTTTCTCTCTCTCTGTCTCTCTACTTTGCTTTCTCTTGTCTGACCTTAAGTAACACACTGACTGGTGACCTGTACACGCCGTGGTTGGGGCCGCTAATGGGATTTATATTTGTCTGTCATTGTTTTATTTGACTTTCCTCTGCATGAAAACATTAAATTCTCATCATGGTAGAGTTGAAATAATTTGGCCATTTTATTAAATATATTTTATATTAAATATATAAATAATAGCATTTTAAAGTATGATTTGTACAGTATATTTATAGCACATTGGCACCTGGTTGCCAATCTGCTACAGTAAAAAGAATATTTCATATTTCTGTCAAGACTAGATCACACGTAAGTGCTGCATTTTGCTCTTTAATTTAATGAGTACTAGTCCATCATGATACATATCCACACCTGACTGTTGGTGGTGGCTGTAGCAGTGAGGTGATAATAATGTATCTTCTGAACACAGGAATGCAATGCTGGATGACTTCCAAAGTCAATCAAAATGATGGACATCTCCATCAGCCTCTGACTGCTCGTGTCATGATGGTTTGGCATCCTGAGATGTGAATTACGGAATTCAGATTCAGAGGAGGGCAGAACATGTTCACTGAGTTTGTGAAATATAGGTTATGTCATATTCAGTACTTGCAAACCCTTAAGAAAGGTGTAATCACCATAATGTATTTGAAGGTTTGGAGTGTTGAATAATATGGACAACAGCAGTTTTTTTTTCCCCATCTCAGTCAATTCATCCCCTTCTGTTGAAGATACAGGCCACTGCAATCTGTTGATGATGTTTCACTTTCTTGGTACATAATAGGATATTTAAATGATGTATTGACAGTTGTCCACAGCAGCTGAAATGTAATCACAACAGCTCCTGTGTGTTTCACATCAGGGCTTACTTATCACTTGATTCACTCACAGGAGCGGACAGCTGAAAGACAGACAAAGGAAGCATTTGCCTTTGTTCTGTGGAGGTGTAAAGCCTCTGCAGGCAGACAGGCAGGGAAATGGCAGCAGGTTGGAAGCACATTCTAAGGAGCCCGAATGGGTCTCTGTTGCATTAGTCCAAAAGGCCAATGCTGGACAGACTGAAATAGCAAACAGTAGCATTGATAACTGTGGTGTGACACTGTCAGCTCTCACTGAGATATATGACATGCTGCTCTCGTTTACTGATGATTTATTTCTGCTGGGTCAATGAATGCTCTTTTAATTCATTTCACATGGGATACTTTCTCAAGACACTGAAAAAAGGAGAGGAGATATATTCTTGGGACTGCTGTGTTTCTGCCACTTTTTCCTGTGAGAATGAAGCTCTCATGTTTTCATGGAATATGCAGACAGGTGTACTTTCAACTGCATGCTGTGAAAAGAAAAAGTACGGAGGAACCTGGATAATGTTCTCATGGCAAATCCACTCATAGGGATTCTAACTCTGAAAGAGATTTCCAGCACAATCTGAAAATGAGCAGGAGAGCACTTGGAACTGGTCCCTGGAAATGTGGTTGCCCTCCAGTTTTCGCTCCAGCAGTGTGTGCTTCATAAGCTGCAGTTTGATGGGAGCAAAATAAATGAATGAATGTGTGTATGTGACCCTGTACTGTATCGTATAAGTGCTGCAGTGGCTTTCTAATTGATCTATAACTATACCAATTTCCTTCAAGCAATATTTAAATAAGTAGCAGTGACATGTGTTCTATGTGCGTGTTTGTACTTCACTCCTTTTCATTTACAGCTCAGGGCAGAAGGGTGGTGACTGGTTCTGTTTGTTCAAGAGATCACATAAAAAATACCTTCAGGCTTTACAGTTACACCTACAGATATTTACTTAAGGTACAAGTTTTACTGAGTGCCATTTGTTTTGTTTGATACCATATTTTATTGAATTGCAAATTTTCTGCATTGACAGACAGATTGCCAAATGAAATGGACTAGGCTCATGAATTTTACATTACCATTTTTGTGCCAAGTTGAATTGTCTCCTGAAATGCTGAACAGGAGAATTGTAGAAGTGGCAGTGTATTATATCCATAAAGCCACACTACTGCTTCTGCTAAATCCACTGAATCGCCCCTTGATGTGTTAACAGGGTTCGTTTTTCTCGACCAGCAAAACACTTTCTGTCATCTTAGCAGAGTATGTTCCCTGTCATAACTAGCTGTATCTTCCTACACTTCTGGCTATTGTAACTGTAGGTGAAAGTTACTCTTAATGCTAAACACTACCTTATTTAAGTATCCAAATATATAATGGATGCTGGCACCATGAGCGGTTATGAACATCTGATCAAAAGATGGGTGCTGCTTTTACTTGAAAAGGGGTAAAGGAAGCTGTCCATGCAAATACCAGGCTTGTGTTCAGGAACGATGAAATGCAAATGGAGCACAACATAGGGGATGTTTTATTACTGCTGCCTTACATAACAGTGTGGGTATACTTTATACATTACGAAGAAAAATAATATATATTGTCATGTATTATTATCCCCAAATCAAAGCACTTTGCATTCAATGTTTTCCAATATATCCTGGGGATTTTTAATGACAGATGGGATTCATTTCACATGGTTAAAGGATAATGAAGTTATGTGGACTTCTGTGATTTTGGTTACATGTGCATATGTGCACTATATAAACAGAACTGACACTGGAATGATGATGAAACTTATTCATTCTGTTTCCCTAATAATGTGTGAGAACCTTGCTATCGACTCATCATATGATATTGTCATATGATATGGTAGATAACAATAGCAGGGAATCCTGGACTATAGCTTTCATGCCGGCAAACAGTCTTATGTGAAAGAAGCCACCAAATAGTAAACAGTATTGTCTTTACAAAGATGTGATTTTTGACTCTTGCAACCTAAAGTATCGCTCCCTGTATAGACTAATGATAAACTTTATACTCTCCATTAAACCCTGATGTTTTGTCATACTTTGATTAATGTAATATTTATGTAGAGCAATGAACTCTGAGAACAGGACAGTAATGATGAATGTAAAGCTGTCACAGCTTTGATGACTGTTTACAAGCCAAAATAAAACTGTACACGAGACAGGTGACTAGAAGCTATGTATTTTTCATTGTTGATGGTGATTATAGAGAATATTTTGTGCATTAATTTTTTTAGAAATGAGTGTGGGTTTAAAGATGCATCATTTCATTAATAGAAGGCTGATAAGAGACTGATTGGTTGCCACTTCCAGTTACAGTATATATAAGAAAAGAAAATAACTGGTGATGGTGGACAGTTGGCAATCAGCAATGAATTTTTGAGTAACTTTGGTATTTTTGGTACCACTTTGGCATTTTGCAATGCAGTATGATTTCGACTTCCATATATCCTTGAGAAATGTGAGGAAATTAAGGGAATCAACTGAAGTCATTTTTACAGGATAGATATTTTAAAAGCATGGCTTAAAAAAACCTTAAGTGTTTTAACATCCAGATAAATTTAACATTTCTTAAAGAACAAAGTGTTTTCGACTTGTACAGAACACCATGTCATCATGTTGAGGGGTGTACTGGATTTAATCTGATTTACATATCTTTCTCACATTCTACAGAGAATTTGATTTAATGATATTTTTGTGTTCTTCCATTTTGACAACTCTTCCAAATGTAAAATGCAAAAAGAAGCTAAAATTACTAAGTAAACACAAGCACACTCTGAGGTACTAACTCATTATTTCTTTATGTTTTTGGCAGAGACTTATTCTAGGACACAAATTTTCCTCCCTTTTGAAGACTCATGAGACAGAAGAGACACTTTAATGTCAATCCACCCTTTAATTTTTTTTCTCTGCCAACAGTGGGGTTACAATTGAAATTCAAGCATTGCAAAACAAGACAGTCAACATAAGGTGCAAAAGAACATTATAAAGGTGCCTAGACAAAAACAGAGACAATGTCTGCAGAACAGAATGCTCATAAAATAATGTCTGAATTCAGACCGACAGAGCATCTTTTTTAAACCCCATTTCTTAGTGGTGTCATCAGTACGCCACAGACAGTGGTGATTTCTAAACTTTGAATCAATACGTTATAATGGATAATTTTTTTGAAGACAATGTGTTGTTATAACTTTTAAAAAAATTGAAACTGATAATTGTTTGGTTTCTTCTAATTTCTCTCTTGATTCCCCTAGGATCCCAGAACAAAACATAAGTTTAAGATCCATACCTATGGGAGCCCCACTTTCTGTGACCACTGTGGCTCTCTGCTCTATGGCCTCATCCACCAGGGCATGAAGTGTGACTGTGAGTAATGATATTTTACTTTCTGTAACATCTCACTCACTGCACAAGAAAATTTTAAAACGAGAATCCCATCATATAACACCAAATGATCTGAAGTTGTTGATAGTATAAAGGTCTGTTAGATTGTAAATTGTAAGAATCAAGGGGTTTAAGTTAAATCTCAAATAGTAAAGGCGGATAATAAAGAATACTCTGGTATACAGGCTGTTGTTCATCCTCTCTGAATATCATAAGCCTATGTACCCCCCTCACTCATTAATATTTTACTCATTAAAACTGCACATTGTCTATTTTCAGTGTGCTGCTATGCTCGCCCCACCTCGATTCAGGACTGCTATCAAAGCTTCACCGAGACTTTATTAATATCCCTCCATCACTAGTCTTCTCTTTAATCTTGCAGTAGTAGATTAAAGTCTGAATGCCTTAATGAGCTCCTAAATACATTATCCACAACCTACTACAGACCACCAGTTATGCCTAATGATCGCTCCAGGGTGTACGTAAATAGAGATGTGAAGTGACAAATTATTTTGGCCGATCAACTGCACTGTTGTTGAGGCTCAGGACCTGTTAAAGCGAGGCACAAAACTAACTATTACATAACTATTAACGAGGAGAGAAAGTTTAAAAAAAAAAATCTACTCACCTGGTGGCATGATGACGTAACCACTGGAAACTGTTCGCAATTAATGAGAGGGGGGCTCTGCTGTTTGACACATGCCATGTATGTATTGCATCACATGGCTGAATCTGGGTCATAACCTTGCCAACTCCCCTTTCATACAGCTTTTAGAAAAACAGTCCTTAATAAAAAAAAATGTGGTAGACATGTATGATACATGCAATGGAATTGAAATATGTCCTTGCGTGGGTATGGTAAATCTAGAAAGATATTTCTAAAGCAGCTTACTGTACTGGAACATGAGGCCATGAGAGGCTCCAATGTCATTACATTGTCATTACTGACCTTGCTATTTTAAGTTTTAAAATGCAAAAATGTAGACAGTGAATCCCTCACATAATCAGTCAGTAAAGCAGCTGAGGTGTGTTTATTAGGAAGTGTACAACAGCATCAGTATGTCAGTCAATTTTGAAAATGCACTGGGCCAGTCGGTTTGGTTTGATTTGAATCAAATGCATGAAGTCGCCTTCCCTGATGTCTTTTTATCTCCTTTCTACGGCCCTCCAGCCTGCGACATGAACGTCCATAAGCAGTGTGTCATGAACGTGCCCAGCATGTGTGGAACTGATCACACCGAACGGAGGGGGCGAGTTTACCTGAAGTGTGAGGTCAGCGGGGACAAGCTGCAGGTCACAGGTAGGCCTCACGACGTCCCCCTCTCTGTCGGCACACACTTAACTGTGTCTGTATGTGTGCGTGTGTATGTGTCAGCTGGGGTGTTGTAGGTGGATAGATAGATGCCATTGTTCTGTTTTTATTGTGAGTCTGAATCAATATCAACACTTTGCCCCTTTTGTCTATAAGCCACAGTCTAAGATCACACAGACATTAACATTTAATCTCCTGCTGCCGTTAACCTGAAATAAACCCAGTCTTAACTAGGCCTGTATGAGATGCAGCAAATCCAGCTGCTAACATGCATGGCTGGCCTTGTGATTATCAGCTATCAGCATGCTGCAAAGGCTATTCTACTTGTGGCGCACAGATCGATAAAACCTTCCCTGCCAACAATCTACTGGCAAGAAAAAATTCACGGTTACAACACACTTGGAAAGCGATTCCAGCCCGAATATGTATTCCTGCAGTGGTGTGTTCTCTGCTGCGTGGGCCTTGTGTTGTTACTCTTTTTAAGCAGTCACGACTTGCTCTGTATTGGCTGGAGTTACTGGTGTAACTGAACTGTCTCTGCAAAGCAAATTGAAAGCTTAATATATTAATTTATGTCTCATCAGAATTACATAAAGACAGGATCTGAGTGATCTGCTTGTGAGCAGGCCCATGGCTTCAAAATCATCTGTCTCCCCCGTTATTCATTAGAGGGCTATTCTGCATGATCACATCATTGGCTATTCTAGCCATTTTAATTACTCTTTCTTCCAGTTTCAAAGAAACACCTGGTCATGCTTGTGAAGGGATGTAATGAGATACTATTAATAGCATTTACTTAATGTAATGTAATAAATGGTGATGTAATATTCCTGAGACTATTCAGATCTTCTTGCAGTCATTTGTTAATATTGTGAGCAACCAAGAAAAAAGTGTCAAAAAAGATGCATGTCTAATCTATTTATTTTGATTGTATCACAGACTGGCTGCATGACTTTGTTATGGACACACTGCGGTGCGACAATGAATTCTGGTGTGTAGGAGCCCGTTTTGCCTTGTACTTCAAGACATGCCGCAAATCCCCCGGCTGTAATAATGATGTGCCAGAACAAAAGCAGGTCACAGGGAGCTGACAGCAGGCGCACACAATCATTCAATTAGCTGGCCAATGGGGGTCAGTGCACCTCAAGACCCTGGCAATGAACTTCTCTGACTTATTCACTTATCAAATTACGGCTACACGGAACAGAGTGAATGTGGGCAGAAAAGTGGTGGAACGTCACAAAAGTCATGAAACCTTTATTTGAGTAATGAACAAGAAGACCAGTGCGTGTTGGTCTCATTCATGACAGTTCTATGCACTCAGGCACCAAAGTCTGCTGTGCTGTGCTAATATCTATAATGTCATGCTCGATTTTTCTAAATGTCTGGCTTTCACCTTCAGCAAATTTGCTTTTCACAGCTAGTTTATTAACTGTCTGTATCACAAAACCAGATACAGGTAAATTTGTTGAAGGTAAACTTTCCTGAAAATGTGATACTTTTGATTGTTGGAAAAACTGTATATTGTATAAATATGTAATGTCCATATTGTCTTTATTGTCAAGCGCTGAAACACCCAAACAGGGACAATATTGTAAATGATTGAGGTCATTTTGGACCACACTGAACTGCTTAGATAATGAACAAATATTTATCCAAGATTTTGGACTAGATTTCCCTTTCTCCATCTGGTGCCATCTCTTCACATGTTTTCAATTTCCAAAGGCCAGTTTTCACGATGCAGTGAATTCATCTTATACTGTGCATATATTTTCCCTGTGTTACAAGAACTAAATTTCAAGGTGAAATCTAAGACACAGACAAAATATATTGTAAGGTACAACAAAACACTTGAATGAACAGGGTTGGGTTTATACCAAAGACTGTAAAATAGATTTCTGTCAAAAGTGAAGAGTTTTCTCTCTTTTAACATCCAGTCTCATCTGAATCTCTAAGTTGAGGAACTCATAATATCCTGCTGGATAAACTGGCAGTATTACCGCTGACCCTCTTCACATGCTGTTTGGCTCTATCTACTTCAGAAACATTCCAGTCCAATATTGCTTTCATTTTTTTTTAACCCTGCACTGCTGTCAGCTCACGATAATGACGTGTGTACAGTATGTGTGAACTGCTGCACCAGCTCACAGCCCGCTTGCAGGCTTGATTGTATCACAGATTACATTAACTGCTGCAGACTCCCTTGCAGACAGCCTGCCAAGCAGAATAGTGTTACGTGGTGAAGCGTTTAGCAAGAAGGTGCAGTGCGTGGCTGGCAGGAGGAAAGCTAACATCACTTTGAGATGTATCAATCCACAAACACAAGCGATCCTTTTATTAGGAAGTGTGTGTGCATTTGTCTATAAATAATGTGTAGACAGCAGGACTAAGCTAGCTGTTGATGGTCAGTAAATACTGGGACCCATTTGGCTGGCTGCTGTAAACAGAAATGCCCTATTTTCTATGTATGTATTTGCGTGTCAAACATTGTATAAAGAGAAACCTGACTAATTACCATTACTGAGTAATTAAGTAAGTAATGTGATTACTTTCAATATGAAAAAAGTGATGAGTAATCACATCTCTTGTGTAACTTGCCTAATACTGATTATGATTCTTGCTCTTAAACAAAGATGAAGCGGTCTACACTAATCTCTAGTTCACATTGCTCTGTGTCAGAAAGTCAGAAAAATTATTTAGAGCCGTCCGGGATAATGGAAAACATCTTCTTGGATTACCAAGGCCTGTTTTATTTGGCTTCGGTTGAGGATTCTATTTTTTTTTGTTTTGTTCCATAATGCAAATAAAGTAGGTTCAAATGAGGTTTAAGAGCAAAGTGCCATGTTGAATGATCTGTTCTGCACTTAAAGTGTGTGTCTGGTTTGTTTCCCTCAGGTGGGTATTAGTCAAAAGCACAAGCAGATCTTTCTCCAAAAAGCCTTATCCTTCACATTTGGACTTAAATGGAGTTTGGAAAGTTCATTTACATGATTCATCTTCACCACAACAACATTTGCTGTTCAAATCTGTACCCCAATCAAGAATCAGCTCATTGCATTTTACATGCAGCAATAATTTACTCTGTAAAGTGCATAGAGATAATGTATGTTGTCAATTGGCGCTATAGAGTACAAATAAAATTGGACTGGATGAATCTCCTTAGTCTCTCTCGCACCTGTAGGCATTTTAATGACAATTATTGACATGTTATTAAACAAGTTGCCTCGAAAACCAGGCCAGTCTGCAAGCTAACCAAAACTACGGCAAATTTATAATATAACAAAACGTAAACATATTCATATTTAATACACACTATCAAACACAGCTTTTCATCTTGATTTATAGGGCTATAAATCAAGATGGACAGCTGTGTTTATTTTGTGGAACATGATGAGTGAACGACTCCCCCACCGTGAGGAGTCCCAGTGTCTTTGGCAAGGGCCTAAAAGTAAAGTGACATGGTTGGAACGAACCGACATACAAACTCCATCCAGACCAATAGAGATAGACAAACAGACTTTCTGGCAACACGCACTGAAGTGGCTAAATGAAATGAGTCACTCAGAAACAGAGATAGATTTGTGCAGTTTTTTCCAGAAACATTTTGTCAGTTAGGGTGAAATGGCTATATGAGGGGAGGTGCTGAAGGAAACAACAAAAGCTCTGTTTTCTCTGGTGGAGGAAAGATGTAGTCAACTTGTGCTCCACCTCTTTTTCCTGCATACACACAGCTCCCCTCTGTCCACTGGTGCTGAGGAAGCCACCCTCCTGTTTTTGTCAGCAACGCCATTGTTCACTGACTGTGCAAATATCTGGAGTGCAAACAGCCACATGTGAGATGGCAATTCTGTTATTTCTGTCCGTAATCTTTTCGTCATGCTTTTCTTTCTGCTTTTCTTGAGTGTGTACGTGCACACTTGCCACCTGCAGGTCCCGTGGGAGTGTGTGAGGGACAGTAGTAATAATTACATTTCCGTTTTGTTCTCTTGTTGACTCACCCAATTCTGCAGAAAAGCCTCATTTAACGAGCCCTCTGTTCTCCCTCTCATGTTCTCCCTCTCCCTTTATCTCTGATTTAACCTTTTCGTTAGGTTTTTTCCTCTTGCCTCAATGTCCAAATCTGCTTCTGCCTTTTGTTACTTTAATGCTGCTGTGGGAGTCAGTGTGCTTTTTATGCAGGAGCAATGTAGGTGTGTGTAAGTCAGATTGGTGCTGGTAGTGGATGTAGACGTGGGTGGATCAGGGAAACCAGTTTTACTGTTGAACCTTTTGGAGATGTAATGTGACACTTTAAAGTAAAAGACAAAATTCACCTTAAACACTAATATTCTCCTGCTGATGGGGTGAGCAGCAATCTACCTTGTATTCCTGGGTCTAGTTTGTATTGGCTTTTTCTTAATGTATTCTGTTAAATGTAGTTAAGTTGGTCAAATGTAGAAAATGTAATATATAAAAAAGTGATAGTAACAATGCTGCTACAATTTGAGGAAAGTGAAATGTCAATGGTAAATGTTGGTCTGAGAAAGAGATGATACTAGGGCACTATGACAGCTTTCATCTTTGTGAACTGGTTGTAGGTTATATGCATAAGGTATCTTCAGTGGGGTGTGGCATCATTCATGATCACTTTTCTTATCCTGATGAACTTGCTGCATAAAATCACTGACCTGCAGCATTCTATGAAACGTAGAAAATTAATTAACGAACAAAACAAATTCCCATTCACTCAGGTATCTACATAGGTGATCATCCAAGGCATTTCAACAAATGCTTTGAATGATAGAGCTGTATTTTCTCCCTATTTTAAGCTCTTGACTTTCTTAGTCACATAACCATTCATCGCCTTAGTTTCACTCATTTTAAAGCTACCATTGGAATGTTGTTGTTGGCAGAGGCAGGGTCGAGTAACTCTCAATATTATACACATGCACAGTCTTTCAGCCACAAATTAACACAGAGGAATGGGGTTTGTTTGGTATATAGTTGCTGCATTAATGGACAAGTAGTCAGAGAGAGACAGACAGAGAGAAAGTGTGTGTAGCAATATTCATGTAAATGTACATACATGGTTTGATCCTGCTGCTGGTTGCCCTAATTTGGTGTTTTCTCCATATTTAGTAAATTTATTTACTTTGTTGCTCACTTATTTCCCACTCTTCTGTCTCCAACCTTTCTTGTTCAGTAGTGTAGCATCCCCTTGTTCCTGATTATCAGAGCTAATATATCACTGAAAAGTTATGGTTCTCCCATTTTATTTTAATATTTAAGTCTGTAATTTCATTTATTGATCCAGACACCATTTTCTGTGCTGCAAGCAAATCTCCACAGTGAACTTTACCTTCATGTTGCCAGTAGGTTTCTTATTCATTCAGCCGGTCATTTACCAAAAATCCTGAATTTTAATGTTGACGCTCTGAATCCAAGGAAGACTCGCTGGAGGCCAGCATTGGGGTTTGATCAAGGCGCCGTCTGGGGTTTGGATGCAGCTTGCGGGGTTGCCAATTGATGATCACTGCCCAGCAACCTGAATGCCACTGACTTACTGCCATTGCTTCCACTCGGCAGCCTTTTCTTGCAGTAATTTCCCATTCTTTGTAGCGCCTGAGTCATTTTGCAGAGGAGCCAGCAAGTTCTTGCCAAGAGAAAATTTACTTTAAAAAAAAAACAACCCACTATTACATTTTCCCATTATATCATATTTAAGATGGAGCAGCTGACAGCACTTGCGGTGGCACCAGCGCCAGCACTTTCCCACTGCAGGGAGTTGGCCAATGCCACAGCAGTGAATCCTGTTTCAGTGTTCTGTAGTGAGCCCGTTGGTTGTGTAACACTACACTTACAATGAAGTTGTAATCTGAACAGTACTATAATGATTATAAAGATTATAAAAAGGAGATATCACTATTTGTAATGCACTTGACATCAATCCCATCACAGTTCATACTGCAGGAACTGCAGTCTGGTCACACCACTCCCTTTAAACTGATGTAATATTACATTATGCAGCAAACAGTCCTGCTGGCCCACACTGAAGCAGTGAGCTTTTAGAGGAGCTCAGAGTTACACTGAGAGAGTGGAGAGCGAAACTCGTGGGTTCAGGTTTATAGACCTGTGTTTACACAGGGCGGACAAGAACAAACATGGCTGACCTCGTTTTTTTGACGTAGGGTCACCTGGTCTCAGCTGAAGACAAGACTCTATGTGTGTCTTCGTGTGGGTTTTTACAAATCATGTAAACTCTTGAAAGAACTTGGGAGTGAATCAAATACAAGGGTTTGCTTATAGAAACGCCGCACAACCGCACACAGACCCACCTGTAACATCTCATACAGTGGAGGAACACAGTTGTTTAATAAAGAAAGTAAACCACTGAAAATTGCTCCGTAAAGATCAGACTGATTTGGTTTGTACACAAAAAGACAGAAAGAAAGTGGACTGTTACATATAATGATGAAGAGATGTTGAAATTTTTAAGAAATAAGGAGGAAAAACAATCGGGGCCATGAAACTATCAAGAGGCAGAAATGTTAGGAAAGCTGCATGGTGTGAACCATCATTTTTTCAGGTAGTCTCCCTCATACTAAGACTCAGACATGTACAGACAGACTTTCTTCTTCTTTCTGTGTCTCTGTGGAGCTCACAGAACAGCTGAACTTTGCTACTGTGTGACTTCTGCTGCCAGACTCCCAGAAGTCATATCATTGGCATTCCCAGTCTGTCGTCGCTGCCCTGCCTCAACTCCCTCTTCTCAGCATGTTGCCCTTTTTAACATATGCCTCTGCCTTCCTCTGCATCATTTTTTCATTTCTTGCTTGGCTTTTCTTTCTTCTTTGTTTTTTCCATCTTCTGTCTTCTTTCCATTTCATTTTGCAGAAATGGAAATTGACACAAGCGCATCTTTATCGCCTGCTGGCTTTTTGAAAATGGAAACCATTTTGCTACAAGCCAGCAAGAGAGACACGGACACGATGTTGAGCCCAATGAGGCCATTTGTGCAAGTACAACACTTAAGTACTTAGCCAAAGTAGATTCATTCTCCATCATAAAGAGCCTTCTAAATGGTGTGCAACAGTTCAACTTTTTCCAAAGAATGACCAAGGAAGTCAACAAATAAATTTGTCCAGATATGTGTCATAGAGAGAAACAGGAACACTCATCTTACACTTTACTGTTTTCTCCACAAAGAGAAGTAAAACTCTCAGAAATAGTTTGCAGTAGATGAGGTTCAAACCTCAGGGGGGTTTTCATGAGGAAGGCATATTTACAGACTGAAACAACAACCTCAGTAAAGCTTGAAATAATTGGAAATTTTGTACAGTTTCTACAATTAATCATTATAATAATCAGTTTGGTTAAGTTTTAGTTAGAGTTCAGTTGGTTCACCAAGTTGTTTTTTGGAGAGGCTGAACCATGTTTGATTTGTTTCTGCTGCTTAAATGCAAGCCAAGGTAGTTGTGAAGGCTTGTATCCAAGCAACTCTTTCAAGGCCCCTACACATAAGCCCCTGCTGCCTTTGTCCAAATGCTAGCTGCTGTGTCTATTTGCATATGCATGTGTTTTTAAAATTCCATGCACAGATAGATATGGCACCATTATGCACAGCACACATATAGACATATTGTAGGTCGGGAACTGAGAAAAAACAATTTCCCTTTTTAAATTTTTGAATGATTTGACCTTTAACCAATTTTTAATACAACAGATAACAACTCACCCAGTCATATTAAGGCTTTGTACTATAGCCAAAAAGAATTATGACGATACACACTACTTGTTTGGGTAATGCCATTAATAAAGATGCAAAGAAAACCTTTATGCCAGCCATACTAAATTAGACAGTCTAGCATACCCTCTACTGGTTGTGACAGGAAGTACAGCTTGCAGTAGTAGTTCTTCTTTTAATGGTCTCCTGTCTGTAGCCGATAAACACATTAACAATAACATAATCTTATGGTCAGAACAAACTTGAACCCATGTCATCAGAGCATCTGGACAGAGAAATTGTTTTTTCAGTTTTCCACTTTTGTTTTATATGTTCATTTTCTGTGTCTTTTATATTATCTTGGAAACTTGAGTGCATAATCTTAGTTTATACTGTCTGATAAATATTATTTGGTTTGTTTGGGGTATGTCTCTTTTTACTTGAGATAAGTCACAAGCATCACACATGAATCCACTTTTCCTGGACAGAATGATGAAAAGATTGATTATTTACAATTTGGAAATGAGGTTATTATAAGACCAATGATTTTACTCCACATACACAAGCAGAAGACAATGAACCAAGTCTTCTTGTTGTTCTGAATAGGGCATGTTTATAAATGTCATTTGGGCTTTGCATACATACAGTACAGCCAGTGTATGAAATATTCAAAACATGACCTTTACCATGTGTGAGTTAAAAGTTGAAAAAAGAGCATTACCACAGCCACTTTCTGACCCTCAAAATAATTCCTCTGATATGAAGACAGCTGGGTTTTCAGAGGGATAGCATATTTCAGAGACACATCAACATTTATCCCATGGTTGTTAAGCTTACAGCCACTACTCCAGTGAATGCACAGACTTTTAGAGAACATCTGCCACAGACATCTGAAGCAGACTTAATGTGGCTCTTTTGGTGAAAATTTAAAGAGATAGGAAGGAAGATGGGGCCACAGGGTTTAATTTCAGACATCAATCTGATCAAACATCTAATCAATCAGCAAATACCAAAAAAAAAATCCACTGTTGAACAGTGCATCCATATTAAAGTGGACTCAAGTGCAAATATGGTGTACACTAAGTCTTTTCCTCTTTCCTCTTCCTCTGGATTTCTGAGAAACCAGAGAACTGCCAGTATCGCTCAATACCTTCCCACACCTCGAGCTGCTTCTGCAAGCGACTGTCTGTCTCTCTTCTAAGGCACCATGTGCCCCTTCTCTGTCTCTCTGTCTTTCTGTCAGTGTGTGTGTATGTGTGTGTGTAGCCTACAGCAACTCACATGATCACTCGTCTAACTTCACACCTCGCTAACATTGCTCAGCACCCAAATCCTCCGCCGCAGGTGCTGAAAATAAAAGCAAACAATGGGAAGCTATTTACTCTCAGCTTATCAAATAGTCAGATTCTGTTGCTACAGCCACAACGAAAATAAAGGAAAACCACTTTGGCATGGAGCGGTTTAGAATCAGCCCAAATAAGAGTGTAACAAGAGTAATAATGTAAACAAATAATAGTAATAGTAATGTAATAGTAAAATAACAAATAATAGTGCAATGACAATTGTCGTATTAACTCATATGTGACAATCCCTCATTGATTTTATTCCTTTGATCCTCTTAATCCCATCAGTGCAGGGTCTCAGTCACAATACTCCAGCTAAGACAGTGGGTTTTAGCAGCTCTCTCATGCGGTCTTAACATCCTGGCTTTGCACCATCCTCTCCAGGTCAAAGGTCATTCAGCATCGTCACTGCTCAGGCTGCCACTGTAGTATGACTGGCAGGGCCACATGGACAGTTTCTGGGGGTCTCCAGGGGCTGAGGTTTAGCCAAGCGAGGCTGACATTCTCGCTGTCCCTGTGTGGGTGCATTGTGTGCAGCTGAACAGTGTGATTGTGTATGTCTGTGTGTGGGCAGGGATGCTGCATGTGTTTGTGTGTGTTTTACTGTTGCTCAGTTCTGGCAGTGCTCAAATATTCAGGACTAATGGAGTGCTAATGTCTCTGATGTGCCCTTGTTTACTGGACAGCTAAATACGGGAGGACAGGAGGAAAGCCTTCGTCCACTAAAGTTTGACACGACCTGCAAATTTGAATCACTGCTCTCATAACACTTCCCTGCATTTGTTCCGTACATGGCTCAGTCCATAAACAATCCTCCTGGGCTGTGACTTGTCATTTGAGTTTGAACACCTGCAGTTGTTTCTATTGATGTTCTCCTATTGCTTAAAGGAGAGCAACCCTAACACCACACAGAGCATGAATGAAGTCTATGGTGTAGACACAAGGCAATGTTTTCATTTTGCTGTTGAAACTAGGTGGATTTCATGAATCAACCAGTCATCAGCAGTGTAGTATTGTTACATACAGGGGATAAGTTTGTGTCTCTATTGGCAAATGAATGTATTCTTTCTGTTCCTAACTTTCCTCAGTGGGTGAAGGTAGAAACCTTATTCCCATGGACCCCAATGGCCTGTCTGATCCGTATGTCAAGCTCAAGCTCATACCAGACCCAAAACACGAGACCAAGCAGAAGACCAAAACCATCCGCTCCAGCCTCAACCCCAAATGGAACGAGACCTTTAATTTGTGAGTAAACTAGCTGTTGACAGCTGTTTTTTAGATATTTGCTTCATAACATAGCATAATGAATATAATTTAATGTGAATTTGATATCAAATGTAGATTAAAACTACAGTGTAATGTAGTTTATTTTGTGTAATTATCGTGATTCTGTCTCTGCATTGCACAGCAAGCTGAGACCTACAGACAAGGACCGCAGGCTGTCGGTGGAGGTGTGGGACTGGGACCGGACCACAAGGAATGACTTCATGGGCGCCCTTTCTTTTGGCGTGTCAGAACTCATGAAGTCTCCGGTCTGTGGCTGGTGAGGCTCACTTCATTAACCACTGACTAATGTCAATGACACTCATGTATTGAGATTACACACTGTGACATGACGTAGGGTGAACTCTCTAGTTTCAGTGTGTTTATTTGCAGTTTGGAGTTCTTGTACAATATATTACCTCATTCCTTGTGATGAAATAGGTGTAAGCACATCAAACCCTTCACAAATCTTTGATAATTAAAAAGACTCTAATCTTTGAACTAATTAGTAACTAATTAGTGTTCATAGGTAACCCACCATGCAGTTTAGTTCCACCTCTATGAGAACTGAATTTCAAGTGCTATGATGTTATTTAGTGTTGGGTGCTCAGTATTGACTGTTTATAACGCTGGCCTCCTGTGCCGCTTTGTGTTCAGTGAAACACTACATTAGTGCTTGCATTGCCAGTTGCTGATGACTGTTTTATCAGTAAAACAGTAAACAGTAAACAGTAAGGAAAGTTTGGGAGTTTGCTGTGGGCAACATCTTGCACTGGTTGATGGTCTGCTACAAAGTGTACTCAGGCCTAGTAGGTTGAGATGAGTGAAAAGTAGTTGAGTGGGAACATGGAAGGTAAGCCAATGAGATCTGCTACTTTCTTATCTTACAAAATTTCTCTCTGTCTCTGTCCATGTGTATTCTGCCTCCTCCTCCCCATCTTTCTCCCTGTCTCTTTTGTCTCTTCCAGGTATAAGTTATTGTGCCAGGAGGAGGGTGAATATTACAATGTTCCCATCTCAGAGGAGGATGATGGTAACGAGGAACTGAGGCAGAAATTTGAGGTGAGGACCACACCTTAATAATTGCCACTGTGCAGTATTGTTCTCTGTTTGTCTGTCATTTGTTGACTTGAATTACTGACTTCCTGTCTTGTCTAGAGTGTCTATAACATCAGTGCTCATAAACAGTATCACTTCATTTCAACAGGTTCTTAGTTCCGATACTTTGTTTGCCTTTATTTTAGCTAAATATGAATGCCCATTGTTTGAGTCCATGAATGGCTCTCCATTAGACTTTTCTTTTGGGTACCTTGTAAAATATTTTTCTTTATATTTATATTAGAGTCACTGTCTGTGATATCATGGTCACTGACAAAGTCCTGTCCAGGTTTGTGACTAAGGCCATTATACTGACAGCATCTTTTCTGAGGCAGTCCACCCTTGTTTTTTTCATTTAAATAAATGCAACAATATTTTACTTCTTCCACTATTAACTGTACGAGCATCTGTGCTGTTGGTCCAGCCGCCATCAGTTTCAAAACAAACCTGTCCATCAGAATTAATGAATAGTTTCATGCTCTCTTCAGCTGCACAGCTGTTAAATCAAAAATGACAGTGTGGCAGCTGCAGCTTTCAAAGACTGCCTCAGAATACATTTCTGCAATGACCATGAGTGATGTGTGCATTGTCAATTGTTAGCATTTTGTTCTTACATTGGAGAGATTCCAGTCTGTAGTTATATTGGAACAGTTCACAGACCACATTTGATGTGTCTTTTTGCACCAATAGCTTATCTTATCTAATAATCTTTTAACAGGGACTTTTTCTTTGACAAAAAATAAGGCTATTCATTGTCAGGCACAAGATGTTTTGATACCAAATATTGTTTTTGACTAGTTTTTCATGCCCCTGAATTGTTATTGTTAAGTCTCACCGAGTGGCTTGGACATTTTAAAAGACATGGTGAGACTGATGCGTGAAATTCTGTTAGACATTTTTTTTAATGGCCACATATATCAACAGTTTTGCCAGATGGTGATGCTTCACATCTTCCAGTTTCTCTTTGCCAGTCCTGAAATAAAGACTGTATTTTATTTCCAAGAATTCAATTTATTTCCAAAAGATAGGCTTCTTATGTTGTAAAAACAACCCATCCATCCATGTTGATTAATTTTAGGTTATTTAACTTGAACAAGACGACTGCCTGCACTATAAGCTTTTGCAAGAGGCTCATGTTGTAGTTGAGTTGTGATTTGTGAAAATATGTATAATTGAACTAAAATGAAAATTTGTGAGAAATGTTGAGTGCACCTAAAATTTAACCTCTCAAATGCCAAGCAAACAAACATACACAAGCGGTCGGACATTTTTAGGGCTGTTGACGAGACATAACCGTGTCCTTCATCCAGTGTGCTGCATCAGTGTTTCTGCCATGCTGGGAGCAAAGCGGCAGTCTTTGTGGTCTTCTGATCATCTCTCATATTGTTCAGCCTCTCAGTGGGAGTCAGGGTCTCTCGAGGAGACTTTTTAAAGTTATTTTCCATGACATTTCTGCCACACATAGTTGAGAGTTGTGGGAAGTATTAGAAAGAATGAAAAAAGACTAAAGGTCATGATTGGGATTAAATGCCAAAACTAATTTGTAGATTGTGTGCCATTTTGGTGAAAAAATAGTTAAAATACAGTCAAAATAGGCTTGTCACACCCTGTTATTTTAGGTCCTGTACTTTTTGGTCATCTGGTACCAATATAACTTTACTGCAAATTTGTGTAAAGTATTAGCTCTATGGATTTTGATGATAATAAATGCAAAAAAGTAGAAAGTTCACATTATTCTCTGCAACACAAAATAAAAATTACATTTACCTAAGTGCTAAAAACCACTGCCACTGTGAACAAATATTTCTCAGACTCACAAGACATGTCCATTCCCTTTTTAGGTAGTTTATGTGAAACATGTTTTTTTAGTGGTGACAGCAGATCATTTTAAGTCCTCACACACTGGTGCTCATGTTGATGTTCACGATGGACAACGGAGAAACAAGGTGAAGAATATGAGAGCTGATTAAGGCCAGAGAAGAGTCTGACGTCGGAGTCTGCATGCGGTTGTCATGGTAACAGCTACACAAGGCCCCCAGGGCATATGTTTACCAAAATGACATGCATGACACATCGTGGTCAAGGGGTTGCTGCTTCAACAGGTGGTCCTTCACCCTGCTGACACACACCAGCTTGTTCTTATGCTGCACGTGCACACTGCATTAACAGATACCCCCACACACACACACACAAGGAAATCTTGCATTTGTATTTTCAGCACTTACCAAAATGTCATAACTGTTTGGTATATTAAAAAGCTTTTGTGTCTTCAGGTCTCTAAAATGTGCCGCACATTTTGCTTTTTTGTCTTTATCTTTTTTGGATACTATATGGCCTGGCGAACCTCTCTTTCTCCTTCCTCCCTTTTCCTCTTCATAAACCCCTCTGTGGTTCTCTCCCCTTTTTCCCCCTTAGCCTCCTGCTCCCTCCCATGTGCTTGGTGAGACTTATACTGTACAAATGCTTCTTCATCCTGTGTCACATGGTCATATTTAATGCAAGAGTTTCTCTCTTCCTCTCTCCCCTTCTTGCCCCTGCACTCAGGACTGCCAAATTAACTTTAATCTAAAGGTAGCCCTCTGCTCTCCTCTCCTCTCCTCTCCTCTCCTCCTCTCTCCTCCTCTCCATCCTTTTGTCTCATCTTGTTGTGGTGACACGTTTCTTCACTCCTCCTCATGTCTGATCATCTGTATGTCTTTCCAAACTTCTTCAAGTTCATCCAGTTTACTAACAATTTGTTCTGGATGTGAGATGGGTCATCATAAAAATTTAAAACAAATAAAAGGAAAGGAGCAACCTCATATTGCTCCAATACATCAATGGGTGTACTTGGAGGAACGTGAAATTTCATCACAACCAAAGAGAACATTTTTGTAGAGAGAAGGAAAATATAACCACAGAATGTCTTTATCTTACATATATGCAGAATATGTTTCACAATGAGCCCTTGGGAGAAGGTGAATTGTTTGGATCAAGTGGGAGTACAGCTCAAAGTCTTCACTGCTTCCTGGGCTGTTAGTAAATCCTGACACTGTACTGCTCACAGCTCATGGCTATACATTTGTCCGCATGTGCGTCTTTGTATTCTGTATGTGTCTTGTTTGTGGACCGCTCTGACTGTCTTCATCTTGTGTGCTTATATCATTGTCATTGCAGGCATAACCTGGAAGTGTATTGTTGTTAAGCCTTTCTTATTGTAGAGCTTGCTGGAGAATTATGTGTCATAGTTTCTACTTCTTCTACCTCCAAACATCTCACTGCATCTTGAGCTCAGACTTCACATTCAGACTAATTACAGGAATGAATTAGTCTACAGTTTATATGGGAGAGAAACAAAACCAGTTGAGACCACTAGATGTCAGCAATGAAATGAAATGCACCACCAAAATAATGAGCAACCCTGTTACTGTGTGTCTGTGTGTGTGTGATTATGTGTAACTCACTAGGCCATGTGCTTGCAAAGGAACACTTTTTTTTCAACTCACAAGTTTCCATCTTGCTTCTTCTTCATTCTTCAAGACTTGATTTCCACATCAACTTTGCACTTTATCATGGTATTATCCAAGTAGTTATTTGAACACATAAATGTTGAGGTTACATTTAGGGTTTCTGCTTGTAGAGGAAAATAATATATAGGCCATTTTCAGGTTATCTTTATGTCTCTATGTTTTATCTTCCTGCCACACTGTGAACTCGTACTTAAAGGTGTGTCGTTGTGACTGTTATATTGGCAAATTATAATTAACCACCAATGAATTACTCCCTATTGCCCCTCAACTACCTGCAAATAAAGGTCAGCTGTTCTCAATCAACATCTATACTCAAGTGTACTAAGTGAGTCAGCCCTTTTGGCTCCCTTCTCCATATGGTTTCAGGACCAAGCAGTTGTGGAAGACTCTGATCAGGTGCGTCTGAGAGGAAGGACGTAAGGCTGCTGGCTCGCTCGGCTCGGCCGCACTCTTTTCATTGGCTAAAGCTTACAGGTGTGCTGTGGTCTGATGCAGTCTGCTCTGCTTTGAGTTTCGCTGCTGCTCTCCCAGATCAAAGAGCAGACTGTGGTAGATGCCATTAACCAAACTAAAGCTGCTCAGCACTGGTTGTCTCAAATTGTCCTTTAGTGTCAAATAGTCTGATTGTGCTTATTTTGTATGTTAAAGTGATTCCTGAAGAGATGTTTTTAGATAACCGACCCTTGTTTTCCTGATTTCCTGGGACTTCCTTTATTTTGCCAGCAGATTTTGAAAAGGTTTGAACCCCTCCCCCGTCCTTAACAGATGTTTCTTTCATTGAAGTTTTTGGGTGAAAGTCATGCTTAAGTTACCTTCACTGGCTTAGCATCTGATAAAGGTGCCGCAGGTTGGTCGTCTACTGTAGCTCATTATCTTCTGTATCCAAGAACATGTCATCAATTTACTGCCAACTTGTTCTAAACCTTGCTAAAGCTAAACAAGGGACCTTCTTGTAGCATGTGGATGTAGATTATGCTTATGATGTCTGGGTAAAGCATGATTTTTGATCTGTGTTTGTCCTTGGCTGTGTGCAAAACATGGACATGACAATGTTGGGTGTGTTTCTGTGCAGAAATATAGAAAAGTAGGGAAACTGATGTCATTTGATTGATGTTTGGCATTCAGACTGCCTCAAAGGTGTGTATCTTTCAACATAATGCACTGTAGTTTCCTAGCAAGTCTCTTGAAGCATCTTGCCCCACTTGGAGAATGAGCATGACTTTGGCATGAGGGAAATACACAGAAGAGGATTTATTTGCAAATACAGGTCAACACCAAAGACAGTTGTGTGCTCATGTATGCACATGGTGAAGCAGTTGTTAGTAACTACAACAATGAGATTTTTTAGAATCTGCCTTTAACACAAAATGAGATGTAAGAAGTGATGCCGGTTTCCAGTGACGCAGGTGCAACTTCATAAAATGTTAAGTAATACTTTATGCAATAGAAACAATATTAAAGTGTCTCTTGGATTATTGTTTAAAAAACTGTCATCTAGATAATTAGTCATGTGGCATATAATATGCCAAAACTAGATGCTTGTTTTTATTGCAAGATGTTCCAGGCATATGTCATGTTGATTCTTTTGGTCCTCATTTTATATTTATGTCGTCCACATAAAATGTTGAAAAGGATTTGGGGCTTAGTGTAAAAGTTCATCATCATTCAAAGCTGACAATTGCAGCCAGTACTGAGGTTGGAATTCTTTTTAAATAGAATTGCTTTTAATATTGCTAGGTCACAGCTTAAGGTCAATAATGTAACAATTGTATATAAATGTGCCCTCTTGTTTTACACAGTTTAGTACACTTTATTAAATTGTGTCTGCTTGTATGGAGACATTTTTTAATCTCATCAGCTCCACAGTGGCACCACACTGTCATTTCATCCCCTTAATTTTGAATTCTGCTTATCAGTTAGTGTGTTGTGGTAATGTGAGCAAGCAAACAAACAGTGTGAGTGAGTATGTGAGCACATGTAGAGGATAATCACATAAAGCATCATGTGTGATTTTAGGAATGACAATCAAACATCTGAAATTTAAAGAAAAGACAGAGCAATTGGAAGGTTTGGATTATAAATGTTTCTCTACATCTCACTACAAGAATAATCTAGCCCAAAGAAGCATTGTAGTTTGGTGTTGGCTCAGTCATATTTAACTTATGCATTTACCTCGATAATGACAATTTAGAAAATCAGGAACACTGCAGCACTATGTGTGTGCATTGTTTTTAAGATATGTGTCTCACATCTCGTCTTTTGTGTACCCTGAGTGCAGAAAGCCAAGCTAGGCCCAGGTAAGAAGGTGATCGACGAGACGGATGACACTGGCTCCAGCCAGCTGCCGTCCAACAGCCTGGATCAAGTCAAACTCAGCGACTTCTCCTTCCTGGCTGTGCTGGGGAAAGGCAGCTTTGGCAAGGTGAGGCAGCTCAAAAATAAAGTGCATCTCCGAATTCACTGGTGGAAAAGAGAGCTAGACATCTAACAATAACCCCCCGCCAACAACCCCACCTCACCGAAGGTCATGCTGGCAGAGATGAAGGCAACTGAAGAGCTTTACGCAATCAAGATCCTGAAGAAGGACGTGGTGATCCAGGATGATGATGTGGAATGTACCATGGTGGAGAAGAGAGTCCTGGCTCAACAGGACAAGCCACCCTTCCTCACGCAGCTCCACTCGTGCTTCCAGACTGTGGTAGGTAAAATGCTCCTGGACACACTTCAGGACAAGTCATCCTAGTTCAAGTCAGGTCAAATTAATTCGTGAAGATGCTTTCAGCTAAACATATTACTCATAAAGGGATGTTGAGAGCAGTAGACGTGTATTACCAGTACAATTTAAAAAAAAAAAGGGACCAGAAACAAACAAACCCCAATTAGAAGGATGGGGTTTGTGTGTGTATTACTTTGAGTCATGCCAAAACCAGACCAAACAACCAGAGAGCACATAGTGCATGAGCAAGGAGACATGCTCTCATTAATAGGTGTATTATCTACACACACAGAAGCACTTTTTGAAGCACACACTGACACACACATGCACGCATGGTGAATGGAAGTGTCATGATTGCTGATAGAAGAGCAGACACAAATGCAGGGGTAAGCGCACACATTTATAGAAACAAGTCTGGGTACACACACATAAAGTTGTGTCAAATTTTGTTTTGTGTTTTTCATTTCATGCCATTTACAGTCATTTTTTCTCTCTCTATTCACACCTTGTCAGGCTGGTCAATGTGCAATAGGCGTTCATGCACAGACAACTCACAATACCTTGCACTTGGTCTATGTACAGTCTATAAAATCTTTGAGATATCTGTTAGTTCTCTACTTTCTAGCCTACACAGAAATGGAAACGTAACTTCCTGAATCCTGAGCCAAATCCTCCTCAAAATGAGTTCCTCCATTTCTTTAATTTTCTTGGAGCATCACTCCAGGTATCAAAGACAGTTACAGCTGATGGGTGCTGGCTGAGTGATAGTATCTTCAAGCTGGTATTGTGTCCTTAGAAAAGGGTTCAAGTCTAAAAACACAGGACCTTAAAGTTCCTCTAACCTGATCTTTCATTCGACTGCATACACTTAGGCTTAATGTGAAGAAATATCAACAGTTAGCTTGATCACAATGCCTCTTCAAACACATACTCAGCCATTGGTTCCATGATGGCAAAGCCAAGCGGGGCTGAGCTGAACTATAGCAGTTGATTAGAACTGCAGCACCAGCAGGCAGTCAGAGGAAATCGGAAGCAACACAGCATGTTCTTGAATATACAAACAGATGTACATTCTTCAACATACAAACACAGAAAAAACATCATTAGTCTCATGCTTAAACAGACTCTCTCTAGCCAGAATTTCCTAGCAGACTTTATTACATTAATAAAGCTGCACCTATAGTATTTTTAGTACTTCTAAGTAGTAGAGGTAGTAGTAACTTCTCAAATTATATACCTATGAGACAAAAAATAAACCATCATAAACCAGGGGTTTAGATTTGCATTGTAAAGACATGAAGAAGTGTAGCATTGGTGGGAAAGGCTTTATTTATTCATTCATTTATTTATAGACAGCATGTTGTCATTATTCATCAGAATGAAATCCAGCTGGCGCATCTAATGTGAGCCATTTCTGAGCTATAACATAAATGCGTCAATGAGCTGGAAGAATGCAGTTATTCTGAATGGTGCAGAGAGATGAAGAGAAAGTCTGATTTTGTGGGAAGTGGCAAACCAGGAGAACGGTTCAGCTTTGCCATCATTATTTCAACAGTGGGGTTTTTTTTGTTTTTTATCTCTATTTCTTTTTTTTTTGCGAGTCAGAGACCAGCAAACACAACAAGATGAGGGTCAGGCCAAACTTGTCATGGGCTGTAAGGGACCAGCACTGGTAGCCAAAGAGAATATTTCCTGACAGATGCCTGTGTTGAGTGTTTTCTTTTTCCGTGTGGGCTTTGTGGGTCACCTTGTCATGGAAAGTGCAGCAGGGACGATGGAACAGCTCAGACAGCAAAGCCAGGGGAGGCTGTAATACTGAACTGTGTCTTTCTGTTTAGAGGTTTGACAGCAAATAAAGAGGCTGTGTTTTCCAGCTTTTGCTGAACTTGCAATGTTTTTTGTGCAAAATAGTGATGTGTACTCCCAAACCCCCCAATGCCTCAATTATCCTCATCTCCTCTCTTCTCTCTTCTTTTCATCTCTCACTCTGTATGACCACAGGATCGTCTCTACTTTGTCATGGAGTATGTGAATGGGGGAGACCTCATGTACCATATCCAGCAAGTGGGCAAGTTCAAGGAACCCCAGGCAGTGTAAGACATGACAAATTAAGAATTACTTTAGTTTGCAGCCTCCTAGCAACCTTGTATATTGTGACAAAGATTTTTTTTTTTAATGTTTTTGTAAATGTGTGATTCATATTGCAGGTTCTATGCAGCAGAGATCGCTGTCGGTCTCTTCTTCTTGCATGTGAAAGGAGTCATCTACAGGTGAGTAATAACTGTGCACACTATTTATTTTTTTTAAGTCAGAGACTACATTTAAAGTAACAATAAGAAATTTTGCAATATGCTAAATGTCCTGTTTTCTGTATGTGGTACCATGCAGCAGTTAGCAATCCTATGGCAGAAGAATTCAGTCAGTGTTAGCAGTGAAAGCCACCTCGTGAAACTAATCCTAAAAGAAAAGTCAACACCTTCAAGGATGATTTGAATATCTGTCAACTTCCTCAGGGATCTGAAGCTGGACAATGTGATGCTGGACTCTGAGGGACACATTAAGATTGCTGACTTTGGCATGTGTAAAGAGAACATGTCAGAAGGAGTGACCACACGCACCTTCTGCGGCACTCCAGACTACATAGCCCCAGAGGTAAGTAAGGACACACAAACGCATGGAGAGGTTGTGTGTGTGCACATGCATGGTTTGATGCATGAGGTCATCCCTGCCACTGTCTGGTCCCAGCCTGTGTCACCCTTGTGCTCCAGATTAAGGTCATTGCCTCAGGACAGACACACAAACACACAGAAGGGAGCACAGGCATAACCTACACACTAGCTAATGACGTAAGCATCCACAGTCAGACAGACACCCAGTGTGTCTGCTGGCAAGTCCAAACTTAACCCAACAAGCAAGCTGGGGTCTTTAGTCTGTGTGATATTTTTTGATTAAAGACAAGATCCATTTGACAATTTGACCTTGTCAGTTGTGAGCATGATTGTGGTCATTTTGCCAACACATGTGCCTGAAAGTTGTGCTTGTTTTCACTATCCTTGATTGGACAAATCGATATGGTCAATTTGGATGCGGAAAGTAGTATGCACATCTTAAAGTTCTCTTTTCAAAGTTGTGGCTTACAGTGACAGGAATCCTTACCGGAGTTAACTCAGTGTTGAATGGGGACTGACCCTGCCCTCCCTCATGGCTGGACCATACCATTTCCATTATGATATATGTTTGAAACTACCTGACTCTGCTTGGTATTGACGGGTTGCTCTAAGAAACCCAGACAAGACCTTTTCCTAAATAAAATATATTATAGAATCCAAAAATAGAATTTCAAGCAGGAAATTTTGAATGACAGCATAAATTTTGCAATATCCAATTCTATAGACAAAGTTAAGCAGGCATGGCCACCTACCAGTCTCTGCTGATGATGTCATCACACATGAAAAGCTGATAGAAGGCTGAGATTTTACAGCAAACTAAATTTAAAATTAAGAAAATTAATGGCATTGGCAAACAAAACTTTTTTAAAACAATTAGTTTCACTCAAGCTTAAGCCTAAGTTAAGGGGGAATGCCATCACTTCCTGTGATTCATGGGCTCTAGAAACCAGGCTTCGTATCAATATTTCAGTGCTGTTTTTGAGGCTGTTAGTCTGTTAATTAGTCTATTTTAATTTCCCTGAATATAGCAACAGGAAAGGTCCGATGGAGCAGCCCTCAGCAACTCATACTTAGATTTAGTTTGTCCAACTCTCTGGCCATTACCAGTTAGCTGGCTTCCATTTAACGGTGGGCTGCATTATCGATTCTCTCTAAAACCCTCTCTGACAGATTGGGAGGTTAATTCCACCCCATAGATGCGGCGTGAACATGCTGTGACCATTCAGAGTCAGACTGACACTAATGCGCCAGCCAGGGATGACACAGCAGGAGTCAGAGCAGCGACTGTTTCCACAGTCAGGACGCACATGTCATGTCACACACTTGTCGCACATACGTGATGGCACATGCAGGACACGTCACATGCACAGTTCTGCATACGCTGATAAATACAATGTCTGTATGCGTACATGTTTTCAAATGACACACAAACCTGGTCGTGCACACTCTTGGACGCACATGCACAAACTCAAAAACACTCTTAAGTGGGAGCTGACCTTAAAAATGCTCACAGTGGTGACATTTTCAGAAATAATCGAGGCAAAGTGCTCCTCAAATTGCATTTGACAGAGGGATCACCTTTTAGTTGGACACATGCTTCATACTATGAACTTTTATTGACCCCTTTTTTGTAATGTTCTTAAGGGTACTCGTTTATTGAACATGCTTAACATGTACATGCATTAATATTAGCAGTCAGAAGCAGCTACATTATTTGAGAGTTTTGTTTGACCTGACAAATAAAAGAAAGCTTGTTTCTTGTTAGTACTTGTCAGTAAGCTCATACTCTCTTATACCCTGGATTGATGATTGATATATATACACGAGTGATGAAGACAGAGATTTTAATTCAATCATCAACAAAATTTGTGAGTATTGTCATATACAAGTGGATCATCATTTTGATCGATAAGTTGTCTGTCAGAAACTTTCCACCTGCAACAGGCCATTTTTGGTTTTCATCGTGTAGCTGAATTGTCAGATGCAAGGGAAAAAAAAATTGTTGGGTTGGGTTTATTGGTTTTCCGGATTCCAACCATATTTCCAATGAGTTGTATACCAACATGGACCAACAGAGGCATGGTAGGGAGGGAGCCTGCCACCCTAAATAAGGAAAATTCTCAGGCAACATTGTGAATGTTTGTGATAATATGTGCTGCTACGGGTCAACTTCTGCAACATACGGTGTGTCGGTGGGTTTGTGTATGTTTGTATCTCAGTATGTGTGAGATTAGCTGCGAGATGAGAAACACTTTGAGTGGGTCTCGTGGTTGTTGACACACATGTGACAGAAGGCAGTAGTGTTCAGACACACAGACACACAACGCACAGTTTTCGCTGTTTACTCTGACCTATATAGCCAGTCATTGGTAGCTCCTGTCTGGGAGGAATGCTCACACTAATGTGAATTTACACCTCACTGACTCTGACACAGAGCGAAAGAGATAGTGAGGAAGACAGAGAGAGAGAGAGAGAGGGAGAGACGGATGGGAGCAAATAAAAAAGAAGGTAATGAAGTATTAGCTGTGTGGAAAAGAGAATCAGGCCGAGAAGTGTAACTGGACACTGAAGGAAAGAAGCAATGAGGGCAGGAATTGAAATGAGACAGAGCTGCCTAATGATGACTCTGTGCAGCATTTTAGGAAAACATTTGAGGATATTGAGCTGTCTGACACAGACCATTTCCCTTTATGCCTTACTTGGTTCCCACTGTAGTGTGACATTAGAAGGCATTGGCGTCCACTCCGCTGTTCACTCCTGTGGGCTGATGATGTTATATGAATTTATTCATCCTCAGCTGCTGCCTACTGTCAGCTGGTTGTGCACCAGAAAGTGTTAATGTGTGATAACACAGGACAGTGAGGCTGGACTCGCTGGTCTTATATACTTTCATACCTAGCACTGATACATGCATAAAATGGTTAGTCTGAGATATTCATTTTCTCTGTAATCTTTTCATTTACTTTAAAGAAGGAATATTTACTAATTTCTCACACAGCCTCATAATTTTGAAATGTATTTTGCTAATTTATAATCAGACCTTACTCTTTCACTTCAGGCATCTTGATTACACATAGTTCAAGGTTGTTGAGACGTGCAATGGTTCCATTGTTGTTGCTGAATAATGACTGTTGCTCTTCCTTATTTCTCAAAAAGTTTGAGGACTTGGAATAGCAACCCTGAGTCATCAGTGACTTGCCGTCTGGCCACATGCTTTTCACAGTGGCAGCTCCATTTTTAAACTCCTCACCAATTACTGAGCACTCAGACCGGTGTTTTCAGATCAGAGCTATTAGCAGTCTTACAAAATCACTTCATCGGTGGTTTAAAAAGCCCATGAATAGTGAGGAAAAAGTCGGGGGTGGGGGAGAGACAGAGGTGGGAAAGAGAAAGTGAGAAGGAAGCAGCAAATGAGACAGAGGAGGAGAGGAACTGACAGCAATATGGAGAGCAAGAGCATGACAACTCTCTAATGATATTTATCTTTGCCTGATAATTTGAAGTCAGTCAACAGAGAAATGTTTTATCTTTCCTCTTGTTTTTCTCTCTACTCTCCTCTCCTCTATCTGCATGCTACGACAACGTGTTTTCCCTAAATGATTATTTTTACACCATATTATTATTATTTACACCGTAAGCTTATATCAGTATGCTACTGGCAGTGGACAGAAAGAAATATTTTACAGTGTTATAAACAATAAATCATATTCTCTGCCAGTTAAGTTGTGAACTGGCATCTGTAATCATATACTCCATTCCATACTGTCCATATAGAAATATAGTGTAAAGTGATATTGATCTATTATTTACTTAATATTCGGTTCATTGAGTTCATATGTGTGGATACCAGGGCTCATTCCCATATGTCTATACAGGACATATTCAAGATGGCAGGTATTTTTCTTAAGCTTTATGATTTATACAATACCAGGCTCTAAAAGCACATCTCTGCCACAGCTGCATCGATTTGGCCATTCATTCTGTAATCTTTCACTTACAAGCCTTCCCATCTCTATGGAGGTTCAGTGCTAATTTTGCTAGAGTTCCCTTTTTAGTTGTCTTCTTGATCATATGTGAAAAGGTGCTGTTCATCTACTCTGTTACTTGCAGTGTAGGATGCTCAAGGCTGCCCAAGGCTGCTCATTAATATCATCAGTGAATGTAACCAAACACAGCGTACAGTACTGAGAAATGCTTTCAAAAACAGACCACTAAAGCATGGGCTGATGCACCCCGTGTCTGCTCCACAGCACACACATTCCTCACAGGGATCTGATAACAGCAGCAAAGCAGATATTAACTGAACAGTGACGGTGTTTTGCATTATGATGTTAAGCCACACTGATTTTTTAAAAATCTGCTTCCATATGGTGCATGAAGGCTAAAGGAGCACTGGTTGGTGCTTGTGTGTGTGTGTGCGCATGTGTATGGTGTGTATGTGTGCATATGCGTGCGTGCATGTGTGTGTGTGTGTGTGTGTGTGCAGTGAGGAGAGTAGCCTTGAATAGCTAGCAGTCTGATCCAGAACTGTCATGTAGCATTAAGTATAAAGGGAGAGAGATGTCTGCAGCAATGCTCATGCGCCCACATGCAAACACATATATACAAACATACACACAAACACATACACAAATGCAGACGGTTCAAACCACTAGCGCAGGTACACAAATGAACACACACAAAACGTATTTTATTCAACAGCAGCAATGTCGAGCAAAGACATTCAGATGAATGTAAACAAAGGCAATCTTTTTCTCTTATCCTTTTTATTGCAGTGAATCAGCAAAGCTTTCTAGAAGCTTTTATACAATAAAATAAAAAATACATCATGTTGAGAGCAAAGAATGTCAAGCACAGGTCACATATGCCTATTTCCATCACTAGCTGGATGGTACAATAAAAGAGCTCTTCTTGTATTTATCAGCCAGCGAAGCAACCACACATCCCTGACCACTATAAATAAGTAGAAAGCTGAATGTCCAGTTCTAACATGCTGGTTCAGAGCATGAAGGTCACTGTGGCTGAAACTGTAAATGTCCGCTGGTGTTGTAGCAGACAGGCGATGGGTGGCAAGGGCAGCGAGTCACAGCAGCGTCACATTAGCGCAGCGTTCTGCAGGATGGCCTGAAACTGATCTAAACAGTTGCTTTTTGCTGCACTTTAATTGTCCTTTTTTCCTTGCTTGTCTCTTTCTTTTTGCCTCACTCACACTGACAATCCGACCCCTCTGCCCTCCTCCCCCCTTTTTATTTCTCCACCGGAAGTAGTGTTGACAAAAAAATAATTTGGCAATTATGGAAGTAAATATTTTTTTTTTTTTTTCATTTTGGGAAAATTAAGGAGCTGCTCTGCTAATGACCAAGACCAATCAATTAGGGTTAAAAATCTTATTGTGCATGGCTTTGCAGGAGAGAAGGTGAGGTCATCTCTCAGCGCAACAAATATGTCACATCAGGTCCTCAATGATGTGCTGTCTGGCACTGGCCAAGTTCACTCTGACATGATAAAACTGTGTCCTCTTCAGTATTGAATACAGTATTAAACAACTCAACTGTCCTTATGGAAGATGCAGTACATCTGAGCTGCTCAGATGTTGTGTTGTTATATATCAGATCTTTGTCTTTTATACAACTTTATATTCATTTTTGTTATTTTTCTTTTCCCAGTTAAGATGATTCTGCTTTCAGTTTATATGGATGTCATTTCATGTTGTACATATTGAAACACCTCAACAGAGGCCGTGTAAATCTTAAAAGCTTCAGTGTGCAACTGAATTCATTGGCAGCTTGTTTTGTTAGACTGAAGGTCGTCATGATTCCTATAGGAGGGAAGCTCAGGGATTTCACCCAGAGGGGTTCCCTCACCATGGAGTCTTTGACCCACAAGCTAATTAAATACATCGAACCATGATACGGGAAAGGGCGCTTTTCCTCACTGCACTTTCCTGCCTTTTTACCAAAGACCCAAAGAAAGTCGAGGATTAAGATTTAGCACTTCTCACCTTCTGACACACCAAGTTCACTTTCATGTGAAGAGATTGGGATGCAGAGCCTTAAACACATTTTCTTATGTGCAGTATATGCCAGTCATTGTAACATGAGGCTGTCACTCTTGGTTTTAGCCTCATTCTTATTTTCTTTTATGTTGATATGATCTTTAGGGGCTTATTCGGATTCACTTAAAGAACAATGCATAAACTGGCTGTTAATCGGCACAGCTGCCAGTATTTTGACATTTTATGCAGTACACATGCAGCAAAGCACTAATGAAACACCATTAGTTTTTAATTGGATTTTTATGGAGACTCATAAAAGCTGGGATAAACAAATCTGACACCACCCTGAAGCAAATGAATGGAAACATGTGTTTTGTTTTGTTTTTTGTTTTTTTTTAGTAACTTCAACCTTAAGCAGTTTAAATATAATTTGTAATGTAATGCACAAAAACAAAAATATTTTTTTTATTTGAGTATTTTCTGTATTTGGCCATATAGAGTAAGATGACTAGTGCAACATGGAAGCTGATGTTTTTAAATGTTCACAAAGTAATCCACTGTATTTGTACAGATCTTTCATCAAGATAGATGAAGTTTGAATGACGAGTTCTGTGACCTTGTTGATGCTACATTGTCAACCTTTTTACACAGTAAACAATTATGTGATACACTCACAGTCTGCATGGAAAGCATATAAGGATACACAGGATGATATTTTTTAAGATGTTGGTACCAGACAGAAACTGTTGCTTTTATAACTCTCAGGGTTAAACTAACATTCAGAGACACATTTATTCTATGTGCGTGCAGGTTTGTGCACATGCTTGCCTCTGTGTATGAGCTTAAACACGTGAACGTTGTGCGTGTCCAGCCAGGACCCCATGTTCCCTCAGGAAATTATCATGACAGTGGAGCGCAGAGCTGGAGGTGTGTTTGTCCACCTGTGTGTGTTTTTATGTGCAAATGTGGTCTCCCGGCAAAGGTTTATAGAGTGACACAGGATGGATCTGCTCTCATACAACTAGACCCACTAGTGTCCACATATGTACGTGTTTGTCTCTGCATGTGAGTTTTCTTGTTTAGCCACATGCAATGTGTTGTTCCTTCGTGTGTGCATGTGTGTTACTTAGCTGGGGGAGTGTACCAGGGTTGCATGTGTGCAACAGAGGTCAGATGTTACTCAGAAAAGGTCACAGAGCAATGTACTCTCCAACAGAACTGCTGCTCCTACACACCTACATTGTGTGCGCACATGAATGCACGATCTATACATATGTGCTTGTTTGCTATGTGTGAGCTTGGACTGTATGTATGCATGAAGTGCCTATCTATGGCAGGGGAGGCTCCAGGGATTGGGTGGATGTCAAAGTGAGTCTGAAGTGTAAATGTGTGTGTCTTCATAGAGGCGGGAAGAGGGTCAGAGTGGGAGAAAGCACTAACCTCGTCCAATGTCAGACAAACCCACAGGGAGTCCCTCTGTCGCCGGAGAAAATGTCATAGTTGAGAGAGGCTTACTAGGATATGCACTGTCCTTTTCTTTTTGTCTCATTAGCTTTGGATGTGGAAGTTGTACCCACTATAAAATTGTCCCTGATATGTATCTCTAAAAGTGAGGACCATATTATGTGAAATGTCTTTGGAGAAGTTTGGTTACCTGCCTATCTTACCTCGTATTAGACCTTCCTTATTACACATTAAATAATGGGACTTTTGTTTTGGCAGTGGTAGCTAAACATTATCAGAAGGCAGGAATAATTGAAAACAGGATTTAGATTAAAAATTTTAGATGAAAATGAAACAACAATTTTAGTCATGAAATGACTGTCAAATGAGAGTTGGTCTTTTTGTCTGAGGTTTATTCACAGTGATCTTTCCTTACTGTCATTTTTTGTTGCACATCTTGAACTTGAAAATGGATGTGGTTTATTTTTACCTCTGCCAAGGAGGTTATGTTTTTGGTCTGTTCATTTTTTGTTTTTGGAGAGCAGTGGATTAAGGTTAGGTCTCCAAATTTGATCATCGGACGGAAAATGAGTGTGTCTGCAGACTGTGTTGTCTTATTTCCAGGTTCATAATTATTTCTGAACTTTTCTTCTTAATTCCTACACAGATCATTGCATATCAGCCATATGGACGCTCTGTAGACTGGTGGGCATATGGAGTGCTGCTCTATGAAATGCTTGCAGGACAGGTGAGTTTTGTACACACACACACACACACACACAATGGCGCTTCTTATGTAATTGCCTGTTACAGATTATACAAGAACTTGAAACGGGTGCAAAGTTGCTCACAGATTGCTCATGCTCATATTATTTCAACATGTATTCAGGTGGTGTTTCCTGAAGACCTTCCCACCAGCTCTAATAATACATGTTGACACATATATACACACTTAACCTCCTTCTGCCCCCTTATCACGGGGCATATCTGAGTTTCACCCTTTCACCCTGTTTTAATGTATTCAGTGTGTGTTTGTGTGTGTATGTGTGTGTTTTCATCTTCGAGTAACGTGTTTGGAACAGATGCATGGCTTGAATGTTTTGCCACTGAGGAGTAGCAGCTAAGTAACTATGCATAGAGGTGTCTGCATTTTTTTCCTTTGTGTATTTATGTATCATATGTTTTGTTTATCCAGCACAGTATTACCCTGAAGCCTGAAGATGGGTATTCCCAAATGAACTTAGATAAAGTATCAGCTGTTAAACAATTTACAAAAGTTTTGACCTATTCAGATCTCCCTTTCCTCAGCCACTCTGTGTGAGATCAGGTAAAGGGGGCATAATGCAGACAGGTTATCTCTAGCTAAAGGAGCCGGTGGAGTGGAAATGACAAATAATTCATTTTGTGCGCTGTCATAACACCCACATTATGGTTACTGATGATGACAACGACCCAGTGAGGAAAAAGCTGGGTCATCCACTCCATTTGCTCTGTAAGGTTTTCTTGTGAAACTTGTTCTCACAAATTCTCTGCTGTTGCTCATTGCCTTTGCTTCTTTTTAATGTCTTTGTTGATGTCAATGTTTTTTTGCCTCCCTTTTATTCTCTATTCTTCATCTTTCACCCTGTTTAGACATATTTGTATCTTTTTTGTGTCTCTTTTGTCCTCTTCACCTTTATTCAAAAGGGAATGAACTGGTGCATGGTGACACTTTACTTTTCACTTTACCACTATGTGATAATGGATGTGACACTAAACGAACCTCTTGCTATTGTATCCTTTCCAACTCCCTCTCAGCCTCCATTTGATGGAGAAGATGAAGATGAGTTGTTCCAGTCTATAATGGAGCACAACGTGTCATATCCCAAGTCCCTGTCCAAAGAAGCTGTCTCCATCTGCAAAGGGGTGAGTACATGTCACCCACGAAAAATCTTTTGCCATTCTCGACCAGCTTTTGGGGTTAAGCAAAACTGAAAAGGACAGAAATGTGGCAGCCTATTCTCATATTCATTAAAGATTAATGTTGCATCTCCTGGCAGTGGATTTGTTTGTCCAATAGGAAACCTGCCTCTTCACTCTATTGTCCTGTCTAACTGGGGACCATGTTACCAGGAAGCTTTCCCACCTGAGTTGAAAATCCAGTAAACCAGCATGTTAAGCTCTGTGTCTTTCAGTCTCTTCACTGAAGCCAAAATATTACAACTTCTTGATAGACTGATGTAAGGTTTTTCTTGGCTTTCCAGAGTGAGACATGACAAATGAGAAGCCTAGCTCAATGTGCTTGTGTCTTTGAAATTTGAATTACTAAAACACTGAAGGGGAACCTGTATGGTCATCCCGTAAATTCCTGATATACAGTATAATTTGTCTTAGCAAGTGACTAGCGACTGTGTGACTAGAGTGCATTACAGAAAATGGTCTTTAGAATGCACTTGGAACTTCTATAGTGGTGAAGTTATCATTCATAACAGAAAACTGAACCAAAGGAACAATTACACTTGCTAAGTGGACAGCCAAAAGGAAGCACCCTTTTTACATAATACGTATAATTGTGTATAGTTGTTGGCATGTACTGTTTTAGTCCAGTACTCGTCTTGTTGGTGATAGTTTTTAATTAATGCAAACTGAGATCCTATAATGTGTTTATCAGGACTGGAACCAGGGTTCTGAAATGATTATTTTTCATCAGATGGCTTGTCCTTGTAAGAACTGAGTATTTGGACTCAAAAGTCTCAAGGGGAGACTGTTTCAGCAAACATTAAGCAGATTCCTTCTGGATCTCCAGAGACAGAAGGAAAGAACAGTACAGTGGGTCAGTGCAAGTCAAGCAGGCAAATCCTGGCACATAGTAACTGTGTTTCCCCCATGTTTACAACAGAATGTTTTGAAAGCAAATTAAAAGAGGAAGGACCATAGGTAACATATAGTTTTCTCATTTTTAGGACACGTTTCAAATAGAGTCAATGAAACTCTGTGAGATTCTGAATCTGCCCCACTTTATTGCTTCACAGAATAAACAAAAAGCCAAAAATTGTGTACAGGAATTGAGCATGTACTCATTCATTTGCACATTAACCTCCGCTTGTATGATCTTCAGGTTCAGTTCCTGTGACAGTGCTTTTAGCTTGGCCCCTGGGAGATAAGACCTTTGGTAACGGAAGCAGTGACACATCGAGCATGAGCGTATAAACCAGGTTTCCTTGCTATACTTGGAATGTCCAGAGATGTTCACAAGAAGAGAAGAGAAAGACCACACATTTGTGTACCTGTGTACAAGGATTTTAACGGTGAAAGTAGCCGTTTTGTTTCTGTCCAGAGGCAGTGCCAAAGCCAATGAGCTTTGAAACAACACGCATTGTCTCCCTGTCCCTTCCTCAACTCGTTTCTCTTTGTCCCCATCTTTCCTCCCTGTTTTTTTTTCTTAGCTGTGTGTGTGCAAGTGTGTGTGAGTACTTATTTTTGAAATCCCGATGGGGACTTTAAACTGAATAAACACCAATCCGTGGGGACTTTTGTCACTCGTGGGGACAAAACTGAGGTCCCCATGGGTTCAGACTGCTTTTTGAGAACTTTGATTTAGGGTTCAGATTACAATTAAGTTAAGTTAAAGTTAGAATTAGTCTTTTGTTAGGGTAAGGGTTAAGGTTAGGCATTTTGTTGTGATGGTTAAGATTAGTGTGTGTGTTTGTGTGTGTCCTGGCCTCATCTCGGCTCAAGTCCCTGTCTCAACCCTTGTTTAGTGTGGCTGCAGTGCTTCCTCTTAATGGATACATAGTGCTTGCCAGTAGCCTGACCCAAATAAGAGAGAAGACAGAAAGAAAAGACGAGAGGGAAGAGAAAGAACAAGGGAAATGAGGCAAAGAATGTTAAGAGAGAGAGTTAAAAAAGAGTAATATGGACAGGGAGCAAGAGAGGTGATGCTGGAAATTTAAAATATGATTTTGAGAGAAAGCTGACACTAATACAAAAAAGGAAGATAGTGGAGAAAAAAGAAACTCTGTAGAAAGGCCACATACTATAAACTACATACTGCTGTAACAGGCAGGTGTATTTTTAAATGCTCAACCCCCACTGTACATCCAGATAGCATCTATTCTGAGCGAGCCCATATATATTGTACAGTTCGTTATATTTTAAATAGGTCACAGACAAAAACAAATTCATCTAAGTAATGCGATGTTACCTCATTGTCATCCATTTTAACATTGTGGTAGTTCAACAATAAAATAAAAACAAATAAAAACATGATCTGAGTCTAAACTTTGATGTAGACGTAAATATGGTGGAAGCATTCACGCTTGGTCTTATCCTTGACTAATTGACTTAAATGAGTGCACTCAGGCAAAAGCATCCATGTAAAGCCTGTGACATGATTCTGTTTGAGTACTGTATATCTTCAACTATGTCGCACTGGGGTTGTAATTTTTGCACTGCATTTTCCCCAGAGAAGGTAAAACTTGAGCCCATTTATTATTTGCAAAAGATGATAATGATGGTGTTTGCGTGTTTGGATGGCCTTGATGTACTCAGTCACACAGTTCGGTCCCTGCTGACTTAGAGACCCCATCTGCCTTCTCTTTTAAATTCTCTTTGTCTCTCTGCGTCCCTGGCTCTCGCTCTCCACTCCCTCGTGTCCCATCAAGTCGAACACGATTTGGTATTTTCAGCTGAAGCAGCAGGAGGCCTTCAGAGTTACCTTACACTTTCAACTTTTTGCCACGACTGCTTGACTGACATGGTGGCAGTCCAGAAGTCAGTCGCTTTCAAGGTTGACTTTTCGAGGTGTGAGGTGTGTCATTTAAATTGTGACAGCCTTGAGGTTGCAGCAGGATGCTTTATCACCTGTTTCAATGACAGCTCTGTGAACAGGCAGAAAGCTGCAAATGACTTTTCTTCCTCGTCATCAACTGCCTGGAATACTCTGCCGGCTGGATGCACACTGCTTGTTCAAATGTGCCAGGCCTCAAGGCATGTGTGTTGAAGGGTTTGCATCAATGAAACTCAGCAAGTTTAAATTCATCAGTGGGAGAAGTGTTCCTGTTCCTGTGCTGTCAGGAAAAACATCCGGCTTGGTTCCTTCACGTACTGTAAGACTAATGCTGATGAGGAATTTGAGACTGTGTCCCTCTATTTGTTTCTGTGCATTACACAATTTTACACACAAGTAAGCACATTTGAAAGTGAGTTGAAAGACAATGGCAACACACACACAACTGCCAGTCTTCCTAAAAAACAGAAACTGTAGTCGGAGATACACAGGTTCAACATTCTTCCCTCTGTGTGGAATTACGAAACACGCAAAGCTTGGTTGTGAAACATGTCATATGCTTCAGGAGAACTGTCAAGGTGACTGAGCTGCATGTGAACGTGTGCATTACAGATCAGGGATTTAACAGGAGGCGCAGCAGTCGTGCCTGTGTATGAATAAATACACTGTACTCTCACCATGGGGCATGCCACTCAGAAAGCATGCACTGAATAACAGAGCCAAGAAATCAGCCTATTTAAGCACTTAAACAAGCTCAAAGTACCATTTTCATTTCAGACTTCTGTACACGAATAAGTCATTTTGTCCTTGGACGGTCAGTACTGAAACCCAGCAGGCTCTCTGTCTCAGAACAATTCCCTTCCCTTTCTTAGCAATTCAATCAGGACTAATAACTGCATTGAGGCAGGAGAGGTAATGCAGAACATATTTATGTGAATAGTGCAAGTGGTATTATTCCATATACACACTTAAGAAAACAAGCAGCCAGTCAGTGATTGTGTTCCACTGAGAGCAGGAATTGCTTTAATGCATTTCAAGTTGTAATTGTTTGTTTGCTCCTCCAGGCCATTCTGCTTATGCAAGCAAGAATGAACAACCTCTCCATCTGCATGCATAACAAACAAACATTTAATAATATAATAATAATTTTTGATAATAACATTAAAGTAATACCATTGGGCTCCCACATAATTTAACAAGGACAGATTTTCTTGTTGGCTATGTTTCCTGTGGGTACTTGTCTTGTCTGTTTGTCTTAGTTGTCTTTTTAACAAAGTGCAAATTGTGTCCCCATGTTGTCTGTGGAGTGACGAGAAGTGGCAGCAGCTCTCTAAAGGCAGAACAAGCAAAAGGGGAGGGGGAATACTTGTCACTCTTTTTCAGACCCATCTGTTGACCTGTCATTTACTGAGCCAGAAAAGAGGTGGAATCACATTACAAAACACCTCAGTGAAAGAACACAAACTGGGAGAAAACAGTGAGAGTTTTTCTGATGCACTACCACTGACCACTTCTGAGAAAGTTAAAGCCAAACCTATACTTGACTGTGTATAAAATGTAAATAAAATCTGCATACTGTAAAGAATACAGAAAACCATATTCTTTACTGATTTTTAGTAAATCATCCCCTGTGATTCAGACCAATGACACCATCTATTGTATAGTCTCTTTGATGTAAATCTAAGCTCTTGTTTTTGTTTTTTACTGTGAGCAGCTGATGACCAAGCACCCATCCAAGCGTCTAGGCTGTGGAACTGAGGGAGAGAGGGACATCAGAGAACATGCTTTTTTCAGACGTATCGACTGGGAACGCCTCCAGAACAGGGAGATCCAGCCGCCCTTCAAGCCCAAAGTGGTAAGTCCTGTGAATAATCATGCTTAGGGTTTAATTTACACTTCAGAATCTAATTAAGTGTTGACTTGTATACTGTAATTACTGTAACCAAGGTTAAGATGATTGGTGGCCTTTCTCACACATTTTAGCCTTCATTAAAATAAAGGCACAATTCCCATTACACCTGTCTGTTCCTATCACAAAGGGACTATTGCTCCTTTGGGCTCTATGCATAGTGCAAGGAGCATTATACTGCAGCAGAGTGCTGTTTTTCTCTCACCTGCGCCTGTTCGGTATTTTAGTGACTTGTCATGCATGACAGAAATAGGAGACAGGCAGGTGAGGGGAGTAGGGGCAGCATCACCAAATGTTCTTCCTGGACATTTTCAAATTGTACACTAAAAAGCAAGTGAAACATGAAAAGTGAAGGCTGGGGTAGAAATGCAGGTGCAGGTGTATCAACAGAAACAAACTGCAACAAAGTGCTGTGAAAACAAGCTCTGTGAGGAAAAAAAATCATAACATGTGCAAGTTACTATTAAACATCCACTGGAAAGATGAAAAATAAAATTTGCGGTTTAACCAGTTCTTTTAAATTTGTAATCTGCAGTTCTGCAGTTGTTTACCTGAACCTAACTGGAATATTAGCATTAACAAGTATTGACACAAGTGAATTTTGCGTAAAATTTGGACCAAATTTGGATGGAGTATTGGCAAACCAGCACTCTCACACCCACAAAGTAATTTAAGTGCACCGCCACTCACTGCACACAACATATTTCACAGCCCTTTGTGCCATGCACCTTGGTGCACAAAATTAGCACCCCTTTGTCTTTTCCCTGCCTCATTGCAATTAAGTTTACTCTCTTTGTGCCATTAAAACAATTTACAATTTTCCCTCAAGCACAACATAATATTAAATGCGGTATAGAAGCTGGTGGAGGCTGCTTGTTTTCTTGACAGTGGATTCGGGTTGCAGACTAAACAAACAAGAACAGATGGGCTCATCACGAAAAGACAAATCTGTTATGGCAAGTCGGTTTATGCCCCTGCCTCTGTGTCCTTGTGCTGTGTTCTTACAAACTCCAAACCAGGCATGTTGCTGTCAAGACACTTCTTCTGTAGGAGCCTGTTGTGTAAAACTCTTCGACCGACCTAGTATACCTGAAAAGAACAGTTGTAAAGTTTGTTGACTCTTCACAAGTAGTCATCCTCAATGTTAGCCCCATAAGGATTATATTATTTATATGCAGTCACCACCAGTTTTTAGTTAACATTTGGATTTGTTGGGTAACATAGTGGTAAAAATTCAGGAGAGGAAATGGAAGAGAGGATATTTCAAACCATAATGGTGTAAGTACTTGCCATGTACCTGTGAAACCTAATGAACTACAGCAAAATGCCTCTTGGCCATTTTAAAAATGTATGACCATAAAATATTTTTGGGAGATTTACTTAAAGTTTGATAACAGGTAAAACTAAACATGAGATATGAGAAAGGGAGAACAAAGAATTAGCCTCAGCATCTTCTTTACTTAGACTGGTTAAGGACAGTTCAGAGAGGAGAGAACCCCCAGAGCAGGTTATTGTAGTCTGTTACAGGACTTGAGCCACAATTCATGTAGGCATAGGCTACATGTGACATGTGTTATATGGGCCACAAGTAATTTCAAAGCCTCACATCCTAATGTATTATTAATGTAACATCCATTTATTATGAATGCATATCTCATATAGCTCATATTTGCACCACAGTGAGTGGTAGCCTTGAAATCCCTTGAGTTTACACATGATCATCAAGAGCACACACGCACTTTCTCTCCATGTCGTTCTGTCATCCAGTCAGACACACCAACCTGCCTCAACAATGAAGCCAGTTATGGGTTTTAATGTTGTGTGTATATGTATATACACACATACATGAAGCTCACACAGACTCATACAGAGTTCATGGCTGTTTCCTAAAAAAAAATATATATATATATATATATATATTTTAGGAAACAAAACCCAGAGGCAACAGAAATGAAGTAGGTCATTCAGTGTCTTGGGTGTTTGTGTTTGTGAGGGTGTGTGTCCCTTACATATTCATTTTAAATATTGTAGTTCTCTTCTGTTTCACCCTCAAGGACCCCAGTTCCTTTAATAAGGTGAATCCTGGCCTCTTTGTCCATGTAATCTCCCGCTGAGTGGATGCACTGGGTGTCTTGGAAATGCTATGTCTGCGCGTGTGTTTGCGTGTGTGTGTGTGTGTGAGAGAGAGAGAGTTGGAAGAAAGTAAAGGTGGGAAGAGATCAAGAAAAGTGGAGATGGAAGACTTCCTTGCATGTACTCCTCTATTTGCTGCATAAGAGTGGCAGTTTGTCCCATGTAGGGGGGGAACTGATATCAGAAGGAGAAAGGAAAGCTCCTGTGCTTGTGTTTTTGTCCACGCTAACGTTGCAGGGAGGTGGATGCAACATGCACGTCCTTGCTTGCATGGGTCTGGTTGTAGATGGCAGATAAGGGTGAACGATGAGAGAGGTGGAAAGAGAGTAACAAAACATTGCTGAATGCTCCCTGTAACAACCATGACCTAGTCTTTAATGGCAGTGAGACACTGAGATGGACAATGATCTTGTCCATATCACTATGTCATGTAATACAGTGCTGTTTCTGAGTCCATTACCACCAAATGGCTATCATTATACGCCTCCCTCTCACCCCTCACCAGGTTTAGACCCTGCCTCTCTAATCCACTCTGCTGCTCTTTCCTTTCTCCTTGTGCATCTACCCCCACTCAATCTCACTTCATCCGCCTGTGACAGCTGTGGAATTGCAATCAATACACCGGCTGCACCCAGCTGAGAGAATCAAACCATCTGTATCTATTGGCCCAGGGCTTCAGACAGCACAGAGGACACAGTCTTGTGGTAGGAGTGTCAGAGCAGGGCTCAGTTAACGTTGATCCATATTAAGTGTTGGATGCTGTCACGGTGCACCTGTCCGCTGCAAGTTAACACAACAAGTACATAATTAAATGCCAGCCACATCCAGCGAGCGGTGTTGGTATGAAATAAGGCTAAGTTCTTGAGAGTGCAACACACTTGATGCTTACACGTTTCACACCCACTTGTGGATGGCTGACAGTCTTTGTGGCTGAAGGGAGCGGAGCGGAATGGGAAAAGTAGGTCAAACAGGAAGCTGCTGATTGATACTAAATGAAGGGAGGGAGGCAGGGCAAGAAAGAGTCGGAGGACTTAGTCATTACACAGAAGTCTTGGAAAAGTGTCCAAGAAAGGGATGTGCACGCCTGATGGGATACATGGACACACACACAGACATACACACAAAGAGGAATTATGGCAATATGGATGAGTTGTGACTCATTTTAGCTGTAAGAAAACGAGAGGCACAGTCTGTTGAAGCTTGACTGAACATGTCTGCCTTTCTTCTTTTAGCTTACGGTGCATAGTGACAGAGTGTTTTCCATTTGTTTGGGTGTTTTATTTTTCCTATTTATTTTTAATTTTTTTATTTATTTTTTATCTCCTAATTTAATGTTTTCTTTTTTATATCAAGTTAAATTTAAAGAAATTTATTGGACCAATATATTTTCCTGCATGAACTTTTGCATCTGTTTGGAAGCTGCAGAAGCTGATTATTATCAAAACTGTAAAATTGAACTAAAGTGCAATTCTTTGGAGCATAGCCAAAATAACACTGATGGTCATGCTGGTCCTGATTTTAGCCTTAGCTTTCTGCACCAATAACCAATTGGTTCAGCTGTGCTTTGTGATTTGGTCACATTACGCATTCATGAAATAAGAGAGTGAAAATTAAACTGTAGATGAATTTCACTACAGGGCAGCATTTCATGGACCTGAAATAAATTTCTGAAAACTTCCCGAAAAAAAAATCATCTTTTTTTCCAGATAGTCAACTGATGCCCTCCCATAAGCTGTAAATTGTTAACTTGTTGACAAGCTAACAATTTAACAAAACACATCATAACTTTTAGGATGACGATGGCGATAATGATGGGGAGCTTCCCATGCTGCGGGGAGAGCAAGGTAGAGAAAGAGAGAGTGAGAAAGAGTGTGCGAGAGAGAGAGAGAGAGAAAGAGAGTGTCTTGGCACAGCTCTTAACGGAGGCAACCACCCATTTGTCATCCTAAGTAGCTGAGTGTTCTTTTAATATGCTTGGGTGCAGAGACGAGCACGTCTGTGTGTGTGCAGAAACAGAGAGGGAGAGAGAATCAAGATGAGAGAAAGTAGGTCAAAAACCCATGTAGGACACTATGTCATCATGTATGGTAGAATATACATATCATAACAGCATAATAGCTTTGGTATTACTCCATAAGGGCTGAGTGAATCACCACACAAAAAATAGATGTCCATCTGCAGCTATCCGCTTTTCCAAAAGGACAAGTCCATGTCCCTGAAAAAAGCAGAAAATTTTCATAAGACCATTGCTCATAACCTTATTTCCTCCTCTGGTTTTTGTTGAATTTATCTTTTGTGCTCCATTTATTAGCTTCATTTATAGCAGCTCTCATGAAACAGTTTCTCCACTATTAAAGGTCCATGAGTAGTAAATACAGCATGTTTCCCCCTGCCATGAATAAAGTCCGTTTGTAAAATATTTCCAAAAACTCAAACACTGTCTGTGCAGCAGCCAAAGCTTTCCCCCCACATATGTTTTGCACACACACTAGAAGTATCACTTTAGAGTAGTGTTGTGGTGTCGCAACCAGTAACAGTCGGTGGAGGTCAGAATGAAAAATGTGTTACTTCGCTTGAGCGACAGATGGCCAGAGATGGATAGAAGAAGACAAGTAGACAGAGAGACACAGCAGTTGAAGGATCCTGGCGATTACCCATCAGGTATCTGCCGTGTGGGAAAGAGGGGAGAGTACACTCAGAGTCAGCGCACAAGGAGCCACATTTGCTCCCTGTCTTAAAGGATGTCCCCCTGCCTCCTATCTGCTCTGACAGGTAGTGGTAGTGGCTAAGAGCGAACGTCACCAGTGACAACAGTCATTGGAGGACATATAAAAAAAAAACAAAATTCACACACCTTAGAAATGTCTGTGTCTCAACGTGTTTATGTTCTGTTCTGTTCACTTCCATTAAATCACCTGTTCTGTCATGTTCATGCTCTGTCAGGCCCAACTGAAAAAAGAATGAAAATAAAGTAAATATAGAAATGTCTGCACCTTTATATCAAAGTGTGTTTGCTCTACAAATACAGGTAGACATGCTGATCACACAAGCAGCTGTTGATACACATGTTGACATGCACAAACACAAAGATACACACACTCTTGTTGTGTCTTGTAAGGCCAGGTTGTAATGAGTTGTTTCAAAGTCAGGTCACAGTTGGTTGTGAGCTCTGACCAAATTCCAACAATTGAAGCTGATTGGAAGGGATTGAAAATAAAGAAGAGAGAGTGCAGGGGCTTCCTCTTCAGTAAAACCTCAAGTGTTTCTCTGACATCATCCTTTTCTTGTGTTTATAGTAGGTTCTCCTAGTGAATCCCACTGGAGACACGGGCCCTGAGTCACTTACTGTATAATATATAGATGAATGCTCAAATGTATTCCCTGATATTCAGTAGTAATAACACTTATAAAATACTCCTCATGGAGGAGATTTCTGTCTGCCGGGTTGTTTTGAAGAAGGGCATGTGATGGGTGAAGCAGAAGTCAGAGGCTGCCAAGGGAGCTTTGCTTATAGCAATGGTACTTTTGAAGAAAAAAAAAAAGCCTCCACATGGCTTAACAATTGGGGATACATCTGGATTGTCCTGAAAAGGTTTAGGACCTGAAATATATTCTTTCATCAAACCTATCTGAATAAACTTCTTCAGCTACAAAGGAAAATGCACTGAAAATAACAGACAGATTCTTTAGCTTCTTTTTTTAAAGGTATCGAGATTCAGCAAATCTTTCATTGTGAAAACCTGAAACTAATTGACCTTCCAATATCATTTATATTTCCGTAGTAGACATAAAGGATGGTAATTTTTCAGTGTTTGACACTGTATATGTGTTGGAACTCTGATGTAATGTTTGGTGAAGTGTTGCTTTTGCAGTCAGAACAGCCCTTTGACTCTAATGCACCGATGTTTATTCCTGTGACAACAGGATTATGGTTGCCATCATCCTTTCTCTCTATTCAAGTCCTGTGTTCAAGGCCTGTGGCGTTTGGCTTCACAGCCTCAGTTATTCTCACAGCCAGCTACAGAGCAATATCTCCTTAGGGATCATGAATGTTTATCAAGTGGTGCGCTGGCTCTCAGAGTATGTGCACGTGTGTGTTTGGGTGTACAGTGTTTGCGCGTGTTTTTGTTGGCGAATGCATGCTTCCATGTAGGTGGACTAGCTGATGAGGATAGAGGAGGATGATGATGTTATTGATTTTATTACTCTTTCCACAATAAAGACATCCGGCTTAAAAAGCTCTGTAATTACAGTTATACAATTTGATTTGATTCAGTAAAAAGAGGTACTACAACCAACAAAAGAGATGCATCAAACAAAGCATAAGACAAAAGGAGCCAATTAAAAACATTTCATCTTGACCTGAAGGGCACCTCTTGAATATTCTTTGTAGGTTAGCCACTTGCAGACCTTCAGTCACTGATCTGACACATCACATCAAAATGACAAGCTGAAGCCTTTTTATGTTGACACCGGTTCACAGGGTATTGCGTGTAGTGACTGTACAGAACATTAAGTATAGATACTTCTGATTCACATGAAAGAGTGCAGACTGACAGACTGACAGACAGACTGAATTTTTGGCAAACATGTGGTTTAAAGTGCAGCTCTGGAGAAGTTTGAAACAGGGTTGGATATCTTTGGGTGTGGTCAGGGCTGGCATCCATCAGGACAAATAAAATCATCTTGTTTTTCTTTCTTTAAAAAAAGGTACATAGGTAATTTTGTACTAGAGAGTACCAGATCATCCACAAAAGCCAATCCCAAGGGGCCTTGAAACAAAGCTAAGGAAATATACAGCTCCATAATTACATTAGCTTGGAAGGAGATAAAACAGCTTGTTTCCCAGTCTTCTTCTCCAACCACTGTCAAGTGTTGGAAAACACCCTGGTGTAAGTTTTCAACAGGATCTTTTCATCCATGCTTCTCTTTATAAAGTTAAATCAGTAAAATGACTGAACATATGCACTACTATCTTTCACCCTGGTGGGAGAAATAGATGATGCAAATGCAAATCTCAGCAGTCTCATTTGACCATCAAAATTCTCTGAAGTGTTAATTCATCCACCGAGTGACACGATCTGCTTCCATGCCTTTGATTTCATTTGATGATCCTCTCACTGCAGAAACATGAAAACACTTTTGATGTCTCTTGTTAAATACTGACAGCTTGCCTCCCTCTTACAATACCAATTAACCCTTTTGTGACCTTGTTGCACCTTGATACTGGTGCTGTTTTTGCTTGAGTAATCTTTTCGTTCGTCTATAAGATAATTGGCTTTGACAGTTGGGGATCAGATGTGCAGAAGTATGTACATATTACATCTGAGCCCAGATGAATGTGGCTGCATCACAGCAGGTTATGAGATCAATGCAAACACAGCGTGCCTTATTGTAGAGGTCCTGACACCATTGCTTCTCAGAGAGTCAATCCTGGGTCTTTTTGTAGGAAACTGCTTTGCTGTTCCACAGCTGTGACATGTTGATTTGATATTCAGAAGGGTGCATCACGATTCAGGTGAACGGGATGTAGAGCATGTAATCTGATGTTGTTAACTTCCTCCTGCATAAAGCAGTGGGGAAAGCGAGGGATCAGGTGTGAAATGTTCTCCATTTTTATGTAGGTCAGGGGACAGGATGAAGAGGCATTTTAATTCGCTGACAGGTTGAGGTTGGAGAACACACAATCACTACTTGTTGTCCTGTCCGTGTCAAGTTGCCCAGCCCAGTGTGACTTTATGTAGTAAAATGAATGGTGTATGGCAGTGGTAATGACTGATGGTGTTTGATGACGACCATGATGATATGTGTCGCCTGTGCTTTGGGCTCACTTGTGAACATTTCCAAGAAGTTAAAAGCAAATTCTGCTGAATGCAATGGCAGCTTGTGTTTTCTGAGAATTGATGTGTGCCAGCCTTCAAAGAATTGTGGTGTGCATACTTCTGCCAGCACTTCAGATTTGTTTTTGTCTTTCCTGTCTAGCTGGTCTGCTTGCACTATTTCATGTTGATATAGCACCTGTCTACACTTCTTCTCCTCTGTCTCTCTTCTGTATAGTGTGGCAAAGCAGCGGAGAACTTCGACAAGTTCTTCACACGCACTCAGCCCCAGCTCACGCCACCAGATGAGCTGGTTATCGCCAACATCGACCAGGCCGAGTTTGCTGGATTCTCTTTCATCAACACACAGTTTGTACACCCCTCACTCAGCAACAGCGTATGAGAAGGATGGGGAAACCTTCCTGCAGAACCTACCTGCTCACTTCCCCCCTCTTACACCAACTGCCAATCTAACATCTAACCGTAATTTGATCATAGCCCACTTTTATGTATTCATTTTATTCATAAACAAGAATGAATATGTGTTGTTTTAAATACCTTTGCGATAGTATAGATTATATAGATAAGAAAAAGAAATCACTAAAGAAATCTTTTCCTTTAGTTCAATGATGACCATGTACTGTAAACAAAGATGTCCTTCCTTAACCCTGCAATTTATATTGAAGGTTTATTGAAAGGTGTCAAAATTTTATTTATCTATGCCAGTATATGATCAATTTATGAGAAGAAATTAATCTCTACCTGTGTAACCAAGAGAATATCAAAAGGAGCATGCTTTATTCTAGAAGGGATACCTGTGCAAAAATTCATGCTTACAATTCACAATAGATAAACATCATAGTCTACAGATCTAGTTGGTGGATCACAATTTTTTTTCTATTACAGATAATCGTCACAATATAGAGAACACCATATGTGATGATGAGAAAAATATCCATATCATGCAGTGTAGATGCTATAGCCAAAAATGAAGGACAGGTGGTGCAGGAGTTGAAATAGCACCTTGTGATTCATTGTTTCCTGTATGATGTTTACAGTTTTCTTCCCCTTTGATTTCATGGTGATGGTGTAAAAATCTATTTTAGTACAAATTGATTATAGCCAGTCTCAACTTCAAATGTGTGTAGCAAACTGAATAATGAACAGCTATGTATTTAAATAATATGCAGCATGTAAAAACGCAAATATGAGACACATAGGTAAGAAAGTGTCAGGCGTTGGTTTCAGTTTATCCAAACTTCACTTAGTTTAGGAGTTATCATCCCATTTTACCTGGGTTTTGAAATATAATGATGGCCTATTTACTTGACCTCACTTAGATGCAGATTGTCTACTCACCTCGTCAATAATTTTATTAACACTGTGTGGACACACAAGCAGCAGTTATCAGTTTAGTATGTGGGCAGTGGCACAATATATATCTACCTTGAAAAATCAAACTGAAAGAGTTTAGAGTTTTTCATGTTTTAACACTGGTCAGTGTTAACTACTGTCCCCATCCCACTCCATAACTACAAAGTTTCCCTTTGGTTATAAATGTCTTAAAACAAACAGAACAAGGCATTTTAATAAACAGTTGTTGTTAGAATATAACATTACTGATGTCATTGTGTATTAACCATACAATGTTTTATTGCATACAGTATCATTACCTCAAGCATAGATACATAAATCACATTTGTCCAATTTCAGGATTCTGAAATTCTAAATCAAAAATACTTTTGACACTGTTTTGTTGTCCTGAGAACAAACTTTTCCTTCATCCGGAGTAAGTCAACATAATCATTATTAGTTGAATATGAAGCTTTTTTTGCATTTATTTTGCTTCTTTTAATGTCTTTAAACTAGATTAGTTTTTAGGCTCCTCTTTTCTGTGAACTCATAAATATTTTTCCATTAGATCAGATGAATATTTTAATGTATCTAATATCAGTGTATAACTCCTTTGTAAATAATCATGAGTTATTTAACAAAAGTATAGAAGTTGCAGTTTTTATACCAACACCTGAATGTGCTTTTCTTACATTAATTAGATACACCAATATTTGTATGTGTAAAAAAACAATTAGACAGCTAGTAACGTAACCCAGTACAGATCAACTTTTGAACGACTGGATGTCTTAAATAAAGTCCAGATTTAGCAAGTTGTAAAAACATCTGTTCTACTTGTGTTGGCAGATTTATCAAATCTTTTTGTTTTCATTAATCATATTCAATGATTTTTATTGCAAATTTTGTGTTGATTGAATGCGTATCTGGCTGATGGCTGTCCTTCTGTATCTGCATGCTGTCAATAGGCATTCTTCATGCACGTGATTGGATAAATGCTGCATGCTACAAAGTATGAAACCCCAGAGTAACAACCTTAAAATGATGCTCCACTCAAAATCTTCCAAACTCCCATACTTTGCTAAAATGACTCTTTACAGACCATCTTGTGTGTAGGTTTGGTAAAGCCTACAGGAAGTGAGTGTGAAACATTAAAAAAAAAAAAAAAAAAAAACAGATCTAGAGAGGAGTATCACTGTAAGCATAGTGGGCATCTCAGTCAGTTACCATAAGCCTGCTGATTGTAGGTTCTCTCAGATGACACAGCTGTACAATAACACACAGTCATAATGCTCAGACAGGTCAGTAAGCTATGTGTGAAACCAAGGGGGAGCAACAACAGTGATTTTGCCAAAAACAAAAGAAAACGTTGCATTAAGTTATATTTATTTGACATTTATCAGACTGAGCACTGCATCCAGATCTGTGGTGAGTTGTGAAACAGAAGCTTGGCTCGTTGCTAGGCCAGTGGGACCACTCACTCTCTAGTGTCTCATGAATGGGGTCTATGTTATAATCTCAATGTTAATATTGTTTTGCTTTTGCCATTTATGTTTGGCTGTTGCCAGTTGCTGTCAGTGTTGTCAATTTTTTTTTCTTTACCATCAATAATGTTTCAAAAGATATATCAAAACTCATATTTGACTGATACAGATAGGGACTGTTAAATTATTTCTAATACTTTCAAAGTGTCGTGCTCTCCTACCGTGTCTCCTGAAGCATATAACCTTTTGCATGTGCCAAACCTGAAAACTGCCGGAACCCAATAATAGCAGCGTTACACTAGCTGTAGTCACATGGATGACTCTCTGTGACAGCTTCTCCCTGTACAGACTGAGACCTGCCTAAAGCCACACCTGCTATTCGCTCTGATAGCCACATAAAATATACTAGCATGCTGCCATGAATATACAGGTGCACATTGTGACAGTAAACTTTACAATGCCAGTCAGTTTGATAGTGGACTCACCATACCTGGTACAATGTTCCTCTGCCTGTCTAGCCTTGGGCAGAACTGTGTCTGAAAAGAAATTCAACTTGTTGCTCATTTGATTTAACACCCACAGTGAAATCTCATGCGTAAAGAGAAAATATTCCTTGTACATACTCAGAGTTTACTCAGCAACAGTTCTGCCCTTGTCTGAGCCTAACCTGTGCCTCTGTATGTGGTGACTTAGTGGTCTAGATCCATCCTTTTAATAGAATCTCTGACGACTTGCTTCCCATTCTTCTTCCTGCCAATGTTTTCAGAATATGAAGTTGCAGTAAGTGTGGCATGGGAAAAAAAAAACAATACTCTCCCCTTGTGTGCCTTTCCCAAATTGAACAGAGATGATTTTCATTTTACTGTTAATCCTCCTCCTTCTTGTCTCTACCCAATTTACTCAGTTCTTACTTTGTTTTACTCTATGTTAGCGTTTCATCACACTTCACAATTCTCATAAATGTAAATAAAAGATTTTGACAAAAAGTGCACGCTTTGTTCAAATAAATAATAATCCATCAGGTCTGTAATCAGACTTTTAAGCATATTTTACTGACTGACACCAATAACCTTTACAGTCTGAAAAACTATGACTTGACTTATCCTTATCTGCTTGCTTTACCTTTACCTCCCTGTGCCTATTAATGACTGAATGATGTAGTTAGTTAATTAATAAATTTACCAACAATATCAAAGGGTGATATTTGGGGCATGAAGGAACAATGAAAATTTGATGTATGGGGTTCAGTGAGATCAACGAAAGGATAGATGATGAGGGCTTGTGTGAGAACAATCCCCGTGCCTCATCACATTGAGCCATCCCTCCCTTATTGTCTGTGTGTGTGCCCTCTTTCTTTCTATCGGTTCCTCTTTCCTCAGTGCCTGGGCCAAACCAATCCATCATCTTATGGACAGTGTCCTCCTCCTTTCACCCTTTAAAACCTGTCAGGTTAGGAAAGCGACTGACTTTTGTTTAGCAGTTCACTCCACACAGTTTGGTATCAATGTACTCTTTGCTCCTCTCAACCGACTACCCGCAACACATGATGGGCATCTGGTATTTATTTTGTCTACATTGTATTTGATGTCCTCTCTTTTTCTTCTTTAAGTTAAAGAACCATTATACAACTATTTTAACTTGAGAAGCTTTAAAAGCTTTAAAATCATTTTGATAGGCTACTGATTTGTAATAGCACCTCTTTCATTCCCACTTTGTGCTCCAAATGCCTGTTTTTGCACTATGTAACTTGGGTTGCGCGAATACAATCTCCCTAAAAAAGTTCATCATACTATAAGGCACTACATCACATATCACTGACTATGGGTCTTACTCAATCAGATTAGCCAAATGCAAATACGACTTGACTGACCGTGGACGGTGTGATTATTGATTACTGGTGATTTTTCTCTTGTCTGAGCCATCAATAGGGTTTGTTTTCTGTACTTGAGCTGTTAGCTTCTAGTGTTTACAGTACCCATAACTGCTTGGACTCAGAACCCAACAGTATTTAATACACCAGCCTTTCCGTAATTGCCACTTGTAGCTGCAGAGGCTGCTTTTGCTCCTGCTCAACAAAAGTTACATCAACACGCTTTAAGTGATTGGGATGGCCAGAAGATAATGAAACTAAATTTTGATGTTAAGATATTATCTTAAATGAAGGGTTTTGACAGAGACATTTGTTCTAATTTTTTCTTAGTTTTCATTTCATACAATACTCCTTGTAGGTACCCATTTGCTTTAGGCAAATCTTGTTTAACATCCTTCTGCTTTGTAGTTAGTCATTACTCCCCACTGTCTCCTGTTCGCTGTGAAATGAGAGAGTTGAAGTGAACCGCCATCTCTTAGGCTATAGAGCACAGGTTCAGTGATGTGCAGGAATGCCTTATCGCTTAACCCATACATTAACATGGTATCTAATTTTCCTGTCTCTTAATTTATAATCTCAGCATCCCTGTCGTTGTATACAAACAACTTACAGTAGATATCGACATAGGCTGTAAAAGAAAGAATATATTGTATTTTGCAAATAGTGTATGTTTGTTCTTTTCCCTTGTGAGCCTGAAACCTTTCAAATGAGTCTGAGCTACTTACCTTGTAATTGATTGTGTTATTTGTACCTAATGTATGATAATGCTAATAAAAATTAAAAATGAGGTCCAGTCTTATGCAAGTGGGTGTCATTCCTATGTCTTGCCTGGAGAGATGGTCTAATTAATTTTCAGCGCTGTCTCCAGGCGGACAGAAAGTCAGCCATCTAGCCATCTTGAGCTCTTTTCAATTTGGGCTGCCATGTTAGTCATCAGCTGATGCTTTTCTTCTATCTTATTGATGTTTTCTCAAATGAGGGTCCATAATTAGTATTACTACTGTCCCAGCTGGCAGGCAGCCAATATTCTAAATGGTGGCTTAAAGTAATAAAAATAGGCTTGTAAGCTTTTACAGTGTGGTGTGTTGAAGGTGATTTTTTCCTCTGCTGTTGAATGTCTATTGAATGTCAAATGAGTACTTGGCTGAAATTTGACATAATGACTCATTAAATCAAAAACTGGATTTATTTCCTTCCAGGCTTGTAGTGTTGTTGTAAATTAGACATGTAGTGTACAGTATTATTTAACCTGTGTTCATTTCTTCAGTCAATGCATACAGCTGCCACCTGATTAGAGAAAGCCCTGCAGTATGTTGACTGTGGGCCCAGCTGGTGTGTGAGCTTCTTTTTAACACCTATATGTTTCAGTCCACTGGTTCCTCTCATTCACCCTCAATTACGCAAACAGACAAATACCACACACACCTTCAGTAGTACTTCCTCCGTTATGAAACTCCCTGAGCTAAGTCATATACAGCCATATTGTTTTTCTATGAGAGCTGTTCCAGCTTTAAGGAAAACAGATGCATTGTTGTTACAGTCTGATGCACATCAGCATCTTTGCGAATAATGTGAAAGTCAGGGTAAGTCAGGGTATAGTAATTTACCTTATGTAAAGAAAGAAAGACTGATTAATTTTTTACTTTTGATTCACCTTGATCTGTAAAGAAGGATTTCCTGTATTACTGCAGGATGCCAGGAAAGCTCATGTTCGCTGTCTTCAGCCTGAAGGAGCCTGAAATTTGCCACAGGCTTTGACGCTTGATTGTCTATGTAGAGGAGCGAACAGTACAGGATAGAAAAAGTTTACTTCAACCGTGAACAGTGATGTAGTGAGAAATAAGCTTAAGAAAGAAGTGATGTAAAATGGTTAAGAAGGGATCTGATTGTCCTTCCATAAGGTTAGTGAAGAGTTTTGTGAAAGGACGTTAGAGCCAAGCTGATGAGAGCCGCTTCATTTACTTCTGCTGATCAGCTGGGAACAGAACATGGTGGTTAGTCATGCACAAGTATGGGATTCACCAGATGCCCCGAAATGAATAAATTAATGTCCATATGTACAGAGACACTTTGGGCTGTGATCAGTCTGACAGCAACTCTTTCCTGGCCATGTGACCAAGTGCTATCCTGAAACTATCACATTTAACATTAATTTAGTTGCAGGCTGCATCCTTAATTTGTCCAGTTAGGTGTTTTCTACAATTACAGGTAACATGTGGAAACATGTGAATAGACATTATATCTGTTTCCACATGAAGTAAGAAGCAGATGTTGTATAGATGCATTTTATTTAGGAGTAGCATTACAAAAAACCTTGCATAATATTCTACCATGGTTTTTGGAGGGCACAACAAACAAAACAACAATGGAAGCAAGGTAACAAAGGGGACGAATGGGAGGAAACAAGATGAAAAAAACACTTCTTATCAGAACCAGTTCAGTGCAAAACAATTCAGTGAAGGAAACTTACTTAACCAACATCAGAAAAAATATTCGGTTGGAACCATCAGCTCATTTAAACTGTTATTATCCACATAATAGGAACGCAGCACACCTGAGGTGGAGGTGGAGTTGTGGAGCGCGGATTGGAGTGGATGGCTACCACGTGGTCGCGAGTTTATTACACTGTACTGGCGCGCACCATTGACAGCAGTAGCGCCAAACGACACACGCAGCCACGGATCCCGCTTACCGTGCCCCGAACACAACACAACACGGACCGGTTGGACGGGGAGAAAAAGCGAGGGGAGAAAAGAAAAGAGGGAGAGGAAGAACATCGCTTTCCTTCAACGAGTCTTCTTCGTGAAGGTAAAAGGCTTAAATCACTGTATGTGTCTTTTTTTAAGTGCAAGAACACGCCAAAGACGATGTTTTGTGCTTTCTTTGTTGGTTCGTGTTACTCATGCCTCGGATGTTTTGCTTCATGCCACTTGGATTAAGACTCGTTTTCAATACTCGCATTGTAAAAACAGATCATTTCCTCGCTCTCGTTATCAAGATTGAAGCTGTTACTAACCAACGTAAAGTCACTTTACTTTTCTCACATTTCTATGAGGAAAGTAGAGATGACGTCTTCCTGCTGAAATATTGGAGACAAATCTGTTCATCATGGGTTTTGTACCTACAATCGTGAATATTGCTCACATGAAAGAACACAATTCGATTTGGGTTGGGTTAGATTGGGTTTACTTAACTTTACTTTGGGTATTCCAGCGCCAGTAAAGATCTTTGTTTGACAACAGGCTGGATGGACTAAATTCATTACTGACTGACTGTGCGTGTGACTGGTTCAGGACCGCGGACAGAGATTTAAACCTGAGCCAAGGATTAAACGGCAGGAATAACAAACTGCTGGCTCTGACTACAGCACAGAGGATTTAGCCAAAACATCGACTGGATAAATTACAAACTGATTTACTTTAACCACTGAGCAGGATTCACAGTGATAATCTAATTTGTTTCAAATGGTCGAAAAACAACTGACATAATAAGTGATACTTAGTAATAGTTAGATGCCAGTGGAGGGAGAGTCATTTATTGGATTACTCATAATCATATAAATGAAAGTAAACAAACTGGAAATTCATTCACAATTTGACTACTTCTAAAATCTGGACTAAGCCAGATAGACTTGCAATAGACATCCTATAGTGGCCCTATTTGGCCGCCATCCATTCCCCAGTGTGCCAGCCAGACAAACACTGTTACAGCACATACTCAGACAGGGATGGTTTGGGCTGCAGGGGATTATTTTTTCTGCAATTACAGAAGAGAAAATGTTTCCAGCCATTGTCCAATGCAGGCAGCATTCTGACTTCTCAGACCCTCTCTAGATGAGAACCTACATGTTGAAAATGGTAAATGTTGATATAATAAGTTATCAGCGTTATCTGGACTTAATAGGGCAAGTAGTTCAGACTGTGATCCAGAGATGAAGAAATGCCACTTGACGTTTGTTCAGTTTCACTTCAGTCCAGTAAAGTTTCACTATAAATTCAATTATAGTATTCACCTAGTATGTTACAAATGACTTTACATCTCATAGATGTGTCCTGCCATTAAAGTCATACAGTCTTAAGTTAAGGTGAATTATGAATTGTTTTTTTTCAGTAAAACCTCTAAAAGGCAGAAATAGCCATGTTTAGTTGGAAGCTTAGCTGTCTTGTGGTAGAGCACATTAGTAGTGGGTACGGTTTTATTTTCCTTTCATAAGGGTTTAATAACTTCACTGCTGTTCTGTGCACTGTGTGTGCATATAAAGCATGCCGCAAAAAACAAGTGTGTTGTTAAACACATTAAATTAGCATTCCCTGTAGCACCAGCCTACTCTTTTGGCTGCACATCATTAGTTTCAGTGATCACTGAGCCTCTAAGTAATATCCTAATGGGATAAATCCTCTAAGAGTAAGTACCATGGCTTTACACAGACTCTGGTAGTCATTGGCGAAGCAATTTCACACAGTTTTTTTGGATGTGGACAAATAATGTAGCTATTGTTTGTTATTATTTGTGGATACAAATAGCATCTGCAGTATCAGTAATGAATCATTGCCTTTATTCTGGATATATGTTATTGAGTGCCTTCATTAATCCATGATGCTACTTATCTTCTGCTCTACAATCCCCTGTGATATACTTTGTGTCTTTGTGTGTCTGTTTTCCCCTATCTCCCCACTTTAGCATGTAAAATGCATTACCAGAGATACGAAGCCTTGTTTTGGGACTCGCTCATCAGTTCATTCAGGCTTGACTAATTTTGAGGCCTCTCTGTATAGTGTTGCCTGGCGACAGGGCCAAGTCAAGCACTTTAAAATAGGAGATGTTCGCACAACAAACACGGCCAATGTTTGTTCGTGCTTTGGCTGTCGGTCACCATTTTTTGTGCCAGTGTCAATGGCCCTTTCCAGCCCTTTTAGAGATCACTACTGTGCCATTCCTTTTGGGGTTTATTGGATTAAACAAACCTGTCTGTCATCTTGTTTCAAATATGGAATGAAGAAGTTTAGAATGTGTTCTAATATGAGTTCTGATAAACAAAAAAGGCCTTTGAGTGATTGTTTGCAGCAAAGATGTGTAATTTAGAGGCTTTGTTCAGCCTTTCACAGTTAATCTTTATTATTAATTATTTATGATCATCACATTATCTGATGTGATCATAAGATAATGTCAGAAGGCACAGTACAAACTGACAAGCCACCCACTTTCTAGTCATGATACTGTCTGAAGGAATTCACAGGGGATGACAACTCAAAGCCAAAATCATTTGCTAAAAGACATAAGGGGACTGCCTTTGGAACAGCATGAAAAGCTTGGGCTATATCCAGAGCTGTCCAATCCAATTTAGATGATCTGACATTACAGAAGAGAGATGTACTGCACATTGCAGCTCTGGGATCTCGAGGGTGAGGGAGGTGAACACCTCCCACATTAGGTCATCCAGTTCAGCTGTTTATATTGAAATGTGTGGCAACATTAAAACAGCCAGCTGACTGGTTTGTAACCCGAATCCCGTGACTGTAATGTGGAGATGAGGTGAGGAATATGACACAAAAATTTCCACTTCATTTGCTTTCTTGACAGCTCGCACCACCACCTCCACCACCACCACCACCTCTCCCTGCCAGATGATGCATTGTAAGTTGTCTGGCCTACAGCAGGGATTTGACTTGAACTACTGTGTGTATTTTCTCATTTTTGGTAGGCATTGCTTCAAGGGAAGGCTGAGGCATCTCCAAAATTAGACCACAGAGAAATCATTCTAGCTTGTTAGCTCACCACGGGAAGCCAACATAGCTAAAAGGCAAAGGCTGAAAGAACATGGGGAAAAAATGTCTGTGATATAAAATGACTGCTTAATGCACATAGTCAGAGTATCAGTAAAAAAAAAAGAAGAAACAATTATTACTGTGTGTACTTTGGAACAGTTACTTAAAATAAAGAGCGTAGCCATAGTGACACAACTAATTGATCAGTTTACGGTCCTGTTGTAAACTTGATATAAAACGTTTAGTTGGGGTGTATTGTAATAGCACGTGTTGTGTTGTTGTTATGGATACATATTTGACACAGACAACCTCCATTTGACATGTAATGAACACTTTATATAAGTTTTGTTGATGACATATATATTTTTATCAAATCAAAATGTAGAAAAATCCCCTTCGTGGAGAAGACGAGAGAGAGTGGCTGTAGACAGTTAGTGGGTCAGTGAAATGGACACTCATGTATGATGATTCCTGTAAAGGATATTTGTGTGTCTGAGAGAGTATGCATGATGTGCGTATGAATTTGTGTACTTATACTTCAGTCCATGGGGTGTTTCCCCTTTACTACATCTATTGAACGGTACAAGCAGAGCATCAGCACGCCAGCGATGTGGGCTCTGATCCTCACCCAGCTGTGTCTGTAGCTTGATGACATATCTCCTCTTTCATGCATTGGACTGACGTTGTCCTCAGGCTCCACCAATCAGCCCCGGTGACATCAACCAACAGCAATGGACTCACAGTGATAGTTGCCTGTCCACATCACAGGCAACAGAGGGACCGCACTCATAGCCACGCTCTTACTGCCACAGTAACTGGGTCAATAAGCATGCCAAAAGAGATCCACGGCATGATGCTGACAAACCCTCGACAGAGCTGAACAAATCCACAAATTCAAATTAGGATGTCAGTTGTTTTGGGGTGTCTTATAGTGCTTTTGACCACAGTCATGGGCCATATTCAGCTAATTCAGCAATTTTCAAACACAATTTTAAAGCTCTTGGATTAGCGAACAAAATTTATTTATAAAGTATCTGCAGGGTTTTATCAAGAAATTCTTTTATCTTCAACACCTCTTACTCTTCTCAAGTCAGACAAAGGTGAGGAAGAAATCATCTTGTCTACTCACATAAATATGCATTTGTGATATTATCATTTTTGCAATTCAAACATGAGTAAAAAAAGATGATCACATTAAGAAATTTTACAGTATGTAGTATTGCTGTGTTACAGTTTTATTTATGGTTTTGAAGCCTTTACATTTCATTATCCTTTTGTCGTTGCCAGAAAAGAAAAATCTAAAATTTTTCTTGCTCTGTTGTCACTCACACACAGTGTTCATGGTTTGTCCTGGAGATCTGTTTCAACATTCTACAACAGTTATTATTGGTATTAGTTTTGGCAGTGAGATGTATAAATTAAGGTTGACAGGAGGTTAGGAACATGTTAACTAAGTGGACAGAAGAGGAATGCCCTACATTTGGTGATGACGTGCCCTTTACTCCGGCAGTGGTATGCATCTGCCTTACTTGATACCAGCATGACATCTGGACCCCTAGTGGCATTGTTCAGTATCACATAATGGTTGAAAATGTAAACATGATACTATTACTTTCAGTTAAATCCTTTTGAAACATTTTTTTTACATTATTGATGTGACATTGTATTCTGTGAACTAGTGTAACTCCCTTAAAATTAGACATCTCTGTATTAATTTTCTCTGATTTAATTTTAATTAAATCAGAAATGTAGTTCCTATTTTTACGCAAGCGCAAGAGAAAGACCTTTTCCAGAACCAGTTACAACTGCAAAGCTTCTACTGAATTTATCTCTACATCTGGGCAGGAGTGGAGTCTTTCAAGGAAACACTGATATTTATGCAGGAGAGAGGGCGTTTGGTGTATTCCATTGTAGGCGGGGAGGCTTTTTGTTGGTCCCAGTGCCTTTGAACATTTAATTAGAAGCATTTCTCAATAATAAAGAAAAGCTTTTTTTCCTCAGCTGAGATTGGTCACCATTTATAATCCTTTAGAGACCAAAACAATGACTTTAATTATTAGTATTCATGGAAAAACAGATTGTGTGTGTGCGTGCACATGCGTCATTTGTCTGTGTTTGTCTTGCCTAGTTTAACCAAATGTAAGTTCAAACCTGTTGTGATTTTCTCATATTTTAAAACCTTCAAAACCTTTTCATCTTTCTTTCTCTTGGAGCCTCATTTCTATGGTGACAGTCCTTCTGAAGTTAAGTTAATTGTCGGTCAGTGGTGGCCAGCTGCTTCATCTTTGATGAATTCAGCAAGCTCTTATACAGTTCCAGTTTTGGTAAATAATACATTTCCCCCCAATGAACATTTTTGCTTATAATAATGTAAATGTTTCTTCCATTTTATTCAGGTATCCAAATAATTTATACATGTGACCCAGCACAATTTTAGGTCTCTGGACATGGGACCGCTAAACTGGGCACATCAATTATTAATGTAATTAATTACAAAATCCTTATTCCACAAAAATGTGCAACACTGGAAAATATTTTGGTAGTAGTTTTCACAGAAACTGCTCAATGATGTTCTCAAAAAATCACAATTGAAAGATACTGCATTTAAATTAACATTTCACTACTGAATTAAATATGACTTTTGTCAATAGTACAACATGGCCTTAAACTCCTTATTTGCAGAGCACTGGAAATAAACCATTGTTTGTCCCCAGCACCAACAGGGAAATATAGTGTCCAAAATTGTTGGCAAAAAACTGTCAATGTCTATGTCCATGATGTTGTGAATAGCAACTGTCCTCACACATATTTAAGTGGTTCATGTAGTGCTCTCATTGTGCTAAATGTTACTCACTACTGTGCCTAATGGAGGTGGGTGAGGGGTTTATTGAATGAACCATGTCTGGAATGTGGAAACATTTTTGCTGACCTCAATTTTTGAGTTTCATCTAAACTGCAATTAGTTCATTTTCTAAAGTACTTTACTTGTGTTATTGAGAGTAAAAAGAAACCAAATGAAATGTCCAAATGTGGGCTTCTGACCTGGGTCAACATCTAATTGTGCAAAGCTGAACTATCTCTACATTTACCTACTTCAACAAGTCATAACCTTTGTCTGGAAAGCTTTTGTTGTGAGGCAGCTATCATTCAGCACCTCAATGTCACTGTGTTTCACTCTCAATAGACAGATAGGAAAAATCTGATTTGGATTTATTTGTAACTGTGCTGGTGTCCTATAGTGTCCTATTTTTAGCAAGCAGTAGGGTTAGATATGTGTATCACTTTAATTTATCAGTTGTCAGTCTGTCTTGACCCATCTTGCTCTTGATCTGATCTCTTGATCTCTACATTTTGAAATAATATGTGTTGGCAGGAAGTATTGTCGGAACAGCAAAACATGTCAGGTGTATGTATTTAATGAAAACACATACAAAACTTTAAAGCCTACAGATTCAGATTCAAATACGTACCGTAGTGTTACATATATAGGGTCGCGTTTATGTGCTCAATCTGGCTAAGCATCCTCACTATAGTATCATTATATTATCCCTTCTATTTTTATAGGTGTTCTTTCTATTTTTGTAGGTGTTTGAAAGGTACAACCACCCTAAATGGCTCCTTCCTTTCTTATTCAGTAATGATACTGTATTTGTGGAAGCCCACGTTTTAGGTGCTATCAGGATTTCAGTGGGTGCTTCTTGTGCTGTATGACTAAAAACAGCCCTGAGATTGTACGTGTAGTATAGTATAAAGACAAAACAGTTTGCTGAGTGGAAAGTTGTACTTTGATGCCAAATGACTGAAAATAGAGCCCTCATATAGATATAGATGAATGGTCACTGATTGCACCCTGGTTGAGAATAGTTGTGGTTTAATGATAGTCCCTCATGCCAGTCCTTTGTGCTATAGTGAACTCTGATTGCATCTGATAGCATCCCAACCGTTTCCAATCACCTTCCATTTTTTTATGAGATGTCAACCTCTGGTTCATAATTAGAAGGCAGGTCCAGTCTCAAGAAATGGAGGAAGTATTATTATTATTGTTTTTTGTCACAAAAAAGTCAATTTTTTGAAAAAAATATTTTTTGTATTCTTTGTTCAAAATTTCAAATGCTGTTTATACAAGCACAAAAAGATTTGTGACCATGGTCATACATCTTTCATATTCTGGATCAAGGCAATCATCATACTTTGAAGGTGGATCATTTGGTAATTTATGATTTAAGACAAGACAAGACTAGTTGTGATTAGTGGTGTCATTGAAATATCTGTCATAGCCAGACCACGTAACCTACGGGATACAGCTAGAGTATATGACATGCCAGAAAACATTTTTATTACCGGTGTCTCCTTTATTGAAAACATGCAACAGTTTGTTGCAATATCAGTTACTGCATCTTCATAGAAGCTTTATTAAAAACCATGAGATCCAAATCTCATTCCTCCTACAGTATATGCCCGTTTTGTCTTAAGACCTAGCTGTGCCCTGCAAGATGTATGACGTATGTAGCTACCCTACTCTGTTCTGCCGGGGCTTTGCATCCAGTAATGATTCAAGATGATAATCCACAAAGAGGAAAAAAACTGCCACAAATCTTCTAATTTCATCTTTAAAAAAAAAGTCAAAATCCTCTCACATATTCACTTCATCTTTTCAGGCTCCCAGTGGGTGCTCAATGTGGCAGCACACTGAGATCTCATTATGTAAAATCAATTCTTTTCAACACGTATCCCATGCCAAGCTCCCCAGCGCTCCAGCTCCCAGCAAACGTGGGTATCAGCTACCATACGAACAGATCCATCGTTTTGTTCCACGAGTGCACACATTCATATGCTGACACATGCTGCACACCATCTGCAATTCTGCCTCTGCATGACTTGATGCAACACAGATTAAGTGGATTCATGTAATATATTAGGATTTGTGTGCAACCATAAATGGAACAAAACAAATTTGGTTCCTCTGGTCTTGCTCCTTGCTTTTCTTCTCTCTGGAGGGTTTTTCATGAAAATTTAGTCCCCTTCACTTTGATGAAAGTGTTGAAGATGTTTTTCTTTTTCTACCTCTCCCAGCTCCCCTTTCTGCCGGTGGTGCCCCCCCCCTGCTGTTGAGGCTGTGGTATGAGCCTATGTGGCAGGAAGGCGCTGACGTTGCTAAGCAGCGTGTTTGCTGTTTGCGGCCTGGGCCTGTTGGGGATTGCCGTAAGCACCGACTACTGGCTCTACCTGGAGGAGGGCGTCATCCTTCCCCTCAACCAGAGCACTGAGATACGCATGTCCCTCCACTCTGGCCTTTGGAGGGTTTGCTTCTTGGCTGGTGAGTTAGCATTAAAAGTGAAACATGCAGATGACACACTGTAATGTTCTCAAGGAGAGGTGAAGTTGATTTTTTACTTATTGCCATTGTTGAATACTGAACTCTAGTCAACCCTTCAGGTGCACTTGCATGGCAAAAAATGAACTGATGTTTTAGATATTTCTGTTTGGCATTAAGGCCTTGACTTTGCTGGCAAGGATGCCTTTGTCTTGCATCAGTCACATACTTCATTCTGTCATGCAAACACTTGTATGTGTTCCACACTGATTTTTAGGGCAATTGGTCAACTATTAGTGAATTAAGCGCCACCGCCATTCTCCTATTCTAATATTATAAGATAATGGGAAGATTTTAAACTGCACGTCAATTTACATTCACAAGCCCTAACAATGACATGTGCAAAGAAGTTTAATGGCCAGCGCAGTTAGGAACACTTTCCACTCTTGCTCCTGCACAGATATTTGATGAATCTGGGCCACAATGCTTGCATGTTGCAGTTATCTTTTTTCTTCACTAATTTTTTCTCCTCTTTTACCACTAGAATGCCTCAAGTATAGAAGACGAGTCTTTGCTTGTTGTCTAAAAACTTGATTATGATTTTTTTTAAAACACTGCCTTCACCTCTAGGCAGTGGTAGGACCTATACTTCTCCTCGTGTGTGATGTCGAAACTCACTGCTGCACAGTGTCATGGTTTTTTTTTCCAGTTGATTGCATTGCAAGATTTCTCTCCTCATGACTTACCCATTGACTGATTTACATTCCGTGACACCAGAGGTACTTTAGATTGATGCAGACAACCCTGAGTTGTGTAACTAATTTTTTCCTATTTTCCTCTTCTCTCTGACCTGCATCATTGTTTTCCCACTATAGCATTTAACATGAAAACAAGTATTGCATCAAGTTGCAAAAGCATATGTATTTCCACATAGCATGTTCAAGCATCTTTCACCTATTAAATATCTTTCCTCCCCAGCTCCAACATAGCAAAGGCATGCTTGGATTAGAAAAGAGACACTGACTGTTAAGTTTTATTCTATTCTTAGAAACACAACTCTCAAGACAAGTGTTGTCCCAGAGTACAACAGGTATCAACTTTTGCTCTTATCCCTCTTGTACTGTACATACTCTAACTCTTGTTGGATATGTAGATGTTGAAGCAAAAAACTATTGCGGCTGTTATCACAGGCAACGATCAGGCATAACTAGCAGATTTATAACCTAAAAACTGGAAAAAAATTTTTGTTAAGCTAAGAATGATCCTGTAACATTAACCCCAGTGTTACAGCTGTTGCACTGTGTCCTGTTTCAGGGTTAATCATTAGTTGTAGTTAATATGTAGGCAATCAAGTTGTGATTAGGTAACAGATGTTTGGGCCATTGCTATAACTGGACAGTTGGTTCAGTGTGTGTTTTTAGGGGCAATTGAGTGGCCTTATTGCTCATTTAAGTGTTCTGCTGCATAGTGTTTGACCTAGAAACGATCATTGCACCCTATCACAGAATGTTGGCACGCCAGAGAACGTGAACGTGGCTGAACGTTTATTTTGGTTGGTATTGATGTTGGTTTGCGTTTATCGGGTGTTTGACTGTTCATGACTCTTCTGTCAAGAGTTCCTTTAGAGGATCTTTATCTGCACAGCCAACATTAACAAAAATCACTGTGTCACTGCTGTTAACCGTGTTCAGTATAAGACACTACACTGCTTATGTAATATAGACTGCAAAGCTTTAGCACTGAATAAAGAAGCTTGTTTTTGTAGCATGATTTACTGTTCTTGGCAGTTACTTTATATATAGTGTATATATGCGGACATAATCTTTTTTTGATAAAGTAAAAATGTAAGATTTGCAGTAAGTGCATGACGGCATCATTAAATCACATTTGCATAACTTGTTACTTAATGTATTTCATTTATTCTGCAATAAATGATTTTCATTATAAACAGAAGTGTTACTGGAGTCCTTCAAAAGTGACTAAAAATGAAACATTATGTCTGCTATGCGGAAGCATAATCACATTTTTCAGTCATAGTTACTATTGCTCTCTGTTCAAATTAAATTTGAATGGGCTGAGAATTACTGTTGCCATTCCGTAGAGATCAATAATAATAACAATGATAATAACACACACTAGCTTTATAGTCATAGTGCAACACAAGATCCTTAAGTGATTTTTTAATAACACACACAAGGGAAACCTGGAGAACCACAGACGCCTTCCCTTACATTATGTAAGGATGTTGTCCGTGTAGTGGAATTAAATGCAGATTTTTAGTCAAAAGCAAAAGAAAAAGAGAGACAGAGTAGCAATAGTAGGGAAAATCTTGTAAATGCTCTTCATACTCTCTTACCCACTAACTGAGTCCACTTCAGTCCACATTCAACAACAGTAATCATGATGCATTCAGAGCATCTCTTGATCGTCCTCTTTCTTGCAGTGTAACATAAACACAGACATACAAATGCTGGGTAGACTGGTTATCATCCAAAAATGTATTTAATCCAATAACATGGTCCTCTGTGCTGCTTTATAATTCCAGCTATCATAATGAATTTACTTGTGCCCACACTGTAAATATTTAGACCTATGTATGTAATCTCACCAAGCGGTAGGTAGCAGCACTTCACAGAAAAACACTTGATCAGTTAATCAAAACCGACATCAGGTTTATGATTATGATAAGAACACCAAGGCAACTCCACTATAAGAAGACGAGTCACATCAGGCAAAAGCCACGAAGAATAGAGTCACCAGAACCACTGTGTAGGTTCACTTGACTGTAAAAGGCATATCTTTAAAATGCTTAATAGTAACATTTAGTGTTAAATGTGGGCACCTGTATTTTAGACCTGACTTGACCCAAACCCTCAGTATGCATTGTTAGATGTGGTTAAACGCAAAATATCACTTAATCTAACACCTTATAGTGTTGAGAGAGACATTTACATCAGTGTGTACTTGTGTGTCACTGTGTTTTGTTTTAAGATTTTTTTAAAGTGATAAAAGGAAAGGTGCTAAAATTGATTGCTGGGTGTTCCTCATACAAAGAATTAAAGAGATCTGTATTATGTCAGATTGTTGATTTCACACTCTCTTGCAACCTGCTGTCAGTTTTATTTTTATGTGGAATCCAACAGCTTCACAGATGAAGTAAGCTGTACATTTTTCACTACCATCACACAAGGTTTACTAATGCCATTCCTTAGAACTTGATATTTGTGATGTACAGTCATAACATTTTGCCATGAAAGGTATCCTCATCACACAAAGGCTACAAGGCATCTGCATATTCTGCAGGCATATTGTACATGCGTCTGTGTTTGACTTTTCTTTGTTCCCAGTTTAATTTGTTGTACAAAAATTCTGAACCCTGAGTGCACTCCAGATTAATATGAAATTTTATTGAGTATGTTTTTTCCCATTCTTTGTTCCAGGGGAGGAGAAAGGGCGGTGTTTTACCATAGAGTATGTGATGCCCACTAATGTCCAGATGGCCTCTGAGTCCACTGTCAGTGTCCTCAGTAAGTAACTGTTAAATACTCCGTTACTGTATAAGCAATGCTTCAGTTTGCTGAGACTGTCCAGGCCCTTAGGGTTTTTTTTAAAATGATTCACTGTGAATGGAAATGGCAGGTGTGGGTTCAAAATGATGAATTTAACAGTGTTAGGCCAGACTAGGTACATTTAGGGTCATTCAAACAAACTGCTTATATCAAGCTACACAAAAGCAGGAATAAGGTGTAAAACTGGACAGTTAGATTCAGCTTACACTCATTACAAGCTACATGATTCATGGTATTTTGTTTGACAGATATCAAGAGGGCTGTCAATAGCATTATCACATTGGCAGGCAGACCTATCTGGCAATGAGCTGTGCCAGAACCAAGTCTTTATACTTCAGGTAATGAGGGGAACAGGTGTGCCAGACCTTCCAGCACTGCGCCCCACCTCTGCTGAGGGAGAACACAGAGAGACACACAGGGGGAGGATCACAAGGGGAGAAGACCGTGGAGATAGAACACAGACAGGAACTGCGGGCTGTGACATTTTTATTTCTTTTAAGTATTCAAGTATTAATAGTGTTACAGAAGAAAAAGAGAAACAGAAGGAAAACAGTACCAGACAAAGGACAGAAGCTTGAATGTGAAAACAGTGCAATGCTGTATGTAACAATTATTTTAACATGGCACCAACCACTGGACCTTCTGTCATCATTTTTGCATCAATATTTAAACTTTTCCTGACTTTTACTTTCTTTCATACTCAAGTTCAATTCAAAACAATTCACTTTTATTCTTTTTTGTCCATTCTTAAGAGGCTTTTGCTGGTGTTGGATATCTGGAATAGATTCTAATCGGCAACTTTACTGCACAATCCATACATAACCCAACTAATATAAATAAACAAATTCCATCAAAGTTATGACCTTAGACATCTGGGTCACTAAGCTGAATGGGTGACATTTTGTGTAATGGATAAGTCAGCAGTCAGCTGGAAACAAGTAGCACAGACTCCCATTCTGGGATGTACTGTAACATTTGCTCACAGTAGGGAGGTCCAACTCCATTGTAATTTAAATAAGGAAATATGACCTAAACCTAAGAAATGTTAGCTCCATTGGGACTAAGGCCAACCTCAGTGGAAATCCTTAGGCTGCTACTCTAAGAGGTAAACCTTCCATTAAATGTTTGAAAAGTCACAGATGAATATGCAAAACTCCCAAAACAGCATATAAACTAGAAAGTACTCTGGGGGTGCAGACCTCCACCGACACTAAGCAATTCCCCGAAACCAGAGGAGTATCAGGATCTGGATCAGTTTGTGATATCACGTTGAATAAAAATGTGACTTTTGTTTCTAAGTTAAACCAAGAGCCACCTCTCCTAAAAACTTTGTAAAATTCCATCCATTAGTTTTCACATTATCCTTCATAGAAAAAAATGAACAAACAGACAGACCCAAAACCATTCTTGACAGAAGTAAAAAAAAGAACTGATTTGATTTTAATCCCACTCAAACTGATCACTTTCTCTCTTTTTTCATTCTGGTTTCTCTCCTCTCATTTCAGAGATGATCCGTTCTGCCACACCTTTCCCTCTGGTCAGCCTCTTCTTCATGTTCATTGGTTTTGTCCTCAGTAACATTGGCCACATCCGACCACATCATACCATCCTCGCCTTTGTGTCTGGAATCTTCTTCATCCTGTCAGGTACTTGGCTTTGTTTTTGTTTGTTTTTTTAACTTACAACACAGGCAAATAAATTAAACTAAAATTGGAAAAGCACATTTGAGAAGGTGCTGAAATAACCAAAAGGAAGTGTTTCTTAAATTATCAGCTTTTTGTTTTTGATGATATTTTTAATACATTACTATACTATAATGTATATCATATAATATTACTATAAAATAATGTCTGTAATGACATTTTATATCTTACTATACTATTATAATACAATATTTCAGTATAATATTATGCTACTATTATATTCTTTGTATCATCGTGTAATATGGCGTCAAAAAGGCATGTGTTAAAAATGCAAAAAGTGATGATTTACATTTTACATCTGCGTTTGGCCCTCACAAAGAAAATAACAAAATACTAAAAAATACTGTGTCTTTAGTCGCTACAAAAAATGGAACTAACAACATATTATAGTATGGCAAAAAACACTAAATATTCTTTTGTGGAATAAAAAAGATGACAAAGTACACTACGTTGAAAAAATGTTAAAAAAAAAAAACACTTACCACCAATAGTTGATAATAATATGGTAGTAATAGTATACTACACTTGTATAAAAACACAACAAAACAAAACACATTATAGTATGGTATGAAAATGTAAAAATTCTACAGTATAGAATGTTGAAAAAATGCAAAACACCACCACAGTATACTTCCCTAAAAATATAAAAACTTTGTAAAGTATGGCATAAAAACATAGAAAAAGAAATATAGTATAGCATAAGTGTAGTATGTTGAAAAAAAAGCAGTACAGTGGTTGCTGTGTCCATCCGTCCGTCCGTCTGTTTACAGGATTACGAGAGAAGTAATGAACAACTTTTCATGAAATTTTTAACATAACCATTTAATTTTGGCATCGATCCAGATTTTATCCAGGAAATCATTGAAGTATTCTTCACTTTCTTCACTTCATTTTGAGTCCTGTGCAATGATTTGAATTAAGAGACATCTTTGGTAAAATTTTAATTTTGGGAAGATGCTCAGCCTTGGTGGAGTTCTTTCTGGTTCTAAATGTAATCTACTGTACCTCTTTAAAAAGTCATTACAATTGTGTCTGCCACCCACAGGTCTCTCCCTGGTTGTTGGTCTGGTCTTGTACATCTCCAACATTAATGATGAAATGCTGAACAGGACCAAAACTAATGAGGCCTACTTCAGTTACAAGTACGGCTGGTCATTCGCCTTTGCTGCTATCTCCTTCCTGCTCACTGAGGTAAATGTCACTACAACAGATATGGATAATATAAATGTATAAAGGATAAATATAAAGGTATGCAAGTTTTGTCAGTCACAGACTCGGATGGACATCTGACATCACTCTGACTGGAATTCGAATGTGCATTTTTTTGTGAAATATCAACTTGTGTGAACTAATTTGTAAACTAACTTGGTAATGATCTCATTTCATTAAATTCGATGCAAATTTAATTATAAAGGACCAGAAGCATAGGTATATGATCAAACAAGAATAAACTTTGCTTCTATCCTTCCAGACTGCGGGTGTCATGTCGGTGTATCTGTTCATGAAGCGCTACACAGCTGAGGAAATGTACCGGCCCCATCAGGGCTTCTACCGACCTCGCCTCAGTAACTGCTCCGATTACTCTGGCCAGTTCCTCCATCCAGACGCCTGGGCTGGGCGAGGCCGCAGTCCCTCCTCGATCTCCTCCGAGGCCTCACTCCAGATGAATTCCTCCAACTATCCTGCCCTTCTCAAGTGTCCAGAATATGAACAAATGTCCTCCTCACCTTGTTGAGGACAAGGATACGGTTGTATTAAGGCTGTAGGCATCAATCTGATCTGCCTGGAAGTGTCCAATAATTTTGATATTATTCATCTTAAATCAAGTTAATTATAGTTCCTTCACACTTTTTCTCTAGTTTTTAGTGATGGGTTAGTGGCAACTTACTGAACTGACCAAGGTAGGGTGAGAGGAGTAACTTGCGTAGATTCAGACTGCAGTGACCCAAGTCCACTATTTGCCTGCTGTTATTATACTGCCACAATCCAGGCAGCTACTTGCTAAGAGCATTCAAACGAGGGATTAGAACTTGATGGGCAATGGTTGCAGGGTCTGCAGATCTTCAAAAATCAAACAGGTTCTTAGTAGAACCTAATAAGTGAAATCACCTTGGTATCATCTTGCTGAAATTGTCACCTTACTCTGATTGTAAATACCAGAGGGTGGTTCTGGACAGAATGTTTCTTCAATTTGATCATAAACTCAGTGCTTGAAACTTCTAGTTTTAAATGAAACTTTTAAAGTAATTTTTTTCTGCAGAAGTCACACATATACACCCATTGTTTGAGTGTGCACAAGCAAGTTTAAATCAAATACTCAGTAGTCATTAAGTGCAGTGTGCACTGCACTTTATGCAAAACAATGGCTTATATACTCAGACATGGTTATTTGAAGTCAGGAGTTAGAACTCAGCGTGAATTTTCAGTGTTCAAGTGTAGAGCTTATTATACACGTGATGAATGTGAATTGATTTAAGTGACATACAATTTTATTAACAAAGTATTTGACTTGGGTTACATGTTGGGAGAGTTGGGTTTATAACAGACAGTATTTGACGATCCATGTGAACCTCACTTCTTTCTCAACTTTTGGCAGTTTAATTATCGACACCAAAGGAAAGATTTGTAATTTAGGTTGCTAGTCCAGACATATAACATACATTGTATTTAAATACAAACTCTGATAATGGCTATATCAACTTTTAAGTGTGTTACTGTATAATTTTGTAAAGTCAACAGCAGTAGAGAAAAAAAATGCTGTGCAGATATAAACAAAGCTTTTATGTTTTCAGAGTACCTGTGGTCCCTGTATACAGTGGTCTTCTTCACTGGTCAGATAATAAAATATAAAAAAGTGTGTTTTACCAAAATTTAACTTGATTTAACTAACCAAGAGTATATGGCTGATAATATTGGGCGTTATCACATTTGAGTTGAAAAACATTGTCAGTCTAAATAAGAAGAAAAGACCAAAGGGGAGAAGATGGAGTTTGTGTGGTCATAAATCTGATGAATGAGTAGGTTGGTATGGAAGTCTCATTTGATATGGAGCTCTTGTGAATGTAAGATGGAATGAAGGAAACACTGCTTGATAAAATACCTCTCCTTTAGAAATATATGAACTCGAATAATAGATAAATTTTTTTTCTAATTTTCCCTCTTATAATCAGAGAATATTGTTGTTGATGTTTGACCTACAAATATACTGCAGTCCTTTAATTGCCACAGAAAAAGTGTATCCAGATTAAGTACTGAATATATACATTTCATGCAGCATTAATTGTGAGTAAACATATTACAGAGAAACATTTTGTGTTGTGCAATAATTTTATGTTGGTTTCATATATTCCTATAATTAGAATTAGTGTCAGTATTTAATGTTGCATGGTGTGAATTCCACATATTATTAATGGCATGCAACATTTCATCACTGGATCCTGGTATTCAACCTGCAGAACCTGTAAAACTTACCATAAGCTCATAAAATCAACAAACTGTGCCAAACTTAACTTTCACTTTTTTAGGCACTGTTCTGATACATATACCAGTAACTATGGTTTATTTTAAACAATGTAAATACATAAGTCATTGTGTATATAGATTAATTTTTGTATAGATGGCAGTACATGTAAAATATGGTTGTTCTGTTGTTGGGTAGATTTATCTGCAGCAGTTGTGATTGCTGCTTTGCCTCCTGCATCACATGAAGAATGTGAGCTTTTTCATAATGTCACACTTACATAAATGTAAAATATTAAGATGGTGTCATTGTCAGACATGAAAAAATATCTGTGTATTTTTACAGTCAGTCATTTTGATGATGTTAAATGTGCAATGGAACATACTAGTGCATCTCCAAAAATTTGAATATCGTGAAGTGTCAATATTTACCATCAGTTGTTTAACTTTAATTGTTGCTGCACCATATTGTGGGAAAGGTGGCCCAACCAAGCAATGAGTCTGTAAAAGAAGTTGGACACTTCAGTATTCTAATTCCTTTTTGATTGATCTTAGGAAATGTACTAGTAATGTCAATTGAATTGCCAGAAAAAAATACTTTTTTCATGATATTCTTACTTCTGTAGAAGCACTAGTGTACACCCTAACAAATAAAGTTTGATGGGATTTGATAAACAATAAACTTGCTACTTCAATAACTGCTCACATCTTTGAAATGTCTGTATAACGGCTCGTCATTTTTGATTTGCACATGTCATGCTGTAGCACTAAATGAATGATTTTTTTATCACAAAGTATTTCTGAAAATAAGATTCAGTCTTTAGAAAAGTACTTATATTTACCATTTTGTCATGATTGTATCATTTTAATGGTAAAGCTTAAATTAATTATTCTTTGTAATTACATGAACAATTACAAAGCCCTTAAGCGACAGCTAAAAACACTCCAAAGATAAGAGTCGCATGATTACAGTAATAAAAATCTCTGAGTCTATACTCTGAACACTAGAAAACTACTTTGTAAAAACAGTGAATTCTCATATGGACTGTCAGGTCACATAAACATTGTTCTCCCCTCACACACTTATTAAGTCAGCTCTCTGCCACAGAGAGTTAGACACAGTGTCAGTGTGAACCCACAGCTGCTGGCATTCATCCATCTGTTTGAATGAGATGTAATGGGCTAATCTGCATCATGTACTGAAGGGGCCACAAACTGAATGAGACTGAATGATCTATTGACCTGATGAGCTGGCTTGTTCCCAAAATTATCAACCACACCCCACCCCCATAAACACCACACATTGCAAATTTCTCTGTTGGTAGTAATTAATAAATTTACATTTTGTGGTATCCTATTTATTCAAACTAAAAAAAAAATCCTTCCCTGCTGTATAATAAATAAGGAAATTTACCACATTTATTGATTAAGTTGACTCATTCTTCTTTACATATTATGAAACTGGTTGTTACTCAGAGGCAGCCCAGTGCCTTTAGATGTCAGCTCCATCTAGTGTTATTTCTGTGAAAGCACAAAGCTCTCCATAAATCCTGAGATTAGAAAGAGAGGGGAAAAAATGTAAACGAAAAGTAATCAAAACTGTATATAGCGATCAGCCACAATATTAAAACTGGTAACTGGTTTTAATATTATATAATAATATAATAAAACTGGTAACTGGTTTTAATATTGTGGCAGATCAGTGTATTTATTACTTAGGTCAAGCCATGAAGCCATGGAAAATAATTACTACAGAATAAATCTCATTGCTGCAGCTTCAGAATGAAAAGCCTCGAATATACACACTGATCTGCCACAACATTAAATACTTGTATATGAGAACAGATAAAGAGTGCCAACTCACTTCCAGAGTAGAAGATATTTACTGATTTGATGTGACACATTTTAAGTAAGTGAGGCAAAGAGGGTTTTTTTAATCTTTTCCCTACCCTATGTGATGGCCCGGTTTGTCCCCTCCCCCTCCTGTTTCTCTGCTGTTCAGGTTGTGGCAGGAGACGTGGCTGGTCTCTCACACAGACAAGACACACCTGATCAGCATTCTCCAGTAATCACCTCTCCTCCTTTATAAACCGGGCCATGACACACGCTGGCTTCCAGAAGATTGTTTGAGCTACTCTTGAGTGTCCCTTACCTGCCTAGTCTTGCTTTTGAACGTTTGCCAGACGATATTAAAGATTGGAAATCTCGCTCCGTGGTCTCCTGCGTTTTGTGGTCAGGAAACGTTCCGTAACACCCTAGACACTATATTTTGTTTTTTGCACCTGGATGACCATATGAACAAGTAAACAGTTTTATAGTTGTGGGTGACGAATATGTGAAGAATGGGTGAAAAAGGGTGAAGAATATGCAGAGTATGCAGTCAGGAAGTTTTATTATATATATATATATACTCACCGGCCACTTTATTAGGTACACCATGCTAGTAATGGGTTGGACCCCCTTTTGCCTTCAGAACTGCCTCAATTCTTCGTGGCATAGATTCAACAAGGTGCTGGAAGCATTCCTCAGAGAGTTTGGTCCATATTGACATGATGGCATCACACAGTTGGCGCAGATTTGTCGGCTGCACATCCATAATGCGAATCTCCCGTTCCACCACATCCCGAAGATGCTCTATTGGATTGAGATCTGGTGACTGTGGAGGCCATTTGAGTACAGTGAACTCATTGTCATGTTCAAGAAACCAGTCTGAGATGATTCCAGCTTTATGACATGGCGCATTATCCTGCTGAAAGTAGCCATCAGAAGTTGGGTACATTGTGGTCATAAAGGGATGGACATGGTCAGCAACAATACTCAGGTAGGCTGTAGTGTTGCAACGATGCTCAATTGGTACCAAGGGGCCCAAAGAGTGCCAAGAAAATATTCCCCACACCATTACACCACCACCACCAGCCTGAACCGTTGATACAAGGCAGGATGGATCCATGCTTTCATGTTGTTGACGCCAAATTCTGACCCTACCATCCGAATGTCGCAGCAGAAATTGAGACTCATCAGACCAGGCAACATTTTTCCAATCTTCTATTGTCCAATTTTCGATGAGCTTGTGCAAATTGTAGCCTCAGTTTCCTGTTCTTAGCTGAAAGGAGTGGCACCCGGCGTGGTCTTCTGCTGCTGTAGCCCATCTGCCTCAAAGTTCGACGTACTGTGCGTTCAGGGATGCTCTTCTGCCTACCTTGGTTGTAACGGGTGGTTATTTGAGTCACTGTTGCCTTTCTATCAGCTCGAACCAGTCTGGCCATTCTCCTCTGACCTCTGGCATCAACAAGGCATTTCCGCCCACAGAACTGCCGCTCACTGGATATTTTTTCTTTTTCGGACCATTCTCTGTAAACCCTAGAGATGGTTGTGCGTGAAAATCCCAGTAGATCAGCAGTTTCTGAAATACTCAGACCAGCCCTTCTGGCACCAACAACCATGCCACGTTCAAAGTCACTCAAATCACCTTTCTTCCCCATACTGATGCTCGGTTTGAACTGCAGGAGATTGTCTTGACCATGTCTACATGCCTAAATGCACTGAGTTGCCGCCATGTGATTGGCTGATTAGAAATTAAGCGTTAACGAGGAGTTGGACAGGTGTACCTAATAAAGTAGCGTGTGTGTGTGTGTGTGTGTGTATGTATGTGTGTATATATATATATATACTTGTTAATTATTTTTTTCTCTTACAATTAAACACAATAGTTATGTAACACATTGTATGCAGGAGACCTGAATAACTGTTACCAGCTACCGATAATATGTTTTATCAGAATAAAAACTTGTAATGATGTAAAAGACAGTTATGAAAAGGTTTTATCTCCAATTTTGTTAAATGTAAAATGGGAAGATGCTGCAGGGTCAGAAAAGGCCTTTAGGGTATTCCAACAGAGGATTAACAAGCTCTGGCTGATGCTGCCTTGGAGTAATCCATCTTTAGTGTTGGTCCTGTACCCTCAAAACTCAGGGGACTTTTCTTTGTGAGATGGGGTGGGTGAACACTTCCCTGTCACACCTTCCCCAGAGGGCATGTTTGTTACAAAGTTCCTCTGCACAATTGTCATTGAATCAGAATGTAATGTATTTAACCAATATTTCAATTTTAAGGAAAGTGGCCCATCTGCAATTCTTCTTCCTGACATCATCACCATTCATCATGCTCAATTAGTTTGCATGCTTCAGGGCAAGTTTGCTCTATTTTCAAACCTCAACATCCCATGGGCCCTGCCCCCTCGCTCTGCGAGTGGCCACTCGATGTATGGAGTCTGTATTACCAGCTGCAGAGGCGAAGTGAAGCAGGGCATGAGAAATGGTCACTGAGCTGCACCACTTGATGACTTTTTAAGATTTCTGAGTGTTTTCCAAATATTAAGGCATACTGACTACATTTTACGTACTGACATAATTACAATGTGAGTCCCAGCCTGAAGATATTTACATACCAATATCTGGTTGTGGTCATTCCAGCAGCTACTGGTAACAGGAAGAGAGCCCTATGTGGTAGTCACCATTTGATTTACAATAAAAATGTCATTCTCTGGTCGACAACTGATATACAGCAACGCAATACATTTCTGTTGCATGTCCAGCACCACATACTGAACACAGAACAAGATGCAAAATGTGCCATAAAATGGTGCACAGCTGTGTCGCCCGCAATCCCACCATGCAAAACCTCTGACGTGCGTGAGGGTGTAATTCATTCAATACTGTATGCCACCTCAGTCAGGCTATGGTCTCATATTCAGTCTTACAAACTTAATGTTTAATCTACTAAATGAGGGGTCTGAAATAATTCCTTTATAATATTGAAAACTAAAAGGAAATGTGGCATGTTTTTCTTTTTATGGGATGATCTTTCATCCTCCTTGCTTCAATTTTTTTCTGTATTATTCCCTGACTGTTTGTGGAGAGGACACATTTGCTGTTGCCGTCTCTCGATTTAGGTTATTTGTGAATACAGTGGCACAAAATTAGATGGGAGGGTTGAGGGACAAGTACGGCAGTGCAGAGCCCAAGGCTCTAAGTGTTTGTTGAGGCTGACTCATAAACGCTGACATTTGTGGTTTTATCATTTATATGATGATGATCATCTATATCATGAGCTCTTTGCCCTGTGCTTGCTTAGTTAAGTGTAATCTATTAATGAATTTTAACTTAACATGTTGTGATGGTACTGCATGCAAGCACAGGACACCAAAAGGCCCAGTGGTTATAGCCGACAGAAAGAAGTGGGTTTGCTGCTGTTTTTGAAGCTCTTACTTTAAAGACAAACAAGAAGGGGATCAATTGCCACTAAAAAGCACTTAACACACACTTCTGGTACATTTGGGCCATGATTAAATCTGTGTACTGCCTTAATATTTTCAACAACCATGGTCCTGAGACTGGGTCAACACACTGTGAGAGAAATCTGTGATTTATGTTCATTAAATCTGGAGAGTAAAAGGGCTCGGCTAAAGAGATTAAAACTACGTTTTCTTTCTGAAGTTTTACCTCCAGTGTAATGTCACTACAGCTGAGAAGGTTTTGTTCAAATATCACAGAAAGTGCATTTGTCACAGTCATACCAATGATGGCAGTTATGGTACGATGAGGTTTCAACATTTTCATGCTTTCATTAGCTGTTTGCCGGTAATTGTATTTGGGGTAATGCACGGCAGACTACTGATCTTCTGGTCAGAGCAAATGCCCTGTCATTTTTAATTATTTTCAATTGAGAGTGGCATGCAACAAAGGTGTCTAAGCGGAGTCAAGCTGAGGATGTTGTGGTTCGTGGTCAGTGCCCCTTTCAGCCACTGGGGTGCTCCCGCAAAGATTTTCTCCACCCTACAGCCTGTAACATCCCAGGCAGTGTTTCCCACTGCTGTACTTTATTTTTCTTTTATTACAGAGCAGTGAGGGAAGTAGAGGTAAGATAAAGAGGTAAACACATCTTCAGCATTCCTGTCATTAGGCAATTGCTTTTGAACAAAATTTAATCACTATTTAATGATGTTAATTCATTTGCTTGCTTGATTTTACCTTTTTTGAAATGAGAATATTCACAAATGACAGCCAAATCAGTTATCAACAATGCATTTTTTATTTGAAGATTTAACAGCTTGGCTTCCTGAAATATTCAGGAAGAACTCCCTGCTTTTAATCACTGATGTGATGCAGCCAGATTCAAAGCCTGATTGGACTCATGGGACTTGAAAATTAGTCTTTGAAGATCAGCCCACCAATATGTACCCCTTTTCGAATGGCTGCCATCAAGATAAACAGAAGTCACAGGGGCACCAAGAGGTTGAATGCGGGGTGCCAAATATCACTTTGTGCTAAACGGGTAGGAAAATCTTAAAAAGTGAAATGTTCACTCTCTCCCTTCATCTTCCCTCTGCCAGTGAATGTCACATGCGTCTCTTAATTTTAAAAAAGTCACCTTTAAAGCAGGTAGTCTTTCTCTTCTTTAAATTTTACTCACTGCACTGATTGCTGAGATCTGGGATCACAATGACAATGCTACAAAGAAGTCACAAAGGGCAATCATGTTGATTTCAAACAAAGCTTTGGATAGACAAACTATGCATGCATGCAGTTTTCCTGTGCAATTTGGGAATATTGTGGACATTTTAGGTGTACCACGTTTGTGTTAATTGTTTCACCTTCAAGGACAGTGTGTGATAATCTGTGTAAGCCAATGGCTTGTTTACAACCTTGTGATCTAAGTCACAATAAGATGTCATTTTAATTTAAGGCTATACGTCTCTATATCTTTACTATTACTGTAAGGAATAGGAATAACTGAAAGATTTGCTGGCATAAACTATAGCTTTTCATAGCACAGTGAGTCTCTGGCAGCCTAAGGGCTGAGTCCGTGGTTGCTCTCTTTTAGCCCAATCTTATATGCTCTTTATCTCTCTCTTGTGCTCCAGGCAGTGTCTGCACACACAATTTCTCAATGGTGACTGCAGCAGGCAGCATCCTTTATCTTCACTTCATCTCATCCCAGAGCAATAGCAAAAGACATGTATGAGAACAGGTATACACCTGGTCACGCTGGTCATTATTCTTTTAACTCTCACTCATCTAGCAAGCAAATATAAGCATGAATGTTTTCTGTTCAAGTAGTTAAGGATGTTTAATCTGGGAGCTGCCCAGTATTAACTATGTTTTAATGACCATTATGATCCTCTATCAAATACAGTAAAGTGAGCAGTATATTGTAGGATGGAGCGTTCTCCAATGTTGTCTTCTTCAGCACGGAGCAGTGATATCACTCAGTATATTACAACATTCCTCGACCCTCCATCTTAGCAAGTTTCATCTTCATCATCGCCTTTACAAAATCAAAAAAGATATATTGTTTTGATGACAATTTCTGTAAAGAAACTGATTTGTAACTCAGAATATGTGTGAAAACTGTCACACAGCTGCACTGATCTCTGTCCTTTCAACTTTGTAGGTCCATCGATAAAACTGCACATATCAGAACTCTGTCACTGCTGCTCTATGTTTGGTCCCGGAAGCATAATTCTTTTTGAATTCAAATTGAACTTTTCCCACATTTCTCAGCTGGTAAATATATCTTCTTTGCATATTAAAAATTTGAATATTTCCTCTCTCCTTGCCAACATTCATCTTTCATCCCCATCACACTTGGTCCCTCTTTCTCTCATTCAGTTTTCAAAAGAAACAAGATCCAAAAGCTTCTGCCTTCACCCTACAATTTTGCCAAAATCAGTCTGAATTTTGACAAAATAATTTCCAAAGAAAGAACAAATTACTTCCTTGATTGGGTGCCCAATTTCCTATCTAAATAGCCCTGGTCCATTGGCACACACACTGATGCTGTGCACCATGCAGCCATGTAGCATAAATCTCTTTCACTGGATATGCCAGACTTTGGCAGAACTGTGGGGAGGAGAAAAGTGAATAAAGCAGTAGAGACACACTGTCAACACTGCCATATTTGCAAAGCAAGTTCAGAAAAGTCAGAGAAGAGATGCTCTTGGCACAGGCCAAAAATCTGCATGGAAGAAGAAAAGACCATGAGAAAGAAGGAAGCTGGCAGAGGAGACATCAGTTAGCAGAGTGAACAGACACACCGTGCCAAAGCACTCGGAAGTTGAAAGGAACTTCTGAACTTGGTGGTGTGATGAAAATTGAATGCATTGCCATTGGCCACTGTCGTTACCACAGCCACTTTAAGCAGCTGTCTGTGATGGCCACTAAAATGGCACTAAGGAATAGCAGCAAACAGACACCTCTTGTACATAATATAAATATGTAAATATAATACAAAAATAGCCCAAGGACAATACAAGTGGAAGCCACACCACATGAGGCATAGGTTGAGAAGAATCACAGACACACTTTATGGATGAAGTTGGACAGTGTAGCGTGATTCAGCATGGTAAATATTAGATCTGTTCTGTAGAGTTTCAATGTTGGGGTTTGAGGGATCTCTTGATGTGCACAGAAATCAATTCCCTGGGCATTTGGATAACAGGATAATGGAATACAAGATAACAGGATTTCTTAATATTACATATCTTGAATTTCTGTTAAATGTTTGAAGCTCCTAGTGCACACCAGATGTCTAGAGGAAGGTAGTGAACTTGAGAACTTGTTACATCACCTCTAAGGTGTTTCTTCCTTGTTTTTGTTAATATAAGCAGGAGATTTTTTGTGGTGTTTTTCTCATCTACTGAGAGCTGTGGCTGTTGTACTGTAGCCCCATAGCTGTTTATTACACTGTCTGTGATAACATGTGACACAAAACATGACTCAGGTTGTTGATTGTGGGGTACTTTCTAAGTTGGTATACTGTGTTTGCTTGATATGGGTTGGGAGTAGGGGTCGTTATTGATTCAGAGCTCCTATGTGCTCTTGCTCTTCATGTCTCTCATGCTATTATATATCTGTAGCATATTATCTTATTATTACTGAAGACAGTGAAAAGTGGATTGTGGCTCAAAAAAGAGACTGAGCAGCTCAATACTGTTGTTATAAAGACAATATGTGTGTATCAGAGAACAGGCAGTGTCTAACACAATCCAACATAGCAGCCAAAACTTCTTATCATATGTTACATGATGCTATAAAAACTTTCTGAACACTTGTGTAAAATATTCTACCGAATTATTCAACCAAACCACTACCATCAAAGTGGTTTGTTGATGGATGGTGATGGATGTTTTAACCAACTGAATGTGTTTACAGTTGCTGCTACAGTAGTTCACACCACAAATCAAATCCTTCTAATCTTCTCTCTGCTGTCAGTGGAGGTGGTGGTGTAGGAGGTGGTGAATGTACCCCTTTCCTGACTTCTAGGTGTTGTTGTTTTTTTTTAAATCGTTTGAAACCCAGTTTCAAAACTGCATGCATGTTTGTGTGTGTAGGTTCTGTGTGTGTGTATTTATATGGTATGTGGTTGATGAGGGTTATTGACCTGCTTGATTATTTCTTAACTGTATATAATATACAGACTGCAAATGTTATTTTCTCTTCATACAAAATGAAAGCTTCATCATTCTGTGGTTTAACAGCACTATATGCGTTTGTGTAGGTCTCTTGTTTTCCTCCAGCAGCTGTGTGCCCGGCCGTTTCCCATTGGCTTGAATGCAGCCGTGGAAGGTGTGGTCTGGATGAGCGATGCTGCATCCTCTGTCAAACCGTGCAGTTTAATATTGAATCGTAAACTGTAAAGAAGCTGTAGCCGTGTGTGATCGATATAAATCTGACTTCTTCCTACTTAATGATAAAAGTGCACTTGTCCAAGGAATGAATGGACAGATTTTCAGCCACCTGTAGCAGGATAAGACATGTCCAAGCAACTCAAAGGAATGAAACTGCTTTCGTTTAAGCACAGCGACTAAGAGTGAACTCCGATTGAAGTTTAGAAGGGAGAGGAGCAGTTATTAGGCAGTTAAGGACCGAGACTTTGCTTCGGTGAGAGCAAAGACCGCGAGATGCGAGCGCTTCTTCTGACGATAACCATGGGCACCGTGCGCTCATCGCCGTGCGCGTAAGCAGCTGTGGAGGAGCCACACATTATGCGACGCCATGGCATGGTGTGACCGAGGGGTTCAGACTTTGCTGGCCATCGTGGGGGCCTTCGCCGCCTTTAGCCTCATGACCATCGCCATCGGCACCGACTACTGGCTGTACTCCCGTGCTTACATCTGCAACGCCACTAATATCACCACGGACGAGACCCAGATGCAAACCAAGAAAGTCAAAGGCGACCTGACGCACTCTGGATTGTGGAGGATCTGCTGTATCGAAGGTAAAATAAAGTCTACTAAGTTGGTGCTCGTCAGTTTACAAACTTTTTTGTTATATATCAAGTGCTGATGCGCATTTTGTCTTATGACGTACCAGCTGTTCATCCTCTGTTTGTTTGCTGTACAGTGCAGAAGTGACAGTGTTTGATTGATCAAATAGCGCTTACATATTGTGTGACTGGGATAGGACTGAATTTGAAGGAGCGCTTCGACCGGGAGTTCCAAGTGAAAATACCCCAAACGCTGTCTGACAATTTGTGCAAAAGGGGTGCAACATCATTAGTCACATGTTTAGCGTTAAATACACGAAGTAGCATTTATAGTGAAAAAGATTTGGCATTATGTTTTTAAAAGATTGGAAGGGAAGTGTTGCTTGTTGCGTGCAAAGGCAGTGTAGTTTGTACGTAATGACATGTTTGCATCAGGTTTCTTCGTAAATGCTCTTATTTTTTCTCTGGAAATAAGAGGAGATAAAGGTAAAATTGTGACATACGGAGAGTAATAATCGTTTAATACTCTAAGATGTCTATAAAAATCAATACATTTTGCAGTACTGTAAGAATATAGGGGCTTGTCCTAATTTTTGACATTAAAGTGATATGGTTGCTTGGCAACTCCTTCCATAAAATTGCTCAAACTGAAATAAGTTTTGGCATCAGAAGGAGAGCTAAAGCAAAATACTGTCTTGGTTGGGGAGAGATCGCTGTTTTCTTTTCTGTTTTGCTGCGTAGCCACTGGGCCACTGGGCTACTTTCCTTGGGAGAACACCTACTTATTGTTTGGACTGTAAAGTGGCAGCCGCACACCATTGTGCGCAAATCAATCAGTTGACCGGTGAAAGGAGATACCAGTGACGTCTTCCATCTGCCCTGTACGTCGTTGCTCTGTGCGCCACTACTTGTGCTGAAAGGTCCGCTCAGGATGAATGGTTTCTCTCTTTTAACTAACCAGCCAACTAAATAACTAGGCTCAGTTAATAAATGACTTAACTTTACATTTGCAAGCAAGCCTCTGATGCACAGAGGAGCATCAAGCTGCATCGCAACAAGCTGCAGGCTAGAAATAGTCATTTGCTGACTTGTCAAGCATTCTCTTTGTAAACACTGTGACTGAAGATTTCTGTAGATTCTAGCTGCTGAACTCTTCCACACTGTCCTGCAGAACCTCTGCATGTGTGTGTGGGAAGCTTACATCTCCCATGTTTCCATGTGACAGGAAGGCAGCAACTCTCAGACATGACAGATCAGACAGTGTTGTAGGTAAGGGGTGGGAGTGGTGTCTTTTTTGTGGTGGGGGCGGGGGTCTGTTTCGTTTGCTGATATATTCCGCTATACTAGTAGTAATACTGTCATACTCTTACTACTCTTAATGGAATTACATAATTTAAAAAACAGGCAGTGCTATTTATAGACTTCCTGTAAAGCTAATCAAAAGACACATTCCCTCTGTCTCACTTCAAACGAGACGAGAGTATCATCAGCAGAAGTGAGACAGAGCTCTCACTGTCGACTTTTCCACCATCCTCTCCTTCTCTGCTGATATTCCTGGAAATGTTTTACATATGGAGCTGAAGCTGAAAGTAATACACCTTTTCTTGCACTTTTACTTCTCCTTTCTCACACACACACACACACACACACACACACACATTAACACTTCAACACTTTATCTCGTGCCACACTGTTGTGAAAGTCAATCTAACCAGCCTCTGTTGGCACACCTGATGCAAGCTGAGCCAAAAGACTTTCCAAGCCTTTGGCTAAGTCAGAGTGTTAATGACACCCAATCAAAGATGTACAAGTGAAATGACTTCAAACAAATAGCAACTGGGATACATGATCTAAACTTGAGCTGTTCTCTCCTTTGCTTAATGCATTTTTCAAATTTTAAATTATTCCTTTATTTTCTTTCTACCCCTTTGTGGTTGATTTTCAAATCAACCACAGGATCAAGGATCAAAGCTTTAACCTCATTTCGGAGTCTTTCTTGCCCTAACCGTCCAATCATTTTATTGCCCTGTTGAGAAACAATCTCTTCAAGGAACAAAGAAGAAGATGGAGTCTAGCCAGTTGTATTATGGCAAATGAGTGGCATAAATAATGGGCAGGACTTGCAGGCTAACCTTGTAGAAGAAATTACACTTGCTTCAATGTGCCAAACAGTCATCTGTATGAGTGTTGTGACTTGTAGAACATGAAGAAGGTTGACTGAAGGTGAGCACTGGCAGCAAATGAGCTTTTAAAAGAAACAAAGTGAGGTCTTGTTCTGCAGTCATGCTGAAGCACAACAAGAACTCTCACTCAAGCAATTCAGCCCTGATCGCTCACTAAGAGACATGACATTTTTGAAATAGACATTTGGTGCAACTTCCAAAAGACAAAACCTGCTGACTTACTGTGAGCCACCATCTCGCCTGGTGTTTTTTTAGGTAATGGGATTATATGGGCTTTTGGAATTGTAAAAGCTGCTTTCTGGTTTTGTGTGTGTGTGTGTGTGTAAGCCTTGTGAATGCATTAGTAAGATGTCAAAGGCTTCCTCTGAGAAGCGGAGCTAGAAATGTGATTCTGGGTTGCCGGGGGGAGGTTGCCATGGTGAAGCTATGCTGAGTAATAAAAGATGGGCTCTGGTCTCTCAGACAGATGGGCTCTGGGGAGATACCTCCCCTACTGAGCTCACTCTCTTTCTCTCTCTTCTCTCTATCTTTCTCATCATCATTCCTGAGATTATTAACTTACTGGCCTTCTGTGTATTATTTATTGATACAATGTTTTTTTTTCTTTGACACCCTCGCTTTCTGTTGAACTTAAAAAAAAAAAACTTTCTCTTAATTCTTTGATAGTAACTTGCTTCGCTTAACCATGCACCTGTCATTGCTTTTTCCTATATCTGACACAATCAGAAAAAAATCCAATTCCTCAAATTGGATTATAAATAAAACTACATACAGGATACACTCACATCTAGCACTTTTTACACACAACATATTACACAGGGATTGTGCTTCTATATCAATCCGAAGAGTGTGCTTGTTACATAAAGAATCAAAAGGAAGCTAAAGGAGGGCTGAAGAGAACAACATTTTCGAACTCGAGATGGGGGGAGAAGTGGGTAATTGAGACATGATGGTGGTAAGAGTGTGGTGAGGAGGAGACTTGAAAGAGACTGAAAGAGTGAGCTTGGGAGAGTGGAGTCGCTGGAAAAGTCTGAGCTGTTAAGTATGATTCATTACTGTATTTTACTTCTGTCTTATTTTCGTTTTTTTCCCCAGGAGTCTCAGACATTTCAAAGAAAAAATGATTGCAGACAAATACCACATTGAAGTTTTGTGCTGGCTGGAATGAAATCATTCCATAGTATTACATAAGACACATGTTAAAAGTGCCATGGTTAAAAAAATGTTTACATCGAGAGTCTCTCACCTACAGTAAACGCATTATGTGTATCTTTTGTGGCCCAACAAACAAATGAATGCATTTCTTACCTCATCACACATTTCTGCCAATGTAGCCATGTAGCCGGCAGCTATGCTAACCAACATGCATAAAGCCACTCAGGCATAGAAGAAATTGGCTGATGTTCACACAGGTTGATGTAGCCAGAGTTCAGCAGCAGCACATTTAGAAGAGAGAGGATTTCAAAAGTGAGCTACAGACTACTGACTTTAAAAGTGCCATGTGATGTTTTCTTGTAAACAAGCAAATTGACCACATTTATATAGTGCCTTTCTAATCTTGTTGACCACTCAAAGCACTTCACACTACAAGCCACATTCATGCAGTATTGCTGTACACACAGTGCTTCAGGGAAGGACACAATCACATTCAATCACCAAGGATACATCTTGCCCAAGGACACTTTGACACACAGACTGGGAATCAAACCACCAACCTTCTGAATTGTGGATGGAAAAAAAATTTAGCCCAGCGAATTTGTGTTCCAATATTTTAAATCCTTTAGTGTTTAAATCCATGTCTGGCTTGCCATCTTATTCTCCCACAACTTTTTTGGTGCTTACTGCATTTCTTGGTGTATTATTGTCACCAACTTTTAATTAGTGGACTAGGGTTAGTAATAGGATTAGGGTTTGTAACTAGAGATTACAACAATTGTATTGTTGTTGTGTGGAGTGAGAAAATAAGTAATGAAGATGTGAGGAAACTGTTAACAAAAAAGTCAGCTCATATGGCTCAGCTCCAGGATAAAGAGTTGTTTGTGTGTGAATTGTTTTTTCAGGTGGAAATATGAGGGTTTGTTGAGGGTTTCTTTCCTCTATTGTAAGAATAACTGAGAGTTCATACTGTTGTCACACTGTTACACTGTTTTTTTGCCAGTAAATGTGAGAATCACACTATGTTATCTATTCTATTCTATCTATGTTATCTAGTTTGTGTGTTTAGACATTAATTTCATACAGGTGACTCCCATGTCAGCTGATACACGTGTAGTACAATTGTCTAGCCCAGTTACAGAGCAACCAACAATAACAAAGGCAGAGAAGAGAGGAGGCAGCAGCAAAATCAGGCATCAGAGTTTTAATTCAAAGGCTAACCTTTCAATATTCATAATGCCCCAATGTTTTATTCTCTTAAAAGTGGAGGGAAAATTTCTCAGTGTGGAGACTGGGTCTTTGAATAGAAGGTGCCTGAGGGCTTGAGAACTTTAAAATCCCAGATTCACAGCAGCTTGTCCTGAAATGGTTTCTGACATGATTCGAGGTGAAAATGGGACAGTTCAATACTGGTTTACCTACACTTGACTAAAAAAACTCCAGTTTTCCACAACTCATTTGTCTCAGGGTCACTGAAGATGCATGTTGATTTAGCACATAGAGTTTCTTTTATAAATGTGGTCTTAAATGGAGCTTTTCATATCAAACTCTATTTTAGAGACAGTGTTTTCCTTAAATCACTGTCATTTCTTCCCTGCACATCGCTGCCAGTCATATTTACAATTGCTGTAATTTTTGGCTTCTCCGCAGGTATCAACAAAGGAAGCTGTTTTCGAATCAATCACTTTCCAGAGGATAACGACTATGATACAGACAGCTCTGAGTATATCTTACGTAAGTCACTGCAACCTATTCATCTTCAAACGTTTCAAACCTTAATCCATTCTCTCTCTTTTTTTCGTCTGAGTGGTGATGGAGTTATCACAAGGGTACTTAATGCGTCATGACATCTCTGTCCCTCCCCATAAATGCCTGATGTCATGACAGTAATTGGAGCTAAGGAGATGATGAAGTGTGTTGTGTGCTGATGAGTAATAGGGCTCATCTAAAATATGACTTTACCCACAACAGAGCACGTCTCACATTTGACCAAGGTTGTTCAACGGACACATGGTAAAAGATGACACTCTGACCACCTACAGTCCATCCATCCATCCATCCATCTATTTTTCAGATCAGCTTCACGCAACATAGCGCTTTTGGTTTCCAGTTTGATGACCTGTCCTCATCTACAACTGCGTCCATCTTTACTCTTGTCTGTACTGATGAAGTTCAATAAACTCATGGAAAGCAAATCCTGCATTCACTTGGTTAGTGTCCTGGAAAAACAGAAATATGTGGTAATTAGGTCTTAATATCCATGGAAGCATTCCTCTGTCAAACCTGAGGCATTTTTTTCCTCTTCTTTCACCCCCTTTATTTCTTATGTCGGTTACTACATGTGCCAGCCATGCCTGCCATATATTGTTAATTTGAAGACATGTCATAGCTACTCAGAAATATTTGGACACTTGTTATGAAGTATCCAACTATTTCTGAGCATACTTAACAGCTCTAATACTGTATTATTTTGCTACTATGACTAATACAATAGTACTCTATCAAGCAGTAGGCTATATTGGTGTCATCATGTCATGTGACTGAAAATGGATTTCGTTTGGTTAACATCAATATTGACCTTTTTTTAAAAAATCTGAAACAAGACAATATATTGGTTGATATTTGCATTTCAACATGAAAGTGTAACAAAACTTTTTTGTGAGGATCCTTTAAATTTGATCAAGAAATATACTTATACTTAGTAGACCATTTCTCATTTGAAATAAGTAAACCTGTCAGTGCTCTCTTTTGGACAAAATGTATGATAGTACCTTTTCTTTCTGTTATTGGCATTTTCAGAACAATATCTTGGTTGTAGCTGATGTGTATTGTCATTTGCACTGACAATAAAGCCACCCTCTCACCCTCTGACCCTTTTGCGTAGGCATCGTGCGTGCATCAAGCCTATTCCCCATTCTCAGCACCGTCCTGCTGATGTTGGGTGGCCTGTGTGTTGGGGTTGGACGTATCTACAGTGGCAAGAATAACATCCTGCTCAGCGCTGGCATCTTGTTTGTGGCTGCAGGTAGGACAAGTTGACAGTGCAACTCAGATAAACACACAAACTGGGGCGAGAACAAATAGATTGTGTATACTGAAGACCAAGGGAAAGGACATAAGCAGACAGGAGAAGACACAGTACAAGAGGGTTTCCCTTTACTCAGTAATGAAAATCAAGTTTTGTCTCTTGGTAACTTTTTTTTTTGTATATTTTTGTAATTTGTGAGACATAGCACAACAGAAAAAGTGCCTATGTCTTGACCATTATAGTTCCCTTTAAACTTTAGGCCTTTTACAGTACATTCATGTGCTATGCTTATTTCTTTCGGCTTTCCTTTTAACATCTCTCCCTCCATCTTTTCTTCTCTCGTCATTCCCTGTCTTCAGGCCTGAGCAACATCATCGGCATCATCGTCTACATCTCCAGCAATGCTGGCGATCCCAGTGACAAGAAAGATGAGGACAAGAAAAACCAGTACAACTACGGCTGGTCCTTCTACTTTGGTGCACTCTCCTTCATTGTGGCTGAGTCGGTGGGCGTTCTTGCCGTCAACATATACATCGAGAAAAACAAAGAAACACGCTTCCGAGCCAGACGTGACTTCATCAAAACCGTACCTTCCTCCTCACCTTACTCTCGCATCCCAAGCTACCGCCACAGACGAAGGCGCTCACGCTCCAGTTCAAGGTCGACCGAGCCGTCCCGTGAGCCCTCTCCAGTGGGGATAAAGATCGGTGGGGGGAGTGGTGGAGGAGGAGGGATGGGAATGGGGTTACCAATGGGGGATATATCTCTGTATGCCCTCAGTAGGGACCCTCATAAGGGTGGAAGTGGGATTGCTGGTCCCTACAGTCCAGAGAGGGACTCCGGGTTTTTACAAGTCCACAACTGCTTCCAGAAAGATCTGAAAGATGGAGTGAACAGGAGGACCACACCAGTATGAGGTCAGGAGCATATTGCCGTGTAAACAATAAGCTTGATGGGAGCACATTAGATATTGTACAGCTGATGAGAAAGGACAATTCCTCCCCAGGGCTGTTCAAGCAGCAGCAATGTTGAAAGGTCAGAGCTCAAAATTGTTTCCTCTGCGTCCCTCTGTGACAGAAAAGAGCCAGTCGGTGTTTCATTTGGTGGAAGAGGAAAACTGACATCAGAATAACTTCTTTCGATGTGACTCAACATCTTTAAAAAGCAGCGGGTGCAGAGGATATGTAGCAATATTTAAAGAGTTTCATTGTAAAATGTGATGCCCCCTATTTGCGAGTTACTTCTGCACTTACAGAAAGGCTGAAAATATTGTGCGAGTCCCGGTATTCTTTAAAGGATAGAGAGTTCATAAAAGTATTAACCTTTTACAGACTTTCAATATAAAGATTCTAAATATTGAACTTTTTCAATATTAAGATTTTTTCCTCTGATGTAGCTGTATCGTGTTTTGAAAATGAACTTATTTCTTTTATCAAGAGACAAAAAAGTTTGTCTCCAAATTGTTTGCAAAAAAGTGATTTAATGTGACTGTAATCAGATTATTATTGTATTGTATTTGTTTGTAATTTAACACAACTGGTGCTAACTTAATCTATACACCTTTGATGGTCTCAAGCCTTCTGAACTGCCATTTAAATACTTTTAGTGTATCTGAGTAACCTCTCAAGCTTATATTTGCATCATGTGGTAAATATGTGTATGTTACAGTATGTGAAGTGTGTGTTACGGCTCTAAAACACTGCCACGCTATAAGACATTCATACCATGAACATGGATTTCTGTAGATATACAAAGACATCAAGGCACACAGTAATGTCAGCACCTTCCAGTTTGCTGTGTGATGTATCAGTATAAACGTTGTTTGTACAAACTGTCTGTGTAGTTCACTGTCCATTCGCTCAGGGACGATGCGTGGAACAAATGAATCCCTCACCGAAGTCAGAGATGAGATCACACCTAATGCATTGCGATTTGTATGAAAATGCACCTGATATTCGATGCAAGGCTTCTTTTAAGTATTTCTGTTGACTTGCTGTTCCAAATTAATGAGAATTGTTTGGAAGAATATCATCTCTGACAGACCTGACAACAAGAAACAATTTAGGGTCATGTTGTAGGTATGTGATGTTGTGATGGTATGTGATGAGATAATGACAAAAAATCACTACTATAGCAAAGAATGGCTACATTTGTATGTGGATCCAATTATTGTATTGATTAATGCAGAACCTTTTTAACCACTTATATACCATGATATATATTCGAAGACCAGCTCTGTAATTACTCCACCTTGTAATTACAGTTAACCTCTCTTTGCTTGTGGTTTAATGTAAAATATGAACTGAGAATTGGTCAAATGAGGCAACATGGAAGTACTTAGATAATGGTGCTGGGTTGATGGGTTCCACGAGGCAGAGAGTCAGGCAGTGTTAAAGGAAATCTGCATCAGCCAAGTTAATGCTTCACTGAACTAACAGGCTCCCAAATGTCCATCCAGAGTCTGGACAGTTTGTCTCCTTGTCTCCTTTTCTACAAACAAGAGCTGGAGCAAAGCAGAGGCTAAGTGGAGGTCACGTAGAAGTCCAAATAACTAATTCTCGGTATACTACATCCATCAGCTTCATGGCTCATTGCCCAGCTGAATATTTTAAGCAGCAGATATTTTAGCAGAGGTTTCAGTTTGGTTGTTGGTTTGTGAATCAGTTGCCTTGCGTGTTTAAATATATGGTGCCATGAGAGGGCGTTTAGTCTCTGCAAAGTCGCTGGCTGTCCCCGCCATAGTTGTCATTCAAGACACTAAGGGAGAAGAAGGGGAATGACCGACTCAGAAGAGACTTATTTTCATTCTGCGCATGTGTGGGATCTATCTTCGTTATGCTACACTGGTTGAATAACCGTGTTTAGTCTGTTCCAGTCCAGAAATTGAGCGAATCCTCTTCATTGCTCCCTTCTGTCCATCATCCAGGCTGTTAAGCCATATGAATTTGAATGCCATGGACCCTCACTGATATTTTCATCCCAGAAAAAAGCCACACCTTCCTCCCATTCCCCCTGCTGCCCCTGGTGTAATATTTACTCTGGTAATTGATAGGAAAATGGCAGAACCCCCCCCCATACCCTCACAATATAGCTGGTATGCTTGTTAGGATCCACCCACTGTGCAAGACCATTAAAATAACACTTTAGGGTCTCAGCTCAGATTCTGTCTCTGTAACCTGATTTGCTGGCATGACACAGCAGTTCATACTTCAGCTATCTTTATCCTAAACCCGATATGGCCAAAGCCATAACAAAGCATTTACAGCCAGCAATGGTTTGTTTTACTTGGAAAGGCAGTCTCACCGGTTAACTGCAATTGTAGTCAATCACATCTTCTCAGAGATTTTAGAAGTGGTTTGTACACTTAATTTTAAGGCTTTGTACAGTGAGTATTTTGATCTTGGTCACATAGAAAAGTATCTCGGTGTGAAAGGTTTTTACAGATTTGACTGTCAGACAAGTACAAATGTCACTGCTCCCTTTACAAATTCACGGAGAGAGCGGCATCATTCCTTTACATGAGGGAATCACTGTTTCATCAGCAACAATGTTAGTGTAATATCACATGAGGATGAAGGTTGAACGTGAAAGCCGGATGCAGTTTCCTCCTGAGAGATCCCATCTCCACAGGCGCTCGCTCTCCTCCCAAGTTCTTTTTGAAAATTCAAAATGGCTGGCATTTCTCCCAGCAGGTGGCTCGATTCCTCACTCCCTGTTGATATTGGTGCCATACTGTCGATCCAGGAACCACAGGCATCCATGAGGATGACATCTGTCACTGCACTACAACTGGATTTAGCCTGCAGCAGTTGCAGCTTAACCCTTTTCATCTGCTATGACAGGTGAAAAACATAAGATTCTCCTGGCATGGAGGAATATTGTATGTCCAATTAGTTTATTGTGTCTGCAGAAACGTAGCTTTTCTGATGAAAAGAAAATATCATGACTAAACAACCCCTTAAACATGAGAGAAAGCTTTGCTTTGTAATGTATCATTTGTTGATAAATTACTTCTGTTTGATTTGCCAAGTCTTTGCCATTCTTTACTTTATATCTATATTTTGTTGCAAATGCAAATATAATACTGATTAACCCAAGATAACAGCAGGCAGCAGCTACAGTAATTAATTGAGCTCTCTCATTCAAACCCCCATACAGGTTGAAGTAAATATTCTTTTTTAAAATGTCAAGTTCATCCACAATTAATTAGTAATGTAAAAATGAACACAGTACATTTAACCACTCTGCTTTTCAACTACAACACCACCAAATTATGAATCCCATTCCGGTATACAAGTGTAAACCTAGACTGGATTTGGTCTCAACCTTGTAAAGACACATCAGAGCCAGACCAGGTCAACTGAGACAAAAGATGTCTACACAGTGATTTAAAAAACAAATTAACGTTTCCAGAAAATGATCAATTTCTCCCTTGACTATAACATTAAGGTCTTACCCCTGCAGCTGAGAGGGACTCATGATAAACCATAATCAATGTAGCCAAGTGTCCTTTGTGATTACAGTCAATACGTTTTTGTGGTTCAGGTTGTGTCCACACCATTAGTTCACAGGATGAAGTTATTTCCCTTGGAAGATATTTGAAAAGCGAGCGGCCTCCCCAAGGACTCGGACCAATACGTACAGCTTCAGTGAGGCTGTCTCAAAGCAACATAGGTCAAAGGTTGAACCAGCCAATGTTTGTGAGGTCAAGGGTTGTTGCTCCTATGGAAGTCATTATGTCAGTGCCATCGTTTAGAATGAGAGTGAGTTGTAAGAAGAACTGGATTGATCAGTTCACTGTGGCTTGTTTATCTGGTTTACTTATCCAGGCTACCACACGCTGTGTGTTATGTGACACATTACAGTATAAACTCACGTAGGTGCACACAACCCAACCACCTCAACACACACGCACATCTTTCTGTATTTATGAAGACTCTGATCAAAATAATGCATTCCTCAGCCCTTGACCCGAAGCCTAACCTTGACTGTACCAACACCAAATACACATCTAACTGCAACACGAACATAACCCTAACCCAAATTATTTCTAAACTTAACTTTAAAGCCAACTCTTTCGGCGCTATCTTTCCCCCGCTGCAATGCAGCACCAAGCATGACACATTTTAGACATCATTCCAACTGGGCACCAATGGGTGCTTTGGTTTTAAAATGAGGTGCCTCAGGCACATTGTTTGCACATTGCTATCCTGAGGCAATAGGAAGCCATTTGGTGACTGACCAATAAAAATGGATCTGAAGTAAGTGGCAATGTATTTCACTGTCAGTTCTGTAAGTTTTGTTACAGCGCTTGTATGCTTAGTGCACGAGCAAATCCATTCCCTCTGCAGAGACGCATTATTTCTATCTGGCAAATCTGACATTATATCAGCAATCTGCCAAGGGGGTGGGAGATCAAACTGATTATTTATTGCATGGTGCACCTAAAACACACATAATAAATAAAAAGACTAAGTACAACCCTTATGCGCCCGCTGCGGCAACCTTTTTTACACCATTTAACTGGTAAAAGTGGATTTAGACGTACCCTAAATGCACTTCTTGCATGAGCTTTAGACCATGTGCTTAGATTGTTAAAATAGAGCCCTTTACCAATCCAACGGATTAAAAATTAAATTTATCCTCTCAAAAATAGCAATGCAAGTCAACACGTAGACACACAACACACACAAACACACTGGTGCACTAAAGGAGTCTCAAATCTAAACCTGTGATTACCCTGCTGACTGCTCTACGTAACTGTGTCACATCTAATCTCTTTGTTATATGTGTAATCCCACTAATGCTGTAGAATATCAATACTGACAGCAAAAAACAATCAACAGGTAATCAATAAAATAGGGACAAATATGGACCAAATAAAGCTGATGAAGGACACCAGACTAGCACCTGGACGATATATACAGTAAATATAAGCAGTATCAGTAGCAATCAACATATTTTGTAAAACACTAACAACAATTAATGTTCAGTCATTTTTAAACAAATGACAATTATCTTTCAAATTGACTGATCAGTCAACTAACCACTTCAGCTCTAAACAGGACATAAGTTTACTGTGAAATGAAAAAATAAACAAAAAATGGCTCTTTTGTTGTCATGCGCCCCTGCCTCACCTAACATGAACTGTACTCATCAAACACTCGGGAACACCCTGGCTTTAAATCAGGCTTACGAGGCATTTAGAAGGCATGACCTTTCAAACTAAAATAGACTGGTGTGGGGTTGTAAAGATGATTTGACCAGGCACAGCTATAAGGCAATGGTGTTTTTAATGTGGTATTCTATGTCCCAAGAACACTTCAAAGGAAGTGAGGAGTAATTGTAGCCCATCTCAGCTCACACTGAACAAGAGGCATGATACACCCTGAAGAGGACACTGACTATCGCAAGACAGTGTGTGCTGACAATGATCTTTATTAGCGACAATCCAAAATCCATAAATCCAATAATCCGTATCACAAGTCCGTAAACAGGGTCAGAACCAGAGCAGCAAAACCAGAGGCGTAGTCAAAACAGTCCGAGTCAGAAAAACCAGGAAACAGCAAACAAATCCAAGGGGCTAGAGCAAGAGACGGTGGTCAGGCAAAACTGGGTCTACGAAAAACAGATCAGGCGAAGCGTACAGGGATCTCGGCTTGGGCATGAAATGGTCACGATTCGACAACAGGAAGTGTGAAGCAGGGTTTAAATACACCGTAGTGATGAGCAAAGGAGACACAGGTGCGAATTTTAATCAGGTGATTACCCAAAAGCTAAGAACACTTTAACAATCCTCCAACAGTGGAGTGAGTGAAATTCACAGCTTGGTAGGTAATGTCTGAATTTGAACATCCAATTACAAAACTTTTGATGTAGATGTCAGTTCATCGCAAGTGCACCTTTTGCATTAACAGGTTTTAAAGTAGCACTGACACAGTGAGTTAGAAAGCTGGATCCAAATGCAGACAGGAGCAAGCAAGACATGACAAAGAGGATATTTAATTAATGACAAAGTAGGCAGGGCAATCAGCAACCAAACAGAAAACCAAACCAAAAAACAAAACTTAAAAAATATAGGGGTATGGATCAGAAACAAAAGGGAGAAATGAGGAGCTGAACAAATCCACAGAAATAACAAACTGACAAAGGCACAGACCAAGACTTATATACACAGGGGAGGCAACGCTGGAATGCATTAGGGAAGGGCAGATGATCACAAAGATAAGAAAGTACAGCTGAAAACCAAGAGACAAGGAAACTACAAAATAAAAACAGGAAATGAAAACCCAAAACAGAATCCAAAATGTGACACAAAGCAGTCTCTGGCAACAGGCTGTGACACCTATTTTCTTTTTTGTTTTGGACATGTTTTACATAATAACTGAATGAGGTATAATTAGTAAAGGCATCTGACAACATTAAAGAATCACAATCAAACAGGTTAGGACCTTTCCGCTTTAATCCAATCATCTAAATGATCTATTTAGAAGTGAGTGGGCAGGTGTAGTTGGAGACTGATCCCTCAGCTGGAGACTTCACTCATACATACACATATGCGCACATGTCGTGTGTGTTTAGTTATTTCTCAAGTTCTACTTTTGCCACTGTGGGGACTTTTTGACTTTCACTGGCGCCTGTGCTCACACCAGGGGGAAGTGGGTCACAATTCTTATAAAGAGACTCAAAGTGGGCCAAGGCTTAAAAAAGATAAACAGAGACGTACCAACGTGATTTACTGTAGGGGAATTATCAAAGGGATTAACACACCTTTCATATAATCTAAAGTACATTTTCTGTCTCCTTTTCTCCTCCACATTTTTTAGAGCAGTTCTGTGGAGAAAAAAAATTACAAGAATATTTTCTTATATTTTTGCATTGACAATATAAGGATCGCACTTTCAAAGAGAAAGAAATTATTGCTGCAGGAAAAAGATTACAGAGTATTTCTGGAGAGAGGTCAGGAAATTAATGCCTGAATATTGATTTCACCTTTTAAAGACATTTGTGACATGTTCACAGAAGTGAGCAGAAACAGTAAAGAAAGATTTTACGCTCGAGAGATGAGAAACTCATAATCTAATTTCAAAACCTGTTCAATGATTATTTGAAACTAAATGTTGACCATAAAACATGGTGTTAAGGGTCATTGTGACATGAATTACTAAAAGTAGCAGGCTTTCATCAGGGAAACTCCTCTGTTCTCTGACAGCTGGAGTGTAGCCACTCCTCTTTATAAACACATCTACTTTCTCCTTATACAATGAATAGTTTACACGAGAGACAAATCCCCACCATGGTAGTGCTGCAGTGAGGCAGTGGGTGGAAATATGGCCTCTGTCAAGGGCTGGAACCTAGAAGTATGGAAAAATATGCTCACGATGCATTTTGAAGGTTTGCATGTAAATATGGACGAGAGAAAACTCTTGATCTGAGTCCACTTATTGTAACGCGCTACACATCTCCACCCACTGGCACTGTAACCGGATAAGCAGACAGCCTGACAACTTGAGTCACTGGTCACATTTATAGCATCCAACAGCTAAACACTTACCGACACACGCAGCAACCTCCATGCCCACTGTGGAAGACAGTTGGTTGGGTCATCAACTTTCCTGATCTACCTCAACAGCTGTAAGTCTAAACTTGCAGCCCCTCAGTTGTGCAGCAACTCATAGTGAGCAGGGAAAAGGGGACTTGTAACTAGGACAGGAGCAGTCTGGCCCCTTTCCCTTCGAACCAGACGCACATATTTGCGACAGGGGGAGAGAAGGCACTAGTCTTAGTCGGAGAGAGAAAAAGGGAAGAGACTTCCTTGCAAGCTTGCTGCAGCCACTGAGGAAAGAAGCCCCTGGGACACAGACCAGTGTGTCCACATTGCAGAACATCCAATTTGATAGATTTTGGGTTTTTTCTATCAAGGGAAGAATACTCACTGAGCAGAAAACTCACCACCTGGAAACATGCACAAGCGCACAAAGATAAAGATAGCCATCTTCGTGCTGCTGGTGGGTATGGCTTGCATGTTCACGGCGGTGGTAACGGACCACTGGGCAGTGCTCAGCCCACGGGTGGAGAGACTCAATGAGACCTGCCAGGCAGCCCACTTTGGCCTGTGGAGGCTGTGCAAGAAGCACATTTACATAAGCTCGGAAAACTACGTTGAGGGGCATGGCTGCGGACCCATCAGTCTACCTGGAGGTAAGAGAAAACCTGAACAAAATACTCATATAAAAGAGCTTAGAGCTTACTTGTCTCTGTACAAAAAGGTGTGGTCCTATACTATACAAGAATATTTTTGTGTGTGACTGCGAGGTGCCTCTAAGCAATGCAGCTCAGTGCTCGTGTAGCATGAAGCTACTAAGAATAGAGGTCCTGATGCAGGATCACTAGACATGGCATATGACTCTGCAAACTTCCCCTGTGAAACAAAAGATCCTATTAGAAGTTATGTACATGCTTGTGGTCTTTTGTAATGTCAAACTTTTTTTGTCTCTGTACAGTAAATATCCAGTATTTTGAGATGCTGACACCACTTTGGGATCTGCTTGATTAGACTTCAGAAAACACAATCAAACAGATATTAAAATGTTCTCATATTTTTTCTAATGAAAGTGTCAATGGTGTTCAGTTTAGGATAAGTTTAAGTTAAGCCCCATGGTGGTTTGCAAATCTGCCAGTGAAGCTCAGACGTGCCGAGCGATGGTCCTTACTGCCCCTCCCTTGGACAAACAGCAGGGTTCAGACCAGGTTCCCTAACAAGGCCTTGAGAGGATACCTCAGTTATCACTCAGCTTTAAAGACCAGACCACAGAAGATATTTGACATCAACCACAGATTCCCAGGCATGTGCGATAGAGTCCCAACATTAAACAACACAACAGCTGATTCAACTGCGGATGTGTTTATTAGTAAAAGCAGCTGGTGTAGAGCCCGCAGACAACTGATGCACCATACAAATGCAGGTGCCTGTATCTGACCTATACAACACACTGCAAAGCCTTCTCAATGAACTGACAGTAAAATAGTTCAGTGATGGAAAGTAACTGAGAACATTTACACAAGTACCATATTTTGGTACAATTCTGATCCACTTTACTTGAAGAAAGTGAAATAGGAACACTTCCCATTAATTCCAATTATTCATTATTCTTAAACTTTAACCAACGTAACCAACTTTTGGTCTGAAAAAATGGATGAATTTTTTCTGTGTAGCTATAAATTATGAAAACCATACAATTCAACAAATATGAAAAAAACAAATTTCCATCAAATCAAAATAATGAATATTTAGTTCAGTGTAAATGTATCAATGTCAGTTTCTCCAGAATTTATTCTTAGACTACTCCTCATGAGACCTGAATTAATGAGTGTGTACTATCTCAGAATATTCTCTTTTTTTACTTAGTCCAAAATGGAATAGCTCTTCTCAGGCACTCCCCATAGGAAAATTGCAAAGCCCGAAGAAAAAATGATCTGAATACTTATTCCACTACAGCACTTAATGATGCTGACATAATGTCGTGAGCTACTAGGTCATGTAAATGTCTCATAATGAGAGTTTGTATGATGGCAGATGCTCTTACAGCTGCTTCAATAAAAAGCAGACTGTAATTGAATAAAATGGCTGTAAACTGTGTTGAGCATGTGCTGACTAACAATGACTCTCATCTCACTGACTTGCGATGAGATTCACTCATCAGTAGAGTGAGTGGTGACTGTTACCTGAGTAACCAATATCTGACTATTGATTGCTGTCTGGCAAGTCAATTGTATATAAATGAGCCACCCCCCATCCTCCGACTGCCCTACTCCCACAGCTGTAAAAAGTACCGTTGCTGCTTGGCTTTTGGGGATCCAGGACACTGTCAGCGCTGCAGGGCCATTCCCAGAGCAGATGAAATGCCTGACGGTGGTTAATTTTTGCAGGCATGACAGACATGTGCTGAATATACTTAAACAGCTCAGCCTACCCAGACGTTCAGGAAATTCTTCAGATTGTGACAAGTGGCAAATACTTCTAATTATAAAGCCTTTATATTATATTATATTATATTATATTATATCTTACTAGCAACTTTCTAACAAATCTTCATGGTTTAACTACCTTGTCATCCTTTATTTAAGGAGCAAGTAAATCTAGTAGATGTCTCCTGAGTCTCTAGGGGTTTCTCCCTGCCTACTAGCTGTTTTTGGAGAGGAACATAATTGTTTATGATAGCCTCACGTCCTGAGAGAGGTGTCTACCTCTGATCTACAGCAGGATTTAAACAGTGTTTAGGGAGGTCCTGTTTGCTTTCAGACATTCATCTGGAAAATATGGACTGAGTTGTTGTTAAGGTCGACTGCTGACAAAGTGCAGATGGTGAGATGACCTCAAAAAAAAGTTATGTGTATGCATAAACAATTAGAACATTACATGCTGTGTCAGCTCCAAGGAAGGTTTCATCTACTTGAGGACTATTTTCTATAGTTTTAGGAGCTATACTATAGTCTGTCTTTCTTTTCATATGGGGATCTGTAAGTGAGCAACACCAGATATCCTATTAGCCAGTCAAGTTTCAAAGCTTCTCCATGCTGCTCACCCTGTGGTTAATTTCCAGAGAAACACTTTGAATGTTATGCTCTAATGACTGAATACTGTGCAAACAGCTCAGCAAGCAGTCGTTGTAGTTATAAATATAGGCCACGTAAATACTCAGCTGTCTTGGGTGGGAGCCGTGAGGGTCAAGTGTTAACGCCAAGTCCAGTGTTCCTCTGAGTGACGGGGCCACCTGGAAGTGTTAGGCATAGCTCTAAGGCCTGCTGTCCCAAAAAACTGTTCCCACAAGACCCTCTTGCAGCTTCACATCTCCGTGCTGCTCATATAGCCACTCAAATTACTTTACACTCCCCAGGGATGGGTTGCATAGTCCAAAAAGCAAGTGGAACCACTGGTACTTTGCCTTTATGGGCACTCATGTGACAGCAACCCAGGGATAGGCATCATATACCATAGATAGCAGTAATGTCTTCAACAGTTATGACTATGTGCTAGTGTGGGTTTATAACTAAATCAAACCTCTACTTGAGTGTTTGGAGTGAGTCTTAAATTTCTATAATGTTTCCCCTTGAATTAATTTGGTCATGATTTGTTTAAAAATATTGTATTAATATCTGCTGGTCTATACTATACCTACTGCTAGTAATTTTGGTGACATGTACACTTGCGTTAAACTTGCAACAACAATAACATTTACTTGTAATCACTTGTCTTAGTTGATAGGCCTAAGATGAGCTGACAAAAATCCAGACACAAGTTCAAAGGTCTGGGCCAAACTTCCGCTGCAGATAAAACAAAGTGACACTGCACATCAAAACTATAAAAGGTGCCGCTGTGACATGACAATGTGCAGAAATGCTGTTGATCCAGTGTCCTCACCTGATCTTTGGAAAGATGACAGATTGCCCTATTAGGAGCAAGGGAGGTTTAACAGAGCCTGTCAACACATCCTAGCATGATGAGGACCAACAACAAGTGTTGCAGCAGTGATGTGTGTGTGTGTGTGTGTGTGTGTGTGTGTTCATGACCACACGCTTGTCCTCATATGTTTTTAAAGTTTGCACTCCAAACATGGTACAAAAAGGGGCAGTAAGGTCACACACACACACACACACACACAGAGGCACATGTGGGAATAAAGCTGCTGGATACACATAATGAGGTCCCAGTGTACAACTAAGTTCTGCTGAGTGCCATATAAACATACATAACAAGCCAGGCATGCATTTAGTGAATGAAGAGCTACACGGCCTGCTGGGAGTTCTTACACTTTTCAACGTGGGACCTGAAAATTAAAAAATAAATCTGATCTCACACGGACCCTGTGTTTCCTGCTATTTAAAGAGTAGTGTTGTATCACAGCTCAGGGATAAAGTTGACCAATAGGTGAATTATCATTCCTTTAAAACATGAATATTCATAGTTTGGGGAAATGAGTGATGAACAAAGATATTTTTCAACTTCCATTTTGAACACAAGGTTTACTCAGGAGTGCAACTAGTAGACGAGTCTCTATCACAGGCTCAAATGTGCCTTCTACAGTGAAAAACATTGGCGCATGTTGCTTGGCAACAAACTTTTTTTTTTTGATGACCAATCCCTGTCCTCATTCATAAAAAAACATTTTTTGTATGTAGTTATACACAGTGTGATACAAAGAAAAAAGGTTTATCACTTCAAAGTAGATTTTTCCAAATGTTACAATGTTGACTTGAAAAATATGATTCAGAGATACTGTTTGTGTCTACTATATCAAATCACTTCATGTTATTTCCTTTTAGGGGTTCCTGACATCCCTTTTAGCTTATTTTCATGGCGCATAGGAAAATTGTCTACCCTCTCAGCATGGGTCACTGAGCTCTAACCGTGATATGACACCGTGCAGTAATACATATTTCCAGATGAAAGCATTTCACTCATGTCCCATGGTGAGACTGTATGGAAAAGGGGATTAGGGAGTGTGCATGTGAGTGGAGATCTCATAGCATAACCAAGATCATTGACATGCTCTTGACGCTGCATGAGATTAAGTGACATAGTGCTGTGGCGTTACATGCCTATACATCCTCACTCACGTACACAAATATAATCATCTGAACCTACATGTTATTTCTTTTTAATGCCAGGACATTGATCTGCTTTCAGAAACAAATGTTACATGAAGCTGTTAGATGGTGTGTGCATTTCACTCTGTGAACATGAACTACTTTTAACCATGTATACATTTTTAAATGCCAACGGCAAGCATATGGTATGAGAGAAGTCCATTGCAATCAAAATTTGTCATGAAACCAAGCCTGTTTCTGCACAGGACTCAATATATTTTCCCTGACATAGCATCAAAGAGTATTTACTCTATCCAAACCATCCCCTGAACTCACACATAAAACATTCACTTTATTTTTATGAATCCCCATGGTTTGACACATCATCTACTCAAGAAAAATTTAACGTGATGTCTGCTGTAGCTGCTTTCTCTTCAGTCAACCTGCACAAAGCAGATCATTTTTAGTGGTAATATCCCAGGGGATATCAATCAGTGAGATGCTTTTGAAAAATCAATGTGAGGTATGCACTGAGACAGTGTGAGGTGTTCACTAGGAGTATAACATCCACATGTTTTACTGCAGCAGGTAGAGTGCAGCCACCGGTGCATAGCCAAGTATATGGGGCAAACTTTGAACAAAGGTGTAAAAATGTTCAGGGGTTAACAAAGAACAAAGACGTAGCCTAAAGACAAACAACTTTTGATAAAGATTATGATCTTGGCCACAAATCGACAGAGAATGATCACTGGATTCTGCAGTTCCCCACAGCTCTGCAGTGGTTTAGCATCTTTCAGCTGGTTGTTTTGGTTTCATGGCCTCACTGTTCTCATCAACCCCAGAGGTCCACCACTCCAATTTAGCAGCTAGAAATATCTCTGAGGAGCAGGTTAAGATCAAAACAGAGCTTAAAAAAGTTTTTAAAAATGTGACTTAAATTCATCAGGACACAAACATGACTCCAGATTAGTGATAATGTTGCTGTTTGTCTGCAAAGATTTTGGTTTTGCAGGGTGTTGTTCCGTATCAAAGTAGCTCAAAAATCATTTAATGCAAGTTTAACTTGTTTGACTTGGAACTAAATCTTGTTTTCTTTCTTTTCACAGAGGAAAACTGCACATACTTCAGGCACTTCACTCCAGGCCAGGACACAGAGATATTTGAATATAAAACACAAAAAGGTAGGTTTTGGACATTGGTTCCCATTGTGTCTCTTACTTTGACTTCATTCTGTCTGAAAATGAAAAAAACCAAAAAGTTTTCTTGGAACATGGGACAGAAAGTTCAACATCAAACCAGCTACACTGCAATTTCCCAAATGAATGCTCTGCTCTGCTCTGTGCAGGCTCATATTTTCATTCATGTATCACTTATGGCTGCAGCACAGTCAGCGATATGACAGCTGGTGCATTTGTCAGTCTATTAAAGACAAAACTTGTTATCTGACATCAAACTTTCCCAACCCTCTGTCCAACTGTGGCCAAGACTCAGTGTGCTTACACCAGTCATGTCCCACGTCCCAAGCCTAACCTCTTTGGCATGTCAACTCTTTGCCAAAACAAAGGCCATATACACTGATATATTAATTTTTATTGTGTGGTAGTGTGCCTTGGACATTTTTGGAAGATTTTATTGTATATACTAATGCATGTGGAAAATACAGTTGCACAGAATTCACAGTGTGTGCGACACAAGGCTGAGTGTGTCACATAACATGCCTTGGGAACAGCGCAAGAGATGTTCTGTACATATTGCACATAGCAGTGTGTGTGTGTTTCCTCCTGCACCCATTCCCTCTATCTTCCACCCTCTCTTCAGTGAAACTGTTACAACTATTGACTCGCTGAGCTGAGCCAACGCATGTCGTATGACAGCCCTCCCATGTAATGTGCATTGGGGGGCTGGGCACATGTGGAGCACTGTCACACTCAATTAATGGGGCGCAAATGTGAATAGGCGTGTACATGAAGTCATATACACCCCCCACACCCTAAACTCTGAGATGCTAATGCAAACATTCATGTGTACCCCTACCCCCCATCCTCCAACACACACATGCAGCATCCAAGTACTGATGCTCAGCCCTTGAGGGACACCCTGCAAGTTGCTGGAATGATTGCAGCACTGACCTAAGGTCCCTATAGTGTTATTCATTCTTGACTGAGCCATTTGGCCATACCATAATGGTGCATAAGGTTGAATGAACATAGTAGATGCATATCACCACAGGCACATCTTTCCAGACAGCAAGACACGGGAGTTTGCCAGTGAAAAATAAATGAAGTGTAATGAAAATCCTGTAAGTTTGGAATAGCCAAGAATGGATCTGGGCATTTGGAGGTTCTTCATACATTTTACATAAACTACGCATCTGCATGAATGTTATTGTGCTATCGTTACATTTTAGTAAAGAACGGAACCCAGATGCAGACGACACTGGCGAGTGAACAAAAGATATTTAAGAAACTTACCGAGTCAAAAGCACACAGGCAAACAAGAAACAAAACTGAGTTGATCCAAACTGTGGAAGCAAAAACTCAGGAACAAGCATAGGAAAATGCCAAAATGCTGAAAAACAAATGGAGGAATCACTGAATGTGCCAGAAAACAGGAAAAATGAACTGAAGACATGAACATGAGGCATGATGAGGAAGTCACTGATAAATAAACAGGGTAAAGAAAGACTTACATACAGGAGGGAAGCAGGGAAAATAGGGCATAGGTGAAACACGTTAGCGTGTGGCAGACAATCACAAAGCAGGGGAAAAAAATACGGGGATGAGAAGTAAATAGACAAGGGGACAATAGTAAAAACTACCAGAATAAACCAGGAACCCTTCCGGGTCCAGGCTTTAGGAGGAATGTGCCAGCTGTTTCATTTTGGAGGACTGTCTCCTTCCTCAGGGAACACAAAGCATGACTGAATCAAATTACTATTCTTCTTTGAAGAGGTGCAGATGGACAGAGATCTGATTGACATCTGCCAAATCTACTCAAAAGAGAGAACCATTATACATGAATATTATATAAATACAGTACATGCATACACATGAAGAGCGAAGGCAGAAAATACTATCCCAGAGAGATCATCATTCCTCACAATACTGCCCATCTCTTGTCATGTATAAATTTCATATGTCTGAGGACTGAGCAACCTTTCATCAGTCCCATAAAAACCAGCACTGTACGCCTGTAACAGTGGCATCTTTTTGATGTCTACCTCTTTACTATTGGTGCTGAGAAACTTTGCTATTTCAGATTGAGTTAGCCAACAAGCTCCACAGACACACAGGCTCTCAGAGAACACAGTGCTCAGGGTGTGGCCCGTCCTCCCCTGCCAGCAGAAGATGAAGGGTCTCATCCCCCCGGAGGAACACCTCTCCCCTGGGCATGGTTCACAGGCGAACAGGCGGCAGATCAAAGGCCTCGCCAACCTATCTGCCTCTCGGCTCAGAAAAGCAAGCCAGCTGCTCTTCCTGTTACACCGACACCAACCATATACCTTCACCACCATAAACATGTAGTTTGCTGTGAGTCAATTCCACACACACCAACCTGCTGATATTAAAATTTCACTATGCACTAAATATGTATCAGTCCACTGCTGAAAATAGTCCCCAAAAGTATTTACACCTCTTTTTGAGTAATATTTGTGTAAGACTACTGAGGCCAGCTGTTTCAGGAAATAACTTTCCTGTTAAAAAAAAAAAACACTGTACAAAACTCTAGATTTCTGACCTCTGTATGGACCAATTGCATCAAGCTTAGGGCTGAATGTAGAGAATTACAGACATTTGACTACATAAAAAAACCCCAAAACAGAATAAAAAAAGCCTTATCCTTTAAGCATAACCTGACACTAATGACTGCAAGGATTTTCTCCAAAAACATTCAGTAGGATGGAATTTATCCACGCAAAACCGAGTAATTCGTGAAAGAATCCAGGTTATCGTCCTGGCCCAAAATGTAAAAGAAATTACAGTGCGACAAAAAAAGTGTCAAAGCAGATACTTTATACGTTAATATAGACAGCATGATGACAATAGGAACAATTCATGGAGTTTAAAATGTTCTATGTTATAATGAAAACACTCTCTTTCATTCCAGAATACAACATCTCCGCTGCAGCCATCTCCATCTTCAGCCTGGCGTTTATGATACTGGGGACTCTGTGCTTGCTGGGATCATGTACTGGTAAAGGCAAAGGAAGAGACTACCTCCTCAAACCTGCCGGCATGTTCTTTGCATTTGCAGGTAGGTTCACTTATCCAACAAAATGTCATTTTGCTTTGTTTAAAGTTCGTGAATCTCCAGCTACCACCAGTGTTACTATACAGTACTGTATGACCGACTACTGTTTACACATCTCTCTCCTCCTCAGGTCTCTGTTGTTTCATCTCACTGGAGGTGATGCGTCAGTCGGTCAAACGAATGATTGAGAGCGAGGACACCATCTGGATCGAATACTACTATGCCTGGTCCTTTGCCTGTGCCTGCGCCGGCTTCATCCTCCTCTTTCTCACTGGCATTGCCCTCCTTCTCCTTTCCATGCCCCAGATGCCCAGGAATCCATGGGAGACTTGCATGGATGCCGAGCCGGAGCAAGCAGAGTGACAGCCACACAGACAGATGAATGCAGGATGAGAGTGACTGTCTTTTTGTTTTGAGTACAGATGTTAGATTCATGTCAAGAACAAGAGCTGGCCATGGAAGGGTGAGGTCTCGATGACTCGCTCTGGTCTGGATGGACTATAGTCCTGATGGGAAATTTACCTCCTTACAATTAAACAACAACCTAATATGGGCCTTTTGTAGGAGTTATAAATGTCTGCCTTGTACTGTGTGCCCATCCAGAGTTTAAAATATAAATGTCCTCTCCACCACCTCGATAGTTTTGGTTCATGTTTGAGATTAGAGCTCAGATTCGATCCATCACACTCAGCGAGAGTAGACCTGGGCCAAATGGAATTTGCAAATATCTGAAAGCACTTTTATTATGCTTCCTTTTCCCCTCATCCACAATAATCTCCCCTTCATCATCTGCATGTATAGAAACAAATTGTTGAAAAATGATTGATAACAATTCACTGTTGTGTATCCATGATGTTATATGGTCTCTCATCAGTCAACATTATGCACACCTTAGTTAAAAAGACATTAAGACAGTAACATTTTGAGAATATAGTAAATACAATTATGGCCTGACATTAAGGTAACTTGATTTTACATGAATGAACTGCATTATGTATGATAACTTGTACATATCTAATATTCAGCTGTTGATTTTTGTATGGCATTGCTCAAATAATTACTCACTTACAAGTCAAGATCTATGAGTGAAGTTGTATATTTCTAAGATTTATAAAAAAAAATAGTAGAAGAACTGGGTAAACAAATGATTTTAGAGCAGAGCAGCAGAACAGAGCAGGATTTTGTGTGTTTGTGTGTGTGTGTGTGTGTGTGTGTCAGGCTGAATGTTAAACACCCACACAGTCAGAGCACAGCGCTGAACACGCTGGAAAAGGTTCAGTTCTAGCAGGTGCAAATACAAGGCCTTTCATTTTTTGCTGAGAACTTCCAAACCGAGCTGATGCAAAAAAACAAAAACAAAAAAAACAACCCAGGGCATTTGATACATGTGAAAATTGGTTATTCTCATAGAAGCCCACACAGGAACCTGATCTGTACATGCTGGGCTTTAAGCCTGCAGTTACAGACTTTTAAAAAAGTCAAAGTGTCAGCTCAGCTGTCACTTTATTTCCTTTCAATTGTAAAAATTATAAAGACGCTTGCTTTGTTTTGGAATAAGACTGTCAGCCAGTAAAATCACACAAATACATATACAAAGGAGCAATGACACGGCTGCATCATGCAGCAGCAATGCAACTTGAAGTGGTGGAGGTTCGCAAACCACGGCTGCACATCAAGTGGGTTATTATTAAAAAATGCAAAAAGTTATAGCAATTACTGAAATTAAAAAATGCACAAAAGTTTCATGCTGCTCATGTTTTGTTTTTTCTGGACATGTCCCTGGATGATCTTGCAGTTGTGTTGTAGTGTCGCAGTGGGTCTTCTGAGACAAACTAACAGTCTGTCAGCAAGACCTTTTTTTTTTTTTTTAAACTTTGCTTGTCATCATCAAAAGCTGCCGTTCTGTCTGTGTATATATAAGTAAACAGTTTAGGAGTTAAAGTATTTGACCTTTGCAAAACCTGGTGTGGTTTCAAAGCGGATCACACAGCTCTCAGCTATGCAAGCTGTTAGTGAGAGCTGCTATCAACCATGCTATGAGCTTCTTCTGGGCCATTTAGTATGGATTATTTCTAAATTTATTTCTTCCTTTTGAATTTTCAAAGTGCCAAAATAAACAAGAGGGAAAAAAATCAGAAATAGTTATAGTGACAACTGCAGATATGGGCTTCCATTATTCTTAGTCTTTTGTATGTTTTGTTTTATGACTTTTTCATTGAATACAGCATGCAATTAATCATTTTGGAATTAAGCAGATTCTGTGTGAGTGTGTTTGTTATAAGCTATGACTTTGTTATGAAAATTAAAACTTGATAAGCTTTAGCTTCTGACATCACTTTGTGTTCAAGATTCCTTTGCCTCCAGGTAACAAAACCAAACGGGTTACTCTCCACGTTTGTGTGGGGATGAGTGGATGTTGATGAAAAAGACAAGCTGCTGGCTTTAAAGTTGCCAACCAACCTAGCCTGCATGTCTGTGGCGGAGTGGGAGGAACCCAGAGAAAACCCGTGCAGGCAAGGGGAGAACATATAAACATCACACAAATGCCCCAGTGTGAGGTGACAGTGCTAACCACTGTCCACACACAACAAAACTAAAATCTCTGCAGTGATGAAGAAAAACACAGAAATCAAGAAGTTTCAATAAAAACACTTTAATAGAGAAACAAATAAAAAAGAAAATAAACCTTTGAAACACAGTCTAAATCCTTTATTATAACCACCACCAATTGAAATGAAGAAGAGTAAAACAGATCTATTCATTATTTTGTACCCACGAGGGAGGAACCAATGGGACTGGGAGGCTGGGATGAACAGGTGTGCCATTGATTCACTGCAGCAAAGGAAGAACAGAGGAGAGCAAACAGATAACAGGAAGAAATGTGGCGTTTATAGAAGGCTGAAACACAGTGCTCTCTACTGGCTGGGCATAAGGTTGCTCCCTTTCCATGTGCAACCCCACCCAAACACACACACCCACACACACCCACACACACACAAGCTGGTTTTGCTTTGTTTTCTCTAAAAGGCAACACAGAACGTTTTCAAGAAAACATCAACTTCAGATGGAGATATACTGTATGGTGCAATGTTGGGAGGTGAAAACATTTCAAATCCAACTTCATTTGAAGAGTGAATACCCTTCATTCCCTGGCAAAGATCCTGTCAAACTAATGTTTCATTTTTCTTTTTTTCAAAAATACAAAGATGTCTGATAGGACAAAGATGAAGCCTTTGAAACAAATCGGCAATAAAGAAAAAGTGTAAATAAAATCCCTTTAAAATGTCTTTGGCTCAATCTCTTCTGCTTCAAAAATAAATAAAGGTTTAGCTGAAGAAGCGGTGAAATATTAGTATTGCACAACTTCAGAGATTAGCCAATGACTGCGTTGTGGAAAACCGATTCCCCGTGTCCAAAGCTTCGTAAATTCAACACACACCAGGGAGCAACCTCAGCTTAAGCCCTGCCAGGTAACTGCAGAAAAAAAGAACTTACATGACCAGTACATATTTGATTGACATGTTAGTAAAATATTATAATAGTTTTGTTGATAATGTCACAAGTTATTGTACACATCAAATAATATACCAAAATGTGACTCTGTAGGTTGAACAAAAGCTTTTTTTTTTCTTCTTTTTCTTTTTTTTTCATTCACAAATCAATACAAACGGATAAAAACAGGGAAAAAACCCAGCCAGGTCATCTCAACATGCAAGAAAAGAAAAACAGTCTTCACATTGAACAAAAAGAAATCCATGTTGATTGTTGTACAGCTGCAAGGTTGTGAGAAAAGGGAACGGGACATATCCAGCGACATATACTCAAAAATATGTATTGTACAGTCAAATAAGTCCTCTTATAACAGGTGCAACATAAATTCTCCTCTTTGTCAAATCAGCCAGACACCTTCTTTAAAAAAAAAAAAAAAAAAAAGTTACAACAACATGTTGCAACTGCCAACCGGGTTGCTGTTGTCCATTTCTAGAATTATCATTATGATCATAATTTTTTGTGAATTTGCATAATTAAAAAGGTCATACCTCTTCTTTGAACAGCTTCTACAAAATTGAGGCGCTCCCAAAGTTCTTGTTTGTAAATACCTAGAAAATGCATATTTACAAGTATGTGTTGTTCTCTGCTGAGTCAAAAAATCTGGACCTTTGAACTACAATGTCAAAACTTAAGAAATAAAACCGTAGCTCGTGTGAGGCTCTCCGCTGAGCTGACTGTTCAAAACACATCTAAGTCGTTTCACTGTGGGGTATTAGACACTTTAAGAGATTTAATAGTGGCTAACTACTAACTAGCATATGAAAGCCATGACGCAGCGGAATGATTTTATTACAATTAGACCAATTAGCAGATAGGGCAGTGGCGTTGTAACAATTCATGAATTACATGTAACAGGACCAAGCACTGGATGACGGTTTCCAGTATTGCTTTTGTAATAAAGAGGAAAAAAAAAAACATAATATAGATAATACAGATACACTGGATCGCCATCTTTTTTTATATTTTACCTGCATGGGATTCAAATCGTCACACCATCAGGATTTCAGCAGTGAAATTCATGTGCATGTTGCCGTGTGGCCCGTGCGTGTCAACCAACAATGAGCAGCTCTCCGACTTCCGAGTTCAAACATGAGTGGGTCCTGCGTTAAGTTCATTGTGTGTTCTGGTGACGTGAATGTACGTGGCTGGAGCAGACAAAAGGCGTGGACAGAGCTTTTTCAGTTAAATTAAAGGGAATGAGATCCATCTACCGCTGCAATGTCACTGTATCAGTCAGACCATCCTAAAACAAACGTGGATTGTTAAATTCTCTGAATGACCACAAACAACTCCTACAACATTACCAGTTCATTCTTCCTATACAGAGACACACTTTGAGTCAGACCTTTTTGAACAGCTCAGTTATTTGCACTATTTTGGTTAAACCTCAAGCCTACTTTTAGTGGAAAATGATCTCTGTTTTTGCTGCAACAGTGAGCAAATCTCAGCTCAGGAAAGAGATGAGAAGTTATTTTTCAATGTAAGGTTCATATTACTTAAGGATTAAAAGATTGTCATACAGAGAAAATGGGAAGCATCTTTGGGCAATCCATCTCACACATAAAAGGCATCTAGAAAGTGTGAAAATCTCTCACTGCAAAGCATCTGTACAATACAGCTGTCAAAATAATACTCAGGATGCTGTTTGCAGCAATGTAAGACAATATCCATATTCAAATTTCAAGATATACAGTATTTTCTACAGTCAATATACTTAAGATTTAACCAAGTGCGAATGTATTGTGTTCAAAAATGTTTGACTGGCAGTGTAGATCACGCCCTCAAATTTCAACTTATCATGACATGCCACTCTGACCTCACCGCTGTCTTTCACTTTCAAAAACCTACTGCAACCTCGACCCCAAAAAAACAGAAAAGAAAAAAAGCCAAAAAAAACCAACAAAAAAACCACAACCATTCATATCTCCAGTAGTAACTGAAACAATTTCCCTAGTCAAGATTTCACCCCACTCGACACGGGCTGAGAAGTAACTCTGTCTCAAGTTAGACATGAATTGAAACCAAAATTTAAAAAAAAATAAACAAAACAGGAATAAATGAAATAAAATGACAGCATCTGCTACAAGTGAAGCATTTGGGGGGTAAACTTATCACAGAAAGCAATGCCTGGTGTTTTCTGATCCTTGAGGCAAACTAAAGGAGGAATGACATGGTTGTTGCTATTTTGATATTTTCACACGGTATCTGTTGTCGCTCATGATGCACTGGTGAAAAGTAAAATATGCCATCTATGTTTGTATCATTATTTTTCGGTAAATAATCACGTTAACTACTAAATCACTGAGGATGATTCCCAGGTACAGTTATCTAAGAAGTAAGGATCAGAAGCCAACAAAAAGAAAAGAATTCATAATGCAAATGCTAGCATGGTACAGGAATTTAAGGACATGTCTGTGGCATACAATTCAGTCTTTTATTTTCTTTATATGTACAGATTAGAGGAAAATTATCTACTTCTATACACTGTTCCATGTAGTTTCTGTGTCAGTTGACCACTTAGCTTTCGTCCATTACCACAACTACAGTAGTCTGAAAATCGAGACGCAACGTCCACTCAAAACTGAGGAATACAAAATGATAAAACTTCAACATACTTATTTAGTAACCAACAAAACCAACTTCAGTAAGGAAAAATAAGCACGTAGCTAGGTGGTCAACCAAGTCTCGCCTTTTTTTATTAATTTTTTATAACTTTTTTTTTAGCATTACGTACATATACAAGTGTCGATAATATAAGTATATATTCATATATACATAATGAGTATGTATATATACCAGTAATGCATTCATTATATATACTTATTTTCTTCACAGATATGTGAAAAAGGAGAAAAGATGACTTACAAATAAAAAGTTAAAATGAAACAAAAGGCATAAAACAAACCTACTGATAGAAACAATTTGTAAATGCACTTTATTTTTTTTGTTTTTAGAAAGTTTTGCCTTTTTTGTTTAGTTTTTTCTTTTTTCCTTTTTTTTTTAGAATCACTTATTTAATGTGGGAGAGGTGACACTCATTTAAAATAGGAATAGTACCCATTGCTACCGTTTGAACTTCCTATACTCAGCTCTTGGAGGAGGGAGAGAGGGTCGCTGTTCTTTTTGACCTGTTCGGGGCGAACAGCTCGGGGCTTGGGTGGAGCGCGGAGGGCGCTCGCATAGGACATGGTGGGTGGTTTGCTTAAATTTGGAGCCCCCTGGCTGGGCTCTGTGGGAACCTGTGGTGGTGGCGGCGGCGGCGGCTGCTGCTGCTGCTGCTGCTGCTGCTGCTGCTTGTTATTGGGCATGAGAGGAGGAAACTGTCCAAGGTGCTGAAGGGAGTTGAGTGAGTGTGGGTGCGTCTGCTGCGCTGCTGAGGCCTCAGCCTTCACCTGCTCCTCCGTCTGACGAAGGGCCTTAGTTGCTGTTCATGGAAAGGTGCAGCACAATGGTGAATGAGACTTGGGCGAAACATTTACTACGGAGAGCACACAGCTATGACTTCAAACTACAATGACGCAAGTGGAACGATCGTAACACATCTCTGGCGATACCTACCCAGAATTTCCCGGTGCTGAGCGAGTGTGCCGGCTCCGTTACATGGAATGTTCTGGAACGGGCCGGGACCCCCACCATTACTTGGCCAGGGGTCGTGTGAGGGGTAAACGTAGTGGGCATGTGGGTGTTGATGATGCTGTATGTGCGGATGGGGGTGTTCCTGGGGGTCTGATGTACAGGGCTGGGGCTGCTGGGGCAGGGCATTGTGGGTGTTGGCTGGAGGCGGTTCATCTGGGTAGCTGGAGGAGATGCGGCGCTGATAGAGAGGCCGACCCGGACCCCTGGGCTCATACTGTAAAGATGGATAATGAAGAGAGCAGGTAAAAAATGAGCTATTTAGTCAGACGGGAAGTTAGGCAATACAGGGAGGCATTTGCGTGTCTATTCAGTTTTGTCATGGCCGATTGGCCGGGTTATGACAAACTGCTTTGGAATGATAAAAGTACCACAGAGTTAACAGTTGTATATTTTAATCAAATCATACTTGCTACTATTAGAAAAAAAATATTCCTTTTAACTTTAAATTTGTTATTTAGTTAGTAAACTCGTACATGTAATCCATCTTCTCCGTGTAATACAGCATTTGTGCTGCAATTCTTAATATTCATTCTGCATCTCTATCGAATTTGGGTGAATCAAGTCCCTTATTATCCACATTTGCCTGCTAGCACTGATTTTATATGAACACTTTGAAATCTCCGCCCATTGCAAGATATGAGGCTAAATATATTTGAGAAAAGCCCGATTGGACTAATCACATTATGTTACTTAAAATTTGTAAGTACCCCCCAATAAGGAGACAAATTTAACAAGACGTATGCAACTGATCCCTGATTTATCAGGTTCCCGGTGTGGGAGTGAGAAAGGGCAATAACACAAGCTCTTTCTGTAATGCATTTTGACACAGGCACGTGCATATGAACATAAAGTTCTGGGGATAAAAACGCCCACAATTCTCACTCACTTTTGCAGGGAATGCTCTGTGTGATTTACGACAGGGCTTTGTTCAGTCAAGCACACAGACAATGTAAGACGGCTGATGAATTATAATAAATAGAGGTAAATACAGTAGATACTGCATCTTTTAACTGTATAATGAGGTGTTAGTCTACCAGTTGAGGCTCACTGATTTAATAAATCACAGTGATGCTGAGCCAAATAAATGAATAATCATTACCTCGTCTACATTGTGAAGGACTGTGGCTGCTGATGTTCTGGGGGACAGTGGGTGGTAGGCCTCCTGGTCTGGACCTTGACTTTGTTGGTGTTGCTGCTGTTGTTGTTGTTGTTGCTGCTGCTGCTGCTGTTGCTGCTGCTGCTGCTGTTGATGTTGTTGTTGCTGTTGTTGTTGTTGTTGTTGCTGCTGCTGCTGCTGCTGCTGGTGCTGATGGTGAAGTTGCATCAGGTGGACTTGCTCCTGCCTGCTGGGGTGAGTCATGATGGGCAGTCCATAAGGAAGGCCGTGGCCCTGGTTCCCTAGCAGGTGGTTCTGCTGTGGTGGGCTCACTGAAGCGGCTCCGCTGTGGGACCACTGGGCCTCTTGCAAAAGGTATTTGACCTGGGAGGGAGGGGGGCTGGAAGAGTGAGCTGGTGGCTGATGTGGGTAGTTACCAGCATTGTACAGGGGGTTCCCCGGGTGCTGTTGCTGCAGAGCTGGGTTGTTGAGAAGGTTGTCGTTAAGAAGGTCGCGCCCGGCGTCATGGGAGTAAGGTCCTGATGGGAAAGGGCCAGCATGATTGGAGGAGGTGGCTAGGGAAGCGGTAGGGTCACCTGAGGCACGGGACTGGGACTGCCGGTACTGGAGGAGACGAGACTGAGGTGGGGGCTGCATCTCAGCTGCTTCCCTGGGTTCAGGCTGTTCCTGTGGGGGCATCTCTCTCAAAAGGCCTGGGTACCTGGAAACAAGAACAAACCTTTGGCATTAAGTTACCAGACCATCACAAATGGCTAAGAATGCAAACAGCTGTGTAAGTCTAACCTGGTGTAAGGTGGTCCAGCAGAGGCAGAAGAAACAGCTTCATCCTCCAAATTGGCACCAAGGCCCCAATTAGCTGCCCGGAGCAGCTGATGGGGAATGCGAGCCATTCCGGGCTGAGCAAGGTGGGCGAGCTGTTGTGGCAAAGGAAAGGCGACGCTGCCCTGGAGGAACGGGCCCGCTGCTTCGCCCCACTGGCCCAACCTGGCGGCCTGCTGCTGCTGCTGCTGCTGGCTTAGGGCCTCAAGAGCCAATGGACCCTGGAGGTCTGAAAAGGCAACCACTAGATTAGTTTGAGTCACTGCTGTTGTCTTCATGACTTTGTGGGCTACTGAACACAGGGTAGGTGAAAATCTCTTTAAACAGATTCCATGTGAATTAATATCTCGTGGCTACTTCAATACAATTGAAAATAACTGAATTCATCTTTGAAAACCATTTTGTTTGGTGCCATGCAAAGTTAACGTGGTTGTCAAGCCACTCTTCACTACTAAAACCCTGGAGCCCGACATCAGTTGTCACAGTGAAATTCAGGTTGTCGTTCATACGGAACATTTCGGACGCTGAGCGGTTGCAGTGTTCTGAGATGCAGTGAAATCACAGTGTGAACTGAGAGGAAACAGCCTGTTTTCTGAGTCTCCCCTAAAGTGCAATAATGTGGCGGCAGCTGCCAAACTAAGGAGGGCAGGATGAGCAGGGCGAGTCCTTTGCTGCACCTATACCTCATTGGTAACTGTGAGAAGAGCGCTACAGTGGATCCATCAGAAAACGAGGAGCTGGCAGTAGGACACACAGGACCGCAGATGCAAATAAACATAAAGATTTTGAAGGCCTGCACATCCAAAGACTCACAGAAGGTTTACATGTGTCTATGCCGATGTTTCAGCCTTAAAATGGACCTTGAAGCCACATGCTCAAATTTAATTTAATATGAAGAAGCTTCATCATTAAATCAATTCATCTTACAGCTAAAGAGCTTTCATTTGCAAATTCCTATGAGGAAGAGCATCATTCAGATTCTGAAATAATTAAAACCAAAAGGAAGAGAAGTGAAAAAAGCACCCTAAACAAGGGGCATTACTTTGACTCTCATTGCTGCCTTTTAAGTTGATGTAATGTGCTATGTAATCGAGCTTTAATCCAATCTACTTGAATCAATACCATAGCAAATTAATGACTTCACTGGGGGAGCAAACATTGCTTGGACAGTGTAATAAACAACACTAGCTTTATTCCCGTAGACCAAACACCGAGTGGTAACATGGGCAAACATCAAAGTGCAGATGCATCTGGACTGACTTGTAAGTGTGTGGAAAGGCGGCTTCTAATTAGCCTCTACGAAAACAAAAAGACAAACTAAGCCGGATCGACTTGTCCAGAATTCTGAAATACTGAATGCCTTTTTTAAAAACTTATTCATTAATTTTGCAATCAATAAAACAGAGAGAAACATCAAAGATCCCCCCCCAACGGTGCAGCGCTGCTACAAAGAGGCTGCATAACAGAAAAATAAAGTGTTGGTGAAAAACCAAAGAACAACTTCCAACTAGTGAAGCTGGCAGAGCAACAAGCAGCCCCCCTCTTCAGATTCCTTTCTACAACACACTTGATGCCGATTAATTCTATTCATCAACAAACTAAAAGTAAATTAGTCACTGACAAAAGCGGATAATGAATAGTTTAACAAAAAAGCAAACAATTATAGTGCGGCACTCACCCAGACCGTCTCCCAGGCTGCCATCCTGTCCGTCCTCCCCAAAGCTATTGACTCTGTTATGCTGCGTCAGGCCTGGGTGGTGGCCTCCTGGGTGGCCCATTGGAGTCCTAATGGAGCTACTCATCTCGTCCACCCCGCCAGACTCGGGCCCATCCAAAATGGGAGACTGCACGGCCCTGTGAGGGGGTATGGGGCCACTGAAGAAGGAAGCGTTGTGGCTACCCCCAGCGTAGGCAGGACTGAGTTGCTGCTGCTGCTGCTGACTCTGCTGCGCCATCCCTGGGTGCTGAGGCTGGCTGACCCGATAGGGGAGCCTGGAGACTGGATACTGTGGGGGGAAGGGTCTTCCGCTGGCAGGATGTGGAGGAAAAGCTGGGTTGGGTGGTGCAAGGTGGTAGTTGAGGGGTCTCTGGGCAGCTGAGGGGTCTTTTCGATGGAGCAGCGCATTGGGAAATCCAACCAGCCCGTCTGTCTGTGGGTCCAGACTTCGACTTTGGCCTGTGTCTAAATCTCCCTGGACCAAAAATTAAAACAACATCAACCCAATAACCATTAGCAAAAACAAATAATAGTTGGCCAATTAGGTTGTCACCGCCAAATCACAAAGCTACTCCATGCGTTTCAGCTTTGGTAATGTAAATCTATACAAAAGAAATAAATTACATCTAGCTGAAAAATAAAAACACATAAATGTCAATGACTTGCCTGTTTTTCCTTCATGTCGGCAGTTTTCCTCTCTGGCGTCTGAAGACGGTTCTGTTCGGACTTTGGACATCCTTCTAATTTACCTGAGAAAACCAGTGACAAACTTCAGACCTATTGGGGATTCTCAACAGTCACTTCTTATGGTGTAACATTAGGGTAATGTGCTATGGGGGGGTGGCTTGATGCAGAAATGAAAGTCAAGGCACACCATTTCTGATGGGGTCTGCCTGTAGCTCCTTGTCCGGGCTGGGCTGGCCCATGCCCAGAGGAGAGGGGTGGGCCACTCCACTGTAAGGGATGGGGGAGCCTCGATTCTGGGCCTGCAACAGATTGAAGTTGTAGGCCATGGCGGCAGGGTGGCTCATGATGCGAGGGTCCACAGCAAAGCGATTCTGGTAGCCTGGCCAAGGCAGCTAGGGAAAACAACAACAACACACATTATTGGTCAGTGCACCGTGACAGAACACAGGGAGGTAAACATTACAGATGGCACTAATCGATGGTGGTGCATTTGCAAAATTTATGCCGCTTAATTCTCCACACAATGCTGCACAAGTAACACACGCTTCACACAGAAGTGAGCTACGTGGTAACAGTAAGCCTCAATGCATTTGGATAAGATTACTCACATAAATGCAGTACATACAATATATTCAATGTGAGAAACTCACAGTGAGGAAAGAAAAAACAAACAAACAAATGTTCACACAGAAGAGGAGCTATTCAAATATTTGTTCTGCAAGAGCAAACCTGTGAAATTATTTTTCACGCTGCCACTTTTTTATGCCATGACCTTGCTGGCAAATAAAGGCTTTTGTTTTTACATATTCTAGTGCAGTACCAGAAAAACAACTAATAACAAATGCCAAACAAATACAGCAACTGCTCGATATTAATAACCTGAGCTGGAAACTTAGTTTGAGGGGGAAAAAAAGGATATCGTAGGGGCAATTGTACGCTTGTGCCGATTTTTCTTTTATACAGGCACAGTTTGACAGGATCATTTGAAGCAGTTAAATATATTACTTTGGCATTTGATGCAGATTGGCTCACACTTGAATATTTATCTGCCCGAATGTTTCCAGAAGCAGAGGACTTACAGGCAGGGGCATGGACATGACCATGTTTCCACCATACACGGCTGGAACGTAGAGGATACTGGCGCCCGTGTGAGGATCTATTCTCTGCACAGGACTGGGTGACTTGCCCATGCCAGCTGTTGTGCCACCCAAGGGTGGTGTGAACGCCCGAATCGGGTTTCCCATCAGCACGGCTGGGTTGGGTTGGACTGCAACGAGAGAAGGTGGTAAGATAACACGAGTAAAAGCAAATGGTTCCTTAACCCTAATGTGATGACACTGATCGTTGGCAGGACACAAGCTCAAGGCATCTAATTATTCCTAGCCTGGAAAATCTTAGACAGTACACTGTGGAATTTGATAGGAGAGGAAAGTGAAATATAAAACGCTGACAGAAAGATCTGCACAGATTTGGCTGATAATGTGCACTTGTAAGCGGCTGAAGCAAACTGATTGTGTTCCTCTGGTGAACATCATATGAACAACTCCTCGCTGTGTTCAGAGCCGCATCGCCCTGGTGGCTCCGGCTGCCTCGGGCCTTCACGCATCCATCTGGGCCACTGCATTAGACTGGCTCATATCAAGCTGTCAAGACGTGTTTTTGTATGTGTAGGAAGCCAGTAAAAAGGAAACCATGGAAACTCTGCTCTGTTGGACCACGATATTAAAAGACTAAGTGGGACCGACACTTAGGACAGAAGTGCAATGATGATGGAGGTCTTTATACATGATTATGTGTAAAAAATAGTTACTGCAACTGTAATTTTTCAGGCCGAGATATTAGCCTCTTATGCCAGACACATATTTAACATTGAATAAGAGAAAACATTTAAAATTTAAACAAAAATAAGGACAAAAACCACGTATGACACCACTATTACTGTATATAAATAGCCAACAGGGGTAGTTTGCTACACTCACCATATCCTTCAGGTGGCAGGTGCTCTGTGTGGTTTGCATGTTTTCCCTGTAAGACAAACGTTACAACATTAGAAAGTCGTGAAGGAAGACAACAAGTCCAAACAGAGAGGAAAGATAATGTCAGCGAGGGGGTGGGGCGTGGACAAACGTGGGGCAAAAGCACGAGTCTGGCAACCGTAACGAAATATAGCAAGTGGGCATACGGCGGTTGCACTGTGGCCCTGACTGTCCCACATCTGTCACAACAGCTACAGGAGCAACATCTCAGCAGGGATGGGGGGGAGGCGGGAGTTAAGCTGGCCATCTGAGCACAGCGTAGTGAAGCCATGATATTAATGTGGGATGCAGGCGTCTTCTGCTCTTAAAGAATAAGCTTCAGTGACGCGCCTGGTTTCGTTGCAGATGAGCTGCAGCGAGCTGCATCTGCAGTCGTCGAAATCAAAACGTTAGAGGTGAGCCACGCGCAATCGCGCACTGTGTGTTCACGCAGAATCAACGTAAAGTGGCTCTAGCATTTATGAGCAAAACGAGACCAATAGCCTGACTACACTTAAACCACTTTGTGCGCTAAAAACGTTGTTAAAGTCAGTCTTTTTAGAACGCAGGGATTTTATACTGACGAGGTCTCTCGTAAAAGATTTTTTTTTTTTTTAACCCTCAATGGAAATTCCTGGTAAAATACAGAAAAATAACACGAATAGAGCAAATAAAATACATCAAATGGCCAATACCGTTACGTGCAGTGTTTTGTGCCAGCTGAGCTCTGAGTTACTGCAGGGGAAGCAGCTTCACTTGGCTGCTATTCTGGGGCGTAATATTAACTGAGCAATGACTGCCACGCCCGACTCAAACTGGTGCCTACAGACTAGTCATTTTGCCCTAAGAATACAGTAAGTAAGATGCTGTAAAATTTAAGTATGAGTTGAATAGTGGACCCCAGAGGATGTTTGTTGAACATTCGTCGCAGGGATCTGGTGACAATGAAAGGGACTGCTTACTAGATCTTGAAAATAATGTGACTGTAGACCAGCTGTCAGACAGGGTTCTAGGGTGTTTGTAATGTTGCATTATCCAAGTATTTTTTTCCCCATCTAAGCTAAAAGACAAACAAGAACAAAAAGGGAGACCATGGCCCCAGTTTATTTCCTTTGTGTGCACCAGTGTTAGTTTGCTTCTCAACGGCACACTCCACCTGTCAGTCAAGCCATGATGTGCTGTGCCGTGGAGGGGAATCTGACGTTGTAGGATTTGGAGAGAAAATAGATTGTGTTCAAAATGAAGTCAGACAACTTTGACTCGATACCAGAGATGTCTGTTGTTCCTGATTCTGATTCCCTAACAATATTGCTTTAAGAAAATAATTCAAAACAATAAACTGGCTCTTGTAAATCCTCTTCCCCCAATTAAAACGAGCAGATGAAAACTACAAAAAAAAGCCTGTTAACATGGGACATATTTTACCACAAGCTTCACAGTCTTGCACGCTTTACACCAAAACACCATCTGTGTCAGGAGGGAGCGTCTCAACATGAAATCAACTGAAGCGTATATTTCTGCTAAAATGGATGTCCAGCAATGAAAATGTTACATGCTTTCTGCTTTAACTGCAACTGCAAAGTGCATCTCACTCTTCTCTGCCTCCAGACATTTGTTTCGATGGTTTATCACTTTGAATCACAGCTGATGATTATTATCAGCAGGGAAAAAAAGTACATTGTCTACAAATTGATTTTTTTTTTTTTTTTTTACATTTTCTGTGCAACACTACAATAACTGAACCAGGTTATTTAGAATTATATACTGCTATAATGAGGTAGTGGTGCATTATTGATTGGTGGCATTCAGCATCAAGGCAGGTTTTATCAGAAGCTATGGTGGGACAGTTTTGATAAGTCTGGGAAATAATCTATTATTAAATGACATTTGTCTTTTTGTCTGTATACCACAGTGTGGGGCATCCACCATGTAAGGACGCGCCAAGAATGGTCTGACCTTTAAATTAGCAACATGCCGTATATGCTGGGGGAAACATTATATTGCATACTGCATACGCAGTGTCTGTACTGTAGCTCACAACCACACAGCACACACATAGCATGACTGTGTGGAGGGAGAGCGAGCGGAAGTGTGTGTGTGTGTGTCTCTCTCAAGTCAGCTGACGCTGCGGAGCTACAGCTCATTAGGCCCAGTGGGTGATGGCAGCAGGTTGGCAGCTGTGGTGATTTCGTTAACCTTTACCTCAGGGCAGGAGGCAGGACAGACACACAAAGACATTTCAGCCCGAGCTAAACAATTAGACAACACACCCTTCCGCCAACCCGTGACGTCAATTCCCTACCTTTGTTATTTTTCTGGGGCCGAAATGGATGTAGCATGAATTAATTTCCTGCGGTGAAAACTAAACCGAGTCATCTTAATGGATGTGTGCTTTGTGCCGGCGCTTGCCAAGCTTTTATCACTGTTCCTCTGTAAGAAGAAGAAGCACTCCTTCTTTTATTTATCTCCGTTTGCCATTTCCACAAACCAGTGTAAGTGTTTACCCAATATTTTCTATTAAGACAGAAAACCCCACAATATCAGAGCTTCTCAAAACATCCTGCACACCACCTTTTTTTCCTCCTTTCATTTCTGCCTCCCTGCCGTCTTACCGCTCTCTTTACAACACTGATAAATCGTTTTAAGTCAAGAAAATAAAAGACATAAACCTTAACTACATGCTGTTGCTGTTTGATTTTTCTTTTATTCTTTTCATATTTCTGCAGGGTCAGGATTTTAAATGCAGAAACTGAAATTACAAAAGTGGATCGAGACAGTTATTCCTTCCACTTTGCCCTCCTCCCTGAGAAAAGCTTTACCTTCGGTGGTGACTGCTGCTGCTGCTGCTGCTGCTGCTGTGGACCCTGCTTGTTGGAGGCGGGCTGTGCGTGCTGAGGATGCGGATGATGGTGGGGGTGGAGGGCCTGCGAAGAGGGGTGGTGCCCTTGCATGGGTCGGAGGGCGCGGGGGATGAACTCTGGGGCCAGTGGGTTGAGGACGTAGGTCTTCTTGAGCTCCAGGGCCTCCAGCTGAGCCTTGATCTGCTCAAAGGTGATGCCATGTAAACTCGAGTTTCCGTGGCAGATGGAGATGAAATGCTCCCAGAATTTTCTGGTAAGTGGGGGGGGGAAAGGGGGGCAACAACAGACGGAGAGAAGTTTTACTTCAAGTCTGAATTGAGTGTTTTATGGATCATCTTGTTGAATTTTTCCTGCTGGCAGTGTAACAAATTTCTGCTTAGGGGCTGACAATAAAAGATGAAGTCTGTTAGATTCGCACTTTGAAAAAACAGGTGTAAAGAAAAGAGGGGGGGGATGAGCAAAAAGATGAAGCACACCAAAGGGAAATAACATCAAAGCTGGGAGGTAAATCGCTGCCTCGTAGAGCGGCAGGAACGCGAGAACGAGAGTAAGACCAAAACAATAATCTCTCAGCTGACTATCCGCAAATGAGCCGTCAGCTTTTATGAATACAACCATGAGAACCGTTAAATCATTCTCACCAAAACTAGATTCATGAGAATTTACACTAACAGGGAAACTCATTTTTGTATTATATAGAGTATTGGTCCTCATGCAGGGTTGGGCGGAGCCCCACGATATTTGTGGTGTGCTAATCTGATCATTTGGCATGACAGATAATCGCGACTGCATGCTACGTTCTTTTAGCTGCAAAAACGTGCAGTTACAAACATTCGGTTGCAGAGGCACAGGTCGTTCGCATGTCAACAGCACAATGTCCAGAGCATCGGCTGTTTCGCCCAGGATTAACGCTTCCTTCAGCTACTTCGCTGACCCAGACCTTTTGCTCCTGGGAGGTGGTTCAACGTTGGGCAAACAATGCATCCGGTTTGGACGCGTCAGTTTAATTGCTCTGTCGCTGCTGACATTTGCAAACAACCACAACAGCAATGGATCTGACATGTTGCAATGACTAGCGGAGACACAACAGACAGTTGTTATGCAGATCGGGGGGGGGGTGTAGATGGGCAGAAGAGATTCAAATACAGAGAGGGGCTGGTAGCCAGTTGCAACCTTCTCGTGACTCGATGAAACTACAGTTAAAGCATTATGTACTAAAGGCTTTAGTCGAGGGCTTCTTTTTTACCTGCAGCGCCCAACGGAGCACAGTGCTATGGGGTCTCCCACGACCGCAACCAGGGATTGGGCTCTGGTGATGGCGGTGTTGAGTAGCTTGTAATTGGAGAGAAAGCCATAGTCGAGGTCCTCTGTCGAGTCCTCAACCAGCTGTTCTTTGCGCTTGATGGCCGTCTGCTTGTGCTTGCAGGTGTGCCGCGTCCGCACCGTGCTGAGGAACAGCACCCGGAACTGTTTTCCTGCAAAAGTTTTTTTTTTTAATTATTTAATTATTATGACAGTTTGAATGAATATTAATGAAGCTCTGCAATTCACTTTTCCAGTTCACTAATTTAGAAAACACAGGGAAGATTGAGGTTAGTTTCTGGTTGACACATTGAAGCACATGGTTCTCTTACCTAAGAAAGAAGTAAAAAAAACTAAACGCTTGAAAGAACGTCATTTCTCCTTTAACATCCATTTGACATGAGCTGAAACTGAAACCAGCTCTTAAGCTAGTTGTGTTGTACTATTGTTGCAGTGGAAGGAGTAAAATAAAAAAGGGGGCTTGTATATAATTTTATCTTCTTATGACTGCAGAGATATTAATGTTTGAGGTTTGATTTCTAAAACCTAACTTGAGTACAACTGTCCGCTGTGTGTGTGTGTGTGTGTGTGTGTGTGTGTGTGTGTGTGTACGTTTCCTGTCTTATTAATGAGGGAGTTAATGCCCCGTACAAAGCAGCTGGATGCAATAAGCGGAAGCTGCATGGGACTGAGGCTGATGCAGCCCGTACTCCTCTGACTGGAGTTGATGATCTGAGGGTCGGTATGACCACTGATAGCTGCAGTGGAATGTAGTAGGGATTTGTCTTTACGGTAATGGAGTTCTCAGCAACTGCATTTTTACCTTGGAGAAACCAAAGTCATCCCACTCGGAAAAGTGCGAGACCAGCTTCACGGATAAATATTAATGAGACTTTTGGGGATTTGATTGTCTGTAGCTTCCCCTGTTTTTGAACGTCTTGACTATTGCTGCTTTCTTCCAAATTTCATTTCCCATCCTTTGAAAAATTTGGATTAACACCATCGGCTTAACAAATGAAGAAGTCTTAATCTAGGTTTTTCTAAATTGTGCTTGCAAAAGACAACAAGGCAATTTAAATCATCTACATACTGCTACATTTTTGTCACTCTGATAATTAAACTCATTTTTCATGAGTTGAAAAAGTACTAAGTAAAAGGCTAATTTCTCTCAAATTTTGTTTAACTTTTTTTTTTTTTTTTTTATCCATGTTAGTGAGCACTTGTCCTTTACCAAGATAATTCATTCCCCCCGACAGGTGCGACATATCCAGACGCTGATTACACGGCATGATTACTGCACAAGTGTGGAAGTTTGGGCTGGTCACAATTATAGGCGGGGAGGCGGGGGGGTCTGCAGCGGACATGCTGATTGCAGGAATGTCAAATATCTGCAGAACTGAATATCCAACATTCAACCATCAAAGAAGATACTTCCAAAAGTTTGACAGACCAGTGTCCGCATGCCAGCCGACCATCTCTGGCATTTTTCACGTTATCTACGCAAATGACACGTTAGACTTTGGTCAAATCTTCTGTGAGATATTTTCACTGTGAGAAAATATCCGCATCACGAGCTACAGCTTTGAAGTCAGTGCGTTTTGTTTGAGGTGTTGCTTTGCCTGCTTTCTTCCTCTGTTAGAACTGCAGCCTTTACGTCGCCATGGTAACCTTTGAGCGCGCGCGCACACAGCTGATTCTGATCAGTTGATTAGGCGACACCTCATACAACTACAACTGCTTCTTCGTACAGACTCAAGGCCACGGTTTCGCTTCCGGGGCAGCGATCCCACTGAAATTGCATTTTCTAGTTTTTTTGGCGTTCCTCACCTTGGACGTTGAGCACTCTCTCCACGCTGACCTCGTGCATTCTCTTCTTCCGGAGCTCGGCACGAATGCGGAACACCTGGTCGGCGTACGGCGACACCACTCCGATGCTGCCCTCGTCCAGCTTCCCCCAGGCCACTGGCCACTTCTTGCGCAGCTCCTCCACCCGCTCCACAATCTCAAACACCTGAGGGGAAGGAGGAGAGACAGCAGAAAGAACTCAGAACTTGGGGCGTTAACCTGTAAACTGGATGAGGTGAGACTCAAACCAACGTTCTTCCAATTAGGGGATGACTAACTACCTCCTGAGCCGCAGCCACCCCCAAAACAGTGGAACACTGTTAAGCTGCTGTGTTGCACTATGGCAAAGTGCAAAGTCAACCCATGACACAGGAAGCTACGGCTTGCTGAAAGTAAACATGTTGTGAAACGCTTCATGTTTTATTCCAGCCTAGTTTCAAATAGTTTATTTTTTTATTGCCTGACCAATACAACCATATATGCCATATAATCTGACTGGGGAAACTCTGCTTCACTGGCTCTCCAGATTAAGTAATTACGTTAGTTTTTAAAAAATTCGGCATTCTGCAAACAATCACATGATTTATCTACAGCAGTGTGTCAACCTCCGTGAAGCCTAAAATTGCTCAGATTTCGATGAGACTGTCCAACAGAGTTGAACGCACACTGATGTTACTTCATCTCTGCCAAATGCATCACAATCCTAGCGGCAAGGTGGACGACATCGCTTCATGGTCACGCATTCCTGCAGGTGTGCTGTATGACGTGCACCGTTCGAGTCCCATCTGAGCTCTGTGTTAACATCAGCCCTGGCATTAGGTATTAAAGCAAGAACTGGTATTATCCTATCGGTTTTTTTTGTCACGAGCTTGATTCATATTCCCGTTCGGAGCCGTGGCACGCTGCAGGAGGCTTTGAACTGTCAAGGAAACAATGTCTTCTGCTTAAAGCTAAGCCCATCAAAGACACATGCACGGGACAAACGGACACGCTTTCGTCAATGCACTCTAATAACGCAAGATTATGATAATGTTGTTAATGGTTTGACAGGAGTGCGGTGTCAGAGAGATGGGTGGTAATTCAGTTGGCACTGCTGACAGTTTGAGAGCGAAATCAAGAAGCGTCCATTTTTTTTTTTTTTTTTTTTTTTAATTGGCTAGAATATGTCAGTAGAAAGTCAGGGGTCAGACACGGTGAATGACCAAAACCACGTCGGCCCACAGAGGGACCGACACAAAGGCTACGGCTGCCAGTGAATCACGAGTGTCGAATTTAGCTCTTGGCTCCTCTCCTAATTAAGTTTATGGGTTTCATCATTAATTACGATTGGAAGACAACAGGCATTCCTGTTTATGGTGATGAGCTGAGGTAAACAGAGCGGATCAGTCGCAGATATTCATTCTGCCTTTGAATACAGTCAACCAAACCCATGGAAATTATCTAAATTAAATTTCATTTCATCATAATCAAATCCATGAATAATTTACATCCAACTGAAGTCTCCAGCCTAAAAACCATCCCTAATTTGAAAGTTACAAAGGAAGCTTTAAGACTATGATACAATACACCTTAATATCAAACAGGTTAGCTTCTTTTTTTGTCCTCATACGATGTGTGTTTGTGTTTAACTGAGGGTAGAAATCATACTTTGTAACTGCAATTCTTCTGACCCATACCTCAGCGTTGTTGTAGTAGGCAGTGCTGTTCTTCTCCTGGACGTCTTCTCCTCTGGCTGTGAAGAAGGTCAGAGGGTAGAAGTCCTTATGGGAGGGCTGCTTCCCACTCGCCATTAACTTCCCGTCATAAAATAACTCTGATGTGTAGCTGCGGGAAGAGGAAGGGGTACGAGAAAGGGACTTTAAATATGAGAACCGTGGGTGCTGACTGACACTTAAAGCCAAAGAAAAGTGATCGCGTTTAAGAGATGGGCGACTCTCTGTCCTGAACATCATTTTTCACACAAACGCAGCCTGCTGTTGCTGGATGCAATTCGTGTGTAACTGGTAGACCAAATGCAATACCTGAAAAATGTTAAATTTCCCACTTCAAGTATTTTTTTTTCCTTTTTCTTTTGGTGCTCTCCTACCCCCTTCCTTTGGATCTGATACAAATTCTGGAATTCTTAGCTTATATTTCATCTTCTCATATATTATATTTCATCTTCTGTAGGAACACAGCCTTCATAACCCCACTTTCCTGTCGAGACAACCCATGCCTGTCAACTCGCCACCTCCACTGCCCCCCCTCGCCTTTTCTTCTGACCCCTTCCTCCCACCACCTCATCTGTCTGTAGTATCTAATCTTCCCCGCACCTCGTCGTCACGGCAGCGTTCAGGGCTCACACCTACTTGATGATAGCTTCGTGGGAGCGGTAGTTCTCGCACAGGAGGATCCGACAGGGGAATTCTGGGGGGTAGTGCTCATACAGTCGGTCCAGCAGCGACACGTGCAAGTTGCGCTCCCGCGCGAACTCACTGTACACGAACGGACTGAGCTGCAAAACGAGGAACAGAGGAAGGCAAAAAAAAGAGAGAGAAAAAAAGTTGGTTTCAAACCATCGCCGTCACAGGTGTTTGCTCACTCTCTCACAAAGCGGTGTCCATTCGGTTCTTACTCCATGGCGGCCTGCAACCTCTTCCATCTTGATGCCATTAGACAGACCTCCAGTCACAGTGATTACAGTGGAATTTGCGCGCAGCGATCTGACAGCGGTTTAAAAACATGCCAAATTCAATTTGGCTTGGAGTGTACGTGCGCTTGCCAGTCTTAGGTACAGATTTGCTCCGATATGACAAGCCGCAGCAGAAGAGCGCTTAACTGTCTGATACCAAACCACAGGTAGAATTTGATTCCGCTTCTCTTGGAGGCAATCTCACAAGGGTGAGTGTGTAAGCAAATCGAGAATAAATCAATTTACTCAAAGTATTCGAGACATTTGCGGGTTTATTTTCCTCTGGTTCAGCAGTAATGGGTCTGATTTGTGATTCTCTACCCAACGCGCTTTCGCTCAAAAGAAGACCCCGTCTCAACAAATGACAAATGATTCAAAAGGAGCGTACACATTTTCAAAGCTTGCACACACCCACGCAGACCCATTTACCGTTTTCTCTTTTGGCCGCCGCTTTGTACGAGACAGCAGTTTATCTAAGGCCTGAGTCTTAATTCAAGCCTGCCAGTGAGAGAGGGTTTTCTGCCCTAATGAGGCAGTCAATAAGAAAGATAACAATCAATGGAAGCCAAAGGCCTTCATTAACAATTCAGCTGCCTCTTGCACCCCTGAATGGAGGTGACTGCTGTCGTGGGGCGAAAGAGGGATGAGGAAAAATAAAAGGGCAGAGAGAGACATTGATTGAGAAAGAGATAGACGGATACACGGGTGGTCATTTTGTTTAAAATCACTTTTTTTTTCCTCCTTCCCTCCAAGAAATGGCAGAAAAAGATCAAGTAATTTGAGCAATTACTGCATGGCAGACTCTTGCCTCGCCTTCATCCACTGCCTACTCGTAATCCTGAGCGCTGTCCAAAGGCCGGGAGAGGAGGCAGTACGTTCAAGCTCAGAAAGCTTGACTGATGGGAGTTTATATTTGTGTTATCTCGGGCTGAAGTGGTCTCAAGAACCACAGCGCCACGGTGGCTGCTGTTTGTCCTGTTGTATTTGAAGTAGGCAAGAGCGGAGTCTAATCCGCAGCACACCAATGGCGCTACTTTCCGCTGCGACGTTGAATCCCTCGTTCCGAGTGTTCGCCGAGCGGTTTATTTGGGGAGACAAACATCTGACACTAGGAACCCCAGATCCTACAGTACAAATGTATATTATCTGGTGGCTCACAGATAAGCCTGGAAACTTGGCTTTTTTTTTTTGGTCCTCAAAACACAAACTTTAATCAAAACGGATATTTTGCAACAGCCCTTGTTGACACTTGGCACTTACCTGCATGTGGTCCCCAGCCAGCACGATGCGGGTGGTCTTGCTAGCTAGAGCAAAAGGCATGATGGTTTCACACTCCATGGCCTGGGCTGCTTCATCCAGGAGGATATGAGAGAACAACCCTGCCAGAAAAGAAAGGACGCCAACATTAGTTTACTTAGGACATTAAGTGGTTACACTTAAGTACGTGCTCCAAGTACTGTCCAAAAAATGCAGACATCACTCACACTTAAGTATCCTGTTGATAACACACATGAAAACACTCCTTTTTTTTGCTTTTTAGTTAACTGAAGGATGTACCCAAAGTTAACCAAAGTGGACAGGTTACAGCGATACATTTCAACATTGCCTCGAGAGTCAGAGACACTACAGCTTTTCGTTTATCCAAACTGCTCATTCTCAGCAACGACGGCCCTTTTAAACTTCATAAGGAAAACATCTCGGTGCATTTGAAGCTTAAAAGCACAAAGAACTGTCCCCTGTGGACTGTGCCATTCAGTGTTGAATGAGAAATAATTTGACCCTGCTTGGGAGTGACTTTTACCATTATGATTTAGAGAGAATCCCTTTGCAAATTCAGACATAAAACACTGCCATGTTGTCCAAATGAATGGAAATCACGTCAGAGCAAAGCCCATCTAGTTGAATGAATTGATTCTTAAGGAAAACCCGTGCGAGTACTGTTACACTGGCCCAACGTTCACCCGCAGCATTAAGACCCTGTAACTGTCACTGATGTGCTGTCCTTTCACTCACTTCCTTCCTGTCTTTTAACCGGCGCTGCGAACCAAAGGCAGGGCTTTGTGGACGTGTTGAAAGGAACGGAACAGTAGCCTGACGCTGATTTAAAAAGCTCAAACGGTGCTGTGCTCGGCAGCACGAGGGGAGGGGATGAAACGGCATGGCAGATGAGCGCCGGAGCGGGCGGGAGAGCGCGGCTGAATAACAACCAGCAAACAGCCTCTGAAGCCCCAACACCACTTCCACAGGAAAATAAATGCAGATATGAAATGTGACGGCTGGAAATAACAAAATAAACTCCCCGACTGTCAAAAAAAAGTAAACAAACGCCAGAAACACGGGCTGGCGAGAAAAGAGGCGGAGCAGTTTGATTTGAGGCAACATTGCGCTTTAGTATCTGCCTTTGAACAAATGCCTGCAAAACGTATTGATTCCCCCCAACCCCCCACCAAACAGCATACCCTCTGAACTGCGTGCACATCACTGAAGCAGCCTGGTACTGTTCCCCCACTGCCGTCCTGATAAAAAGGTATAAAATCTGTCACAATAGCCCATGTTAGCTGGCCTGTACATATTTGCAGAATGTGCAGAATCAGGGTTTATCCATTAGAGCTGGGGGGGGCATCTCTGGGAAACCTTACAACAGACTAAATACGGTTACACACAAGATAGCTGGTATGGAGAGATTGCCTGATGTCACGGGGGTCAGTCATTCTCAAGACGCCGGGTAAAAAGCATGTTATTATGCAATTTATACGAGGCGGAGGGGCCGCCGGGCGACACAGTATTTCGCTGCGCCGGCAGGAGCATCATTTCACGCGATGCTGGTGACAACGCAGCCAGGAGGACTTCATGCACTGCGGTTGTGCGGAGGGCCAGGCACTTTTGTTGACCTCTCCCATAAATTGCAGGCAACAGGAGCCCCCGCCGCATCCTGCCTACTTGCCGCTTTGCTTCGATTCACGTGGATTCATAAGGGCCAAGTAGCGCTCACAAATGATGTACATGGGTCATTACAAATGGGAACGCTTCCCCAGGCAGAGAAGTAGAGATTAGGGGGGGAGGAGGCGAGAGCGAGGCAGAGACTGTCTTTATGAGCGCCGGGCAGACAAACAGGCAGACACGAAGGACCGCGGCGCTTAATGTTTCACCTGGGACGCAGCTGCCCGCCTTGGGGAGCCTCTCTCTAAACCAGAGGTCCAAATTACATTTCTGTGGATGCTATCTGTCACCGGACCAATAATGGTGTTTAGATTTGGACAAAGCAGTGGTAAGAGAGAGACGGAGGGAGGGATAATGAAGCAGAGGTGAGAGAGATCGGAGGCAGTGATTCGGGAGGTGAGATGACTGTTAAAGGCGGCGCCTTCGCCTTGCACACCCCCACCCCCCTACTTTCTCCCTTTTCACAAAGGTGACTTGGAAAATCTGTGAGCGTTAAATGGTCTGTGCGGCTAACTCCATCTGATAAATCGAGCTTTGTAAAGGTTTGGACGCTCTATCAAATTCTCACAAAACCATTTTCCAGCCCAGACGGTGACATAATTTCTTACATTGTTCTTGGACGTACTTTGCCCCACCCCACCCCACCCCGCCGCACAATGTGAACCCATTATGAGCCGGCTTAATTTTAGGTAACAACATTCCCTTATTGACGACAGTATGAGCAATAGCCTCGGACCTTCATCACCAGGCTGAAAGGTCCAGTAGCCTCCAGACAGATCAATATTCAGCCAAGCACGAGTGCACGTCTGCTTGGAAGTGCAAACACGGCATCATCTTTAAGAGTGCCTGTGTCTCTCCTGTATCTTCATCCTGGCTCATTTATAAATATTTGTTTCCAGAGAGGTTTATTTAAATAATTTCATCTCCTTTTGCTTTAGAAATAATAATTATGTGCGACAGCCATTGTGCGCGATTGCGCTAATGTATTGCGAGCGTCAATCTGGGCCGCACCGTCTGTGATCGGTGTGGTGGTACTGCGGCACGCTTATTAGCAAATTCATGTCGTCATCGCGTGGTTAAGTGCAGTGTCGGCCGGTTTCAGCCCTTCGCCCGTTTGTCTCCTGTTCTGAGTTTTTCTCAAAAACTAAAATAGCAGAAAGTTCCTAAGGGCACACCTTAGGAAACTCTGAAGGTGGCCAGTTCGCCTCATTTGCACGTCTTTAAACTGTGGGGGGGGGAGCCGCGCATCGGCGACGAGCTGCAGGCCCGGGAATTGACTGGAAATGGCATCTAAGAGGTAAGAGTTGCTCAGAGGCAGCCCCGCTGACGGCACAGCAAGTGAGCAGGCAATGAAAGTTCTCGCACAAGTCGAAGCCGAGAAACAAAGCCGCGCACGTACAGTTTCCACACGCCCAATTGCGAATCGAGGCCGTAAAAAAGATGAAGGCCGACAGACCGAACCGAATAGAAAGCGGCTTCGCCATCTTTTTTGCGGGGCGCCTCTGCGTTTGAGTCGGGAGATTTGTTATTGCTGCTCGGTAGACTCGCCGGCTCCCGAAGGCCTCATTTCCTGACGAAGTTCATCACGGCTGAACACCAGGAGAGCAGGAGAGATGAAACGTGCGGATGAGGGCTAATGATGTAAAGTACATTAGAAACAGGCAGATGGCGTTCCCAAGCAACAGACAAAGCCCCCTCCGCTGACACATTAGAGCGGGTTATTAGCCTGCGCTGACAAACTGGTTTGTTTTGCATGTCTTTTACATGGCTTAAATGAGTTCCACCCCTCTCTAAACAGTGTGCCCCTGCCGACCCCGGGTATCGGAGTCATTGGGGACGACTGAGGAACAGGAAACTGAATGCGGCGAAATGTGTCTGCGTATGATCAGGAGTTTAAATATTTTTTACCGTGCCTTACACCATGAGCTGTCTTTGACAGGCCTTGTTAGCCTGTGTTCATTCTTCAAATGGGCTTTGAATGCTGCAGAGGGGTTGCCGCGGTTTTTCCAACTATCCCAATCCCTTTGTGAAATGTTTTTTATTTAGACCTTGACCACTGCAGACACCTGCAGAACCATCTCCTGGAAAAACACGCAACCGGTGAACACTGAAACCGTTCTTAGGAACTCTGTGTATCGTCAGGTCCCAAGTTGAAAAAGGACACGGAGGACACTGAGGTATCAGCTATCCACCAAAGGCATCACTAAGCATCCTTACAATCCTAAAGACTAAACTATCTCCTCATATGTCTCACCGGGCTCCAAGTCAAGCTGGCAGAGGTATTGGGAGGTGCTGAGGGTGACCACCACCACACGGTGCCTGAGGATGTCCTCCCTTGTGGGCATCTGGAAAGTGACCTGTGTGCCGGAGATGAGACAGTACTGCTGGACCACTGGGTGGACCGTCTTCACCCAGCGGTTCCTGAAGTATACCCTGGAGAGGGAGGGAGGGAGAGAGAGAGAGAGAGGATGAAGATCAGAGGAGAGAGGCAGAACCAGAGGAAGGACGAGAGCAGTTCCTTCGGTCGTCCGGTCGCCCCTTTTACGCCTGTTCTGAGAATCTTCACAGCTACTGAGTCAGCACCGTCAAAGCGCTTTTTAAAACAAACATCTCAAAAATGATCTCACCAAGAGGACTGTATATACTGTATGTATATGCATGGTTGCACATGATATTCTATGCACACCAACAGCCAGGGAGGAAAGCTCTCGACTGTCTCCTAGGAACGCTCGTCAGTCCCTTTCCACACCAAATATTCGTACCGGCTCTTTATTCTTGAGTGAGTCCACTCATCCTATAGGAGACGAGAGGAGCTGAGAGAGAGGCTGCAGTGATTACAGAGGAATTCACTGGAACCCGTTGAAATCAGGCTGCCCACTCATGTGAAACAAGCCGTTTGATTGCCCATATGGTCCCTGGACTCGCGCGTGCGGAGACACGCGCCAACATGCGGCTGCCACGTTCGCACGGCCCCGGCTGGTTAAGGCAGACGTCGCTCTCCCGTCCTCTGTGACCTCTGGGGTTGACCGAGATGCGATTAAAAGCCACGGGCGCGGCATCAGAAAGTTGTGTGTATCTTCGACTGTGCGTTTACTGCCTCCAGGTGCGGTTCTTAAAGCAGGAGAGTTACTGAAGTCACGTGTCGGGAGTCCGCCTGATGTCGGCCCGCCGCTGCTGTCGGGCAAAAACGGGCCCGGTCGCTCGTGTATCATTCTCGGGCGCAGGCTTTCCAATAATGCTAATCCAGTTGATGGATACGTGAGTGAGTGCCGTACAGATTCTCTCTGGCAAGGTGAACCTCGGCTAACAGGCAGGCAACAACTTCCAAATAAAAAAAAAAAGATTCAGTTCAACAGAATCTTTTTTTGTAATATTTATTTACTCTATGAAAAAAAAACCTGACCATGTCTTTTATTGCTATGTAACGGGTATGTGTTGAACTCCAAGACAAGGGTGTGCTCGTAGTCCTAAAAGCTGTGTCGGATGTTACACAACGCACACACACACACACACACATACACAAAGCACATATAGTATGTTTCTACAGTTGGCCATCAAGGCCTCTTCAGGCAAGTGCGTTTGCTTACCTGAGAGGTCTGGCGTGCGGATTGCCTCCTTCAACGTAAGGATGAAGGTAGTCCTTAATGTAAAGGTCGGCCGCACTGTTGGAGTGGGTGCAGATCAGGACCCTGGAGAGGCGAAAGAGAAACGGCGTCAGGCATGAACCACGGCGCGCAACCGAGGAATACAGAACCAGAACTATCTGCTTGACTAGTTACCACTTGGAGCATGAAATTAATACTTAGTGTTGTTATTTGGGGTGAACTGACCCTTTCACCTGCATTTGTGGGCTGGTTACCTTTAATTTGTATGACACAAATATAAAAAGTTCATTTTGAGAGGTTGTTTTTTTTGTGCGTCAACAGCGTCTGCATCTTAAAAGACCGAGCAAGCGAGAGAGAAGGCCCGTTACTACGAAACATGAAATATTAGCAGGAAAATAAACAGAATTATTCAACACCACGCTGACTTACAGCAAGTGCTTTTAAGCCAAACAGCAATTACGACGTAAGAGAGGGACAGTGGAGCCAGTTTTGTTGACTTATTAAAACTGAAAGCTGCACAAAAACGTTTACATTTGTCCACGTCGGCGCTGGCGACGCAGTTGTGGGGAAAGCTCTGAGCACAGGATCTGGATGATAAAACATATTGGGTGCACCTGCCTACATACGACATCATCTCAGGCATTTTAACAGTTTGACGAGCGGGCAACACGAGTCCAGAGGGGTCACTCCCCCTTGTCTTAGCTTTTAAAATATCTATAATTCATCCTAAACATAGAATATTAAATGTATTCAGAGTGAAATGAGGAATGAATATTACATCGCTACACATTTTCAATGGCCCCCCTTTTACATTACATATATACAGCCCTCTCTCCCCCTATTAAAACACAAAACGTCAGCTTCTGTTCAGGGGAGACTGTCCGAGGTATTGCATTTATTTTTCATAAAGACCGGGGAAACATTTATGTGCTCGTGCAACATCGCTTTGCTTCTAACACAAGGAACTGTCTAATTTCCTGTGGGTATGTGTGCACAGTGAGGGGGCTCACTAATGATGGAAAATGCCACTGGAATGTTTTTATCGTTACGCAACTCCGTAAGCCCGCTGAAGTGACATAACCCGATTGATAAGATTACGGCCCGCACGGACATCGGCTCCGGCCCGGGAGATGCATTGATAATCAAACTGTTCATGTGCATCCACCAGAAATGACACAAATTCCTCCAAACGGCCAGCACACTCTGCCTTCGAGTGGTAGCTTGACACTTGGCAGCTCCGCGTTTTCTTTACTTTAAAAGTCTTAAATGTCAAACCCAAGGCTGTTACTGGCCCCGCGGTCAAAACTGAGGCCGCTGCACAGCTCAGCGCCCCCCGCCACCTCCATCACGCCCTTTGACTGACCTCGCTCGCCATCTGAAGCTTTTATGAACCATGCCAACTTGATACACACACACACACACACACACACACACACACACACACTACACTCCTCTTTCCTTCCCTACAAAGGTCGAAAAAGTTAATTTCAGTCATTTTTTTTCAGGAATGTTTGAAACGTGCATGCATGTGATGCAGCTGTTTTGCGTGATATTTGGAGGAGTTTCTTATATTTTGTCCAGCCCATTTCAGCAACGAGATGCCATAAAAAAAAAACCACAATAATGAAACAAAAGCCTCCAAAACGACAATGAAACCTGGACGTTATCGCCTTCATGGAGGCGGGATGTTAAGACTGCACTCATTTTAGCTTGGTGGACCTGATAAAGTGGCAACTGAGTCCAGCTAGTTAAAGGGTCATTGAGCCATGAACTGCAGTGCACGGGGTCAGTGGAAAATGTATTTTAACCACCTAAAACAATGCCAAACTAAAAAATGCAATATCCACTTAGAAGTGCACAATATTATGGATATTTTCACTGAGTTATCTTCCTTCCGAAAATTAGCCACAGAATTGAAACTTACCTGTTTCAATACATGAAACAAAAACACATGGAAAAAAAAAAACATAAACAGACCTGCTGTGGTCCTGGCGGAGGATGTGCTTGACAGCCTGTGCCAGGGTGAAGGTCTTGCCGGTGCCGTAAGGCCCAATGATGAGGATCGGGGGCAGAGGGATAGTGATGGGTGTGGTGATGGCCAGGATGGCCTCTTTCTGCTTGGCATTCAGACGGGGGTCCAGCTGCTCGTCCCACTGCCTGAGGGTGGAGAGAGAACGGGGAAATTATTACAGGAATTAATGGATTTTTAATTAATTTACAGAATTATTCGACAATTTCAAGCATTTAGATAAAATGCCGTCTCGGACGTGAGTAAAAGCCCTGAACATGAGAGAGACGGGCGACATTCCGCTAATTTAATTAACTTCAGCGGGGCCGAGTTAAGTGAGAAAGAGCACAGAATTAAAAGGCAAAGTATGGCGGCACACAAAGTCGATATGACAAATAAGACCGTCGCTCAAGGGATGGTGTTCCGGGAAGGGAACACGACGGGGGTGGATGCAAAAAGGCAGAGGGAAGAAAGGAAAACATTACGGACAAACAAACTGCGAGCACCCTAAGCAGCTCCTTCTATAAGGGTCTTGTGAAAATATTCCTTTCTCCTCCATACTATATGATGTATTGTCATAGTTACGTTGTGTTGTGCAGCTGACGGATGGGTGGGAGGAAGGTATGAGCATGATTTCATACACATGCTTTTGAAAGTGTCAGTTATCATACACATAGTGCCGTCATTACAACAAGCTGTGAGTCCACCAACACCAGCAGACTGAGCCGAGTGCTACATAAACACAACAAGCCTATCGTCCTGTACGCTGACGTTAGAACTGAAAAAAAAAATAACCAGTCCACCACACAGAAACTGTGAAATTAAACTTCAGCTAAATTCACTCGGTGGGCCTGTATTTAATGAAACACCCTCACTGGTCCAAATTCCAATTAAAACAAAAGTCTACATCAATCACATTCCGGAGCCAAGATTAAGCGGCAACCTGGAAAAACGCAGGGGATTATATTTGACTTTGGCTCTAGTCAATAAAGATTACTGCCGGGCTCCTCTCACCTGTCCAACTTCAGAGAGAGATATCTGAACCTGCGAGGAGCTTGCCAGCGTTTCAGAGTGACCGCCAAGTCAGCAAGGCGAGGGACATTCAGTCAACTCCTGAATTGATGTGATTTCCCCTGTGTGAGGGTATTTGTCAAGCTAATGCGATGTGCAGGTATTAAGAGGGAGGTTGTGTATAATAAATGCATTTAGGATTAGCAGCATTTTCTCTACATACGCGTGTTTCAATGCTGCGTGCGCACACCTTTTTCTCACTTTAAAACGATATCAACCGAAGTTGCATCATCACTGCTCCTCTGCAAAAGTGACAAAAAAAAGATTCCTCTTCCACAAAATAAAGGTGAAACATGCACCAGAAAATAAAATGTGGCCGGGCCCATACAATGTAAAAGTCAAAACTTTGTGTATACATGCGTGACGGTGATAATACACACCTGTTGGGGCTCCAGGGGATAGTGGGGACGAGGCTAACGTCTGGGAAGAGGATGGTGTTATCTTTGATGCGATCCAGGGCATAGTGCATCTCGCAGAGCGGCAGTCTGTTCAGCTGGAACTGGAGCTCCACCTGACACAGAAGGCAACAAACCCAGAGTTCACCACCTACAGCCATCCACAGGCCACGGACATTACAAGAAGTGCGATATAATTTCATTCAAACACAATGTTAGGGCAGCATAATTCTGGATCAAATCCTTCATGTCTGGTTTAAAACTTGAGTTCTTTCTGCGTTAATGAGGATCCACAGAATCCACGGAATAACCCCAAACCTATTAAAAAAATAATGTATCGAATACATGCAATGCATTGCATCATATGCTATGTGCAAACTATATAAGTTACCAGGTTTAAAATATTAATAAGAAGAGATTAAATTATTTTCCAGTCCAACTGATCAGGATGGGGAGATCTGGACACTCACGCTGCTACAAAATCAAGATTCTGCAACGAAATTTGATTAATCTGTTTGGTCTACTTACAAGGTGGATGTAATGCCACATTTGTTTTTCACCACTGTATGCCTGGGCATATTTAAAAAAAGACACAGGCCCCAAACAGTTATACTGTAAAGTGTGCAATGCCTTGAGGACTGGGGTGTAAAAATCAGAGGGAGAAAGGCTAAATTAAATGACGCTGGGGGGAACATAGCAAGGCAGAACGTGGGGGAGAAAGAAAAAGCAAGAGGGCGAAATAAACAACAAATATAAGAGCGGGAACATGTGAGCTATGCAAGACTGAGAAGTGTCTGAAATACCCAGCGTGTGTGGAATAATGCAAGAGCCCACAGAAGAGATAGGGAAATGAAATTGCGGCATGTACGCAGGCAGGAGCAGCGTATGCAGAAGAATAAGAAGATTATGCTCCCACTGCGATAGGGTGAGGGGTTGTTTTGATAACTGCTAACAGAGTCTCGTTTCCTCCGCTGACGACTGGAGAGACAAAAAATGTCAAACTCAGGCTGCTGACGGGAGAGAACAAACCAAAAAAATAGGCTTTCCAGGAAAGATCGTCTTTTTCTGTCCTGTAACTTTTTGGATGATCATCCAACGCTAATCAATGGATGAACATTACATCCTCAAAGTTTTCCAGGGCCATAATTTCCGAGCAGAAAGAATAATGAGCTGGGTGCTAACTCATGACACGAGGTCGTTCACCTGCCCTCTCCACCCTGCTGTCGTCTGCCGGTCTTTGTTTAATATCTGGTGGTGAAAGCAAGAGACGCTTCGCTCTTCACCGAGGAGCCAATACCTGTATTTCTCTGTCCGACTGGAGCCCCAGCTCCTCACAGCAGTTCTTGCAGATCCTTAGGAAGATGTATTCCTTGGTCTTCTCCTCGATCACTGCCTCGTAAACGCGCTCTTTGACCCCAGGAGGCGCCTGGTTGCTGATCCCTTCGCGGCCCAGGGGCAGGACAAGGACCGAATTTACCTTGGTCATCACGAGCCGTCCAGCCAGCGTGTCCTAAGGTAAGAGAAGGAGAGCTAACTAGCTGGCAACTCTGGGCTACAAGTGCGACCAAGAAGTAGGTACGGTATTTAAGAGAGACAAGGCAGAGAGCAGTGTGACAAGTGGGTGCTGCACTGCTGATGCACTCAACCCAGTTACCTCAGAAAGTGTTTCAGTGAGTTTGAAGCGTGCAAAGAGCTGTCCATTCTGGGCATACTTGGCTCCAACAGAAATGCCGGTCAGCATAAAGCTGTTGACCAGCTGGAGGTTGACTTTGATGTTAAACCTGGTGGGACAAACATGGACATTTGGTTACATATTAGCAGAACTCTACCCTGATCTTAAAAGAAAGTGATCTGCAGAAGAAATGGTCGCAATCATTAACTGTCTTGTGACACGTTAACAATAAAATAACACAAGTACCCCGATACATTCTCTTGCAACCGCAGCCGTTCCTGGAACTACACGCCACATGTTCATACTCAGGTTTGAAGTACATTCACACAACGCACGCTATTATCCATTTCCTCTGAGGAGAAGCCGTGGGGAATTTCAATTCAACTACTACATTGTCAATACATCACAGAGGGGGGAGTTCTGCTTTAATCGCTGAGGGATAAAATGAGCTGATGTGATCGGCAATGACAGATACCGGCTCGTCATCCACCCCAAACACACCAGCATCCCAGCTGGGCCTGCGCTTGGCTTCACTGTGGCGACCCCGCGCTACTCGCCGATACTGGGTTTTTAATTTAAATTAAAAGGTCACGAGGTCTGGAGTCAAACATACTGCTATTTTAAATAGGCCTCGCGAATTCAAAACGCCATTTAATGCAACACTGTCGGCGAGGAGCATACGGAGCGGCCACATTATGTTTGGCGCATCAGTCCTTCAGATATAAACAACCACTGGCACAAAGCTTAGCCATGCACATATTAAATTGGAAAATCGAAGCACTTTTGAGAAAAACATCGCTTCAGTTCCAAGACCGTATGAGACTGACTCTTTGGTCTCTGCTGGATCGAAAATGATGAAACAGAAGGCAACACGGCCACGAACTCTGATGGATGTTTGACATTGCGCAGATTGCACAGTTAACACGTTCTGTTTTTATTTGCAAACCAGTGGTGTTACGCAACCAAGGGGACTCTTGAGGTTTGGAGTTATGGTTTCTCATCCGCTTTCTGGCTCGACTCGCCGTGAGGGAAACACTGAGACCGGGACAGACAGCGAGCCTGACGCCTCTTGACCTCCAAGATAAAACTGACAAGTGGGAGGATGGGTTGTATTTTTTTTAGGTTATAGGTTGCAGTAAAATGTCTGAAGTAAGCTTCCATGAATCCAGCCTCCTGCTATAACTGAATCTGTCATGAAAAGTATTAGAACGTGGCAGAATATGGATGACTTAACGGGCAGAGAGATTATTCGTATGCACACTGGAAAGGCGGCAGATTAAAAAGAACACTTCATGACGCAAGGAAGAAGAGAAAGGGATTCATTATTTCATTCCTTACCGCATCAAATGACACGTTGAGTCATGAGACGAGATCAAATTAAGAGCAAAAAGGAAAGCTGAGAACGTTGCTGGGGGATGGGATCCACGGTGCTCATTTTACCGAATGTGGGATTAAGCATTTATTGTGGTTTCCCTCGCGAACGGTGCTACACCGAGATTAAATCAGTGGAGCGGCAGGTAAGAAACTTTAAGATAAGGTAAAAATCTAAATACTCTTTTCCTGGCCAACCTCCAACAAATCACCTTAGACGTAGGCGGCACCGGCACTGTGCTACACACGCGCCGCAAATTCTCAATGAAGGTCGAGTCTGACACCTTGTGGTGTGTTGATATCTTGTAACACGGGATATTTGTGCCAATCAGCATCAGACAAAGGGCCACACTGGCCGTTACACTGTAACGAAGGCTATTTATTCTTAGCAGCCAGATTAAAAATAATCCTTGTGTAAACACATTAAAAAGACAGCTGTTTGATGAGGAACATAATGTTTTCTTGGGATAATGTCTATTATTTGTGGCTAAATTACTGACAAGAGGCCTATTGTGCAGACCAGTCTGACGAGTCACTGAACTATTTCGACTGCTTAGGTTTCAAAAATACACGACTCAATTCCCACAATTCCACTTTTGAACGCTCCGGAAAAAGCTTGTACCTAACATTAGTTTTCACTGTCAATGCTTCAGCTACGGTAAGGGTGTGGTTTTAATATCATCTTACAGAGTTCATACGCAGATACGTCGTGAGATGTGACCACGTGTTCAAGTGTACTCGACAGAGTTATTGAAATCCTACACCACTGTTCTAACAGTGTCTACCTCAGTCACATGCTTCCTTGCCTGAAGGCATTCTGAAGTCATTTTTGTCATATATAGTACATGAGCTTATCACAAAAAAAAAATCCACATGTACAAGAAGGCTACAGTAAAGAAAAGTGGCATTTGTGCATATATGTGACCCTTATTAATTTAAAATAAATTTTTTGGGGTATTTGTGTTTTTATTTAAATGTATCAGTCATGATCTTTCCTCTTCTTGTTCAAATTTCACTGAGGTTCTTTCAGTAGACTTTTTTCAAAGTCTCAAACATCAATGTTGATCAGGTTTTACCAAATCTAAATTTATCTGCTTAAAATCTGACTTAGTGGCCGAGTGAGAAGAAACCAGGAAACCTTCTGTACTCACTTGCTAACTTCCTTATACTGTGCAATCTCCTCGATGTAGAGCAGGTCGTGCAGTCGGGCCTGGTAGTTGTCTTTGGTCAGAGTCTTGTCCAGGACGGACTGGGTGAAGAGCTGGTCGGCCGACAGAGGGATCTGATAGCGGGAGAGGAGGCTGCGCTCCAGTTCGGCCATCGTCTCGTTGGGACTGAATTCTACGATGGTCTTGCACGAAGAGTCCCAGCGCTTTGCAGTCATCAGGAGCTGCTGTCTGGCTGCCATCAGATGTTCTAGGTCTGGAGGACAAAGGACAGGAGGGTAGGTTAGGTTAGTAGGTTAATTGTCGTCACCCCTATTTTCATCTGCACTTAAAAATACCCTTATAATACAACAAAAACAACATGTAAACAATCCCACTGTGAACACAAAACAATCAATGACTTGGCAGCGATGTAAAACTGGATCTGACGCAGAGTATAGTTGTCAAAGGCCGAAGGACAAGCTCCTCGCGCCAACATACCTTCAATAGAAGCAGCATCCACCATGATCCGCTGCATCAGCACCGGTTCTGAGCCGAAGTCAAAGACGACGGTCTGTCGGAAGGTACCGAAAATCTCTGTGCTGAAGTTCACTGCTACCTTGTAGACGCAGCTGTCCAGGCCATTGTCTGCTGCCACTGTCAGAACAGCAAAGTTTATTTTAAGCGCATTTAAACGCGGAATCCATTGCAGACGAAGCGGACATAAAACTAGAGAGCAATGCAATTTGCAAATTACACTTGTCTGTAAAACAACTAATGCACGATCGCACCGGTGTATAACTAGAAATAAAACATGTGACGGGTCAAAATGTACCGATTAATATGCGCGGTAAGATTTTTGATTATTTTATATTATCAAAGACATTCTACAGTCTTGTCTTGGGATCTGTTGTTACTCTACAGAGGACAAAAAGTCGTGAAACATCCATACATGAACCATGTAAGCACATCACGTCTTCTTTGTCAACTTGCCAACACAATAAGACGTCTGAGCTACACTACTTTTATAGTGATGTATTTCTGGAGACCTGTACTGTAAGTCTGGACACTCAGACACAGATTCTTGATGTTTAAGTTCCTCGGTCACCACGAAGGTCAAAAGTCAAGTTACACTCATTGTTAAAGTTCGAATGATTTGAACTTTAAACACCGGCATCGTTCAGCCCCAGTTTAATTATGTCTGACGACAGACGCATTTGGAACCGGAAAATAACCGAGGGACTAAAAGAACATCCTTAAAAAAATATGTACTGATCATGCAATGGAAAAAGTAACACCCCCCGACATATGGATGTATGACGCACATGCTGTTTGCTCTCCCGGAGTCCACTCTTGGCAGCCTTTGGGGACGGCTTGGAGCCGCTCCCCAGCTGACACGCCTGTGATGAAGAAGTGCGGTCGGTGGGCATCGTAGAGCAGGGCGATGCGGTACAGCTTTCTCGCCGGCTAGTGAGAGAAAGAGAGAGAGAGAGGGCAATAATCAGGACGTTCACATAATCAAAGGATGTTTAGTATTATGATCCAACCAGGACTGGCAGGTTTGTAGTGAAAATATGGCCTCATTATTCTCTGCCATACTGAGACACGATCTGCTTCGACGTCCGGGCGCGCTTCATCCTTACCTTGCACAACAAGGAGAAGGTCCAGGAGTGGGAGGATTTTTTGGTGGTGACGGTAACGGAGAGGCTGGAGCTGGTTTCTACATTCACTCCTTCTAAACAGTCACTTAGCTGGGAAAATAAAAACGCAGACTTAAAAACTGTTTAAAGTTGCGTTCGCTGCTGAAGAAAAAAAAAGAACTGAAAATGACTGCAACCTGTGGAAACATCACGCACATCACTCATTGGTCAAGGGCCAGATCGGCCTGAACAGTTTTGAGAAAAGCTTATGACATGTCTAATGTCGCCCCGATGAAACTATATGCTTCTTGCCACTTATCACTGTCTGTTTGTGTGCTCCACAGAGCTGCAGGAATTGAAAAAAATATATATTCAATTGCACATTTATGTGTAACGTGAACAGCAGAGGCATAACTCAACTTATGAGTTAAAGGGTTTCGTGCACGTGTGTTTTGGAAAGCTACTCAGTGTGTGTACAGCCCCTGCTATATTAATAAGGGGAGCGGGCCCTGAAAGTTTAGGAGACTATTAATTAAAGCAGGACGTCGCAGCGTGCGCACTTGTTTCGGTGGCCCCTGCGCCACAAAGCCACTCACCACTTTCTCTGGGGAGAGCGAGTTCATCCACTTCTCTATCAGGGTCTCCATGTAGTTTTCGGTGAAGTGTTTGCTCTCCTGCTGCTGTTTGAGGCGGATGAGGCGTGACGCGTAGCGTTTCTGCCACTCCATCAGCTCCTCCTGCGAGTGGGCTGACGTACACTGCGCCCCATACCGACACAGACCCTGCTCTAAGTACCTACAGCGAAAAAAAAGGGGGGGCATGCTTAAGGGGTGCTAAAACAAGTGGCAGAGTGATCGGTTTTTCGACAAAAAGCCAATTTTGTTCAATGGTTTTGCGTCCTGAAATGGAGAGCACAAGAGCGCAGCCCTCTGCTGACGCTGAGCATTTCGCCAGAGAGAAAATTTGACCCTAAATGTCTTTTAGCATGTACATTTCTCAAGTGATCATTAAAAATCCCTGATATCTTTTTGGCAGCGTAAGCTCCTGGAATGTAGTTAATACTAATTTATTATCAATATTTCATACTGATCCGGATCACTCCAAAAATGTAATGGTTTCTGAGTTAGACCAAGAGCCATCTCTGGTAAAAAAAAAAAAAAAAAAGATAAATCTTTCACATAATCTTCATATTATAACCAGCTGTTATGCATCTACACAGATATCCAAGATGTATACTCGTACATGCAAAAACAAATATTCTTAGAGAACAACTACTGTGTATCCAGCTGTCAGTGTAACTGAATATATTATCGCTCCTGACAGGAGTATTGATCACTTTACAATGAAAAGGCTGTCTTTCACACCATCCCACAGCAGCAGATACGCCATATTCAATTTCTCGCGAAATATTTGGTACGAGAGATACATTCCTCGCCGCTCTCGCGTGTGAGCCGGGCCAGGTTGCGTTTTGCATTACCTTTTGCAGAGGGTGTACTCCTCGCTGCTGGTGACTCCTCGGGGAGGAGGCCGGAACTGCCAGCCCTCTTGAACCTCTGTCAATACACGCAGCCAAGTGGTCAATGAGACACTGAGCCAAAGGCCTCTCAAAACATGGTGCGATGGGCTCCGGCCAGCGGTTTAAAATGTGCCCTGGCTGCCAACTGTCTGACTGAAGACTTTCTAAACAGAAACACTGTCTGCTGTATTTAAAAACCAGCACATGTGATTTTGGTACCAAGCATGCCGTTTATCCTTTTTTTCCCCCGTTCTCCTTTATTTTTTTTTTTGCAAAATTGAGGGAAGTATTGATATCGACTCTCATGCTACAGATTTGCTCACCTTCCTCCTGGTCATCTGTGTATTCTGGTGCCATGTCCCTATTTATAGCCTGTTGGAGACAGAAACGGGGTGGGCGCAGAAAGATTATTCCTATTATGTCACCTGCTAAGTTCGCCACATTAAAGCAGTTAGGAGCACCGGACTTATGAGATGCAAACAAGTAATAAATCCACGACGGTCACAACCCGCGCGGGGGAGCGCAAAGTGATTAAGTTGGTGTTGGGCCATTAGTCATCTTTATGGCCCTCGCCCACGTGCATTAACCGATCAAAAACGCCACCGAAAAGGCGCGAACGAGGAAACGACAATGAGGGGTTCCATCCCACAGCCGGGGCTACTTACCTCTATTTCTGAGAGGAGCATTTTTAATCTGGTCAGGTCTTTTGCGACAATGCCGTTCTATGAAAAGAGGGAAAAGAAAGATCTCTAAAACATCCAAATTCAGCAGTAAATGTTTTCAGTCCAGGTGTTATGATCACTGTAAAACCCACTGCTTTGGAATAAAATGGCTGATTTTGCACGGTATAGTCATATTGATCATTTCATTTTCCAGAGAGCTGCAGGCGAGACTCATCGAGTGTTAAAAAGCTACACTACTCAAGTTCGAAAGAGGACAACTTTCAGTGTGTTATCATTCTGCATTAATAAAAATATGTGCGTGCATTATCTAGATGAAGCACTTGCAATTTACATGTTGCACTTCATATTTCTCCCTCTTGCAGGTTTTCCTGCCAGTGACTGTACAACGTGAACCAGAAGTGGATCAGATGATATATGGTAAAGAATCTCAGTGGTGATTACAGAGAGATTTTCATTTGTAGATATATTTTATTATAAATGGATAGGGGTATGTTTTTCCTCAAAGAGTCAAGGATTGATTCACAGAAGGCCATGATAAATATGAAACGATGAAGTTCTCTGACCTACTGAAGGGCAGATCTGGATGACAGCTTAACTACGCTGCGTTAAGAGCGCGGAGACCGGGCCGGGCCAAGATGATGTGGCGAATAAGTGAGAGAAGGAACAGGAGTTCACGTCCTTCTCCAGCGTTTCCATTCCACTTCCCAATTACTTACCGAGAAAAAGCCTTTACCAAATAGTTTTATCAATTTTTAAGAGCGAAAACATTGACTGCTCCGAAACAGCAGCTCTCAAACGTTGCTGAGCGTTTCGCCAAAGCCACAAGACCGCACACGTTGGGATCAATTTGTGGTCGGGCCGGCCGGGAGTTGAACCGGGGCCCTCCTGCTCACGCGGTTTGAGCCGTAACCGTTCGGCTATCAGGTCGACCCATGCAGTGCAAATCTTTATGTTTATTTCTCACAATGGGGAAGAATCTTTTTAAAAAATTCCCGGACCCAGACACTGAGCCGACTTGCTCCCATAAGGTAATCAGCTCGAAGTCGATCCAAGATCGGTCTCTGGTGAAATTTCCATGCGAGTCTGCCCATTAGTTTTGTGTAATCCTTGTGTAAACGAACAAACAACTGATTACATAACCCCTTTGGCGGAGGTAACCGCAAAATTTGAGTCTGTGAAAGTGTAGCGTGAGTATGGAAAGGGAGGATGGGCAGGAGTTCATGGAAAACAAAGAAAAACAGGCGTACAGTAATGTGTGAAAATTTGGGAGTGAAAAAATGGAAGTGGGAGGGTGATGAAAAGTAGAAAGATAATGAGCCCGAGCTGTGTCCAAATAATGTTTGTTTGTGTGAGTCTCTGCCCTCACGTGCACAAAAAAGCTGCACGACCTTGGCCATGCGAGGTGTGTGTGTGTGTGTGTGTGTGCGTGTGCTGCAGTGGGCAGGAAGTGGTTGCAAACAGGAGAAGCGTGGAGCTGGAGGAGGCACCTTGGCAGCCAAATGTGTGCTGACGTACGGAGACAGCGGTTAGGTTGAGCGAAGGGAGGAAAACCAAATTTTAAAAAAAGTGCATGTGTGGACATCCAGAAAGCGACAATGATATGCTGCAGGTAGAGCGCTGCAAGTTAGAAATGTGATCCCGTGTCCCGTGGCCTCAGAGAAAATCGCTCCAAAATCACGTTTGAACTTCTCTACCACCGCTTCACGTCAAACCCACTGTTCAAACTATTTTCGATGAGCAGGAAAACTGTTTTTTATTATTTCTCTTTGTGGTCACAACTTTCCAAATACATTTTGAAGACTCCTGTAAACAGCTTTTGCGAACGATACAGTTGTGGGCCTCTCTCCATTGCTGGAGCATCTCAGATCACTTTGGAGAAGTAAAGATCTGACCTCAACTGGTATAAGCTTTAAGTCTTCCATCCACACTCCATAATCGTGTATGCTGACCGCCTGTATGTGTATAATGTATTGATAATGCATTGATCGTACCACTGGCTCTCCATACAGGGCTTTAGAGAGGATGCTGGCCACCTCCTGCAGGCTGCCATCCAACAACATGGAGCGCAAGCTGGCCTGTAGCGAACCATCTCTCCTGGCAATCTCTTCTACCAGGACTGGGACGGCACAGAGGACACAGAGGGAACAGGGAGACGATTAATTCCTTCAGCGTACGTAATGAGTCGCTTTCTCTGTCTGTTCTCCAGACGAAGAGTGAGAGAGAGAGAGAGAGTGAGGTGCGGGCTGAATTCATGAAAAATGCCAAATTTGACTTTTCTCAGGTTTTGTATACAGTGCTGGAGCTCGAAGTCCAAATATTGAAGCGCATTCGACCAAGCAGTCTGCGCTCGGCAGGGCGCAGTCGCATCAGGGTTAGCACAGCTGGGCAAACTATGTCAGTGACTAACACTTACCTTCACTGGGGCATAATCTTTGACCCGAGACTTTATTTGTCTTCTGTGCAAAAACTGGAACGAATTACCGACACCAACATCTGTTTCAGCTTCTGTCTTTTCAACTCTGGGCTTGAAGCGATGACATTAACCCAACGCACCCGAAACAAGCAGCCTGAAAGCTGCGCAGTAAAGCTGCCGAAGGATTTCTTCTGCCGCGCGGACACCTGGGCATGTTAAAACCCAAGGCCTCGCTCCCTCTTTCCTCCACTTTGTCCACTATTTAAATTTAATATTATTATATATATTATTATATGGTACCCGCAGATGGTTCCGGTGTGAACCGCCACTCACCATGTTTGCAGTCTTCATCCGCTTCATCGTAGTTTTTCTGTTGGCAGAAGGAGAAAATTTGTTGCCGTTTACCCAGTGATTAGAAGTACAACAGTGGGTTTAACAATCAGCCTGCGTCATTTCAGCGTAATGCATTAAATTATGTCAAATTAAAGAATCGCCCTCTAAGCGGATTACGGCTAGGTGACAGGGCAAGGTTTTCTCTCAAAATTACATCATATATATATTTGTACGCACACTGGCCGCACTGGGATTGCTTGGTTAAATGGAAAACAAACGGCTGATACAGAGCAAGGGGAGAGGAGGGATAAGTGTGTGCCAGTTGTACACAGAAATGGGCTGTAGCAGTATTTATTTTATTCATTGTGTTAAAAAAGTGAAAATATAAAACGGAAACGAGGAAGACAGACTGACCTTTCACAAACCGGGCAAAATGTAGCCAAACTTTTTCACAAATGGAGCCAAATCTGACCCTAACTCTGAACGCCGATTACATATATATATTTTACACTTTGTATGACCAATTGTCTTATATAGTCTTTGGTCAACTGTTTTTTTTCCCCTCTCTGGTGAGGTCTGATAACCTGCATTCGGATAACGTGGCTGCTTGAGCAGAACTAAGGAGCTGCTCGTCCTTGAACGCGCAGCTGTCCGATCTTGAGCGGACGGCACAGCACGTCCCGACTCTGCCTCCTCTGCTCGCTCCTCAGCAACACACTGCGACGGCTGGACGTGTTTTTGTTTTTGCGGAGCTCTCATTAAAAACCAACTTTTGATTTGTCAGATTTCAGACGGGTCCACCTGCAGATTGGACGGGTTACTTCTGTCGTATGGAAGAACCCGACAGAGACTTATTACCGCATGTCAGCAACTTAAGATGTTACTGTTAGGCCCGTGCTGCGGCTTCATCCGCCACTGATGGTTAGCAGTGGAGGTTTAAGGTATTGAGAGAGAGAAAACAGTGATTAACTTTTATTCCAAACATTTTTTTTTAAATATACAGGCAACTCAGCAGGAGTTTCTCTTTGAAAAAACACATTACCACATAAAAAAAATACCTCGCAGCGCACGGATTCATCGTGACGAGCTGCCAATTCTACAACTGAGCGAGGCTACACTGTCCACTTATTTAACTCGTGCAGGCGACCGCAGCTGTCCTCACCAGCTGCAAGAAGGCAGCAATCCGATAGAGCAGGGCGCGGCTGCGGAGGGGTCCGGCGGCGGCGAGGGATGGAGGGCTCGGCAGGACGGGGACGCCGGAGGTTGGGGCTTGGGGCACAAGGACCACCAGGGCGTCCGTGCTGTGGCTGACTGCCGCCTCGTACTCCCGCCTGACTAACGATCTGCTGGCTTCTTCACATGACTTCTCCGCTCTCCTGTCCGCCATGACTCAGGGACAAAACGCCTGGCGGCAGAACACAAGACAAGAGGAAAGGCACCGTGAGGATCTTTTCTTAAAACGGGTTCGGGGCCATTCCGGCGGCACGGCGTGGCTGTGACCCGCGCGTCGAGCGAGGACAGAGGGCGCGTGTAATGTAAGGTGCAGTGTAACAATGGAAACCTTTTAAAACAGAAGACAGACGCACGTAACATTTCATAACGATGCCGTCGTAACAGAATGAAAACTGCTGATTAAGTGGCGAGCAACCTAAACTTCTCCAACACTTATTTCCAACTGTGCAGTGCTGTAAGAAAGTGGTTGCACAAATTAGGAGGGGAAAAAAAGCAGAGCTGCCGGCGGTTTCAGGATATCAACTCTGACACAGAGCCGCTTTGTGTCAAAAATCGGTCTTTTCACCTCCAGCCCAGCGACATTTCGCAGGTGCCGCTCGCCTCCTAAATGCTGGTTAAATGCCAAAAACTTCCCCGGCTCCCCGCAAGAGCTGAGGACTGGAGGACTGACAGAAAACATAACAGCCAATAAGGAATATCCCTCCTTCTGTATGAATGGAAGCGGACAGGCAAAAGGTTTCACGTGTGTATTATTCGGAAAGTGGGATTTCTACACTTCTCATTTTCACAAACCAGCCCTCGGTCCTCAATCGCTGTTTATCATGTAAAAGTGCAAATGAAATTAGGTCACACTTTACTGAAAAACACAGCGCTTATCGGGGAAAACAATCTCGGAAAATAAAGCCAAAAGTACTCTAACACACACACACACACACACACACAGACAGACAAGCCGCGCTCTCTCCAACTCGGCCTTGACAGGCAACCACCACAGTTCTTGCATCTCACTGACACTCCATTGTGAAACCCACCGTTTCCTTCTTAAGACCCTTACTGTAAAAAAAAAAAAAGACACGTAAATGCTTAACGCATTACGGCCGACTGTTTTCCCACACCTTCTCACATGGGTCGAAACCTTCCACTAATGTTTCAAGGAATTTTACAGGAAATGAACTTATAATAACTGATCATTTAGCCTCGGCGCAGGGACGGACTGAAACGCAAACTGCAGATTCGGAGAAAATGGGGGGAAAGGCAGCCACGCCGTTTCTATCTTGGGAGGGGTGGGTCATTAGTGGACGCAACCAAACTCCGCTCACCCGCTCAGGACAAAGGAAGCGATGAAAGAACGACAAAGAAAACATCCGCATCCAGCCGCCATCACTTCACTGCGTCCGCTGGACGTTAAAACCTAAGTCACTACGCGAGCAGAGTCTGCCGCAAACCAGGTGACGACAAGATGACCCGCTGCCGACTAAAAATCTCACTGGACTCGCGTGCAGCCACGCAAAATCGATGGTTCAGGTTATTTGAAGTGGGGTGGTACTGATACAAGTATTGATACGTAGTCGGCGCATTAGCTGCAGCGGAGATGCGGCAGCGACACAGGCGCTGAGCTGCGAGCTGCTGATCGCTGGTCTCGATGAAAAACTGATTTTGAATGCCTGCCTAAAAAAAAAAAAAAAAAAAAAAGTCCAGTATCGGGTTATATCTGTTTCAATAATACTTTCACTGCTGCGTCTTATCACCAAACCTTTCCTTCAGCACCACATTTTCTCAACGGCCGATCTGCGGCGTGATACAGTGCGCGCACGGGCCGAGCACCACGGGTCCAAAACTGACCGCAGATCAGTGTCTCATACAGGACACCTTTACTTTATGTAACATGTCAACGTTTCAAATTGAACAGGTATAAAAATGAACTGCTACACACAAGTCGATATTTGGCTAATTAATGTAATTTTCCATCTGAAACCAAGCACAAAACAGGATAAGGATGTTTCATGTCTCAATTGTGAACATTTGCAACTTTTTCTTTGACTCATATCATTACAAATGGGATATCTTTGAGGTTTAGACTGTCAGTGGGACAAGACAAGACACCTGACAACTGTATCCTGAGCCCCAGGGAGCGGTCTTTATTCCTGCTCTAAATAAAAGGGTGTTTTATGGGCGGCGGCTCACAATGTGGACGTCCGCTCGCTGAGATTCATGTCCTCACGTGGCCGGCCGGCGACACAAATCAACAAGAAGACAGGACAAGGATCCCTGGGTGGCTCCTCTGTACCTTTGTAAGCTGCGGTTGTGTTCACACAGTGTAAATTAAAACACACCTGCGACTATGTGAGACTTTTTTTTTTTTTTTTAAATCATCTCGAGCTTGAAAGCTGGAGTCAACAGTGGACTCAACTGTCGGACTAACGGTATTATGATAATTGATAATTCAGAATATATTGAGGCCCGCGCCATCGAACAAAAGAGGTGATTTCTCATCATATGACGTCCGCCCTGATCGGACCCGTGTTGCGCGTCCGCCGAAAGGGCCTGAGTGCCACCGGCATTGACCCCCGCTCCTCTTCACGTTCCTTCTGAGGCTTTTGAACGCATCAGCTAAGCTCTCACGAGGCCAGTCAACCGTGGCATTTCACGGAGCCAGCTTCGCTAATGTGAAACAGCACCGCGCTGACCGCCATGACCACGGGTCGGATGGCCTGCGTTGAGATTAGTTAATTGCAGCCGCTGGAGATGGACTTTGATGGCCGAGCATGTGAGTTATCTACAGTATAATAAGCACAGATACAGAGCAGAAAGTTGAATCAGATTTATAACTTCATTCATTTATAGACAGACTGCATTAGTTATAGCTTGGTGTACCGTACCTCATACTGTAGTGTGTATATACTTATAGGCTTCATAGAATTGCACCAATTTTGCATATTTTAAGGGCGGTGGAGTGCAAATACCATGTCCCATGAACAATGACCCAGACAAGCTCTCTTCTGCATTTAGGCAAATATGTTAATAATGTGTGTGTGTGTGTGTGTGTGTCTGTCTCTTAAGAATGATTAATCAGCTATCAGCTTTTCCCTGCTCTGTTATTTATAGTTACTGTTATCACACCGGCCTGGAAAAATCCACAAATTTAAGCTGAGAGCATAAAGGTGGACAGACGTCGAACTTGCGTCTGGAAGTCGGGCCAAAATATCAGCATTTTTTTCCCCCCCAAAAGCACACTATCTGGCAACAGCAGCGAGGGCCACTCGTGGGCTCCGCTGCCGATGGTGGGGGAAGCTGGTGGGCGGACCGAGCGCGGGCGGCTTTCCTGCTGTTACGGACTCCGACCCACCTCGGCCATCAGAGGAAACGCCCCCTGGCACCGCAAGGCCGGCGTCAGCAAGGTTATACACGTTAAAGTAAATCAAAAACGTTCATTCGATTCAACTCTGCGTTAGCGCGCGGCATCCGCGCCGTGATCGATCTGTCCAAGATTTTGAATGCCGGACGATCAGGCATTGCCTGCGGTGAGGGGACTTGAAAGCCCCTGTGGCTGCTGTACGGACATACAAACATTTGACTCTGATTCTCGCACGTGTCCGGAGCGGTGGATCCTCGGGCTCTTGAGCGTGTGAGGCCCGGTACCGCCTACCCTCATGGCGAAAGAATGAGACACCTGTATGGCTTTCCTGGCCTGCTTTCTGCCATCCTTCTCTCCCTGTGTGTGTGTGTGTGTGTGTGTGTGTGTGTGTGTGGGTGGGGGTCAAATGAGTTTCTTTGAAAAATGCGCGTTTGAGGAAAAAACGATCTCCCCCTCCTCCGTGGATATATTATGTAGTGAAATGTTTTGTGGTTGCCCCGTTTATTTTGCACTGTTGAGCAAACTCATTTCTTGGCTCAAATCAAGCAGCTGCTCACATTCATTGGCAGTCGCGCGCGCTTATGTGAACGTCCACACCGAAGACAACAGGAGGATGTGAGCACTTATAACCACAAACGTATATATATATGCATACATAGTGTGAACATATTCTACATTTTGGGAGCAATCACTCCCAAGAAATCGTTTGCACATTATGTGCTGAAAGCTGCTGCAAACAAAGTTGCTGAGGAAGGGAGGGCTCTGCGTGTCGTTGGTGGTGGCTGGGGGATCCAGCATCTGGCTACTTCTCTGCCTGGTCGGGTGATGACGACTAGTACATGGGACTCACTTTAATCCTTATTAAACCATGTGATTGTCTCTAATTGTCTGTTAATAACAACTTAAATTAAATCTAAAGGGGAAAGTAAGAAATAGGATACGTCTGGGAGCGAGCATCCAAAAACCACAGCTACTTCTAAGCCATGAAAGGACCACAAATTATTATGAAGCTTTTCTATTTAATATTCTAAAAAAAAAAAAGTTAACCAGAAGTGTTGAAGTAGCAACTTCACCCAGTCAAGTCTTGGAGTAGCCTTCAATAGATGAGAAGAGAAAATCTGTCCTCTTAGTCGCTGCTCTTTACGATCGCTCTGATTGTTCCAGCATTTACTGCAGAAACCTGCGTTCACCATTACATTGCAAAGCCGCGCAGCGTATGACGCATGTTAAACCCTCGCTAGAAGCATCGTGATGAGGCCAGGCCAGAGAATCTTTCCAAACCAAGAGGTTTGTCTCAGGTCACTGGTTTCGGCCTGATACGGGACGCTCTCCCTTTGCCCTAAATAATGGGCGCTAAAACGAGTTAACCCACCCCCAGTTTGCTGTATCATGCCCACTCCCAGTCTCTACGGGCCCGACAACGTTTCATTCAGGCCCTGCCGAACGACAAAAAAGCAACAGGGCTGGAGCATGAGAATCTGAACCTTATTCTGGGATTACAAGAAGCGGCATGCCCTCCTTCACACCAGCCAGCCCTGATCGGGATAGGGAGGGTGCACCGTGACCTGCTGTGGAACACCAGGGCCACAAACGCTCGACCTTGGCCAATAGCCTAGTAACTTTTGGCCCTATTACCACCTCACTGGTTTCACCACTGGCATTGCATCTTATCTGAAGTTGGCAGAGAAAACGCTTCCATCACAAAAAGCGCTGGCCCAAAACTCCTGACATAACACGCAGACGTTTTTTAATCTTACATACGTGGTACAGCTGCTGCTTTGATTCCACCCAGAACTAACAGAAAAAGCAATCCGATGCGATATTTTTCCCCTCATATCCGATTTCACTGAGGACAGACAACATGGGTTTGGGCAAACACTTTCTCGATTTCATGTGCAATATGTGTGTCGTTCTCCATAATCATAATCTCATCTTTTCCACACAAAAAAAGAGCGAGATGCGGCCGATTTCCCTTCCTCGAAAAGTTAGGGGTGTCACGATTCTTCGACTCTGCGATTCTATTCCAATTTTAGGTTTTAAGGTCACGCTTCAATTTGAATTTCGATTTTAAAGAGGTTTTTTTTTCCTCCCCCACAGTTATGCCATTGTTACACACAAACAGCCGTTCTTTACATTTTCAGACTCATCTTTAATCATCTTTGATCTAATCATGTGCGACACAGCCATAACTTATATTTATGATGTATCACACACTAAAGGACCTACAGTCAAATTTAAATGGTATTTAAAATGCAACTGTGACTTATTTTAGCAGTCAACTGGCGATAAACTGTAAGGACAAAAAAAACATAACATCGAGGGCAACATGTTTGCAGCAAAACGAGACCTGCTTGGAACTTTGCAACATGGATCTAAAGCACCGATTAAATGTTTGAACACAGTGCTCTCCTCATTAACACTCGTTTCTTCAGCGCAAGTTCAATTTTGTCGACATTTGGCTCTAAATGTGAATAGAAGAGCTGCCTGTGTCAGTGATGTAGTTTTGTAGGCAGGGATTGGGGGGGGGGCACTTGGACAATCAACAAACCCGCTTTTGGATTTGAAGGTCGAAATCAATAGGTTGTTTTGATCAATTTTTTTATTTTGAATCAAATTCGTGACACCCTTACTAATAAGGCAAAGGTTCAGAGCGGTAACAATACGAAATGTTACGAGAAGGCTGGAAAACAACGTACGCTTTTACGGCATGTACTGGCAACCGGCCAGATGGGACACATAGCTCTGCAGCACCCAAAATACCACAATCACACATGTAGAGCATCTCACACGAGAAACCCGACAACACAGGTTCAGATGCACGCAGGAAAATGGATTTAGACTGAACTCATGTCTCACCGAGACACACTGGTGTTTTCTATTTAACAACATCACAGAGCGAAATTAAATTCTCATAATCTCGTTCGCAAATGTTGCACGGCACGTGTTGGCAGGCGAGTGAGGGGCTGGGAGTCGCTCGGGCTGAGAGACAAGATTTATGGCTGGGAAATGAAATGTAGGGGTCATATGTGAAAACAAGCAAAAACAAAAAAATATTTTAAGGCAGCGTTGACTCGAATTAAGAGGGGTTAGTTCAAAAGACGTGGAGAGTTTGACTCTCCTGTTTGCAACTGCAGGAAGATCTGTTACCTATCGTTAGTGCTGGCAAGCCAGCCACTTCACAGGCACAACAACAAATAGTTTGGCGGGATACAGTGGGTGGACACCAGCCTTGTTGGGTTGGGGTTTTTTTTTTGTCCTGTCGTGAGGTCCCACTACAGTGACGAAAGCTTCGTCTGCACTACAGTGGAGTAGAAAACTGTTGGGGTTTTTTTTTTAGCCGAGATTAGCTGTAAAACAGCCTCGACTGCTTTCATCCCCAAATAACGTTATTAGGCTCGACGGGATCGTTGGCAGCAATGTGTCGAAAACACGGCTAAAAAAAACCAAACTTATGGAGCCCAATTAACAGATATCAATAGGGCATACACGAATAAACACAAACGTCGGGGGTGACTTGTTTCGTCTTGCTGCAGGTAGTTTTTAGCTGTTGTTTGTGTGGTAAACTTGTCATGACTGTTGCGAGTCAGAGCGATGACGGCAGCGCTACAAAGCCCTGAAAATGCCCCCACGGTGGAGGTTAACTAGCCGTCCGCGTTTTGCACAGGGTAAACAGTGTTGCCACATTAACCTGGGTAGGCGCAGCTAACCGTTAGCTTGCTAGCCAAAACACGGCCTTTGCTGGCACTGAACTGGCAAGCTCACAACAAGAATAGCTGGCTGGTTTGTTCACGTTAGCGAGCTAGCCTAGCTAGGTTCGCCGAAACAAAACGGGTTCGGGCCTGTAAATTTGCCACGGTGTTTAGGCGTATATAATGGATATGACATCGTGTTGTTATCCGTGCATGAACTCGACGCATTCGTCATTATCCCAGTGATTTGTAAGGGGGATTCGTGTCAGTGGCTTTGCGACGAAAAAGACAACTGAAGGGACTAAAAATGGGAAGTCAACACTTACCTAGCTTTACTTTCTACGCCATCTTGGATCCACTTGTCAGACCATCGCAAAGCATAGTGGGATGTACTGATCTGAAGGTTGAGAGGACTGGTGTGTGTGTGCGTGCGTGTGTGTGTGCGTGTACACCCCTCTTTAATTTATAATACAACAGATGCAAAACTGTGACATTTTGGAACGGTGCTTACAATTCTCTACAACCACACTCAGTTTGTACTCACTAACTTGTTCTTCTGTTTAAAAGGCATAAAAAACACGATTGTGACATTTTTGCAGTGAACGCACCTTTGCCCCATAGCTACTTGGCTTATTGGCATGAGGACTAAAACAATGAATGAGACGACAGTCTGTGACCTGTGACCAAACCTTGTTGAACAACCAAAGGCAATTGTACTTTTGACTTTCTTTGCCTTTGTTATCAGGGTTAAATTATGTTAGGAATTTACCTCTTCCTTGGAAGACATTCAGGCATGGCATGGCAGGAAAAGCACAGGTGTATTTAATAACATTAATGATGGCTGAAATTCAGGTCAATTAAAGCAGGTGGAGGTGAGCATCTTCATTTTGCTCAAAGAGTGGAAACAGCAAGTTAGGGCAGTTCACTTTTTTTTCTGTATTGTATCTTTTATCAGAGCACCCAGAAAGATGATGGTTTCAAATTCGCCGGAGACGAGATGAGGACTCCATCGCAGGAGACCGTCAGTACCACGAGACCTGGTCCTGCTGTGAATGGAACTCTGTCCCAACTGTCGTCATACAGACTTGTCTGTTGAGAACTCTCCCACATTTCCTTTTAACATTAAATTTTAAGATTTATTAGCCAGTATTATTATTATACAAATTATTAGTGTCTTCCCTTTTATTCTGTTTAGCCTGCATTCTAATAGCCACTTGTAGTCCTGCGCTTCATACTGTCATCTTTCTTTTGTGGCGGAATTGAAGCATCAACCAGCAAAATATATGACATCTAGAATTTGCCAGAATTCTGTAGATATGATGCATGTCTTCTTAATTGCTTTGCGACTGAAGAAGTTTGCCTGTTGTCCTGACTCCAGAATAGAAAGTACAAAAGTTGAGCTTGACCAAATGAGATTGAAGAGTTTCTTTTCCAATTCATGAAAAATTAGGATGGATGTGTAAAAACCCAAGATCAGTAGCAGCAGATCAGAAGTGTCCATTTATTTCTGTTAACCGTCTATTGATTAATACTGATAAATTGTAGTGTATATCTTGCATGAACTCGACAGAATTGAGATCACTGTCAGCTGTCTCTCGATTTTAGTTAAATGTTGCATAAACCTGGGAATAGTAGACAAACTTATATTTTAAAATCTATGTACAATGGTTAACCAAATGTAAAGAGTTTACTATATTGCTAATATTTATTAGAGATTTCAGCCAAGTTTTCATGCAGCAGCAGCAAATGCTGAGAGAAACATAAAGATCCAGTCTTAACTGACAGCAACAGAGAGATGCAAAGGGGGAGGTGCTCATGTGTTTATTGTCAATGTTTTATAGGACAGTAAAAAATGAACAAAGTTGGGGTGTTGTGTATGTGCTGCAGATTTTTCCCCAATTACACGACGCTGGAATAAAGCTGCATTCACAGTCCGCCAATATATTGTATATTCAAAAACATTCCCAAAGAAGGAAAAACAACAAATGTGGAACCAAAAGATAAAATAACGCACTGCTTCTGTTTCTTCACTGCAGATTGTGGATCATCTCCTCCTTGGCAATGAGATGTGTGGTCTTGTTGACCAGAGACATGAGAGAGTTGAGTTTGTGCGACCAGTCGTTGAGCAGGTCGTTGGGATCTTTGGGCCTCTGAAAGTTGATGATGCCGGCCAGCCGGTCGACCTTGGCATAGATGGTCTTGTTTACGACTAGGCTGGAGAGGAACTCCTCAGACTCCTGAAAAACATATATGAGCAGGCAGACATCATGTTAGTGTCTTTCAGAATTTTAATCAGTTGATCCAAAGCCTTAAAATTATCTTCCCCGCTATCCAAAAGCAACTCTGCAGCAACATCCCCAGATCCAACATCCTCGACCTTTTCATTAGCATATCAATCTGTAAGACAAGTTATTGTATATACACGTTTTTGAATAAAATTTTTGTTGTACCTAGTTATTCTAAACATACAAACATCCTTTTAACATATCAAACTCAAAATGCCAATATTATTGTAAGAAAACGAACCATATGATCCAACGGCAAATGTTTTTTTTTCCCCTGTGCTTTTAGCGTGAACTTCTGTTTGCTTGAGCTACTAGTGAAAATATTGCTTACGTCAATGGAGAGGTCGAGGAGTCCAGCCATCCTCTTCATTGTGATTCTGGTGTAATATTTGGCCATTATTCTGATATTCTGGGGGATAGAAAGGTGAGAATTTTATTAATAAACATAGATGCAGCATAAATCATTTAAAGCAAGAACAGGGGAGTTTCTGGGTTACATCAACACTTGCAGCTGAAAAAAACATATTCATAAGTGAAATTCAACCATACATTACCAATCTAATTTCAGTGTATTATAATAATGCACATAGTCTACCAGTTCAGCCAGTAAATCTGTATCTATGACTCATTTTGTTCGGATAGCTGAAAGAAAGTTTGAAACCTCTTTTGAAACTTATGTTTTATTAATTTATGTTTCAGCCCCAAGTGAGAAGACCAGACCCTCAGACAGCGTGACTTACATGCTCCACCACTCTGTTCTTAAGGTCCTTCCACCGTTTCTCTCCCTCCTCTGAATAAGAGAAGACGTCTGTGGCGGGGCTGTCGGGCGAGCCCTCTCTCAACTCCTTCCCATAATCCTCCACAAGGGCGGCCCAGCGCATCAACTCCATGGTGGTAAACTGCTTCAGAAGGTCCCTGGGAATAGAGGAAGAATATATTGGAAAACCCCTGATGTTGACAAATTGCTACAAATATGTAGCATGTGACATCACCATTTGTGAGAGTTGCTATGGTCACTTCCTCCTGAGTAGCAAACACATGCATTTCTTTTGCTGGTCACACTTGAAATTCTTACTAAGAATGACTGATTGGTTTGTCAGTATCCACAATTAATTGTCAATTCACATTCATCATTTTTTGAAGATATATGTTTGTCTTAGTGATACCAATGCATATTCCCTATTAAAGAAATTAGGCCCAAATCACACTGTGTCTTTGGCTAATTCACTGAATTCAAGAGGGAGAAACTATGCCTTACTTGTACTTGGGAATTTCTTCCAGTTTCTTGTCTGCACTGATTCTGTGCACGAGATCTGACTGCTCGTTATCGTAAGGGGAGAGAATCACATACAGCACCACACTCTTCAGGGCCTGAAAGAAAAAAAAATGTGTTAATTGCTCGTCTGGCAACACTCAAAAGGCAACAAGCAAAAATCACATTTTGCAACATATAAGGTTGTTTTTAATTCTTTTGTCTGAGCTACTGTAATTCCAAACATTATGTTTCCTCTACAGCCATGGTCCTGAAAACAAGCAGATGTAGTGCACTGTAGCTATTTCACTGCATCATGAGCTCATGCACCTGTTGCCACTTGCTGCTGTCCTCCAAGATGCACGGGGTGTCATAAATGGCCCGGTAATGTTTGCAGATAGACAGGTAGGAGCCCTCGTGCTGGTCCACCTGAATCATCAGGTTGTAGTACTTCAGCTTCAACTCCTAAAATGTCCCAAGGGGAAAAGGAAAGAGTTAGCATTAGGTTACACCATCCTGTTCAGTTCAGATCCACCAAGGACCAGAACCCTGTGAAGATGCAGGCAGGTGACCAAATGGGTGTGGTATTTTGTGCCACCCAACTCCAGGTCTCTTTCTTACCTCTGTGCCCTCCTCTTGGAAGAATTTGGTGTTTATCTTCTTGCTGATGATCTGGGTGCGAATGTAATCCTTGACTGCGATGCAAAGCCTCATCTGTTCCAATATGAACTCCACTTTCTCCTTTTTCTCCATGGAGCCATATGTCTCCACCTGAGCCAGAAAAAACACATGTATTCTATAGTACTTCAGTAGGCAATGAAATGTCTTTATTTGTTCAGGTTGGGTGTTTTTCCCCCATGTAAATGCTTTGACAAAATATATCAACATGGCTAAATCCATGTCCCACAACAATCTAATTCTTTTATACCTCTTCATCCTGAAAACAAAGATAAATCAGTTTGTCAGTCTCTCACCTGTAGTTCCTGGAGAATGGAAGCAGCTTCTTTCACCTCACCACTCTGTTCCTTGATACCAGCCAAGGTCTTTGTCAGCCTAGCACGTTCAATCTCTACATAGATCTGTGAGGAGGACATGGTTGGTGTGTTAGCAAAGCAGGGGAAGTCTTATGTGTTGAGTAGAATGGTCAGAGTTTCTTTCCCACATCGGTCCCTTAATATACCTGACCAAATTAGCATATACTCTCAAGAGGAAGTGCCTGATAAGATGCAAATTTCTTAGTGCTTCCTCCTACATGGTTAACTTGCTACTTTCAAGCTCCCCCACCTCTGTGACAGCTGGGGAGCAGTACTTCAGTTACAATCCAAATGATTTTTTTTTTTTCAATTTATTATGTTTGTTTTGTTTTTTTCTGTTTCAGTACACAAAAAAGACATTCCAGACCTTGCCAGCAGTCACTGTGCGAAGTGTGTCGATGAGTCTCAGCTTGATGGTCAGATCAGTCACAGCGTCCACATACTTGTAACATTCTTGTACCATTTTGGCAACAGCCTGTTAAGGGACAGAGCACAATGCAATTTAGGTGTAGTTCTCAGTAATGACAGCCTGACAGAAAATGACCATAGTAAATCATGATTATTCATTGGGTTTTTGGACAAGAGGAATCAAAGGCTTAACAATATAAGACTGAATGACGTAAAAGAGTGAGTGTGAATTGTATCTTGACTAACAATGACAGTTTTCATTACTGGAAGAATAAGAAAGTTTCTTTTCTGACTGTGGCACTGATAAAATATCAGGACACAACTCATGAGGGAGAAAGCAGTATCTGACCTGTTTGAGCTGACTCCTCCTTTTGGTGAGCAACATGATGTTTTCATTCAGGGCATCCCAGTCCTTGGCTTCATAACACATCTGCACCACTGCCACGAGTATTCTGGAGGTTGACACCATGTCTGATGCCTGAGCGAGGGTGGAGAGCAGATAAGTAAACACACAGACAAGAATATACACAAAATATCTGCCTTTCACTAAGTTTGTCACAGACTCTACACAATGCCTTGCTTCAGGATCCCGGACCTATTCCATAAGAAGTTTTGGTTAATTCTGTCATTTGTTAATGACATTTTAATGACTGTAAATCATAATCACATATTTTCCAGGAGGGGGAAAGAACCATTTCTAGCCAACTGTTTCTTCTCTCAGTGTTTGTCTTACCTGTTTTCCCCCAAATGTAAGTTCATTTACACTGCTTTAGGTCAGTTCAAGCAGATGTCACAGTTTTAGATTTGTTCTGATTTGGTCATATTATCTTTGAATATGCGCAATGTTATTTTACAATGTACTGTGTATTGAGATGGGCTAGAAAAAATCCAAATGATATCATGACATGCCAGTGTGTTCATGATATTCTCATTTGGGGCTCAACTTCCAGACCTGAGTAAAGGGGAAGTGAACAAGTTGTACTAACGATGTACAGCGCCACATATATACACTGACTTACTGTTCTTGTTTGCTTCTCCAATGACAACAAGCTCTCAATGGCCTCCTGCAGTTTGCCCTCCTACAACAGAAACAATGCACAGACCCAGCGTCAGTTACACTCACGACGAACATGAATGACGAATATTAGCTTCTGCCATTGGTATTACACAGTATTAAAGAAACTTCGCGTGGCTGGCAAGTTAGCTATGTTGTCAATGACCAGTCTACCAAAACTATTAGCATGCTAATGAGATTCACATCCAAACCAAACGTTTATGTTGGAATACGGGCGCAACAGAAATGTGTCGAAGTTAAAGTAATGATTCAACATTTAAGAGTAATTTCACTCAATTCATTTGTAATGAGTTTCCGGGAGATGCTAATGCAAGTGTATGTTAGCTTAAATGCTAACACGGTCATTTTGATGCACCATGACTCAGCCGGCGCTGGCCTCCTTCACGCCTTGCTTACTTTAGCCATTTTCTCGCATTCCGGGAGACGTTGGTCTACAGTTGAACTGTAGTCGATCTCCATCTTCACAATCCTGCCATCGGATCTTTCAGATCGTTCCTCGGACATGTTTGCGCTGTGCAGTTGAAGATAATGTACGGGTCTTTTCTTCTCTCGCAACCAGCCTCACTATTTTGCTTGTCAAATGAACGGAAAGGGACAGGTGACCAATCAGAGGAGAGAAACAAAAAGATGCCCGAGGTGCCTGAAGGACCAGGCGAGGACGCGTGATACAGGCGGATAAAATTTAATCATAATAACTGTTTATTATTATATGAAGGACTTCTGATCAAAATAAACAGAATGTAATGCCTAATGCCTAATGAAAAATAATGTGTGTACACAGAGAGAGAGAGAGAGAGAGAGAGAGAGAGAGAGAGAAAATGTTTTTACATGTTTATTTATTTGTTTATTTGACAACTAAAAAAACATATGCAGGAGATAGTGCTATTTTGATCAGGGTGATGGATTTAAATAAATTTCAGTATTATTGACTATTGTAAACTAGACCTTGTTCCACATACTCCAGTACTGTAGGTGGCAGTAGGCACCTAAAAGTTGGTATCGAAATCCGCTAAAGAATAAGAAGTTCACAGATTTGATTTGGAAGGCCTGTCCAGAGTGATACTTATTGTCTGTAACTCAAAACAAAAAAAAAATGAAAAAGAAAACAACTCAGCCACTGTAGGGAAGTGTACTATCACAGAGACAATAGGAGTTTGCAGTCCTTTTTAAATGTGTCTGATTACAATGATGCAGTATGGGAACATAAATAAATATAAAGCGCAAGATAATGATGATAATAATCATACAACAAATTTGAAAGCGTAACACTTGCATTCATCAATTAAATGGGGAACGCAAAAAATGGAGAACTCTGTGTAAACGCTGTGAATGGACATGAGCATAGGAATGAATACAGAGTGCAGTGTCTACAGTCAACCAGTGGGTGTCCCTTTAATGCCTGCATTGTGCATTCCTGACTTCACACAGTTCACTGCATTGAAAGGCCCCAGCGCCCCCATAAATAAAGTTAATGTGGGTCAGTGATTTTGCTGCTTGTGGCAGAGAAAGCCCCTAGGTCCCAGACTAAAATCAGTTTGATCCCAGTGCAGGGTCAGCCTAGACCTCTAAGGCTTGATAAAACTCAACATGACTCAAATCCAATGAGAGGATGATCAAATATGGAACAAGAACTTTGATTGTAGAGGGATAAAAAAAATAGTCTCAGTGCTCTGAGCACACTTTTCAGAATTCAGAAACACGAGGAAGAGTTCCAGCTAAAGAGGATTCTCTGAAGCCTCAAATGGCCATTGTCACCATCATATTCTGTATACCATTATCTATATTATCGTTCTCAGTACCACTGATGACAATAACTGGCAGAGCGGTGCAAGGGCAAAGATCCAACTGATTAAGCCTTTTTCTTTTCATTTTTCAACTCAGTTGGACAGACCAAAGTTCCTGACACATTTCACACTGAAGACAAACAGAATGTTTCTCCTGCTAACATTTCAGCTATTCAAGCGCAGTGATCCTCTGCCAAAAAGTGGGACAGAGGCAGACCTATTCGGCTATTTGAGAGCTTACAGATTTGTGTGGTATTATTGACGCAACACAGCAGTTCAGACGACGTCAAGCTCTAATCTCTTTTCTAATCAACACAGACCTTACTGAAACAGTTGGGTCATTATTATATTGGGGCCAGTTGCTTTAGGGATACCACTCAAATGAAATCCTGCCACTGTCCAATGGTCATTAAAGGTTCAGATTTTTAAACTAAGATGAACACAAATTGTCAGAAATTAAATACTGTGCTGGTTTATTAAAAAGCCATTCTTTGTATTGTGTATTAAAAGAATGATGATTGAAAACATGACTGTGAGGTGGCAGCTATGATCTAGGGGCAGAGCATGGGACATGATATGCAACAGGGGTCCAAGTCCAGATTCAAACCATGGACATTGGAGTCATGTGACAGGTGCTGTGAAAATTCAGCTGCCAGGGTGCCCCATGATTTGAGAAAGGTTTTGTTAAGGCTTAGTCTCAAGACATCTCTTATCAAGATGTCTTGAGGCATATAGAAGAATGTCTTATTTATCTAAGACATGTTTGTAAAACTTATAGACAGTTGTCTTAGAATGCCTTTAACACTGACAATTCCCTTAAAAACCACATGGCAGTTTGGTTTTCCCTTTTTGCAATTTGCAGTAATTCAGACTATGGTAAAAATTGTGATATCCCAAATATTGATTTAATTCTCAAATCTAAAAAATAAATGCATATACTGTATCAATAATAATATCAGTAAGATCTACACTGCTTCAATCCTACTAGCCCATATGCTAACAAATTAATGTGACTGTGTCATTCATCAGGTTTAATGTTTCCCTCCATACAAAGTAAAATTTGTGAAAACACTTTCACCCGATAGTAGTGTTTTATGTTAATTCATTTTCAGTGAGCTTCAGGACAGTTTGTGCTTATTACCAAACATGGCAATTGGTATATATATGTGTGTGTGGGCATAGGCATAATTTTTCTGGAGTGCTATTAAGTTCATTCTTACATTAACAATATGACTCATTTAATTCATAATGCCTTTTTTATGTGCTCCCACACAAAGGCCATTTACAAGAACACACATGGGAAAACTTTAATATAAGACCGATGTGCTGCTAATGGGAGTCATCAATCAGAGCTCTCAAACAGTTTTCCCTGAGGAAATACTTGAAAGAAATGTTACATTGTTGTTTAAGACACTTCCAAGGGCACGTCCTTTGATCTCACAATTAGCTGATGACTTCAATATCTGTTCCTTGATAAGCAACATGCTCTTATGCATAACGCAGATTATGCATTTAATCACATTTGCCGGTCATTCAATCTTGTGGGCCCACCACTGACCGTGACAAAGTTACAGACCTACAAACTAGTCAGACCTGCAGAGATTTTTTTGTTGTGTTGCATGTTGTATCAATTTAAATGCTTTGTGAATCATGTCTTCCTATAAAAGCAGCACTGTCCCATACACTCATAAGATAATGTCGCTGTGTTAAGGAGCTGCTCACACACGAGTTTGGGGATTAAGTGGAAAGTTTCATATTCTTTTTTGGAAGGTCTGCCATTCTGATGATGAATACCTGCGGAGAGTATAAAATAGTTGTTTCTCTGCATCTTTATCGCTTAAATATGAGCTTGAATTTCACTGCATACTTTTCATGCATGGTAACATGAGCGTCCTCAGTTTAAGCCTTTGTTTACAAGGGGAAATCCCACAATGGAAGACAAATCCCATCTGCTGAAAAGGGTTTTTCAAATCAGGACTTGATGATAGCAAGCGAAGGAAAGATGGGAATGTTTACAACAGTGTCAACAGGTGACATTTTCCTTTGTCAACTTTGCAGACATTACATCAACAATTTAACTTGCACTGAATGACAAACAGTAGAAATAACCCAGATACAGTCTACAAGCAGGCTTCACGTTTTAAAGCTGCCTGGATTTTAAACGGCACGATAGCAATAATAAAATGTACATCTGTGTGAAAAACATGCATTTTGACATCATTTATCAAATAAAAAAAGAGTGTCAATAGCAACTTAAAGTCATCATATTTAATATCTGCTTGCAAATCATTCATTGCGTTCAGTGAGTGAAGTACATACTACTATCCTCCTTGGTGCTGCTGATGCCAGGTCTGTAGGCTATGTCTTTACTTCTCACTTGTTAGGGGCTTTTTGTGTTTAGTCTGCTCTCCGGCACTGTGGTGAGTTTAGATGACTGTCTCAGTCTCAGTCAAACACGTTTTCGCTGTTCATTTCCTGCTGCATTGTGCTAGAGCTGGGGGAAGGACTGGTGGTGTAAGCAATACATGGCGAGGATGCTGCTCCCCCAATACATACTGTACACGTGAATGCCATCAAACTCATTTAAAACTGGGAGTCGGTGCTTAAATGTCTTTTAAACCTTGAAGCCAAAACCCACGTGGTAATGCTTCTCTCCCACGGACTGCACTTTGGATTGTTCATGTCGAACTGGTTGTTTACTTGAACAGCAAACGCCCTCACATTGTGTGTGTGTGTGTGTGTGTGTGTGTGTGTGTGTGTGTGTGTGTGTGTGTGTGTGTGTGTGTGTGTGTGTGTGTGTGTGTGTGTGTGTAAGAAAGAAAGCGGGGTCAGACAGTCGTAGGGCTCGTTGCAGCGGTGAAGTGATGCTTCCTGTGCTGTGGCTGAGTCGGCCCATGTTTCCACCATTCGTCGCCCACCGCGTCGTATTTCAGCGGGCTTAGACGAGGGAGGACAGGGAGGGGGGGTGGGGTGCTGGGCTTGCTCTTAACTGCCTCAATTTTTCCGATTCCCCTGCAAGCTGCATTTACAAGCAGGGGGGAGAAACAAGCGGGGAAAGCAGAGAACTTCTTTCCCACCCAGACTTGTATGGCGCACATCACTTTCAAGACAGCGGTCTCAAAATCTGAATCTGAAGGGGGAGGGCTTCGCTGAACGCCGCTTTAAACAACATTTTTTTTAAATCGATAATTTGGACACTTACTTCTAGGGGTGTCCCAATCAGACTCGTGCGTAGCTAAACAACACAAGGCATAATGCTACATCCGGTTAAACATTTTTCAAAATAATGTCTTCGGGGTTAAAAAAACGTATTGGAGAATAAGTCAGCCGGTATTAACGCCTGGACTGGTATAATGATACAATGCCCTTTACTTCAAACTAAATGAATAGTAATATGAATGAATAAATACATTTGCAAATAATTAGCTGAGGCATCTTATCAAGCTTGTTTCACAATGAGTAGAAAATGCAGTTCACTGTCAGCTGGCCATTTAATTGTCATTGTGGTCCATGTGGCCCATATACAGACTATCAGCAAAATTGTATTTTTAAATCAATCCAGCCAGTGTGGATTACTAAACTATAAGATATATACAGCAAGGATTTTCTGTTAGGCCTCAACTTGGCTGATTGACTTTACTGGTACACTTTTCATAACACATTTACAATCAATCAAATTACCAAAAACATATGAGATAGCTGTGGGCGATTTTAGGTTCCTCTCATTCTGGGCCCCCAAGCAGTTGCCCACATAAAACAACTATTAGCCAAACCAAGCCATTGATATTGGTAGCTTCAGGTGAAACAGTCAACGCTACTGACATATGTTCACATGTTGTTTTGGATTTAGTTTTTATTTTTTGTTTTTTTCAAAAAATAAACCCACACTGTTAAGACTGTAACAGAAATCTTCTGCAGAGTTTGAACGTGACGAAGCTCACGGTCTTATTTTGAAGCCCTAAATCCCACGCTTTCCGGTCCCGTTCGCCGCTGTTTGCGTGTAACTTGACTCTTCAGTGTGATAGGAGGGGACAATCCTGAACCGAGCTCACTTCTGCTCTCACGATCCCCGCCAGAGAGAGAGAGAGAGAGAGCGCGAGAGAGAGAGAGAGAGAGAGAGAGAGACAGAGACAGGGTCCTCCGGTTCAGATGAAAGAACTCGGACACTGTGACTCGGGGCGTAATTCATAACCCGGGCTGACCACCCTTCCACATGCGCTGACACGTCTCCAGGTATTACACGCATCCCGTCGGCCGGCGGACGGAACATTTACTTGGCTGCATTGACACATACAGACGCTCGAGACGCGCCGGAGGCGGGGGGGAGATGTTGCTGAAGGAGTACAGGATATGCATGCCCCTCACGGTGGAGGAGGTAAGTTTTCTACCAATTTCTATATCTCATTTGTCTAATTTTTCCCCGGGACTGGGCTCCGGTGCTGTTCAGACCACTCACCCTTTGGTTTTGCTGTTCCACACATGTGGCAGGAGGTGACATGATGTGTGTGGAAATGCAATCGACGTGAACTTGGAAGCACGTCATTGAAAACCCGTTCCCGTTCCCTCCACGTCTCTGTTGACAGTTGACAGTGTGGTCACCACTTTTTTTTTTTTTTGACGAATCGCATGTTGACCCTTTAGATAAAAGAACTGCAGCAATCCCCAAAGAAGTCCGTTTAACATAGACACTAAACAAACTGCACTCTTTACCACAGTGGCCCCAGCGAAACACTTTAACGAGTTTTTTTTTTTTTTTTAAAGTCTGCTTGAAATTTGACAGTTGATAGTTCATTGTTGTCTGAAGGGCACCCCGAAAAACTACTTTCTAGACCATCGCAATGCAGTTTCAGTACCTTTAGTGTTTCAGGCATTAATGCACGCACGCACGCACGCACGCACACAGGCAATTACATGTAAATCGCTGTGCACTGAATTCACGCAGCCCTGCTGGATGCACATGATGACGCTAACGCAGTGCTGGGGGGGGCTCTCCGCACTTAGCGGTGTTTCATGCTAATAGCTGCACTTGCGCTGTGCTGCACTGGCTGATATGAGAGAGAAAGGGCCATTGTCAGTACTCACTTTGGTCTCACGACTCAGTCTAAAATTAGAAAGCGAAGACGACGCTCTCTTGTCCTGGCATGCAGGCCATACGGCGCAACAATTATCGCCCATACTGTTGTTGCCTTACCCATCTCCGGGGGTTGTGTCGTTGTGGCGCGTGGGTGTTGTTGGTTTTTCTCGTGGCTGAGGCCGTCAGGTGCAACAATGGCCTGTCTGAACTGACATCTTGTGATTTCAGACTGTGAGTTTGAAAAAAAAAAAGAAAAAAAGATGAGACTTGGCCCTCTCTGAAGAAACATCATGAAGCAGTGTCTTCGCAAATAATAATAATAATAATAATAATAATTAGGACAATTTTCCATCGGAGTGAAATCTATTTTTAGGGAAGTCAGGGAGATGAAGGTGGAAAAATTACTGCTTCCTTTCAAATTTGTTACCCGGCACTCACATTTCCTTCCTTTCAAGTCTCTTGCTCTGATGATACTCTTGACTCTTGCCGCATCAAATTTTTTTTTTTTGGCCCGCTTTTCTCAGGACTGTTAAAACACTTTCTTGGACCCGAGGTCATAAAAATGATGTGGAATGAGACGCTTGCTTTGTATCGCGGGCTAACGGGGCCGGCTGCACTTTAACGTGAAACTCTCGACAAGAGTAACGTGTTTGTTCTTCCCTCCGTTTGCCACTAGGCTGCCACTCTCGTATTTTCTCACCTCAAGTAGCGAAAAAGGCATTGCGCCACAGACTGGTGCAGAAACGCAAGGGCTTTGTGCGACATTTCGTGTGAGCGTTTGTGTTATGTGGGTGTTTGCCCTGTCTTACTCGCTTGTTTCCGTTCCGTTCTGTAAATCGGCCATTGCCACACACGTGTCTTTCCAGCCCGGCGGAGCAGCGAGAGCCGTCTCGTCACGTCCGGCGTACTTGCGAACCGGTGGTGGTTTACGAGGAGCAGGAGTAGTGCAGCCGATGGGTCAGTCCTCTCGAATCGGAACAAAAAAAAGGGGCCGTCCCGCCGCAAAAATGGAGGGACGGCACTTTGGATATCAAGACTAGCCCTATTGGCACCTGCTGTTGTAACTTCCTGTCGCTATTAATATGCCACTCAGAAAAACACTTACTTTACAATGGGATGCGCACGCCCACATTACTACAGCCAGGTCAAGTTGCTGATACCAGCTGGGGCAGATTTTTTTTTTTGTTGTTGTTGCATTTGTTTTTGTGAAGCTGCGAGGACACAATGGAGATTCACGAGGTTACAGCAGGAGCCTCAGTGGAGCTATTTGAAGTACAGTGTGATCAGAAGCGCGGTGTGTACATCTGTGGGGTTAAATGAGGAAAAAATGTGAGTGCGGCCGGATGGCCGCATGAGTATTACAGATTTCGGCAAACAAGACGGGGAGTGGCCATCCCTTACCCCTCATATTTCTCTTTTCTCTTTTTTTTGTAAAGATAAAAGCCTGTTTGGATGATTCCCAGGAAGCAGCGCATCCTAGTCTGTCGGTCCAAACTTAGAAAGCGTTCCACTCAATGGTCTGGAGGGAAAGCGTAGAGGAGACGCTGCTTTTTTTTTTTTTTTTTTGGTCTTATCGTGGCTGCACATATTGAGCTGAGTGTCGCCTCAAAGTCGCCTCGCCGTTTCCTGCCGGTCCGAAATGGGGAGAGGAAGGAGGGACGGCAGGAAAGATTGATGCAGTCACAGAAGTAAGGGTGGAGAGGATGGATGGCGAGGAAGGACGAAACGCGCTCCCGGCTGACCGCTGAGGGGGGAGTCCAGGGTGAAGGACGGACGGAGGAAAAGGATGGCAGGGAGGGCGGATAGAGTAGAGGGGGGAGTGGGGCTAATGCGGGAAGTTCTGGGAGCCTTTTTTTTTTTTTGCGTGCGCATGTGAAATTCCCCGGGGTGATGCACTAATACACTGCGTGTGCACGCGCGCTCGGATATGGAGTCATGGGGACATGCGAGGTCACGTCTCTCTGTGTATTGTCTCTGGGAAGAGATTGCCGTCTGCCGCTTGGGTCGTGTTGCGTCACCGCAGCCTTACTACGGCAGATGTTGGACTCGGGCCGTGTTTATGCAACTTTAACAAACGCCGTGTGCGCTGAAGAAATCGTTTGGCAGCGTCCTCGAGGTTCAGTCCTCTGCCACCTTGCTCGTCCGGGTGTTTGCCCGGCATGTTCCCGCCCCCCCCTCTGTTTTACCTCAGGGTTGCTGTCACGTGGAGTCCTGACTCGGGTTCTCTCCAGCGTTATTCTGGATTCCAGAAGCCTCACATATGAAAACATTTCCTGTCCTTGTGTTTATTGTGTAACAAGCAGTGACTCAGTGTCACTCATGCCGAATCAAGAAATTTGTGCCTGTAACTTTTTGAGTTGAGTTCACTCATCTGCGTTTGCAGCGAAGTTTGAAATTCCATCTCAGAACAGGGTTTAGACGTGACTAACCGGCACCACTTAGCCGAGAAATGACTTTCCCTTCCCGGGGCCCTCGGGGAGAACTCGGCTCCGTTCCTCTCCTGTGAGCAGATCAAGTCATCGGCCACCGCTCCCACTTTTTTTTTTTTCCCGTTCCTGGAAAGGAGAGAGTGGCGATGCATCACGGGAGGCTCGGACAGATGCGTTCCCTCTGCCGCTGTGCGTGCGCGTCTGTCCGCCGCCTCGTCTTTCTCTGCTGCAGCAGCTCTCACTTACACCTCCCAGTCTCTGGCTGACGTGCCCTCTTTTTTTTTTTTTTCCAAGCTCACCAGAAAAATGCTGACGTCGCCCGGCCTTTGGCTGAGCTAAGCCGGAGCGTGCCTCCAGCTGCAACGGCTGCCTTCAGAACCTGCGCTCACCCTCGACGCGGCCTCCGGCGGAGCGCGTGGGGTCGGCGTCGCGACTTTGACGCCGCGCTCTTAATAGCTCCGTCCGCGTGGTGAAAAGAGCACCGGAGACGGGCTCAGACTCACAAAAGGCCCAGACTGTATCAGCTGGACGAGGTTGCCGCGGGAGCAAGGATGCTGTCAGCGGAAGGCGGAACTGAAGCAGGTCTCCTTTGCAAAGGGCCAGACAATTTTTTTTTTTTTTGCCCATTATCTGTAGTGATTCAAAGCACGATGACATTGAGCAGAGGCTGGCGAAAAAGACTCCCATTCAAAGCTGTCGAAATGTGCGTGCGTCTTGAGTCTATTCAGTGCAGCGGGCAGACGCCTGGCTGATTGATGGGGTGTTAGCTCTGGCAGCAACTGAAGGGTTATAGTACCATCTGACTGTGAAAGACTGTAATCTGCTCTCAGACCTGTGCCTGGGTAACGTCTTCTTCGGGCATATGCTGTCACGTGGGCGATACGAACTCGGAAAGGTGCAGTCCTTCCGAGTCCTTCCGCTTTCGCTCACAGGCAGCGGAGTTTTTCAGCAGACCTCCAGAACAACTGGGTTCGAACCGGCAAATGGCGCTTGAGGTCCCGTGCTGGCTCGTTTGCTTTTCACGGCGTACGCATCCCTCCAAGTCTCGGTCGAGCCAGAATTAATTAGCGACAACGCGCATCTTTACGATGAGGTACGGCCAGACACGTGCCAGAACCCACGTACGAGAGCATCCGCCTAATTAAAACGCCTTCCTCAGTCAGCAGCAGCCGCGCCGCTGATGTGGAGGGATGGCAGTGCGCACACCTCGCGCGGCCGGTTGTCTCAGAACAGCCGGCACACAGGCGTGAAGTCGGCCCCTGATAGCCGACACACCGCGCCGCGGCCGAGCCGCGAAGCGCTGTAATGGGATTAGAACTGCCGTGTCATATTGCGCGTTCGCCCCCGAGGGATCGCCAGCGGTAGGTGCTGGTGGAGACGTTCGTGTTGTGCGGACACTGTTTCAGCCCCCGAGCGCCACGCTGGAGGTTTTAGCTCGCACGGCGCCGGCTCCCGTGGCTCGAGACGGAAACAAGAGCGTACTTTCACAAAAGAGAGTAGCAGGTTACATCAGTGTTGGCAAAAGTGTCGCTCTCCCCCGGTTTCTTCTTTCACTACGAAGAGGAAAAAGTAAATGCAGCGATTGCTGCCCCCCCCCTTCCTTTTAAAAGGGCTGTTTAACAAGATTGGCTGCCATTGTTAAGTCCCAGTGCATGTTTCCATGACGCCAGCAGTTAATTTCATGTATCCACAGGCTGGGAAATCTGCAAAGCAGCAAGAGTGAACGGGCCACAGCTCAGCGTGGACACGGAGGCTTCTTCCCAGACAAACTGTTCCCCCCATTTTTTTTTTTTTTTTTTAGGCAAGGTAATTAAAGCAGACAGTGTCCTTGGAGGGCTGGGTGTTCCTGCATTTAGAACAGGTGACGTAATGAAATGCAATACCACGTTGTGCAACTTTATTGATCTTCGGGGGGGGGGATTCTCCTCTCCTGTCCCCGGAGGTCAGGGGTTACGGTCGTGTCGGTGGAAGCTCGCCAACACAGGGAGCAAACGCATAAAAGCTCCACGGGGTCCGAGCGAGCGACGCGACCCCCGCACTGTTTTTGCGTAAGCGCTGCCAGCCTTTTATCCAGACACTGCTTTTCCTTCTTTATGGGTTCCAGCCCTCCCATCCGCCCCAGGGTTTGTTTAGGAAATGGAGCCTGCTAGATGCTGTTTGTTTCTTTGGTGTCATGGTAAGGTGCAAGGCCCATTCTCCATCTGGTATACATGACAATGCTGTGATTCAATCAACATCCCATTTACTGCCATTTACTCTTCTAGAGGAAACCATCATGGGTTGTGATGGACCATTATCCACGGATGAGGCCCATTCTCATTTCCTAGATGGCTGTGCGTGTGTTATGCATGTGTGCGTGTGTGTGTGTGTGTGTGTGTGTGTGTGTGTGTGTGTGTGTGCCCGCTGCATACTGTGTGTCGTGTCGGCTGAAAGGCTGTTTCGTAACACGAGAGCAATACGAGATCGTCACACCTTGCCGGCAGCCGCGCTCTGGAGAGGGGCTGTTTCGCCGATCAGCGGAACAAATTCTGTCCGTCTCTCCCTCTCGTACGCGCCCACATCCTGAGACGAAGTTTCTGTTATCTCGCGGCGATGCGCGCGTGCGCGCACACATCCTGGGGCACCGCACATTGTCTCTGTCATGTAACACACTCCTGAGCTCAGATGAGGCTGATGGTCGTTAGGCCGGTGAGATGCCATACTGGTTCATAATATACCGAGAGAGCGAAAAAGCCTGGCGGTGGCTTTTTTGGGAAATTACTTGAAATAACTCAATGAAATGAAAACCAGTAGGGAGTGTTGCTTGATTAGCGCGCTCCCTTCTGTGTGTTTTCTCCTGAATAAAACAGTGATATGTCGCGACGATTCTTCTCATCAAAAGCAGCCTGTAACTTTGAAAACAGCACAGTGGCACAGCTGTACCAGGTGCGGCCTCATTCCTAACATGAATTATTCAGAGGCACGGGGGTGCTCGCAAAATATCTCGCGGCTCGATGGCCGCATGACCCCCGTTTGTCCGCTGTGAATAAAAGCACCAGGCTTTCACGCACCGCAGACTCTCGCCGTTCAAGTTTCCAAATGAAACGTCCTTTGGTCGCCACAGAGAATAAAGGGGACTTCTTCCGCGATCTCTCCGCTGCACCGTCGAATCACAGGAGGAGGAAAAAAAGTCCTTTTCTACTCTGGCAGTCTGAGGGCGGCTGCTATATCTGCACGGCTGAAAATAGAGACAAAGCAGCTGATTCCTGAGACCAAAGCCGCTCTTCAGGCCATGCTCAGCGTGGACATCTTCACTGAAACTGCTCACTGCTACCAGTGATGGCTGAGATGAGAGCAAAAGGCTTTCCTGATCGTTGCACATCGACGCCATTGAGGAATTTCGAGGGACTGGTCTCACATTTCGAGAGTAGCTGTGAAATGAGCTGTGTAGAAAATCACCCAAATATGTGCAAATATGGTAAAAAAGGCTGAGAGAGGAGAGACGACGAGGGCGAGTTCATGGAATTGTTGGAGAGCTGAAGCTTTACAGCCTCTTTACACCACTTGACATTAAAGACATTCATCTGCTGCACTCAGCCGAGAACTGACAAGTGGCTTCGCACACATTTCTTTGTTGAGCAACTCTGAGAGGAACCATGACGGGAATTACATAGAATAGTTTATTCTCTGGGCGGGTGCGTTTAGTTTTTTTGTCTTGAACAGTGACGACATCTGCGGTCCGCGACTCTCTCTGTGAGAGAGAAAATGCCAGATGTTCGTGCTGCATTTGGACGTTCCAGCGAAAGTTTAGATTAACTGTATTGGACAGCTTCAGTCTCCACGTACATTTACGAGGAAGATTTTATATGATGGAGGACCTGCACACGCAGGACTTTCACTCCAAACTGCGTATTTTTACGTTGCTGCGTCGGTGCTTTAACTCCTGTAAAGCGTCTGAATGCTTCATCCGCCACCGTGCTGCTGTGTGTGTGAGATGAAATCTAAATTTGTACAGTCAATCTCTCTTGTACAAACACGCGTCTTGTAATTTATTTTCACCGCTTACACCACAACTCTGCACAGAAAAAGACAAAGAAAAAATAAGACAAAGTATTTCAGGATCAAGAAAAATATGCGTCTGGCATTTGTAACAAACCAAATTACCTAAAAATTCAGCGCGATATGAGGATTTTAATTGTGGATACACCTCCTGCCTTCATGGACATACTGTATATGAATGAGGAAGGGCAGCCCTATTGATGCATCACTCCGGGGCAGTACTATTGCAGTACCTACATGTTTAAATCTTGGCCCAAAACACTTATGCTAGCATGTTTTAGCATATCAGTCTCACTTGTCCGTAGTCTAGTGATTCAAAGCACAAACCATAAAGACGCTAACATGCAAACAGCTAAAGGTATTGCTAAATGCTAACTGGGAACATGGAACATTCTAAACTTATGATGCTAATGTGCTACATTTTAAAAGTCAACAAATGTAAACAGTCCGCTTAGTGCAAAGCTGAGCCTCAGAAGGCTAAACTTTGCCATCCAACATTAGCGTTTGGGCATCTCGTGGGAAATGCTAACGTAAAGCTAAAGGCTAATACAGGAGCTGTGGTTTACAAACTACAAGAAGCTGGGCTCTTTGTGAGAGTTTTGAGACTCATTTTTTTTTCTTTTAGAAAGAGACTTCACATGGCTCGAGTTGTTTTTGGTTGAGCTCTGCCTTATAGCCAGTGTCATCGGCTGTTGCAGTCAACCATCGCGGCCCGTTTCGCTCATTATGTTTTGTTTTGTTTTTTCTGCCTCCGAGGAGCTGGCAAATGCTCAGCTCGGATCTAGACTTCACAGACGTCTCATACGCTATGCCCGTGTCTTTCCGCAGTTCACGGACTGAGCGCTGGCCACGGCGCGACTGCGCGGCAAAGCCTCGGAATGAACGAATGATTGATTGAAATTGATTGATAGCGGTGTTGCACGGTCGGAGTCATATTGCCCACAGATGACTTATCTCCGCAGCCATCAGTGCGGCGGGAAGTCGTCTTCGGGCAAGTCATGTGTGGACGGATCTGTGCTCCACAACAACTCCTGCAGTTCCCGGTATTCGCTCTGCTTGGCTCCTGCGTGCTCCGCGGACCAGCTGGTTATTGTCCTGCTGTGACCAAATTTCCACAGCCCCCATCACTTTGTTGTCAGAGTAGAGCACTGGAGATTGCGATGCAGCAAACATAGCAGTGAGAGAAAACAGACTCTGGCTGTGTTGCAGAGGAATTGTTTAAAATGATTATTTGTTGTGAGCACATCATGATTTGTTTGCCCTTGCAGGTAGTACTTTTAGTGTTGCATCAATATCAGATTGCTGATCTCGCACTACGCAGAGAACTTACTGTCTCCGACTTTATGACTAATGTTGTCTGAGTGAAGGCAATGGATTTATCTTTCAAAGCCACGCAGTGATTTGAAATCGAATATGTGGCTCAAGTGCTTGTTGGTACAAATTTTTGATGCCTTCATAATTTTTGCCTTAAACCGTGGGCACTCCACAAGCTCAGACAATGGCTTTGTAATTTTACCTGCGAAACCACAAACGGCAAATAAAATTTGACAGCAAATCAGTCGGTAACACTTGCGATTCTCAGGCCAGCCCAGAACGTGACCCTTTTCTTGAAGAGGTTTGAGGAGAAACATTGACACAAGGTCCACATAAACACACTGTGGTGCTCAAAAGCCTGATTTAGGCTCGTAATGTCTTGATTACTTCAGCAAATGTCACGTTGATAAAGCTATCGCCTGCGCGTGAAAATGGCTTTCAAGTGGCCTCGTGTTTGTTTGGCTCCACTGTTGGCGGCCGCTTATCTACCGTGTACCGTGTGCTCCGACACTGATTAGGTCTCTGACTGCATTGTCAACTGTTTGCCTTTATTTCTGACTGGCTTTTGCCACTGGAGGCCATGAGGCGTGAGTCGTCATCTGATCAAATTTAATTTAATGTTCTGGTGGTCCTTTCCCAACCTCTGCAGCTCGCGTTGTGCGCGTGCATTGGCGTATGCGTACGTGTTCGCAGGCACGGAGCTGTTGTTTCACGACGACCTGTGCTCGTACAGGAGCTGGCAAGCTCCCTGCTTTAAAGTCACAGAGAGACTCTGGGGTTGGACAAGTGCGGCTGCAGAAGGGGAGACAGAGCAGCGCAGGGGAACAGAAAAGAGAGATTAGTGGCTCTTCTTTTCCGCCTTCTGTTTTTTTTTTTTTTTTCCTACTTTTCGATTAGTCTGTGAAGAGATGAGAGGGACAGATTTCCCAGAGAATTACCGAGACAGGGATGAGGGTAGACAGATGGAGATGTAGAGAGACGGCTTAGTAGGTGCTTTCGTGCCATGGTCCTTGCTGTAAAGTTTTTTTTTTTTTTTTAAATGGAGAGAAAGGACGGATGGTGTCAGCGGTGGAGGTGACAAGCTCGAGATGCATGAAATATGAAGAAGGTGGGAAGAGTTGAGAAGGATTTAATGTATGATTTAATGCAGCCAGTTGTCTCTGAGCAGCTCTTTAACATCGCACCAAGGGGAGTGTGGCTCGGTTACAGGCGCATTAAAATTATGTTACTCCCTGCAACTGTCGAATTCCAACAGCTTAAAAAAAAAGTCCATTTGTGAAGGCCGCTGCCGCGCGTTCGCTTTCATAGTCAAGAGTGTTAAATTGCGTGGCCGTACAAAAGTGCATCTGTTTTGGGCCCCGATGTTTTCGAAAGTTTTGCTTCCGCTGCGTGTTGCTGAGGATACTTTTACACTCAGGATAAGAATACACTCGTGCACACTGGTCATCATGCTGTTCCGCGGTGCCTCCAGCCCACACACAGGTGCAGAGCATCTTGGAAGAACCATCAGCTCAGCCCACACGCACACGCGTGTGCTCACACACACAAACGCACACGGACACACGCAAAATTAGACAGACTATAGATAGCTATATGCTTACACACTTCATTATCGTCTCCTGTTTCTATGGCAACCACTGCCATCCATCCCTACCATTACCCCCATAGCAGAGTGGATTATAGTGATTATAGTGTGAGACCATCCCAAGGATAACTGTCAAATAATGAGGCAGATGATGGAGCCTCACCTTCCCTCAAGCCTGGGATTTTACACCAATCACTCGCCCGCGGCGACTTCTCTGCGTTTCAGCTCCGCCACGTTAATGTGAGATTATAGGCTGTGCTGATACTTCAGGTAAACAAATACCCCCACCCCCAAGAGTTTGATTTCAGGTGGCTGTTTATTCTTATGAAGCGTTTACCAAATACTGATGAAATGCAGCTGCTACCGACGTTCAATTCGCGGATATTACGGTACCCCAATGCAGGAAGGAATTTGCGTTCCCTTTGTGCTGCGGTAATGCAAGTCAAACGTTTTTGTGTCGTTTCATCAAGACTAAGACTCTACATTTACCCCGGTTTGAAATGAACGACCACGTGGCTTTCCAGCGATGGCGGTGACAGGGTTGACATTTCAACGTGGCGCATCATCTCCCGTGCATCCCGTTCGGCTAAAGGTAGTGCCTAGAGTGCGTCTCCCCCACCCACCGCGCAAATGTATGACAACAGCCTCGACGTCCATTGCGAGGCAATAGGCAGATTTAGAACTGGGCCGGTATCAGCTGGAAAATGAGCCAGTTTGTCTCCCGTTCCCAGTAGGTTGAGTCCTTCACGGATAGAAGGTTTTCAACGGGCGGTAGTGTTCTGCGAGCCGGCGAACAGATGTAAGTTCAACGTTTCCTCCGTCGAGTCCACGCGAGAGAATTGCGATGAAGGGACACCGAGGTCATCAACTCGGCGAATACATGCTGAAATGAAGCTAATATACTCCACGTCTTATCTAAATGGCTTCGCGGTGAAGGCTGACGCCCCGTCCCTCTCCGCCTCTGGCGGCAGAGCGATAGGACGAGTGTGTGTGTTAGTGTGCGTCAGAGAGAGAGAGAGAGAGAGCGGAGAGAGGATGTCGGGACAGATTTACCTTCCCCTCACGTGACTGTAAAGTACAGGTAGGTCACGTTCTCACCCCTTCCTCTGAAAAAGAAGATTTAGGATGAATTCCCTCCCACACACATTGGCGTGTGTGCGCATGCAGCCTTTGTGTGTGTATATTTTAGTGTCGTCTTCCACTGAGTCAGCCCTGACCACGGCTGATTTGCAGTGTGATTTAGAGGATTAGGGAGCGAAAATGCCTGCTAAGATGTATTGACTGGCGAAAGCGTGCACGCAGGCCGCACACGGCGCTCAGAGACACACCGCGGGCAGGAGAAATTATATTTCGAGGGCAGCACTGGCAGCATTACTCACAACGGAGGACCTTTTTACTGACGGTTTTTGGTTTTGGTCTCAAACTCAGTTTAACCAGGGAGGTGGATGAAGGCGTTAATAAAGACTTCTGTTACGTCGGAGTCATCGTGGATGTCACAGGCTCTGAAGAATGTGGCCGTTCTTTGGGATCGGATGATGCAGTCAGAAACGCTGGTTTGGTCTTCTGTCCCTGCTTGCCACGGTGGCTTAGATTAAAAAGCGTACATGAAATTCCTTCAGTCGGGTTTTTTTTTTTTTCACAGGGGCCACCAGGGCATGAAAAAAAAATGGCATCTTTAGGGCAAACTTGTGTCATGACGGGGAGATCACCTCGCACATCATACTGGAAGGATACTACAGGGATACAAGGAGAGTTTAAAAGAAAAGTGTCTCGTCTTTTATTTAATATTTTATGCGTCATGTCATTGTCACGTCTCGCAAGTTTCACGACGGCAGGCCTCGATGACCCCTTTTCATACCGCCGCCGCAGCCCGACGGAGTTCGACACCACACCGACAAGAAACCTTCCGCTTTGACTCCTGGGCACTTACCGCCCTCCAGGAGGGCAGAGGCCGGCCCGCTAGGTCGATGCTGCATAATGTCTTGAGTCGCGAGCGTGACCTCGGGGTTCGGTCCCGGGGAATTAAAAGCGAAGAGGTAGAAGAGCCTGGGAAACACTCGAGCAGACGCTGCGACAAGAATTTCAATCGTCCCCACGGAGTGGAGCGCTGTGCCGACGGCCGACCGCCACTTACCGAGGGAGCTCCTGCCGCACGTTTATTCGTTTCATTCCGTTTACCAGAACAAATCACAAAGCCCCCGAACGAACATTGTAAGCAGCGACATCCTATATGTTGACATGAAGACTCAGCCTCACGTGCCGCGTCAGCTCAGTCAGCAAACACGAGCTGCGGGCGGTCGCCTCGTGTCGTCTTGTAGGAGATATCTAGGCATTAAAAATCCTCAAATTGCAAACGGATGCTGTTCGCGGCCCCTGACATGCGGAAATTGCATAATGCAGCTTGGAGGTGCTTACTGTGTGTGGCGCGTGTGCTTCAGTTTCAAAAGTTTCCATAACAACAGTGGGATTATTCCCGCCAGCCACCTCAAGTGAAAACAAGCTGGCGGAGGTAAAAGCAGAACGAAACACCCGAGACGTACACGCTACATCCTGCCACGTTGAGTCTTAACTCAGCCTCCCACGACCATCTCCCCTTTCCCCATCACGGTTCACCCTCCTTTCACTTTCCAGGTTTTACAGCCGTGGAAAGGCAAACAGCGGGCAGATGCGCTGGCTCTTTAAATAGACCTAAAGAGGTCTTAACAAGCGGCCTGCTCAGCTCCAGTTAATGTCCAGCTGCTCCCCACGGGCCCCTTTAGAAATTCCTGAAATCACGCACAATCACCAACCTTTTTTTTTTTTTTTTTTATTACCTGTCCCCTCTTGTATGAGGGGATTTCTGCTGCACATCATCCTTCAGAATCTGCATCACAGGTGAGGGCTCACACCACGTGGCTTCAATCCCAGCACCCGTCCATTTGTGCACAGCCGGCCTCGTCGGGATTTTACCGATGAGGCTTTTTCCCGAAGCTTCCTCGGGCGAGTCGGCGACACGATTCATCCCGCATCGATCGCCCCGCGCTTGTTTTATTTATTTATTTTTTTACTCGCAAGCTCGCTGCTTTCGTACCCGAAATGTACCGCTTATTTTGTGCCAAACGCTCCGCCGAGCACCTCCCACGCACGTTTCTTTTCTGGGCGTGTATTTGTGTGCACATGAATCACCGTCGTCCCACAGCCTCCTCTCCTCCGAGGGCGACCATTTTTTCGAAGCCCCGCGCCACGATCCCAGAGTTCGCTGGGGGGAAGTGACGGGGCACAGACGCACACATTGCAGTGTATATAAAAGCCTGCATGTACACAGTATCCGCATACTGACGCACAAAAGACGTATTCCCCTTGCAATAATGAGCTTTTCCTCTCATCTCGCGCAGGCTCTCTCCTTTCGTGTGGCCCTGTGTACTTAACAGACCATGTCTGCGAAAGATGCAACAGGAGAAAAGTCCAAAAGACAAACATGGGAACGAGAGATGACAGAAGAAAAAATCTCAGATACAAGACTTATGAGAGTTGAGGGTCATATTCTGGTACAGTGTGTGGCTGCTGAAGTGATTTTTTTGGTTTGTTTGTTTTTTAAGTAGCTACGGTCTACAGAAAGCCGTGCAACAGGAGCAACAGTGGCAGAATGCAGATGGAGAGAAAACCCGCAAAGGAACCCTCCAAGGCCTCGTCTTGAGTGCTGTTTCTCTGAGACAGATGGGAATGTAGACACTGAAGCATACTCCAAAAAAAAAAAAAAACTGCAGCTGAGCGCTTCCGCTGATTGTGACTCCTTTCAGAGGAGTAACATTTAGCGTGACCTCGCTGTAGCTGGGCCCTCGCTGCTAGAAAAGAGGATGACGCTCAGAGAACTCCAGAAGGAGGTGACTGTCCTTTTTTCTTCCCTTTGTCATCTCGCCGTAGAAGTGTTGATATCAACGTAAATGCGTGCGCCGCGGGGCGCCTCCGTCGGCTCGACAGAGAGGAGGGAGGGAAGAAGGAGGTGGCGGCCCGAGACGAGCCTGAGGCGGGGACGTTTTCGTGGGGGTAATTAATAAGATATGGCTCTGTCTCGTCTCCGTCCTACTCCAAACATTTTCTCCTTCCAACTTCCTTCCCCTCTGCACCCCCTGTGATGTCATCGCACGCACAGACCGCACATCCACAGTCTCACACGCTCTGGCCCAGAATCAACAGTGTAGATATTTTGGAAAAGCTGAGTTATTTCCTCTAAATAACGGGGCTTTGGGGGGGGGGGGGGGGGGCATTGCTGCGGGGCTGATTTGGCCTTAATAGGGCTTTGACGTCAGTGGGAGGCGAAACTGAGGTGCGTATTTCTGGAAGCTTCACTCAAGAGGCCTCAGCAGAGGACCTTTTTGCGCGCGCTCCTCCTGCTGCTGCGGTGAGGTCGAGCACACGTGGCACTCCGTCTGGGCTCCATAGGTTTGCGCTGTGCAAACATTGTTATCAGGGCGCTGCGCAGTGAGCCCAGGGGAAAAGCAGAAAGATCAATGTAATGACCCCTCGGGAACATGTTTTGCGGTGAGATCCGTCCGATGGAGTTTTATGGTGGGTTAATACAGCAGCGGCGGTATTCCGTCCGGCTTTTTTTCGTTACCTGTTGAGAAATCCCTCAACTCCTGGAGCTTATTTTCAAGTCAGTCGATGAATTCGTTGACGGGGAAAAAATATATTATGGTGGTGAAAACCATAACCTGTCAATGCTTGTATTCCTCTCCCCTCTGTGCACGCTCGACTGACGAAGATTTATTTCTGACCGACTCGCGTGATACATAGACAGACAGCATCACGTCGTCCGCTCGACGGATTAGAATTAACCTTGCGGCTGTCATTGCGCATGAATTTGCTGTATCTGTTTTGGGGATTGACCGTCGCCATGGGTGTGCGTGTGTGTGCGTGTGTGTGAGGAGCACATCTGCAGCGTGTTTTGCAGTCGGATGACGCAGGCAGGCAGGTCAGGGAAGTGGGAACCGGTCCGGAGGGCTGAGCCGTACGCCGAGGCCGAGCGTTGTTTGTTTGCCTTTCCCCTCTCTTCACTGGGTGGCTCCTCTGCACCGAGCGGAGACATGTGGGGAAGGGGAAGATTTGGGGGGGGGGTGAGTTACAGCCGTCCTGACAACGTTGACAGCTGGGAGGAAGTAATTTGTAGAAAGCAGAGGTGGTGCCAAAAAACAAAGTTGGCCTCTGTACAGCGCGTAACGCAGCGCATGTGGAGTGCAGTCCCGCCCTGGTATGTCGGCCTGTACGGAAAGCTGGAAAAGCAGCAGGATCTCTGTCTTCTAGGGGTCGCGTCGTCGTTTGGAGGAAGCAAAGTTACAAGTAAATACTGGAATTTCTATTTCGCGACCGACATTTCAAAACTGAAAACAGGCCGTACGATAAATGACTGAGGCAGCCTGAATCGCAGAATTACTGTCGAGTCCCGTGGGCCCAAAAATGAGGAAAACGATCAACCCCTCTTCTTTCAGAACCTTAAACGCGTCATGTTTTCAGATCGGTGTTGTGTTATGTTGTGTCAGCATGCGGTACACCTCGCAGGAGTCTCGTGTCTGCTGGTTTTGAGAAAGGGGAAGAGAAGCTGGAAAGTGGAGAGGTCTCTTGCCCCAGCGATAGCTCCTGTTCACTGCACGCGCACGAAAACCCCACAAAGAACCAGAACAAACGCGCGCCTTCAGATGTGACCGTTTGTGCGCGGGCTTGTTTGCCGACGCTGGGCCATTTGACATCAAACTGAAACGGGGGCCTGCGAGGCTTTGATGCCCCGTTTACAATTATGATCCGATTTACGGAGCCACAAATTGATTCGGCGTCATGGAAAATCGGTTACGGGCGCACACGGTGTGGGCCCATTCATGTAGCCGCCTGTGTGTGTGTGTGTGTGTGTGTGTGTGCAAGGGCAGAGTTTAGTTTTTATCTATTCCCTCCAAACATTTTGACGTCATCCACGACTGACGCGACCTAAATGACGGACTCAAAATAGGTAATTTGACGGATCGCTCTTGTTTTATTCGAGACACGGATTATTTCACATCGTAGGAATGAGTGGGGAAATTATCTGGGGTGACAGTCTTTATTTGGGTTTGTTTGTTTTTTTAACACAGTCGCGCAGATGAGAAGCGAGCAAGTGACCGAGATTGCAAAATTTGGTCTCGTTCAAAACCCTCAAATAAACATTGTTCTTGCACAATCCTGCAGCAGTTTTTTTTCCTCACACCATTTAAAAAAAACAAAAAAAACAGCTGCCGAGCGTTTGTGTTTATACGCTGGAGTCTGTCTCCGTGTGTGTGTCGGGCTGTTCCTCGTCCGGAAAAGTCGAGGCCGAATGTGGGAAACTGTGTTTTTGGTAAAAACTCTTTTCCCTCTGCACAGACGGTGACGCCTGTATTTTGCGCTCGGTGTTTGCCGACACACAGCAGATTGCGTGCACCCGGCCCCCGGACTGGGTCAGGGTGCGCGGATCTGCTCCGACGCCGGGAGCGCGCTGTGCCGTGCGGTTCAAATGCTCGGTCTGGTCTTTGTCTTTTTCCCCCATTGTTTTGACTTCTTTGTCTGTTTCTCCCGGGCCGCCTCTGTTTCCCTGCGCTCGTCCTTGGATCACTGGTCCCCGGTAGCGACACTGTTGTGGAAACATTGTTCGTTTTCCCTTTGAGCCGCAGAGACGCAAGAAGGTCAAGGGCGTTCGGACAAGAGCCGGTTTCGTCAACGGCTTAGCGGCGCTAGCTGCTAGCTCGCTGCCGTGACTTTCTGTCCTTATTGTTTACGATGTACATGAACCAGTTTTCTGGGTTTAAAAGAGGAATGATTGAGCTGGCTTTTAAGTCTTATCCTTCCATATTTTTGAATGTTTTTAAAAACTAGTCTAACCCCATCAACATTGGCTCTGAATTTCGGTGCTGAAATCTGGATTTCTGCTCGGCTTCCAGCCATTGTGTCCGCGACCCTCTAAGGCCCGAGCAGTCAACAGCAGTGCAGCATGAATAAAATCTTCTTAAAATACTGTTTTCATCCAGATAAACAAATACAGCGAAAAGCTGAAATCCTGCCAGCGGGAAGATAAACTTTAACAGGCTCATTCTGTATCTAATCAGTCTAAACCTGGGCATAAAAAGGCTCCGCGTAGCTTTCCAAAAATTTCAATAACGCTCTCTTCACCCGGGCTTCGCGGAAACCACAGTTTCCTTTTCGTAGAATCGAGCCCTGGCCGCCCGCTGGCTTTGAACGCAGCGCCGGCCATTAAGTAATAAACGTCCCTGGAGTGATTTACAAGGACTGAAATATCTTGTCTGGGTTGCCTTTCTGGCCACGGCACCCCGTGCCTCGTGTGTCCGTCTCGGTCTCTCTCTCTGCTGCGCACACAGGCTGCACCAGCGGCGCTCCTCAGACGTCTGCGCACCTGTAATGCAGCCGTGTTCAGCTGCGCGAGGCCACTGCAGTCCGTTTTCAGCCGCTCGTTCCGGAAACGCTCTTTCCTCTCGCGCGCTCTCATGTCCGCCGGCCTCCCGCGCAGGTCATGTCGCAATCGTCTAATGCTAATGGAAAACAGTTGCCTGTATCTTGCCCCTGTTCTCGGTCTAACTGTCCTCTTCTCTCTTTAAAACTCTTCTCGCTGAACTGAGTCACAGTAAGTGAACGGTTGAAGGAGTTTGCCCATATCTTTAAACTCAAGGGTGAATTTTGCTCCCGTGTGAATATTTGTCTTTGCGTCCAGTGTTTGGTTTTTTTTGTTGTTTTGTTTGTTTTGTTTTGGTTTTTTTTACCAAAAAATTGCATCGTGAAGTTTGAAGCCGTTAAATATTCGTAGCAATTCGCTGCGGAGATTTCTTTGCCGAGCACCTCGTGACTTCCCGGTGTTTGGAGAACGTGTCGCGTGGTCTGAGCGCACAGCGTCGGGGTGAAACGCCGGTCAGCTTGGGCTGGAGACGGACCTGTGCATTATTTTCACTTTATTTAATTTTTTTCCTCTTACTCAGCAGTATGTCACAGGGACTTTGTACTCAGCGGTGTCTCGCTGAGCCTTGACGGAAACGTCTCAGATTCTCCTTGCGTCGGTTTTCACTCAGACAGCTGAGGGAAGTGTGCGCAGAGCGTCCAAATGACACACACACACACACACACACACATACGAAGTGTCCCTCTGTCTCATTCTGCACTGCACACATTAACACGGACGCTCAGCGAGTAGAGCTGTATTGATCCACCTGGGGGGTGGACTGGTAAAGGAGAGCCCATTACACCGTTAGTAACGCACACTCGGCCCGCCACACAACCTCTGCACGCTGACACAGTGCAGGTGCCCGACTGACCCGACTCACCGAATCCCTCACCTCTCAGCTCGTTCCTTCCGTGGACTTTTCGTCTCGTCTGGAGAAAGTCTGGAGCGAGCTGTAGCGAGGGTTTCATTCCGTTTTTTCTTTTCCCCTCAAACTGTCTTCCTCCGATGCTCAGACGTCTCTGTGTCTCGTCTCGGGGCGCTGAGAGACGGGACGGTTTGCTGCACGACGCCACTGTTTTTTGTCATTTTGTTTACCTGTCGATCTATACATTTTATAACTGTGCACATTTATTGCGCCTTTTTACTACTTGGTATGTAATTCGACTAAAAATATTCATTTCATCGTTGCCTGCGTCTTTTACTTCATTTGTTTGTTTGTTTGTAATGTCTTTGTATGTACATGTTAAAGTCTGCTACCCTTTTATTCCATCTTATTGGCTATTTCACACTTTAATTTCCTTTTCACGTCTGTCTGTCGCGCTCTGATGCCGAGCGTCACACGGTTGACCCCTGCAGCGCTGCAGCGTCCCTCCGCCTCGTCTCAGACATTTGTGGGGAACGACCGTGGAAAATCCCAGACTCGAACGCTCCGACCGGAGGATTGGGACGTGACGGGGATCATGGGATTCATGTAGTTTAACCCAAAACCTGCTGACAGGCGCGTACCTATGAGAGCGGAGGCAGCTAACAAGGAGTCCAGTCAGGACCGAGAAATGTGACAAACGGGAAGGGGAGGGACGGGGTGGGTTAACGTCACAGAAGCATCTTGTTGCTCAACATTCCTGACATACTGCATCCCTGCTGACTGTCATTACTTTGGTTCCTGAGAGGTCTTTGTTTGCGTGTGTGCCTGCAGTGGCCGGCGCACTTTTGTTTTTTTCCGCCGTTATTTTGCTTTCTGATCGTTAGCGTTCGTGGTAATCGTCACAAGTAAAAGAAATTAAAAGGCTACTTGACGCATTTTGCTGCATCCTGGCTTGGATGCCTTTCCTCACCTCTGACCTTTACCCATAACCGTTACCATGGCAGTCGCCATGAACCACCAATTGGCCGCTTCCCGGAAAATCGAGTCATTCTTTGCTTCCCCCGAAAGCTCTGCGGCGTTCCCAAAGAAAGAGGGGGATTTGGAAACGCTCTGGTTCCCATGTTGATGTTCTGCCAGCCGAGCGCCTTTCTGTGCCTCCACTGTTCACAGTCTGCGGCTGATTAGTTTGTGCTGTCTATTATGTTCCTTGGCTCATTATCCGCCTCTTGCGCTGCTACGGTGTATGTGTGTGTGTGTGTGTGTGTGTGTGTGTGTGGTCTGCTTCTCAAAAAAAGACACGCATTCATATTTTTCACGTACGCATCATCAAGCCGTGTTTTCCAATATCAGGAACCATCCTGGGTCTCACAAGTTGGGTTGGGCGCTCTCATCCACAGCGAGGTCACCAGGGGCGGCGGGTCATGCTTGCCCGTGCGCCAAACAAACCTAAACATTTTATTTAGGGTTAGGGTTAGGGTTATTTAGTTATTATACCATGCTGTATTCAAACTAAACACAGATGTCATTACATGCAAAGCATTGGCCTATTTATTTGTTTACATGTTATAATCGGAGCATTCACAGTTATCGCTCAGAATGAGCACGGGGAGGCGCCCTGGCGGTGGTCTGCGTTTTCCAGTTTGACTGTCTTTTGGCAAAAATGCGCTCGACATATGGCTGAGAATTCATGAATGGGCGAAAAAGGGTTTCTTATTTACGTCAGGGAAGAAATGGTATTTAAATGAAAGGCCTTCAGTGTATGAACTTTGTGTGTGAACTTTAACTCCGTTCCCTTGACCCCACCTGTCCCTGCTTTCGAAGACAGGGTTTGCCCTATCATTGCCGATGAGCGATGACATTTACTTGTTAGATTCCACGCTGGGAGTAAGTTCAAGAGCCTGGAGCTGTTTTGAATTAACCTCCGGCCCTTTTACCCACTCACCAGATCCCGTGCCCACATTCACACGCGTGTGCTGGGATCACACAGAGAAGCTCGCCTGGGTTGTGGCTGCCCAGCAGATACCCTTACACCTTTAGACACCGTCGGCCGGCGCACTTTAGCGTGCTCACCGACTTGTTTTGTGATGCTTTAATATGTGGCGCAGGACTTTAATGAATGATTACGCACTGCACTTTTTGACTCTTTAAATAATCATTTAGATTTAGAATACGTGTGGATGGAGGGAGAACCAACAGTGGCATGTCACAGTTTTGACTTATTGTTGGATTCTGGTATATTGCACGTCCATTCGTGCGTTCCCACATTGTAGAATATCAGTTATTCAAACTGCATAGCTGCACTTTCACCCAGCACATGTGCAAATCGCTGTGCAGCCAGAGGATTCACATTTCCACGTTTCTCTTTTTTTTTTTTGCCAGCAGCTGTTTAGCAGTACTCTGCGTATCAGGAGGCTGTTGGGCTTGTGTCCAATTTAAACAGGATTAGATTCACAGTGGCAGCCTCTGTAATTCTAATTATTATCAATCCATCCACAATTGTAATCCACTGTGCATCTGCCATGTCAAATCTAGAGCAAATTAGCTGCTCGTTTTCAGTGAGCCGTAGGTCATCTCATAATAGCAGGGCAATCAAACTGACATCTCTGTTATGCAGGAATGCGTGGTGGGCAACATTGGGCCACCGGCACGTGTGCAGGCCGTGATGATTTGAGCTCTGGGGACAGAATGCTGGGTTATAGAATGTGAGTAATTGTTGGTAAAGTGCAGACAGATCTGAAAAACTGGAAACGGAGCCCGTTTGAATCGTGACATACAGGTAAGAAGAAGCTCACGCAGCCGTAACGCAGGTCAGGAATGGCTGCACCCACTTTCCCTCTCCTACGAAACTGTAGCTGTCCAAGGTACTGAAGTGTGTTTATAGCCCAAGTGGTCAGCCTTGGCGCCACGCACACTTCCTGGTAGGAAATGCTGACGTTGACATTTTCATTCTTTTTTTTCTTTTTTTTTTCCTGCAGCCAGAGATTAATGGTGTGTGTGTGTGGGTGGCTTGCTACTGAACAGATACATCTTGGACTTAATTCTTTTTAAGCACAGGGAGTAGTTAATAAAGATGTTTCTTCAAACTGCTGTAGTTATGATATAAAAGTGTTTTTTCCCCCCTCACTGCTACCCGTATAAAAGCGAAAGCTCAAACTGTATTTTTCAGTCTTTCTCTTATTTGTTCGCTGACCCAAGACGAGTGCTGCACATGTATGAATATTAGTTCTCGTTGCTTCCCTGCCTCAAAGCACTAATCAAACCTACGCTGTAAGCTTTTAAAGAAAGAAATAGCAAGGTGTTGATCTCTGTCTGTCAGTGATGCCAGTTTCCTTCCGTGATGTTGGAAATAGCACTTCTTCACTGCCTGCTGTGGATTTCTAGGTGGCGGTTCCTTCTGCCGCAGGCTAGAACCTGTCTCAAGGCAGATAAATCATCAAGATGAGTGACAAGCACTGGGTTGCATTGCCTGACTGACTCTAGAAGAGGAGTACATCCAGTATACAGCACATCCTGCTCCCCCTGCCAAAAAAAAGTTGCTTGTTTGGTCTTCGGTGTCAGGTGGAAAGAGGTTGTTACAGTGTACATCTGCTCAGGGTTTTCAAGAGTGAAAGGAAGGATTTCTCAGGACTGAGGGATAAAAATGGATTAAGAAGAAGTTAGAAAAAAGGTACATAGAAAAGGTCAAGCTAGGGATTTAGAGTGTTCGAGAGATGAGACAATAAAAGGAGGGCAGAAGGCTAATCGGTTGCTGGGAATAAAGATAGATAAATGAGAGAAAATGATCATCAGCAAATGTTCCGAGGCAGAGTGCAGGAATTTGCAGCTGGTAAAGCATACAGGGTTGCCCTTTTCCCAAAACAATACTCAACTATATATTTGATCCCTGCTGTCGGCTCCTTCTCCATCCCCTCTCCTCCGCGGCGCGCTCCAGACCACAAACCACACAGCGGTGGGGTTGTTGGTGGCAGCACCCGAGGGAACGCTTCTGTGAATTCAGTGGTCGATGACTTATTGGGGAGACGTTCTCTGGGCTGTTGTAAAATACGGAGAGAAACGGTTGGTTTGATGCGCGTCGCGTGTCCTCCAGCGTTTCTTGACATAAGCTTCCTCACACACTGAAATCTGCAGAAAGCATCAACATATGTTTGCTTTATTCAGGCTTTTAGTAGAGTCTTGGCAGCATTAGGGTAAGGGGGGGGGCGGCGAAATAATAATTACAAGATGAATTAAAGGTGGCGCGAGTGGTTGCGACTCGGCTAATGTGACGAACAGTTCTCGATCGCAGAGCGTCGTCGACCGCAGAAGCTCTCCTTTTTCTGCTACAGCGCAAACACAAAGAGGATGGTGTTTTCGTATCATAACAACTCTAATTGCTGAAACCCACTGTCAGCAGCAAAAGCTCGAGGTGAAGATCCTTAACATCACTGACTTCCCCCTCGCTTCCAGCTTGTCGCTGACCTCAATTTTTTCTCTCTTTTTTTTTTTTTCCTAATGTCTACAGCGAACCCATTACCAGGCCTTCCTTTAAACTGAATAGCACGTAACGGGCTTTCATTAGAATATAAAGAAGAACAGCACTGAAGCGAGATACTTTTGGGAGGAACCGAGAGTTCTGGCCGAGCGATATCGTTTTCGCTCTCTGGTTATCCGCGCCCGTCCCAGTTGTGCACGTGTCACGACGAAAGCAGACGATGGATGAATCGGGATCGTTTCCCAGCAAACGCAAGGGCACCCTCCTTCGTCGCTACCAGCGCACCCGCCTCCACGTAGTATCGGGTTGCGCACGATCGTCGGGTTTTTTGCCTGGGCATGGGGTCCATTCAGAAGAAGCCCGTAAGGACGTGGATTCATTGACGCTCGCTGGAGATAAATTGCTCGGCTGCTCTGTGTGTTTGTCCGCGTGAGCATGAGTTTGTGTCCCAGAGTCTACAGCTATGACTATAATTAGCTCCTGTGTTTTGGTTGCCTTGGTAGCACCACAAGTCCATGTGACCGTGTGTGTGTGTGTGTGTGTGTGTGTGTGTTAAAGCGTGAGTGAAATTGCTTTAACAAATGCGCAGTGGCCTTTTTCCCCTTATCGGGTTCAGCGGTGTAGCAGCAGTTCGTTGGGGGAGCATCAGGGACGCGTTCGGACAAAGTCCCACAAGATGAAATGTAAAGACGGCTGCTCTCGGATCAGCACGCACCGCTCCCTTGAGCGACAGTAGGGGACAATTCGACCGACGGAAGGCCGTTTTTATCCATCAGTCGGCGCGTGTCCAGATCAGTAACCCCTCCTGCGGTTAATTCGCGCACCAGGGGCGGTCCGTGCGCTAGTTCAGCGGGAGCGCTGCCATTTAACCTCAGGCGGCGCTTCACGGGCAACACGGTGCCCGAGAATGTGACTGGCAGTGCTCGTTTGAGAAAGCCACGGCGCAGTCATCAAGAGGACAATGCCGTCCAGTCCAAAACACTAGGATTTATGTTAAAGACCGCTGCTAACGGCTGCCAGCAGTTCCTCAGACTTAGAAAGATCAGCTCCATAAAAATGTAAATGTAACTGCACCTGCAGACTGGTGTTCAGCTAATTCTTGGTATGAAGTGTGTTGCCAAACTTCTGTCCCGTATGTTTGCTGCCTTTGACATTATGTGACATTTGTTTCCACGTGCTGGTTTACATTGACCGGGCAGCGTGATGATAAAAAGTACACAAAAAAAAAAAAGAAAAGTATTCCAACCCAGGATGAATCATGACTATCGATGGTTTAGATAAGGATTCAATTGTGTAGTTATTAATGTATTCAAATAATATTATGGTCAGTTTTAAACCTCCACTGTTAAATTTATACAGATTTCTAAGGAATAAATTCTTCCCTTCTTCCTAACTGCCAGAACCGCTGTCCCAGTAATTCAGTGAGTGCAGTGTCACATGTTTCACAGTGACGCTGCCGCAGGAAAATAAGCCGTATCCAAACGCTACCACCGACAGCTTTCAGATGGTTTTCGGGCGGACCGGAATAAACCTGGGCTTCCCGCTTTGATTCACAACAGATGGCGCCACCCTGGTCGCATTACTGTGAAGGAGCGCTTCGGCAGCCCAGACGTCGAACCGTTGGCAGCCGGGCTGCGCGAGCGCCGGGGAGTTCCCTCGCGCGGCAGCCTGCCGCGGGCGACGTCGTCCACCCCTGTGACCGCGGGAGTCGCGGCTCTGCGCCCCAGACCCGGCATCAGTTCTAACAAAGCAATTTCCCTGCGGGGATCAATAAAGTCCTGATCCAATCCTGATTCTGATCCCGATTCTGTTAATACACTATTGATTTCCCTCATCTTGTCGATTTGACAAACCTCATGCTGTGCAGCGGCCTGCTTAACACAGCATCCACTACCTGAAATCGGTTATGTGTTACTGGATGTGATAATAAACTTTGTCAGTCGCTTTCCATGAAAATGGTATTTTCCTGGCTCCCGCTCTGCCGCAATAATGGGCCTGAAGGCAGAGGGTGCGACTGTGAGCACGGCTGGTGAGAAATCGACCTCGGCTGACTGGCCGGTGCCGTCATGTCACATCGAGAATCATTAGCGCGTGTCGAATTACACCGTGGTGGGCAGTAACACTATCTGAGCGGTCATTATGCAACAGCCCGGCGTGTTACTCACAGGTACACTGCATCAGTAATGCACGGGTCAGGGGAGGGTGGCGTGGACGTCAGCGGAGGAGAAATGGGGGAGGGCCCCGAGGGATGGGAAGGGGAAGGAAGACAAATGGCAGGAGCGCGGGGGAAGAGGGAGAGGTGCGCGTGTGGTCGGCGCACCTGTTGTGTTTATTATTGAACAAGGCGCACGGGGAAGAGGAGAGGTGAGTTCAGGGTCAGGAGAAACGCAGGGAAAGGTGGTTTTCGACTTAGCTGGGTTCACGTCACGTGGTTGCTGTTGCGTTTTCCAGTCGCTGGCCTGCAAATACTGTTGATGTCCAGGTCCAAGTATTTTTATTTTCCTGAAAGCTGTAATTTATTTGCGTTCGAATCATTTGGTAACTTTTACGCACATTATTTTCAACCGCGCAAAGCCCAATCTGTCCGTCGTCCAACTGCTTCTTCATTCAGTGTGTAAGTGACACATTATCAGTAACTGTGGTACTCACCATCTTGAGCCGCCGGAAGGCGAGAATTAAAGTTGTGACTATCTTTGCGATCGCTCCATCTAATCCAGCGGGATGTGAACGCAGCGGCGTGCCAGAAAACCTCCAGGCGTCTCCGACCGAGTCCGGTTAGTTCATGCAGGAGATGGGTCTCCTCCAGGTCATCTGTTAGATGCTGTGTAACCGCTCGTGCTCCATGGGGTCAGGGTTTGGTTAACGAGAATTCCGGTCAGCATAATTGATCGCAGGAGACACATCTAACAAGAGCACTTTTTTTTGTATGATTTTATGTATTTATTTTGTAGAAAGAGCAGATAGATTAACAGATTAATCTGCTCAGTCTAGATATAATCGTCTTAATGGTCATTATACTGTATATATATTCCCTCTAGTTTCCTAACACCATCAGACTTGACCCCCACGATGCAGCTCAAATGAGGGTGACTTTCAAAGATTTGAATCATCAGTTTGAGGCCTTTAAAAACGAGAAGCGTGAGTAAGAGATGCAGGGAAGGAAGCAGAACAAGAATGTGAAGAGTGGAGGAAGACAAAGGCAAAGCAAAGAGGGGGGGAGGCATTGACTGTCTTTAGTCCCCGATGATGAAGTCAGACTTCAACCAGGATGGCTAAAAATAGAACAGTAGCAACCCTGCTGTCCTACACACACACACACACACACACACACACACACCCAGCAGGGATTCCCATCAAAGCTGCTTTCACCCCTCCTGACCTTTTTCATTTAAGTTGCGTTCACTCACTCTCTTCACTCTGTCATTCGCGACCTCCCTGTGCGACCCTTCCCTCGCACTCCTCCACTGAGCCGCTACGTTCATAAACACTTACTAACAGATACATACGCAGAGAGAGAGAGAGAGAGAGGCTTTTACTCCTCTCTCCTCCCTTTCCTGCACGCATTCGGTACAGATCACACAGCTACCTTTTTCAAATATGAAAATGTTTGGGGTTTTTTGTGGGGGGGTATAAACAGCTGTTAACAGGGTTAAGCTGCTGTCCTCCACCAAGGAGGCTTTGATTTCGCTCACACCTGAGTGTACATAAAACCCCGCTGTCATTTTTTTTAGTATGGATTAAATAAACACGATGTAAGATGTTAATTGATGAGCTTTAGTGCTGTTGATTGGTGGAACCAGTCGAGCCGTTTCCTTTTTTTCCCCCCCCAGTTGTTCTGCTCAGCTAACAGCCTCTTGCAGCGGTAGGTCAGCCCTGTGGGTAACAAGGGTGGGGTGTTTTTTACAAGAAGAGCAGCCTGTGTGAAAATAATTCAAGTGGAGGGACATATGCGGTCGAAAGAGACAGCAAATGCAGACACACACACGCACACACACACACACACACACACACGAGACAGAGCGGTGTCCGTCCGCAAGCCGTCACTGTGCGTTGTCTTTGTTTCCTGCCTGCTGTGGCTACCGGACACCGACAGAGGAGAGGAAGTGCTCGGGGCGACCACACGTATGCTTTCACACCGCAGACCTTGAGTTTGAAATTGCTGCATCAAAAAAAAAAAAAAAAACGACCGCTTTTCGGCCAACCTATATGCTGAAGAGTAAAAAAAAATGCACTACAATTACTCGGACACTTTCTCCTCGTTCGTGACAACCTGAAGAGAGGATTCACCGAGCATTTTGGCAAAAAAAAAAAAAAAAGAAGAACAAAAAAAGACAGTGACGGTGAAAGACAGATTGAAAGTCCAAAGTCCAAGAGCTGAGGAGGACGGCACGGCGGTGAAAGGAAAATTGCATGATGAGAGAGGGGGCGAAAGTGAAAGGACACATTAGAGGAGCAGACGAAGTGACAGATAGGAGACGGGTGTCTCATCTCGTCTCGATTATACTTAAGAGAGAGAATGAGACTTGGAGACACGGGCCGACAGAAGTGAACAGAACGTGGCGTTTGCTCGTGTAAAAGCATATAAAAGCCTTCAGGCAGCCTGAGTGCTCGGATGACACCGAGGGCACTCTGATCACTCCCCTCCTCCTCCTCCTCCTCCTCTTTAATGGGATTCAGCGTCCACTTGCGGGCCACCGCAAAACGCAGCGTTTGGGCCCCGCTGGTGAGCGCGGCCGAAGCGGCGCTTCCCTTCTATACGCAACACATTTGAAGAAAAGCTGCTCTGGGTGCCGCGTGTGACGCACTTCATGGCGCTGCCGCTCTAAGATGCGCCCTTGAGCGCATTTCTCACTATGATTTCTCATTCTCGTCGCCGCTGATCTTTTCTTCTTCTTGATTTTTGAGCGTCACACTGAGTCGTGACAGAATTCGTTCGCCTGAACGAAGACGGACCTCCTCCCAATTCGTTCCGCGAGCACTCAAGTTTGCTTGCAAAAATAATAGCAAAAAGATGATCTTTATAAACACGTGTGAGGTTTCCTTCAAACAGAGCGGGATTTAGATCAGCGCTGTTGATGCAAAAGTGTTTGCATTGGCACTGATTCTAGGATATGTGTTTATATATACTGTATATACAGTAAGTTTGCTTACATCTGTTTTTGTGTTCATGTATTATGCTCCTTTGTGTGTGTGTGTGTGTGTGTGTGTGTGTGTGTGTGTGTGTGTGTGCGTGTGTGTGCGTGGAGGATGCTTTTCCCTCCGGTGGAACAGGGCTAATGGTTTGTTTACGTCCTCTCAAGTTTCGGAGGAGGGTGCGCTAACAGTCTCTGGCGTTGGCCAGCGAGGAAGAGGAGGGAGGATCCACTGGGTCAGGGACTGCGCTCTTCCTCTGCATCCTCTTCCTCCTCCCCCTTGGATCACCTCTGTGTCATAACATCGTCCCTGCGCTTTACTCAGTCGTCCCCTCTCCCGGTCTTCGCTCTCCGTCATGTGCCGCTGCCGTGTCTCGCCTCTTTTTTTTTTTTTTTCCCACCCAGCGCTGTCTCGCTCCCCCTGTTTACCACCTTCGATGAAGAGCACCCGTCTTTATTATTCTCCTCACATTCATTCAGCAGTCTTTCTTTCGTGACGGCCGCCTTTCGAATTCGTCTTCGCACCTTCGCCGCCGTCATTTGTCTCGGTCTAGGCCCTTTCTCTCCCTTATTCTCTCTCCCATTATCTTTCTCTCCTCTTGCGCTCGCTCTGTTTTGGCTTTGTCATGCCTTCTTCATATTACCTCCTGTCTCCCATTGTCCTTGGATCCATTATTCTTTCTAATGTGCCTGGAGCTCTGCTCCCCTCCTGCATTTATTTTTTTCTCCTTCATGTCTGCCTATGATATTCAAACTCAAACCCCATCACGAAAACAGGAGCCCTGCATAAAACTTTTTTTTTTTTTGCACATTCTCCATTTTTTCACACTCATCTTGAATCATAATTCACTCCAACCCGAGCTGAAATCGTAGCCGGCCATTGTGGTCGTTGCCCCCTTCGATAACATTTCAATTTTAAATAATGTTTCCTTGAAATGAAGATGAGTTCATGTGAAAGCTCAAGTTCCGTGCCAACCCACAGTGTCGCCTGCACTTAGCTCTGAAAGGGAAGATTGTAATAAAATGAAAATGATCTCTGCCTAGTAATGAGTTCAGCATTCAATTGTCCTTCAATATCTGTCATCCTACACTATCCTATATTCTACTGTAATAAATAATATATATATATATAGCACTGGTTCTTAAATCATTTGTCTTGTGACCCATCAAGTCGAAACATATCTTCAATCCACAAGAAAGAAGTAAAGAATTGATTGATTTATTGATTTATTTAACAGCCGACGGATTGTTTTGAATTTCAGACGTCACTCTGACCTTCCCTCCGTTCGCACTTGTTTCCGTCACTGCTTGTTGCTCTAATCTTTAAAAAAGTGTGGGAAGGTAAAACAACAATAAAAAAAAAGATGTTCAGAATCGTAATATACCCGTGACTGCTCCGAAATATTCATTTTCATTTCGGCAGCGAAATTGAAACGCGCGTGAAACGGGCCAGCAGCGCGGCTGTTAATAAGGCTGCTTTGACCCGCCGCTCACCTCCGTTCACGCTTCTCCCGAAGGTCTTCCACTTCCATTTATTTTCCTTTTAAATGAATTGTTCTAAACGCAGACTCAGTGTGACGAATACGGTCAATTAAGTAATCACTCAGACTGTGAACGGCCAAGCCAAACTGCAGCATGGAGGAAGCGCCACGGATACGGGTTCGTCTTAGCGCTCCTGCTCCGTGGAGGCGAAGGTGAAGAAGAAGGTATTTGTGTTTGTGCGTGCATGGGGGCATATCATAAAATAAGAAAGTAAGTACTGCCCCTCCGAATCACACACACACGCACGGTTAATCTACAGTTCGTGCATCTGCCCACTTTGACAAGATAAAGTCAATGACAGAGGGAGTGTTGAACATATGTTCTGCCCCCCTTCACCCCGCTGCAAACACACACACACACACACACACACACACACACACACCGCGGTGGCATGTTACAGACTGCTCTTCACACCACGCTCTTGTGACACACACAGGCCGCAGCAGCTGTGGGCGCCGATCTGCAATTCATAGCGCCCGACCTTCACCTCAGTGCCAACAGCCAACTGGGTCCCAGCCCAGCTCCATCGAGGCGGGGGCTCGGCTCGATGTTCTCTGCCGTTACGGGCATTTTTCAGCCCAGACAGGTGTGACGGTGTTCTGTCGAGCCAGCATCTGCAGGAGGTGTCAAGGGGAAACTTTAAAGTGGAAATATCAGCCAAGGAGTCTAGCCTATCTTCTGCTCCCAGGACGTCAGGTTTCCAGTAATAGATTACCTTTTGCGCATCCCCCTACCTGTGTATGCAAATTTTGTGAGAATACTGTACGTCTTCTGCTCCACGAAATACGCATTTATCTAAGTCGAGGGTTTCTCCCCCCTACGCTTTCCACTGTTGCGTGTGTTGTCACGACCAGCATCTTAGCCTGAGGAAAACATCCATCCATCTGTCTCTGGCATTGGATTTGTATGTATAAATGTGCTGGGGCTGTCCGCGTGTGTGACGACGTGATGAATAATAATAGTTTGGCTGATTTAATAGTTCTGTCTGAGGTGAGGCGTGTGTGCCAGGTGTATGCCTCAGCTGGCCGGCACTTTATCCCACATTAGCAGGAACTTGGAGCTGACAGGTATCAGGTTGAGTCACCGGCGGACACCTCGGCACAGTTTGTTTCACTTAAAGGTCGAGGGAGCAGCCGTCCAAATCAATATACAACAGCTGAAATCAGTTTTGGAAACGCAGTCGCAGTGAAAACAAGATATTGCACTGGTTGATTGGCCTTAAAATGCGCTTGTGCATATGACGGTGACGAGCATTTAGTATCGTGTCAGAGTCAATCGAGTTCACTATTTTTTACTTTATACCATATCCGCCTGTTCACCAAAGCTGATGCTCGGCCATTATTATGGACCACGTGTAGCCTGCGTTCATAGACGAAAACTTAACATGCTGAAAGGAAAGCGGCTGGATAGGTTGGTTTGTCTCACTTTGCCCGGTGACCCAGAAATTAACCAGCTGAATAAATATAGTGATTAATTACTCGTGTGTTTAACTTGAGAAACACTGAGTAGGTTACCCACTGTGCAATCTGCACCAGATGTGTCTCTTTTTCTATGATTAGATGCTAAGTATAACAGTTGCCTTCCTGTGTTCATAGTCACCACAATAAAGGTTTTGACATAGCACATTTTTTGACCATCGAATAACAGAAAAGTGACCAAATAACAGGTTGGCTTTGACAAAAATCATCGGTGAAATGGTCAGATCTCGCTGCTTTCATGAGCGAAAGAGAGACGGGAAAACGCACTGGAAAGTTCGGAACCTTCTCGGTTCAGCTTCTCGCCTTTTGTCTTCTTTTTATAAGCCAGAGCAAAACACAGATGGCTGCCGTTTTACACGACGAACACTTTTTCTCTCCCGGTCACGCCACTCTCTGTATCCTCGGGAGAAGGCAGCAGGGCAGCGGGGAGGGTAGCAGAAGCGAGAGACGTTCCCCGCGGAGGACGGGACAGAGATGTCGCCCGTCTCTTGTCTCTGTGGTGCTCAGGTTGGACGGGCCGGGGCAACATCGATAACCTGTCTCCGTCTTTTTCCCTCTCTCACTCGCTCACTTACAATCTTTACTATCTTTTTCTGTCTTGATCATTTGCCCGCTCTCCACTCTTGCTTGCCTTCGTGCGCACACACACACACACACACACACACACACTCACTAATTACACTCTGCTCTACCTATTGACTGTCAGGCCTACAGCTGAAGGATAATCTTATCTGGAGAGAGCAGCCCAGTGCACTGCACTCTGCCGCCCAGTTGATTAAATGTGCACAGAACAGGGTGTGTGTGTGTGTGTGTGTGTGTGTGTGTCTTCGTCATCATAGGTAATGAATCTGCAAAGTGATGGCCCCATAGCTGTGCCAGCAGTATGTGATTGTGTATGCATGCATTTAAGTGTGTGTCTGCCATGGATGGATGAAAGCTAAATGAACCGTTTCAAAGAAGAAACACTAATTTTTTTTTTTGCTTGAGAAAGAAGTAGCGAGCGCAAGACTGGTTGAGTGGGATTTAAATGTGAATCTCTAATGAACGTGATGTTAAAAAAAAAACAACATAATTTTACTCTGTGTAAAAGGAGGTTCCAGCTGTGAAGAGGTGTTCCCTGTTCTCTGCCACTGTGAGGTGGCAATATGACATCTTCAGGTTAAAAAAAAAAGAGGAGGGGAGAGATGCACACTGAGAGTTGTGTTGAGTCTGGACTTTGTAATAAGGGGCCAACACTCTTCCTGTGTGGGCTGCCGTTACCTGTGCTGGCCCGCACTTCAGGTGATGTGTTTAAGATAGCTATGAAAAAATAAGAATAGCCCACCTTTGTGCTTGAGTGTATGACACACAACAGTTCCACACAGGCTGATGTGGCTCAGTAATCGAGGAAAAAAAAAAAAAAAAAAGAAAGAGCTCCTTTTTATATAACCTGCGAGCACTGGATTATTTTCATTCTTTCACCGTCATCTCCGGAGCCCACTTTCGGGCAGGAATTGAGCAATTAAAAATCGCACGAGCTCTCGGGCGAGAAAGGTTTCCGTTATTTCCCCCCCACCAAAGCTGCCCGCACAAGGTCGTCAGTGTCTCTGTACCTGCCAGGCGCTAGGCGGCCTCTCTGTTGGGCCGCCGTGGCGTTCCCCGAGGACGTTAATGGGGCGCTCTACAAGTGGAACGCAGTGATTAGCAGAGCTATTAGTGTAGCTATTACTCCACATTGACATTCAGACAGGGAGGTGCGCTGACCGGGCTGCCGGGGGAGCAGTGCAGGTCGACTCCAGGCTAATTACGTCCTCACTGATACGTTCGCCATCCATAAGAGTCTCTGGCCGATGTCGAGGACTTCCGTGTGCCTCTTCTGCAAAGGTCATGTCAAAAATCTGACAACACGAGCGGAACAGAACTTAATCCTCCTTTTTAACACGTATGGCTTCTTCCTCTGGTAAGATCCTGACGCTTGTGGAGGTTTCCATCCACTTTCCGTGTTGCAGTGACTCGTCTTCCACAGCGATGGAGCGCCGCGTGTCTCATTTGGGAATGTCAGATTTCATTCCCACCCATAAAACCATAATTTGCGCCCAGTCAAATTAACTGCCTGGCTGTGTTTGTGAAAGCATTTCAGACAGGTGGTGTAATTTAATGACGCCTTTTTCGTTAATAGTTTTTTTTCAGCAGTAAAAGGTGCTGTATAATTTAAACATTCATCCTATGTCTGTCTCTATGGGCCTCCTCTTCCCCATCTGCTGATTTCCTCTTTCTTTCCCTCATCCCTTCTCTTTTTGGCCTTCTCTCCTCTCTTCCACTTCCTCTTATTTATTGTCATCCTCTTTCATCCCCCTCATCCTTATAACCCCCCCCCAACCACAATGACAGTACTGTAGTTTTACTGACCATACAAGGAGGAGTCCTCCGCTTCTTCTTCTCCTCCGCCCGCCCCTCTCCGCTCTCTTGATGCTGTTGCCGGAGCGTTATCGACTGCGCAGAAATGCTGAGGGAGTCCAGATAGACCACACATTGATCAATACAGCTTAACGCAGCTATGCTGTTTATTCATATCGTGCTCCTCCAGTCCAGCGACATGTCTGGCCGTCCCGTCTGACAGCGAGCCCAGACCTGTTTAAGCCCTTATAAATGTGAGAGGTAGTACACAGATTTGTTGAGACTGCAGCGACACACGCTCCACCTCACTGGTGAGACAGGCTGTACGCCATTACATAGAAAGGCTTCAGAGATAAACAAGATGAAAAAGAGCTGGGTTGAAAAATTGAAAAATGATTTAAAGTTTGAATAATTTCACTTAAGTCAAATGGAACTGACCCTGCTACTAGTAAGGGTAAGCCCCTGATGACACGCTGAATGCAAATAAGGTTTTGGGGGTGCAACTTTATTCACTTATTTTATTGAAAAATATCGAGAAACGCCAATAAGAATTTAGGAGGTCGAACAGTCAGAATTATACAAGAATTTTTTCAGCCAAGGCATTTTTGGCACGTTTGTTTTTTTTTTGATTGTCTACTGTTCTCCACACCAAAAAACTCTCCCCTGCCAACTAAAATGAATGAATAAATTAAAAGAATAAGCTTAATGTAAAAGTATTTTTCTGTTTACCATATTTTAACCCTAGCCTGCCATTTTCCTAAAACATTGGGTAATTTAAAAATATATATATATATATATAATGATAATTTTTTTTAGATTTTACAGTTTTATATTTTGACATGGCAACTTATGCAGTTTCAGTAGTTCCCTCTCGTCGTTGTCCCTGGGTCAACACCGGGACAGTGCGCTGTCACCTACTGCATAATATTCTGTTGTCTCCATGACTGTCACGTCCCCTTGACCGTCTCTCGTCCAACTTGCGGAAGAGTAAGCTGTTTAAAAACTTTTTTGTGTTTAATTTCATGTGAGACCAATCCCTCTTTATTTCTGTCACAGTACGGCGCTGCTCTGATGGCTGGAACCTCTGTTTTTGAATCAGGTCCCATAGTGCACCTCCTCATGTGGAGTTTGGTGAATGGTTGCACGTCGAGTCCTCGGCAGAAAAGACCAAAAGGTGTATCGAATAAGAAAAATGAAAATGTTCCTGCCATCGGGGTTGAAGCAGAAAAGTTTTATGAGTAGAAATGTTGCCATCAGATAAACAGCAGACTGTTGAATGCTTGTATCATCCAGAAAGAAGCCGGGCAAGCGCAGCCAGATTTTTTGTTTTTCTCAACGTGAAAATAGCAGCAGGTTCAGGAGCTGCTTGTGGGTGGAAAGGCTGCAGCAGGACGCGGTAACAGGCGGTGGCTTCGCACCAGTCAGAATGCAAACCTTCGGGGTTCCTCCACCAACCACCCCCCCACCCCATTAGCGGCGATGATGATATCAACACACTCTATTTTATTGCCGCTGATTAATGTGCAACAACAAACCAGAGGGCCTCGTCATCAGACAAATCAAATGAAGACGCAGCAAGTACCGGCCTTTCTGTGCCGGCTGCGTCACGTCGCTAAATGATCGATCGCGCTGTGGAGATCTCAGACAAGAGACAGAGCGAGTCGTACTCCAGCGCCGCAGTGTTCTCTGAAGTGATTGCCTGTTTTGGTTTTCAATAGGGGGGGGTGGGGGTAACAGGGCTATTCAGCACAGGCAGTACAGGCTTTTATTTGTTGTTGTGCAAACCTTCCCTAATACGGAGCGATCTGTTTTGGCCTGTTCACGTCACGGTGTCCTCGAGCGGTTCAGATAATCACACCAGCCCTCACAAGAGGCCCGCGTCACGTACGCACGCCCTGGATGTTTTCAGGAGTTGGTGACCGCTGCAGCTCCTCGAATGCAGAAGGACATCGCCTGTGCAAACAGCCATTTAATTAGGCTGAGGTCACACTTTACTACCTCTGCGACCGTGCGTCCTGGGCATCCATTTCCTTCCCATTTTCTGCAACTTTGCAACACCCACCACACACACACACACACACACACACACACACACACACACACACACACACAGTACAGTTGTCCTCTGCCTCATTGTCTTTCAATCACCTCCCTTATTTTCTATGTGGCATGTATAGAAGAAGTTTGAAGAGCAATCTGCATTATTTACAGTGGCTCTTCACCTGGCTGGCTCGTCCCCTCACCGCAGCCCAGAGCTGTTTTTAGAAACACTGTCCTTGCTTTCGGGGCGTCGGCGAAAAGGTGAACTTTCATTAACGGAGCGGAGACGTGGCCGCAGTTCGAGGGGAAAGGAGGCGGAGCTGACGCGTGATGATGCAAAATGAACACGTTGCGTAATTTTTTCTCGCTTTTACCGTATACTCGGTAAGAGATTAGAGAGGTGATGCAATAACTCAAGCTTATTCAGCTTTGGCTATATGCTGCATTAATAAATTACCACACAAATGAGCACAGGTCTTTTTTTTCCATTCCAAACACTGAATTACATAAGCCTTTCCATAATACAGACCCTGCCACGCTTTGAGTCTTGCATATTTCAAAGCGTGTGCGTTTTCTGAGCTGATCGTCTTGACGTCCTCTGTAATTAATTTATCGTGAGCGACTCCGAACCATCTCAGAAGTTAACATGTTGCTGTCAGACTGACTTAAACTCCTGAGTCACCCAAGTCTGATCCCTGCAACACAAGCAGACCTCATCCGTATTATATAAATGCACTAATGGGCGCGGGGCTACTAGAAAAACACATGAAGATTGGTCATTAATTGCAGACGTGCTGCAGCGGCCGAGCTGTACAAATCCTCGCGCTGCGTGTGGGTCATTTCGGTGCTGACCATGCCCCTTTTGCCTCGAGGCGTTTTATAGTCTTGCAACGTAATAGCTCTGCACTCCACTGCACTACTGCTGAACCGCTCCTGAACTCTTCAGTGGCCGGTTGGTTCTGCTCCACCGCTGCTCAATTTGGTCGAAGTAATTTTGACTAAGTGGCTGTTAAAGCGGCTATAATCAATCCTTTTGTATTAACAATGGGCGACATGACTGCTTGTGTGTCAGAGGGGTTGCTTCGCGCGATGAATGATACCCTCAGGGAGTTATTACCTGACTCTGCAGTTCCCCCGCAAAGCTTTGTAACTGTCTTTCAGCTCACTGGTTTCGTTTTTCAGTGACACAAAACTCCATGAAGACCCCCTGTACACTTTCTGCCAGGCACCAAACAGCAAGCTGATAAAGTTAGCATCGAGCTGCATCAACACACATTTTCTCTCTGTTTTTTTTTTTTTACCATTGTCTCGAGAGTTGGCGGGGGGGGGGTGGGGGTGGCCTTGGACTGAACAGATACACAGGAAGTGAGTCATTGTGTTGTCGGCAGTACGCCTGAGAACACAGAGCCAAGGCGCTGCAGCTGGGTTTGTGACCTTTAATGCACACATTGCGCGTTTTGGTGGTGTGTGTGGCGGAGGGCTGTGTGTGCAGGATACACGGTTCACAGTTGATAATTGCATGTTGATTTTTAATGTACTAACGCGTGGCGTGGATGAGTGAGTACTTTGCTGTGAGAGAACCAGTGTGTGCCGACGTGTACCCCGCCCCCTCTCGGGCATCAACCCTCAAAGGATAAGTGCTGTGGCCAATGGGTGAATTGATATACGTTGCATCTGGGTGAAATCATTCATCATCATTTATCCATGATGGACTACCAGGTGGTTACCGTATCAAGGCAGTCGAGGAAAAGTATGTCCGAATACTTTCCGCTCCTGGTTTGAATATGCGTGGGCGCCCCCAATTAACTGCCGTTTCAAATCCCAAAACAACGGCAGTCTGCCTTTTCATTAAGATGACAAGACGTCCATCACCAGAGAAAAGAAGAATACGAAACTGCTAAAGTGCATAAAATGCCACAAAAGGAGGATTTCTTTTTCCTCCTGCCCCGCACTTAATTCAGAATTAATCAAAAGCTATGCTAATTCATCACCCTTGTCCAGAGTGTGTTAAAGCCTCTTTACTCTGGGGAGGGGAGCTGCCTATTTGCCAGATGATTGCACTCTTGTCGCTGTTGCAGAATTGGCCACCAGAAAGCCCTGTTGAGCATAACAATGACATCACAACACCCCAACAATGCACTGAGACTTGTTTGATACAGAGATTTTACCTGATGACTGGTAAATTCTGCCAATTTCACAGATGTATAGTATTAAACATGTCTGCATACGCATACAGTACAGTAGGGTCAGTACACTTGACCCATCCACTGTGATATAAATTATGGGGTCGCATTCTCCCACTGGATCTGTTACTTGCATCCTTTCACCGGGCCTGGTCTAATGAGTTCTGGGACTTTTGCATAATCATAAGATAATTTATTTAAGCACATAGCTATAAAACAGGCGTAGCGAGGTGATGACACCATTTTTCAGCTTCCCTGGGAGCTGTGACGGGTGAGCACCTCACATTATCACCCCCACGGCATTTCACAGCTCAGACGACAGCCGTGACAGGTAACGGTTAGGGAGGTGAGGGTGCAAGTGAGAAATTCTGGGGAATACATTGCCCCCACACATCCACCACTACCACCGCCACCCACTTCTGAGAAGTCCGACGCTTGTGTGTAAGGAAGGAGAGCACAGACAGAAGAGAGAGGAAGTGGTGACTGGGCAGGAGTGCAGCTTCATTAGTTCACAGCCGGTCACCGATAAAAGGGTTCTCAGCAACACTGTTCATCAACAAGCCCCCTTGTTCTCATCTTCTTACTCTCTTGCTTCCAATCTGTTGTCAGAAAGTTCCACTTGTACCCTTTTCTCCATCTTTGATTTCATTCCAACCCCTCCTTCTCATTAAACCGCCTCAGCTTGCTCTCAATGCTCCTCATTTCCTTTTCTCTCTCTTTGAAATCATTCAGTCATTTCAACATCTTTACTTCTCCTTTCTGCATCTTTTGTCATGAACCGCTCATGGAGTAGAATTTGAAGATTAAAGATCAAAAGTAGAGAGAAGTGCTGTCTTCAAGCAGCCGAAAAAGCGAACACACTACAGGGCATGTTATTGCATGGCGGAGTATTTAATTAACTGAGCAGGGTCCAGTGTGGATAAACGGCAGAGTCCTGTTCATTAAAGAATATTCACAGTTAAAATTAGACTTGTTCATATTTTCAACTTGTCCTGGACTCTGAAGTTAATTTCATCATTAAAGACGGTCTGAATGTGCCATTCATGTTCTGAAATTGTGTAGGTGTCTCAATATTGAACCTGATGGAAGGAAATTTGCTTGTGATGTAATTATTTCACTGATTATTGACTGTTAAAACAAAAAGGAATGGAAATGGAAAAAAATGAAGTCACGTTTTTAATTAAAATTACCTTCCTATTCCTTGGTGAGATGGTACTCTATGGTTGTGATTCTTTTATAATAATAATTATTATTATCCATGTTTGTTCCTGTTCCTCATTTTGCATGATGACTACTGAGTAGTGTTCTGATAAGAAAATGAGAAGATGTTGGATGGAAGATGTTTATGATTTTATAAATTAGACTGTATTTTTGTTTTTTGTTTTTAGCTGGTGACTAATATAACTGTTTCAGCTGCTCAAGTCACAAACAAGTTTACTTCCACTGTGCCAACCTTGGATGAATCATTTTGTCTTCATTTTGCCCCCTAACACTTATTGCAAGAAGCTGAATGAGAATGAGATGCTGAAAACCTTTGGATTTCAGTGGTGCCAAGTTTGTGTTTCCGTTCTGTTTCTCTTCAGATGACTTCTGAAAGTTACTTTTGACCTTTAAGAAAGTAATCTCGCCATCCAGTATCCACTTAGTAACTCTTTCTGTAGTTTTCAATCACATCACATGGTCTTGATGGTGATCATATGCCGACGATGAATTCCTTGACACTTATGACCGTTTCGTCTGTTAACACTGGATTTTCTTTGACTGCAGCGTGTCCCCCGGCTAATAAACAATGCAGTGTTGTTGTCAGACGGTCGGGTGTGAACTTCTCCTCTCTCTCTCTGTGCTTTCTCCCCCAGTACCGGATCGGGCAGCTGTACATGATCAGCAAACACAGCCACGAGCAGAGCGATCGAGGGGAAGGGGTGGAGGTCGTCCAGAACGAGCCCTACGAGGACCCGACGCACGGCCAAGGACAATTCACAGAGAAACGAGTCTACCTCAACAGGTCGGTGGAAGATGTCTCTGACAGTTAACTGTCCAACACACAATAACACGTACTTAGCGAGTCACTGCAGCGCCCGGTCTGCCCTGAAGACGCAGCGCTGCTCAGAGGGCGTAAACATGATGATAGCTGAAGCGCTTGGCAAGCGGCCATCGCCACCATCTGCCCTCAGCAAGAAATAATGTTCACATGTAGCACAATTAAATGTCATTTTTTTATCTTTACTTTTGTTCGCTGTCAGTCACTGTATGCTTCCTCGAGATACTTAACATCACATTAACATATCACCCCGTGCCAGTGCATCTCACTGCAGCCTGTGGACATCTTTGTGCACTGATACATCTGTGTGTGCACGCAGATGCATGTGCCGGTCAGGGTTCTGTGAGACGACCATGAATCAAAGAGAGACGACAGAGCAGGATGGAGACTGTGGGTGGGAATGAGAGTGACAGTGGGGAAAAAAGAAAGGCAAAAAAATGGGGGTGTGGGGGGGGGGGGGCAGAGATGCTGTAGGCCATTTGACGGAGCACAAATACCTGTGTCAGCGTTCACTATGGGCAAGTAATTATGTTGAGTCAGCACAGCTCTGCAGAGGAGAAAGAAAAATAAAGGCAGAGAGCGTGAACAGAGAGAAGTTGGGCTCCCATTCATTTTGCTTGCTCTGTACTAAATATAAAAAGTAAATACGACAGTGCAGCAAATACTGAAGCAGATTATTTCGCTATTCACAAAAACTATTTTTTACACTTGCTCAAAGCTTGGACAATTAATAAATTGTGGTTTGAGTAGCAAATGATGACCGGCCGTTGTATCAAGGAGATGGCCTGGGCTGTCTCAGCACACCGACTCAAAATCAACTTCCATCCTGACCTCCCCTCTGAGACTGCAACTGCTATGTTGAAATATCTTCTGTGTTCTGTGTTCAAATGTGCATTAAGCTTTTGTTTCTTTGCGAAACACTGCATCATGTAAGGAATGCTACACTACAGTCCAGTTCATTTATTTAGATCTCTCTCTCTCTCTCTCTCTCTCTATATATATATATATATATATATATATATATACACACATAATGGATTTTCCCATGGCTAACCTACATTCTGCCGCATTCAACTGGCTTCCCTGCAACAGCTCGACAGTTAGCTCTGGTTCACCTGCAGGGAAGTCAATCTGGACTCATTCTGTCACGCTTCAATCATCCAATTAGTCTCCGCAATCTGCCTCGCGCTGTTCTTCTCTACTTGGCCCGATCTCGTCTGTCCCGAACACCAGTTCCACACTTGTTCCATCAATAACCTTCATTAAGAGAAGAGAGGGGATGGTGGATTTTATGACTGAATAAAGTGTTGTCTTTCCTTGGATGAGTTCAGCTAAATTAGTGCGTGTTTTTTTTTTTTTCTTCTTCTTAATACAAACAGCGGCTTTGGCGTGAAAACTCCGAGCAGCCACCCACCACGTTTGCAGGCTTGGCAACGTGGGCTCCGTCGCAAGCCATTATTGGCAAAGATCTTTAAAAGAACAAGGAGGGAACGGGAGAAATCAACAGATGGAGGTGTAGGAGGTGTCAGCCTCTTTTGTTGGGAGAGAGACACAGGGAAAGAAAGAGAGAGAGAGAGAGAGAGAATAATCAAGACTGCCAGCATTCGCACAATGTGACCATCGAAGGCAGTTTTTACCCACAGCCGTCACGACGCAGTGGGCGCCATTTTTGTCCTCCTCAAGAAATTGTTTTCGATGTCAATCAAAGGAAGCGGCGCTGAAGGTAGGCTGCACGAAAGCCTGCGCACCTCAGTGTTTGACACTTCTCATAAATAGGTTCTCACTTGCAGTCTTGTCAGAGTTCAGAGTTCGAGGCATCTTGACCGTATGCTGTGACAGGGAACGCGTGGCGGATAATACGGGCAGGACCAGGACACCAAAACGGGTTCGGTTTCACATCCCATGAATCCGCCACCACGTTAAACAAAGAAGACGCCAGTTAATTAATGCGCTTCAGATGCACTGGAGGTGGATGTTGTCACCTTTTATACAGAACACAGCTGATGGCTGGGGAAAGGTGAGAGAGCAGCACTTGCCCTCCCATCATTACCACCACTGAAGTGCCAAAGCTCTTAACCTGCTCCAGTGAGGTCACTCAGTGGCCAGCATATTAGGTTGTGGTTGCACTGGGCAGCTTCCCCGTGTGAATTTTAACAGCATCTGTCGTCCGTAGGCACAAAAAGGCCTTTAAAAGTCTTTCAATGCTGTGGAGATACATTAGCCTGGTGTGTTTGGGCTCCTGTATCATCCTCCCTGAAGTAAAGCTTTTTGGCAAGCGTTCCTTTTGCACCATCGCTTAGTTTCTTTACTTGGAGCAGATTTTCCTTTCACAAGTTTTTGATGATTGCTGCGATAACGGAAGCAATTTCACTTCCCCCCCATCCCTGCTTGGCTGCTAAATACCCAGTCTCTCTCTGTCCTCATCCGTCTCTGTCTGTCTCGATGTCTCTCTGCAGTAAATTACCCAGCTGGGCTCGAGCAGTGGTTCCCAAAATCTTCTACGTGACAGAGAAAGCGTGGAACTACTACCCCTACACCATAACAGGTGAGCTCCCAGGGCAAATGTGTTTGCCAGGCGAATCAGTGCGAGGCGGCTTTAAGAGCTCTCTGACCAAATATTGTTCAAGTGCCGCACATACACACTCATCACTTGCACCATATCAAATTCAGTTTGCTGCTGTGACAGAGGGAGCCCTGCCGTCACACTCCTCACTTTTTTCCCTGTGAAGAAATGGAGCTTGCAATGGCTCAAACTACGCAGTCGCATGAAGTGCGATGCTTTCTGTAAAGGTCAGCTTCTCTATTAGTTCATGGTGAGGCAAAAAGTTGTTTAGTCAGTTGTTTTACTGGATGACGTAGTGGTGTGAAAACATAGTAAAGTTCTCTAGAAGAACAAAAAGAGCTCTCTCTAGCACATAGTCCGGGATTGCTCCACTGAATTTTTTAACACAAAAGAAGAAGGGAAAAAAATGCATGCCTCCAGGAAAGAGCTTTTCCACCAAAGTCCTGGTGCAACTTCACATGTGTTGTATAATTCAGGAAGCTCTGATTCTCAGGTTTCAGCTATTCCATATGTAAATTCCAATCATACCGAGGAAGGTTTACAGTAAGTGTGGAGTCGAGGATTCTGAGCTGGAAGCAGGGATACCGTTTTTATAGGTTTTATGTTCTTGTAAGCAAAATGTAAATGAAATGCAAAAAGTTTATGGACCTTTGAAGACAAAAGAGGAAAGAGGATTTTTCAACGTGGATTTATGAAGTATAACCTTACACTCGAAAAGTAGAAGACAGCAGCTCTACACAAAAAAACAGACATTATGGATTCACAAGGTCTCTTAATACGAGCACATTACATCCAAATGTGGTGGCGCCAACTCATCACACTGTCGGTCGCACCATCGCAGCTTTCTGTTTATCACTGTGTCAGTTTGCCAAGGAGGAGATGAAGAGCACGAACATGTTATTGACATGGAAACATGTTAAAGCCGGCATGTGTTTAGCATTTTTGCTCAAAGCTGCGGGGGCCAGGACACATTTCAGCGATGCTTTAATGATCCTGATCTGAGGGCGAAGCGTTACAAGCCGAGGAACATACAGCAGATAAAAGGGAATTTCTTTTTGATGAGAGCAAATTAGAGAGAGCGGAGGAGGGGGATCAGAGAGGAGGGCATGATGTAGGGTATCGAGAGACGTGGAAGTCACTGTTTTATGCAAACAGGTGCAGGATGTCTCACACTTTTACTCTGCAGCCCTTTTATTTCCCTTTCATACCGAGAAAAATTTAAAGAGCCTGTATAACTAATGTTGTCTGTTGTGTTCTCTCTCTGCTCTGGCCTGATGTCTGTTTCACCACCCTCTGCAGAATATACTGTAAGTATCCTCTATCAGCATTTCACTTTTTTGCATTTATGCTTCTTGTTTTTTTTTTTTAATTAATTCTGGGGGAAAGAAAGTTAGCTTTTTATGTGGTATAGGTGTGTGGTCATAAGCAAAACTGCGTAGATGAGCCGTCATTAACCCTAGACACGTGAAGCTTTTGCAGGACATGCAGACACATCTTCAAGACACGGGGTATGCAGTTAGTCTCAGCTATAGAGCTTCTGTTGTGCAGAGTGAGAGACGCCGACAGCGTGAGTCACACCACTTGAACGGGGATAAGAGGGGAAAGAGGACAATGTTGTGACAAGAAGCCAAATGCCTGATTTTTGTCTCTGTGAGGGAGCGTTTTGTGTCGATATATGAGTCAGTGTAAATACACCCAAGTCAAGATTAGAGTTTTAGCCAAAACATGTGGATGTACTCAGAGAATTGTCTTTGCTTTTGTCTCTTTTTGACAAGGGCATAGAAATTGAAAATACTGGACTGTGAAAGCCTCTAGTTTAGTTTTACATTACACAGCGAGGAAGGACATAGAATGACAGAAACAAAAAGTTTCAGCAGCCGCTTTAAGAGTTGGTGTCAGTATCGACAAAAGTCTACTTTTACAGCAAAACACATTAACTAAGTGGCCCCTTTTGACTGCTGCACCACATCAGTCCAAACCAAATAGCCCTGTCTGCATTATCACAGGAATTATCACTTTCTGCTCTGCTTAACTTTTAATTTATTCTTTTATGTATTCATTTGAAAGTGGTGTAATTTTTTTTTCTTTATCCACAGTGCTCGTTCTTGCCCAAGTTCTCCATCCACATAGAGACAAAATATGAGGACAACAAAGGATGCAATGACAATGTGAGTACTGTGTGTGTGTGTGTGTGTGACACACAGGAGTAAAGCCATACAGATTGGTTGCTGTGATTATCCAAACATGTGAGAGGAGCTTTGAATGGAGGTTTGAGGGATTTTAGGTGAGCGTGAATGTGTTTCTGAAGCGTCCAGTGTGACAGGGAGTATACAGTGTACAGGAGTACATAGCGTTCAATTTGTTAAACACCGTCACGACGGCAGATTCATCAGACCTCTCTACATCAGCAGCAGCCATCCCGGCTGTTCACGAAAACGCCTGAGCGGCGCTCCTCTGCCAGTCATCCTATCAAACCCGCCCCGTTTTAGATAAATTACCCGCCTCAGGGGCCAGACCCATCCGTGAGAGAAAATAAACATGAGCTCGCTGATTGGTCGGGTTCCCAGGTTACATCCATAAAGGAAGATTTGGCAACTCGCAGATTACACATCGCATCCCAATGCCAACTATACCTCAGCCTCAAGAGCCTGCCAAAAACCGTTCCACTTGTTGGACAGCTAATTTCATTTGGGCTGTTGGCCTACTCCCTTTCTCCCTATATTTCACTCCATTCTCCAGTTTGAACTGGCAATAGTAATCAAATGAAAGGCTGGCAAGGAAGACGTGAGGAAGAATGGTTGGGTGGTGTGCAACAGACACGTTGCTCCAAATATATCATGGCGGGCGGCTTGCAGGTTAAATTTCTCTCTATATTTTGATTTCAAATTGTCAGGCATTGGCACTTATGTATGCAAGGAGTTGCTCCCGACATGTCTTGTTGATGCGTCTTGGAGTAGTTTGCATGTACTCATAAAGCGCAGAGGGAGATGGAGATGGACAGGCTGTCAGCGTGCATTAAAGATGTAGTGAGGTTTTCGGGATTGATGCTGGCTTGGTTGGGAAAGACAAGGCGACAGTTCAAAGAGTTCTTTATTAGAGCAGAAACCGCCTTAAGCGAATGCACTCCGCGTGTAAAAACTGAGAGGAGTCACAGTTGTGTTGCATAAATACGTGCCTGTGTGTGTCTGTTTGGGATGCCCGTGGATTACGAGCAGAATGAAACTGTTAATTCAGAGTGTCTTTTCATGGTGTTTGAGCATGAAAGAAACGGCTCGGCCTAACTAATGGAAAGGATGGGAAGGAGAGGAGGAAATGGATGCGCGGACAGGAACTGAGTGGGTGTACACCCACACGATTGAGTGGACACCATGCAGCTTTGGAATGGAGGGTGTGGTAACAGTATGGGACACACTCATTCGTACTCGCACATTAAGCTTTCACATTGCGTCCTGGGGCACATGTTGCTCTACTAACCTCGCCACAGACTCCTGATCTTTTATGCCATACCCTACTTTGTCACGCTTCCACGCCATTTATTTTTTCATTGTCTTTACCACTTGGCTGGTTGCATCTGAAATAAAAACTGATGGCCTGCATTGCTACAGTTTAGGTACTTACCTTCAGCTCCCAGACTCTAAAACTGGACACCCATGCTCACTTTGGAGACCTTCATGAGCTGCAGTGCGTTCCTTTCATGTTCAAGCGACACAGGGTGACCATCGCTAGAATTCACTGCAAAGGGAACATGCCCTTCATTAACCTGGAAATCTAAGGATTTTGCAGAAAGGACGTGTTAGATTATGTCTCAAAGGGGCAAATTCCTCCGTAGAAAATACTGCATTCCTCCTCTGGAGCAGATCATTTCTTCAAATATGTTAACAACTTTTGTATGCAATGACATTTCTGAAAATATTCTCTTCCTCATATATTCAGTTAATGATTGCTTTTCGGCATGTAGTGAATGTGACTTGTGTTTTGTGTGTATTTTCCATTTTGAGGATAATGTCCAACCTAATTTGTTATTCAGTCGTTGATTACGATCAGGCCTCTCAGGCCCCGGCTGCAGATCATTTTAGGACAGAAATTACTGTACACTGGCTGCCTGTGTTTTGAGATGGTTGCGTGTTCACAAATTAAGAAAAGCCTACTGACAAATGCTGGAACACACTGAACAGTACTGAAGTGGGATGCAAGGTGCTGCATTTACAGGTAGGAACCGGGCGACTGTGACAACTGTGACTGATTGGCACCGAAAGGCGTTGTTAGCATTCATGAGTCGCCAAGTTTGTCGAACTTGTGTTTTTCTTCTCCCTCTTTATCCCCACATCTTTCTTTTACCCTGTGGTCACCTTATTATTGGCATCACATTAGAGTGCCTACAAAATAAATCGACGGGAAAAATGAATGAGAAGCAGTTTTCTCACCTCTTATGCACACTTGAACTGCTTTTTTGCCTCTTTTATTTCTGACTATTTGCATCAAATTCAGCTTGAACATGATTTATAAGACTGTTGTGAATTCTTCCAGTGAATTAGTGCATTCATTTATTGGGATTTTGCAAAGTGATGCATCCATCCAGCTCTCTGCAGAGATTTTTTTCCCTTTCCTTCTCATCTCTGATTACACAAACCTGTTTCCTCTCTCCCCTCTCCCGACACTCCCTCCTCCTTGTCCGTATCCCTGCCTGTGTGTGCGTGCATCTCCACCACATCCCCCTCCTTTCCTGTCCTCCACCCCCCTCTCTTTTTCACTGTTTACCTCTCTCATTTCTCCTGTCGTCCAGCTCTGCCTCTCGCCCTCTCTCTTCAGCCCTGCCTCCCTTCCTGCCGCTTGGCTGCACTCATGCATGCTGTCATATCACCCTCACTGTGCCAGCAGTGCTCATCCACGCTGCGAGAGACAGAGTGTACTAAAGGAAGCAAAGGAGGAAAAAAAGGAGGGGGGGGAGGAGGTCTGCAGAGAGAGAAAGTTCACGTTCAGTTGGGTGGCAAACCTCCAAAATGACAGGAAGGAACATGGCGACTGGTAACTTGATAAATAATAAAAAGCGGAAGCTGCGTTAGCCAGGATGTTTATCTAAAATACTCCGGCCTCATCAGCCTGGAGCAGAAAGTGAGGCTACAACAGAACAGAGAAATGACACCCTGTAGAGTCACATTATTACTTAACTTAATTTAAGTTGTTGGCTGCTGAGAAGCTGCTCCTGCCTGCTGGGGAATTAATTTACAACTCAGTTAATGAAATAATTAATTTTGAGAAGCGACTGCTCGTTTCGCCGAAAAGTGTTGACGGCCGAACCCTTCGAGTTTCCAGCTGATTAAAGAAGAGGTTTACTTGTGAGGATGCACAGTTTATTGAGTACTTGATACACGAGCTCTGTGTAATGAAGTCCTCAGGCTGCATTTAATCTTTCAGCAACCTACCTTTGATCAAATCAAAATAAATCTCCTAAATGAAGCTCATGGCCTCTAACCTCACAAGAAAAAATGCACACATTGACATTTCCCCGTGCATCTTCATGGGCGGATACTGTAGTTGTGTGTGTGTGTGTGTGTGTGACTATGAATGGATTAATAAATGGATGAATAGATTTTAGACATGAGAGCTAATGAGGAGAAGCTAAGAGGGAAATAAGAAATTTCCACTCACTTTTTGTATAATTAACCGCCCTAACATCATCTGACACAGTAAGTGCAATCAGCACTCGATCATTTGGCACATTAACTGACTGAACTGACGACATGGGCATGGAGCACCTCCTTGAGGTTGTCTAAGCAATTACAGTGTGTGGCTCTGTGGTTTTTCTAAGAAATGATGGGACGTCAAGAGACGAGATATACCATCAAGCATTAGAAAACAGCATGAATAATCTCCAGTTTCTGAGTCAGGCAGTAAAGTAGGTTTGCTGGCCACACGTCTGATAATGTACCCTGGAAAGGACAGTGTGTTTCATGTGAGGAGGCTCCTCTGATTGACAGGCAGAGGAAAACCGGTCTGTTTTGCTTCCAGATCTTCGACACTGAGCTGAAGGAACAGGAGAGGGAGGTGTGCTTCATCGACATCGCCTACGATGAGATCCCAGAGCGCTACTATAAAGACTCTGAGGTGAGTTTGTGTGTGTGTCTAGATGCTTCTGTCTATTTTGAATTAACACCACCAGAGAAATGTGAGAGTAACCGTACTGATAAATCTGTAAATGCAGTAGCAAAACAATTTGCTTAAAGAAACAGTACACGTCTATTGCGTTGTCATCTGCCTGTGACTTTTTTTTTCTACTGTATTTAAACTGCTTCACATCCTGTATTTAGCCTAAAGTTTCTCAACCCCTATGAGAGTCTCTGAAAGGAAAATAATAACGCACTGATCTGCTGGGATTGTTGATGAATCACTCGCTCTAATCCAAACTTTGGGGACTTGTGAAACCTCAGTGCCACTTGTCTGGCTGCTGCACTTGCTGCTTGATATGCTTCCCCCATCTCACCCAGCGTTCATCCGCAGTCAGAAAGCCTTTTCATACTTCAGAGTCTGTGAAGTGAAAGAGCTGGTAATTGTTTTCGTCGCTGTTTGATAACAGATTGCCCCAGCTCTAATGAGCCTAGATAGAGATTCTCTAAGGATGAGGGGGGGTTAATATAAATGGTATTTAATACTGGCATTCAGTCATGCATCTAATTTTAGGCTCTTACTTAAGTCTGTCTCCACTGGGGTTGCAGAAACAACGATGCCTGAAGGTTTGGGTTAATTATGGTTGTATAAATTTTGTGTGTGCGTGTTAATGGCAGGACTTGCGATATTTCAAGTCAGAGAAGACATCACGGGGCATGCTTCAGGAGGGCTGGAGGGACAGCCAGGATCCCATCATGTGCTCGTACAAACTGGTCACCGTCAAGTTCGAGGTGTGGGGTCTGCAGACACGAGTGGAGCAGTTCGTGCACAAGGTGAGATCAAGGTCACCTGTGGGCTGAATTTCCCATTCTAGTTAAAGCTCAACTTGCTCTTGTACTATAATGGGTTTAATTTGCAGGAATAAATTGCCACATCTAGGGTGCTTTGCGCGGCTAAATTCAGTTCTTTTCATTCAGTCATTCACACCAGTGATACCTCGAGGAAAGGGTTGGCGAAATTCTAGATTCAATTCCTGATTCAGAAAATATAATGGAAAAAAGCACAAAAATCAACAATGTGTCTGTCAAAAGTCTCAAAACTTTCTGTCTTCCTGACCCTGTTTGTGGCACTCAGCCCCAAGCCTATTCATATTAACTGAAGATCTGTATTTTCTAAATAAAAAGGTCCTGATTACACACATTCATCATGCAAATGTATATTCAAAGACTTATCAAATGTAGGAATTTTGTTTTATTCGTGCTGCTAAATGTCTGATACAGTATCACTTTTTTCAAATCTAGTTTAATGATACAGTACAGCAGAGATTTGGTTTTTATTAAAAATGTCAAAGGCTTGAGAGATGGGTAACTTGGATTTAGGATTACAGACTTTCGTTGCTTTTTCTCCAATATTTTAAAGTTAAAATTGGTTCCATGTAAAATAAAAGGGGAAGAAGAGGCCACATGAGTAACTATTCGCTCACCATCTTTGCGTCACAGGTGGTTCGCGATGTGCTGCTGCTGGGACACAGACAGGCGTTTGCCTGGGTGGATGAGTGGATTGGTAAGTGTGTCAGTCACTCTGCACTTCAGCAAACCCCCAGCCACTGCCACATTTCAGTCAGTCAGACTATTTACTCACATTAAGTCATGTTAAGTTAAGTTTAAGTAAGGAGAGTTAAGTTAAAGAAGAATCCATTGATGCTGCTCAAAAATAGAGCAGTTTCTTTATTATTGTTGTTTATTGTAACTGATTGTTCATGTGATCCCAAAATGTACTGTGTAACTGTTTATTATGCGCAATATTATCACTCTATGTAGATCTGCGTTGTGTGATTACTGGTTATTTACCAGTTAATGTGCATGAAAAATCACCCCCACCGGCATCTACATCTAACCCCTGTCACCACCAATCTCCTTGAGCATGGATCCTCCTCTTGGTGTCAGCAATAACCCACTAACATGCACGATGAAAAATAATTCTTAAATCATAACCTCTCGTGTTTCATGATAGAGAAATCCATGCATGTGAATAGAGACAGTGCCAGTAAACGTCTTGTTTTCACTCTATTTTTATTTTTATAAAGCAGCAAGGAACGTACATATATGGCATAAACCTTGCCATGCAATTCCACGAAGGAATAATTGGAAACATCAGCACAGATTGATGCACTTACTGTAACATGAAAGCTGCCTCTCTGTCGCTCAGAGAGTCTGGTTGCACAAGATTTACAGGCCCTGTTTATTTCCACAAGTGGCTGCAACACAGCTATTCGTTTTTCCCGCAGCTGTAGGCCATACAGATAGCAAGCCAATTAACTTTGTCATGAAACATATTCCTTTCCTGTTTGTATACACCAACCCTCACGCTACACAGCCCCATATAACCTGGATGGCTTTTGAAGTACGTCCTACTGCGTCTTCTCACAAATGGAATGATTTTGCCCGTGGAATAAATGAACCCCTGCAGGTGTCGCTGTCTTGTGCTTTCAGTGATCCAACCTCTTCCTTGGGTGTGGATTGTTCATGCTTTTTCTTGATCTTGGAAGTTCCTTGACTTCATCCTTCCTTTCCTACCTCCTGCTGTGGCTCGGATTTGTCTAGCTGCCTGTAAATTACCTGCATCCCAGAAAGCTCGCACTTTAACCCGTAAAGCTTTAACATCAAAAAAGCTTTAATCATCTGTTTAAAAAAAAAAACACAGAATGCACCTTTACCACCTAATCCAAACCCCTCCACCTGTCTCTCAACTGGAGTGCCACTGTAGAGGAGTTACCAACATTTCGACCCTCGTTCCATCCCTTCCCCCCTCTTCCAGATATGACTTTGGATGACGTGCGGGATTACGAGAGACAAATGCATGAGAAAACCAACATTAAAGTTTGCCATGAGCAGCAAGAACATTCCACAACAAACCCATCTTCACTGGATGACATAGAGATCCATGACAAAACAAGCGTATGTGTCTCTTTCGTTTTTTTCTTTCCTCCATTGTCCCTCCTCTGTCTCTTATTTGAACTGTTGGTGACTTCTGCAGCTTTTGCATATATCTGTCCACATACATCCACTCATTCATGGCGTACGTGGAGTAAAGCTGCGCATACATGAAATACATTGTGTTAAGAATATGATCATTCAAACTGCGGTATTTATGTTAAATGAATAGTCTGCTGAACCCTGAACTCTGATTTCAGAGATTATCTAGGAAACATAATGCTACTACAAATGAATGATGGAAACATCTCAGACACTGACAAATTATAAAATGACAAATCACATTAGTTGCTCTTGGCCGAATCTGACCATAATGTGTGTTTTTTTTGCTTAAACTATCTACAAAGGATGTTTTTTTTACAAAAAAAACAATGAAAACCACTTTCCTCATTCTTCCATTTTAATCGATCTTTGTCCAATCCAGACATGACAATGAATGAGGTGAGAGAGTTTGAGCGCACCATCCAGGAGGCCACCAACCAGAAGATTGGGATGTTTCCCCCGTCCATCTCCATCAGTGAGACGCCCTTGTCCTCCTGTGCCCTCACCGGCCCTGCCAGTGCCCCCTCCACCCCTATGTGCACTGACGCTCCCGAGTCCCTCTCTGTCCCAAAAGACCGGCCACGCAAAAAGTCTGCTCCGGAAACCCTGACCCTTCCCGATCCTGTCCCAAGTGGTGTCCCTCAGGGTTCTACCCTGAGCCCACTGCCTGTTTCAAACCACCTCCATTCCTCTACACCGCCCTCCTCCAACTCTGATCTTGCTGAGATGGACGAACAGTAGAGAGAGCTTGGGATGTCACATCCCTTGCTTAACGTGCTCCCCCAACCCCATTGTCTTAGTAGCTTAATGAGACTAGCCTAAACTCCAAACACCAGTGCCCAGACATTCAAGTTCTCTAGCCATATCCAATGATTTTCCATAATCCTGGACACGCAGCAATTACACCAGTGGTCTTCACCGGTGTCATTGATACCATCCAGGCAGCTGTGGGCTCAGCCACCCTGATGTCGCTCACTCCTTCTTTCTGTGAGTTAAGCCACATGTCTTAGCTATTATAACAACTACCCGTGATGTCTAATCAAAACAAAGAACATCAATAATTAATTTGGTTAAGTGGCAGTACCTTATGTTACATGAATAACTTGTTCTCATTGTTTCCTTAGTTTTGTTTTCTTCAATCAGATGAGCTGATTTGCTTTTGAGCTTTTGAACTATGAAGTAGTTGCCTTAGCACCACAGAGTCAGTGGTGTTTATCAGTTTTGACAATGTGCGCAAATGAATGATGAATATTATCTCTTTTCAGTCAGCAAAATGGCTGTTGGCATTAAATTAGAAATGAAATTGATGACACGAAGTGGAGTAGCACAGTAGACCTAATATGTTAGATTAACACACACCAGAAAGACAGCCAAGTGCCCTCATTAAACTTCCGTCTCGCAACTGTGTCCTGAGCCATTCAAACTGGCCTGTGGATCAGATTGCATCCATCGTTTTCACAAACTCCAATTATACAACCGATGCAAGATCAGTACAATCATTGAGTTTACACCTCAGGTCTCCCTGACTCTGCCTGGCTCACACTCCAAAGGCAGGGATATTACTGTACCTTTCTCTCCCTGCTTATTGCCAAACAGCCACATTTTATACCTCCACAGATATTACAAATACAAACACTATTGTATGAGCTATACCAGTCTACTAACCCTTAAAATGTTTACACATCGGAAACCTTGGAGCATTTGCATATTAGCGGTAACATTTTAGGTTAAGCTGTTGTTATATCTGCACTTACAGTTTTAGCATGACCGAGAAATGATTCTAAAACTGAATTTGCTGAAGTTTATTACTGCATATATCTTTCTAAAGTTGACTGAGAGGTCAGTACAAAAAATACTTAAGTCATATGTTGCCTGAAATTAATGCTGGACATCTCATGTGACATAAATGTGATCCAATTTTATCAAATCAGCAAATCACTTTAATGTCACATGTAGGAACAAGGCCATTTTGGGGAGTTTCTAAGCAGTGAGACATCATTGTGCACAGTGGAGGTAACTGACAACCCAAAGCTTGGTTTGAGAAGAAGGGCATGTGCATCAAGCTGACTTGAGTATGTGCTTTGTTAGCTGCATAGCATTTGCAGAAATGCTGATACTTTTGCTTTGCTAGTGCTGGTTGTGCCAGTACTTTGGTGAGAGCATAAAATTATTTTTAGAATGAGAACTTCCGTTTTAAAACGCCCTGCCTGTTTGTGCAGGGCTTGTACTGCTAGTTTCCACCTAAAACCCTGTCAAGTACATGAAGTCAGAAAGTTATTCTTGTTGAGAAACCCTGTTTTTCCATGATAATATTCAATGAAAGGCTTGTTATATGCTGCATGGAATGATCACAACATATATACAGTGCATAATGTGAATACTGTAAATGACTGAATTGGTAGCGTACATTTGGTGATGCAACTGTTTGAAAAAAGGTGAATGCTGACTTTGGAAGCTCTGTACTAATTTTGTACAATAGAAAAAAAGTAGATTTTGAGTGAAACGTAAGCATGCCCAGAGAATACACTGCAGGCCTACAAACTCTTTCAACTCAGTGCCTCTGCATGCAACAATTGTATTGTCACTTCCGTATGTGTAAACCAAAATCTCTTTTATTTCAGCTACAGACACATATTTTATAGCATTTCTTCGCCTATTTTCTCAGATTTACCTTGAATTAAAAAATGGGCTAAAGCCCCACACTCCGTAGCTGATCTACAACATAATTAGATTAAATCAGTCATATAAGAAATATATTTCATTCCGATTTTCATGTAACAGGGCTAACTTGTTTTGTTTGTTTGGTATTCTTTGTTGGTTTTTTTTTTAGGAAATTACTCAATTTTTGTTCCCCCATCGATGCCAATTACTTCAAATTTCACAGCGCAAATGCATTTTGCACTTTCCAGTCTTTGACACCTTATTTGACAATGAAGGAATGTGTTAAATTACAGTCATGTTGGGTCTGTTGGACCAAAGTCCTATAACACAGCATAGTGACTTCGAAGAGAGAGAGGGTCCTCAGTGGTCTTGCCATAACATATTGTTAATATTATGTACAGTTTCTCACTTGCTTTTGTTAAAAAAAAAAACAACCTGTACCTATTTATCTGTAACTGTAGCGTTTGCCTTTGCCTTTTGAGGATAAAAAAGTTATATACCAGTTATTGGCCCAATGTATTGATCTATGATGTATAGATTATACACACTTAGAACTCTGGTATTCACCATCTCTCTTGTCAGGAACACAGAGATCCAGGGATATGTTTGATCTACCACGGGCTATTAAAAATAATGCAAAACATCCACTTGTGTGACATTAAGCTCTGCTCTGTTTAAAAGAGTAACACGTTAGGTATTGTAAATACTGTTGTTAATGATAGAGTAGGTTTCTTACATTGAACACTGTTCCAAGTTGCATTGCTGACGTGACATGAACGCTGTCCAAGATTTCAACCAAGAAGGATATTATTTAGTGTTTATGTGATAATGACTTCTTCACAGACATGGATTAATATTTGTTTTAATCTAGGAGTAATATGTGTCTGTATCTGTGAAGTCATTGTCATCTATGGAGGATACTGAATTCAGTTTTCAGTTCACTTAGTTCAATCCAGTATGAAGACTCCTCATTGTAGTGGTGTATGTTTTGACTCTTCAGTTGCTTTTGGTGACCCTGCTGGGCGAAATGATTTGTACAAGTTGTCAAACAAAATGAGGCTTTTCTTTTTTTTATTATTGCGGCTGCTTTGATGTTTTCTTGCCATATTAATTGAGAGGTGATTGTTTTTTGGAGTGTTTTTTTTCTTCTTTTTTTGTAGTAAACCTGCTGTACTTTGAATTTGTGGTTGCTGTATTGTTTGAAGGAAAATCGAAATTAGTTCATCATTTCTTCTTTGGATAAAAGGACCAAGCTCTTCACTCCTCCTTCCTTCCTCTTGACGCAGTTTGGATTTGGCCAGGCTGTCGCACCGTCTTCTGATAAGTGGGACCTGTCTCGCCATCAGGAATTACTGAGGAAGCTGGAAAACTGCACTGAGTAAAACCGGGAACAGCCGTGTGCTATTGTCTCTGTCAGACATCAGATCAGTGGTTCTGGCTTATCCAGCTTTCTTCATTAATCCTGTTTAGTGAAACAGACCCCAGATGTGCCATTCTTGATCAGCTGCTGGAAGTCGCTCTTAGTTCTTCCACTTTAACTGTTATTGTATTTGTTCTGTTTTTAATGCCCTTTGAGGTTCATTTGGTTCTTTGTTGTAATTATTGTTTTACTTTTTCTGAAACAGACAAATAAACTTTACTAGCTATTGCAACAGTGTTATTATTATTTTGTTCACAGTACATGTTTCACATTACCCTTGTTTACCTTGTGATGACCGTTCTACCTTGCCAGGGCCTGCGGTGCTTTTTCTTGTGTCTGTTTTGCCTTGCAGGTTCCTGGTGGGTGGAGTCCATTAGTGCAACTTGGAGCACCTAGCCTGTCTCTCAGGCATATTTAAGACCTGGCTGTTCACCCCCTTTTTCCTCTTTCCCCCATCCTCCTGGCACAGTTTTGTTTGGTCAGGCTTTTGCCATGGTGGTGATTTAGGTTACACTATTCATCAGCCTCCACTCTGCACTTCAACATCCACCCATGTGCTGACAAATACCAAATATGCTCTGATGAAGCATGACCTTGATGATCTTCACTCAGTGTGGAGTGGGGGAATCAACCCTTTAACCTCAACACATTTGAAAAGCCAAAGCCAATAGCTATGCTTTTCTCTACCTGTTGTTGTTTTCAAATGTGTTTTTCATATTTCTTTGGATTACTGGCTCTGGAGTTACAGGTGTAACTAAGGTTCTATGAATTCTGGGTGACCGCCAGACACAGCATGGATATGCATTGCACACATGTACAGGAGGACAAAACATAAAACCAGCAAGTTCATACATGTGACCTGGAAAACTTGATGAAGGTGCCTGTCAGCCATCAGTTACCCCCAACAAAACTCTCCTACCTTCTGTAGGAGAGTTTCCAAGTGACAGCTCAATATTTTTTTCTCTAACCTTGGCAGCTTCAGAAAATCTGAAGACGGCACAGCTGATGCCACTGGCAGCTGCATTTTCTGCCTCAATGGCAAGCGTTATGTCTATCAGAAAAGGGACTTTCCTCCTCTTTATCACGAAAATGTTTCCTTCAGTTCTCTCCAACGATCACTGACATATAACAGTGTAAACATACACAGATGCACCAGTAATAATGCATCTCAGACACAGATTTCTGTGAGGAAGTTGTCAAGAATGAAGTTCTGTTTATTGGTCATCCCCATTCCCAAACGCAACCACGAATCAAAGCATTGTAAACAGTTTGAACGCAACTGCTGGACAAATTATGTGATGACAGCATTTCTAAATGACCCAAAGCATATCAGACAACATCAATACTTATTTGCTGAAATAGGTCAATATTGACAATAAAATCATTTGACTGAAGGACTTTCAGCAATCCCACTGAATTCATGTGCTCTTTTTACAGCGTAATTTACATTTGGCCTATGTTTTACTTCCAAAGGAGAGAAACTGCAACACTGATCCAGAGACAATGTGATATGCTCAAAATGCATCCTCCTGTGGATGTTGTATTAACTGTAGCTGTAGTCACAGGTGCAGCTGTGGTAGATTCTCTTGCCTGTCCCAAACATGTCCCCACATTCCCAGCTCCATCCACAGCAGCCAGCTCTACGGTCTGTGAACAGCAGGAGGCGCTGTAAGTGGCCACTGTGATGTTCTCGCCCCCTGCTCCAACCATTGTGCTGGTGATGAGGGTACCGTTCCCTTGTCGGAGAGTGACCCTCTCGATGCCAGTCCCATTGACGCCATCAGTGAGATTAGCAACAAATTCCCACTGGGAGGAAGCACAGAGTGATGAAGAGGACGGACAGCTGGCTGATGTACTGACTATCTGACACACAGGGAGGGTAACATCTGTCACCTGGACACAGAACCAGAAGTGAGAGAGATGAAAAAATTTTAAAAAGACAAAAAGCACAAGATGTAGGCAAATTAGTAATGTATGGCATTTAAACATTATGACAACATTTGGTTCGTCAGTACACTGAACACACATTGAAACCAAAAAGCACCACCAACGCCAAATTATCAAAGAAAATGAAAGGCGAAAGTAGGTAAATTGTAGACTGATAAAAGACAAAATGGAAAGTCTGGTTTTGATGGATAGATTGGCTTGGTTTCAAACTCCTATCATGCTTCACTAAACTACCTAATAATATTTTTCTCTCACCTTGGCAGCCACAGAAAACCTGAGGACAGCGTAGTTGATGTCACTGGCAGCTGTGTTTTCTGCCTCAATGGTAAGGGTCACAACTGTTCCTGATGCAGCACTGCTTGGTACCGTTAAGGTGACGGTGCCATTGGCTGTGCCTCCACTTCCTGCTCCTATGGTGACTGTGCTGGGTGAAGTGGAATCATAGCTGCGGTCGTTGTTGGCTCGTACTGTGAATGTTCCAGTTGCAGAGTCGTTCACGACCCCGTTGGTGGTTGTAGCCACTGTGAAAGGGATGGAGATGGTGGAGCCGGGTTCTATGTTGTTGTTGTTGGTTTGAGGCTGAAAAACAGAAATATAAGGTTATAAGTGATAAGATTATGGGTAATAAATAATTATACATTGAAATATGTTGATGTGAACTTGGAGCTGAAAGAAAGTAACTATATTGGTGACATTCATTTGAGGAGACACAAGTGTTCATTTTAACAGCTGGAGAACCTGTGGTTGCCAAAGGTATGGCATGTTGTCATGAAAACCCAACAAAGGAAACGCTAAAGTAAAGCTCTGCTTCACTGAGGTGGAAAATAGAATACGACTGCACTCACAGTAACAGAGATGCTGGAGGTCTTGATCTGTGTGGAGGCCTGTCTCTGGAAGCTGTCCGTTGCTGATCTGGAGACGGAGCTCCTGTCCTCTCCTTTCAGGCGTACCACAAAGTTCCCTGCTGGGACGCCACTGAATGTCACCAGGAAGCTACCCCGTCCCACTGACTGTGGAATACAGAAAGGGAAAGATACTGGTCACAAAGTAGAATGTAAAGTAGGCAGTACCATTAATAACAAATTATTGACAATTATCCACAAGTTACTCAAATTCAAAATTGATTTTGTACATCTCAGGCAGACAGAGGTATCGCATAATCCAACAAATCCTGAATAGAAAAAAATGTGAGTGAAGGTTTTAATGTTAATGATTTTCATCTTTTTAGCATAAACGTCTTGATGCTGCCTATAGAACTGATAGAGAGAGTGAGAGAGTGATCCAGAGTAGTAGTTTAAGGCTTTTTGCTGAGTTCAATGTGTAAGTTGTTCTATTTGTGTACTTGTGTACTCAACATATGAAAGTCTTTTTCTCTCTTTTCTAAAAATCCGCTTCAGTTGCTCCCTTCATTGCCTCTTTATGTCTAATTCATGTCAAGACAGTTCTGTATGAAAATATCTTAGGGACACAAAATACATTTTCACTGTGTGATAATGATGTCAGCACTGTCAGAAAGACATTCTAATAATCAAGATCTGAAAGTCAGCTGTCAGAAAGCATAGTTTAAGCAAGTTTATCAAGTGTTACGTCTGACATGCCTGCAGTGATCCGTTGACCTCAGTTGGCCCGGAGCTATCATAGAGAGTGACCTCTGTGACCTCGACTGTTTCACTTCCTGTCACGGAGACCAAGAGGCTGGCATTACCACCTGCAAGTTGTGACAACAGAGGAAGGAACACCAGATATGTGTCATTGTGACATAAACATAATGTACACAGGTAATGATGAAAGATGAAGATGACAGTAATTATAAGGGTGGTCTGACCTGAAAGAGGACGTCCCTCCTTCAGACTGAAGTCCCCATGGGCTCCTTCATGCTCTTTCACAAGGTTATAAATGAAGTTCACTGAACTCTGACCTGGTACACACATACAACAGATTTCCAACTGCACATCAGTAGTCAAAGGACCCTTGAAATAAAATCTTCTACTGGATATATTGTAGGTAAGCCATCATAGTAAAGATCCGCAGTCTCTGCAATATTCCTGACCTGTGACCTTAACGGAGTAGGGACTGTTAGAGTCAACACTGATTTGCCACAATCCTGTTTGATTGTCAGTGTTCAGGCTCAAACGATGTAAGTTTCCTGCAGTAGTGAAAGATGTCAGAGGACCACTGGTCTGACTGGAACTCTGAGATACACCTGGTGGAGACAGGGACATGTAAAAAAACACCACCACCAACACACAAAAAAATCAAAAGATCTTTTCTGAGGTAGATGGAGCAATCAAATCTCAACACTAACAACAACACCTGTAGGGTTGATGAGATTGAAGGTTAGAGATGATGCTCCTGTGATGTATGCAGTCATGTTCCTCAGTGACTCGTCGACAGTGAATGTGAAATTATCAGGCCTTCCGGGATTCCTCACTATCTGAAAAACTGTCACCTGAAGGAGGAAGGAACAGAAACGTCACATTTATGCACACATTTTACAGTACCATCTGCAGTCAGGCACAATTTTCTCATTTCGCGTCTCACCACAGCGCCGGCAGATGAATCCTCTATGACACTCGTGGCCAGGGAGAGGTCTGATTTGGTGACTTCAATGGACTGACCTCCAGAAGCTTGGGCGAGGTCACGGTACAGCTGGGCATCTGATTGGCTCATCGCACGTGGGGACACATGATGATGACTACTGCGACGCCGTCGACTGGCCAGGACGTCTGTCAACATGAAAGTAACCTAAAAGAATTAGGTAAGAAAAAATATATATGTAAAGGTTATTTTAGATCTGCAAAGATGATACATGAGCCCACAATTGTTTACTTAGTATTTTGTCATGTTCTTTTATGATGGAGTGAACTGACATTTCAAAAGAAGGCATGATAAAAGCCGACTCCTACCACGGACTTGGTGCTCTCTATAAGAGCAGTGATGGTGCTTTTCAGGTGATCATCTTTAGCTGGAGCATCAGTGAAGACAAAGATCTCAGAGGAGGGTGGAGCTGCAGTCAGCGCAAGCTGTCAGTCATATACAGTCAGTACAGGAGACAATTTTTATCAGAGACTATTAGAGCAAAGAAAAAAATATTCTTGACTTAACTTTAATGACCGAATGAAAAGAGATTTCTTGATTTAGATATCAAGGTCAATGATGCATCAATGCCTTAAGCAGGGAGTGTGGTTAGGTAACAACTAAATATTATGTAATATTTTGTGATTTTAATATGAATTCACATCATGACATTACAAAGATATTGTGTGTTTGCTTCACAAAAACTATTCCAAGATACCCACAATTATTGCATAATGGTAGAAATGTAGTCATTATTTTAGCAGCACCTGCAGTCCAGACAAACACAACTCTGGGATGTCTCCTCCTCCACTTGCAGACAACTTGTTGATGCTGTCTTTGAATACGTCTGCATCGGTTGTCGTGATCAGAGGTCCAAAACCTTGTATATAGAATAGATTCATGTCAGCAGCACAGTATGCAGTGTTGGTACACTCTGCCCAAACAATAACTCCCCGTCAGTTACTCACCTGGGTCATTGAAAGGTACCAATATGTAGGATGAAGGCTCCTGCTGGGTTCCCCTCTTACTGTCAATGATGTTGAAGGAAACTCTCTTTGCTTCGGCGATGTCGTCACTCATACTGCCTGTGGTGTCAATGACAAAACACAGCACGGAGGACTGGGAGAGGCCCATCAGTCTTTTGGAACAAGAGAGAGAGCATAAATAAAACACAATACTTTTCATGTTGTTCGGTTCAGGCTAGGTTCAGATAAAAGTGGCCAATACCGCAGGAAGTTCTTGTCTCCGACAGCTACTCTGATGTCCTCCAGTAGCTCCATAGTGGCATTCATGGCCAGATCAGCTGCTCTGTGGTGAAGTGAGCCATGACTTGACCCCACGTCATCCTTACTGATGCCCCCGACTGGTTCCCGTTTGCTTGTGCGGTCAAATGAACCACCGTGGCTGCATTTACCTTAGAGCAGAGACAATGTTTGTGTTATTGAGACATATACACATATAAATGCTTGATGTTGAATTTGTATAAATGTAGGTGATCTCTCAAAGTTACCTGCAGGTTTTGCTGAGGAGAAGATGTTGAAGTAGCCTGAAGTGAGAAGCCCCTGCTGCAGGAGTTCTGGCAGAAGGTTGTCAGCACAGTTTCCTTCTGTGCAGTTTCTACAGGTGGGAGTACTTGAACCTGCATTAAATTTAGTGGATAAAATGAACACAAACATGAGGGCGGGGGTGTTTCATCTGTAAATATAGTATGAAATAATTTAAAACAAAATTAGGGGGAAAAAACCTTTTACATAACATCATTTTACACATTACACATTACTCAAAATATGTCTTAATATGTTCATCTGGTGAGCTGGTTTGAATAAGTATCATTCAAAGGTTTCTTTTACCAAACAGATAGTAATTGTAATCAGTAAAAATATTAAGATGTCCCCAGACTTTTTCCCTTCTTCCACCTGTTCACCTGCTTCTTGTCTCCAGTCCCAACTTTACTTCCTTCACACCCCTGATTCCGGTTCATGAGTGTTCTTGAATGGGTATTACAATGAGGGTAGGAAACTGTAGGCTTGTTTGTTGAGTGAAATATATATATATATATATATGTATAACAACGTGACCGTGTGTGTGTAGAAAGTGAGTCACAGCAGCATGGGTGTTTGTTTACAGACAGATGACAGATGAGAGTATCCCACCTGCCAGGTTCTCAAGAGGTTGGTCTGGTCTGATCAGAGCGGTGTAAGGAGCATTGTTCCCCAACTCCACCCAGTTACTGTGGCTGTAGAAGTCCTTAGTATGGAGCATATGAAACATTATTCACAAGAACACCATTGTTTGTCTTTCTGTTTTTTCCTCTCACCACCATTCACCAGGCACAAAAAAAGTGATGACAAAAAGATTATCACACTCACCTGCAGTGTGTGACAGACTTGTCCGAGAGTCCATCTCCCTGCCAAAAAGTTCTCCAGTTTCACACTGTCCTTCACAGCAGACACGCCTCCACAGCAGAGCAGCACAGACAGAGTTAGGTGCAAACTGAAGCCGGGACAAATATACTCATGCTCAAAACTTGAATGACAATATGTAGCTGATGTAAATATTGACCGCCTCATCGGCAGCAGCGTTTATAAATCACTGTAGATTTTTTCTACATGTTGAATTGTTATAGTACATGCATATAGTACAATACTCCTTTTGCCCTTTGACTCCACCTGCTGGCGACACTGTGCCGTGCAGGACTTACTTAGAGTGCAATCGCTTCCACTGAAGGAAAAGTGTGACAATAACAATGAATCAAAAAGAAAGTGCTTTTTAATTTATTCTTTGTGTCCTATAGTGGCTCTAAAGAGCTCATCATCACTTCCTAAACATTAAGAAGGGAAGGGAAAGCATTGTTGTTGACATGTACCTGCTGTGATGACATCCCGCCCTCCCTGGAAGGTTTCGTCGTCAAAATGGTGCTCCTCACTCAGGGCAAACACCACATCGACTTTGGCGTTGCTGAAGTACATATTGGCAATGGAAGTGTGGAATATGACACTGGAGATGAGAGATGTGGCGGTACCTGTGGAGGAGCAGGCCCTTTGCACCTTGTCAGCTGACAGGCTGTCATCAATCTGGAGACATGACAAATAACGGTGACACTGATGGAGATCAGATACTGCAATGCCAGTTGTTTTATTTTCACAATTCAGCCACGATTGCGCCATTAATTTATATTTTCCAGTATCATGTCCAACAAGTCCCAACTAAGAGAAGACTCACTCAGAGATATATTGGCCCAATGCCACACAACAGCCTCAATACTCAAGATAAGTAAAGGCACCATGGTGCTTTATGACTCACAGTCAGAGTGAAGTCCCGTCCCTCAGAGGCGGCGAGGTTTCGGCAGACCTCGGCAGACTTTCTGAGGACTGCCCTTTCTGTGATGTCACGGTGGGTGGTGGAGTTCCCATCAAATGAGAAAAGAGGTTGGAAACAGTGAATGAATCCTGGAAGTGTGAGAGCCAGCACCACCGGGAGCATGACTGTCTGTCCAGCAGTCATGACGAAGGAAGAGCAGGAGGATTTATAGAAGAAAGCTGGATGGGTCACACTAACTCTCTGCCCGTTTCAACCCTTTCCTTTCACCAGGTGCCACCTTCACCTTCACCTATCACGGCTATTGCTATCACCACAAATCAGCTGTACAGAAGCAGAGGAATGTAAGGTGGAGATTTGTGGGTGTAGTAACGAATGGCAAATGAAAACACCTGAGGAAGAAAGAGAGAGACAAAGTCAGCAGGACAGAAGGGTAGAGGGAAATACTAACCTTAAACAAATACAACAAAGACAACAACAGTGCGACGGGACATCTTATCATTTTTTAGACAACAACCTTTCACTGTAGGATTTTTTTAGATGCTGGTACTCTTCCTTATTGGAGTAGAGTAAAATAGTAACAGTAAAATATCACACTGCCAAGAAAATACATTTAGCTGCATTTCATGTGTTCAAATACCTTATTTATTTATCATCAAATAAATATTTGGCCTAAATTAAATGACTGCTGCAACCTCACATATATTAAACTGCCAATTATACCAAAAATACATACTATCGTGCTGAATTTAAAATCATAATCAGTGTTATTATTGGTGGTACAGTGTGTGTAAGATAACTTCTTATACAGTTATTGATTTACATAAATTATAAATGAATATTGTACTTTCTTACCTTTCTGTGCTCCTAAGTTGTCCAGCCTCATTCAGACATCATTCAGACATCAGCACCGCTTCAGTTTTATGAATATAAGAATAGTCAGAATTCCATGTCTGCAGTTGATAGATTATCTTGTGTGCAGATATATGTGTATTATGTGTGCTATCTTGATACTTTAAGAGTCTTTGTGTGTGTGGGTGTTTGTGTATGCACGTATGCATGAGTGTGTGGGCTGAGAGATGGTGAGTGTGTGCCCTCGTAACTTCCTTCCAAAATTCTTTCCTTTTATAGTTAACGGCCATCTCAAATGATTGAGCTGGTGAAAAGAATTCCACAGAACCCTCACACATCTTTCTTCATTTTCTGTGCATGTTGCAATTGTACGTGGGTGTGAGTGAGGACATGGGTGTGAGTCTGCTTGTCTCCTGTGAGTACTGTGTGCAACCTTTTACAAATAAGAATCTTTTTTTCAGTAGATCTCAGATGCCTTTGACGTATAACTGTCCGTAAAACATAAAGTTGTCAGTTACATTTCTCTCTGAGACAGAATTTTAGTGATATAATAGTGAAATAACAGTATTGGTACTGAAGATCTTTTTTTTGACAATGTTAGATATAAATGAACTGGATGTATTCCCCCAGGTTTCAGTTTTAAGCTAGGCTAAGCACACCTTGGTTCTAACTATACTTAATGCACAGAAATTAGAATTTTGCTCATATTTTGCACAATGTCGAACAACTGCTTGTAACTGTACCTACATGTGTTTGGACTATAGGAGACATCCAAACAGCTCAGACAAAGGAGGATGGATAAACCCATCACAGAAAGGTTCCAGAACTCAACTCAGGATCTTAGTGTAACAGTGCTCACTGATGAGCGACACTATTTTACCAATTGAACCAAATCAGCTCGGTGGGAAGGTTCAACAGATACCGCCTGCAAATAACGGAATACAGCCAATGAGATTAACATACTGAGTCCCAGTAACTTTTAGTCCAGTATTTTGTCACATTTAATTACATCATATAACACACATCACATTTGTACCTCTATATTTAAAGCCATTGTGTTTATATTTTATATTTTGTGTGGTTATACCATCTGTCAAATGACTGTTATGAAGATTTAATTTTTAGAAAAATATGGCCATCCCAATGAAAATTAGAGCTAATATAACAACAATATTCTGTCTCTTGATGAAAAGTCAGTGCTGTGTTCACTGGACTGGATATAACTCATTTCAAATGAGTTGAAAAAAAAAGATGAGGAAAAATGACACGATGGAAAATTCCTATACATCATTAGAGGCTTGTACAGTAGTACAGTAGCACCTCTGGTGGAGTGCAGGTAAGAATCTTGTCTGTGAGAGGCCACACTGTCCACCTCCCAAACCTGCTCAACAGCATATTTTGTGTCCAACCTTCACTTGATCTTTTGAGGTGTGTGCGAGTCATTGAACACAAAGTAACATGTCATGGTTAAGAAGATAACCCTCCCTCTGTTAACAGTTTGGGTGCTGGAATACCTCACATACTTTCACCTCTTCATTCCCTCAATGAGGTTGTCAACAATTCATTCAGAGGAGGTGAATTTTTCAACAGTAGCAAACTACATCAACACGTGGTTGTGACATTTCAGAGAAGAATGTGCATGTGTACGATTAACCTGTAGACCAGCATTCCTCATTTATCAAGGCACAGTACCAAGGCAAACGTTGGATGACCGTTCCTATGGAAGCCCAGTATTTTTGTTTGGTAACACCACTCTAGCAAGCTGCCTTTGAATCCTACACTCACCAAGGCACAGAGCAGATATGAGGCTTGTTTAACCTAAAGTATCATCACCGGCCTGCTGGCTTGACAGACCACATCTGAATGCTAAAGGCTCACTCCGTCTTAATCCACCACCTTCTCACATCTGTGTTGAGCACTGTACTGCAAATACTGTGAAAATAACCAGTTTTCTACTGCGACATTTTAAAATGACTATTATTCTCAGAAATTTCATGAGATGTTTAGAATATAAACAGTTCAATCACAAAACTGTACTATACTTAATGTACAGTACATGTCCATCACAGTAATAGTTTTTCATTACATACAGTGTAATTACATTTCTTGTGCCTTTATGAAGCTCTTCTAAACTGTTGGTTTACAACATTACATTCATAACATTAGCTCACCAGGTAAATGCCCTGGCTTCTGTGCAAGAATCATGCTTCAGCACTATGCAGTGCAAAATATGGATTATTAAAAATCATATGCACTGGTCAGTTTAATTTTATGATGATTAGCTGCGGCTTGGCAAAACAGACTGGAGCCTAGCATGTTCTTAGCCCTGTTCTCTAACTGTAATATATTTTGACACTGTGTTAGGTGATAAAATGAGTTACAGGACACTTCTGAAATATCATTTGAAAAGTGCACTTAAAGTAATCATATAATGACCAACACCATTTGTAAATATTAAATCATGAATGCATGCATTGCAAGTTGTTTTCCTCCTTTCATATGCATGCAGTTTTAAAATACAGAAGGCTAAAGTACAGGCGGCTGCGAGATCTTTATTATGAATAATACCCTGCCCTTGAAATGGCAACTCCAGCAGGACTATAAGCTGTGCTGCATCTATAATAATCCTGCATCCATGGGATAGAAAACGGTCAGGTCAGATGGATTGTTAGTGGAGAAAATGAGGACTACAGAATATATTCTGTAATTATGTTTTAGCAAGACCATTGAACACCTTACCGACAGCTCAGCACCTTTTTACTGGAGACCTAGCAATTACTTCTCAACATCAGAGCAGTCCCCTGGCAACCACTAAATAACCAGAAGCAGCACTTCTTCAGTGTTTATAATTGTATGTCACAACTTTGCTGTGGTGGAGGTCAGGTCTGTTTCCTGCTCTTTTAATATTCAAGGCAAGGCAAGTTTATTTGTAAGATGGTCCTTTTTATTTAAATAAAAAAATCTTCCAGAATATTTTATAAAGTAGATAAATTATGATTTTGAGCACAGAGAGCAACTACAGCTTTACATATGTATTTGAAAAAATATTGTATCCTATATGTATAAACTGCATATGTAAAAACAGGAAAAACAGTCTGTCAAAGCTTCACAGAGCTTCACCAGCTTGTGTGTTTCCATGCATTTTAATGAACCACATTCCCTGTTTGTCCAGCCTGGTGGGTTTGGAACCTGATTTATAAAGGCATCTTCCTTTCACAGATCCAGGTCTTTTCCATTTCACATGATGCATCATTCCAGGTATTATCTCTGTCAACCCATAATTCTGCACAGTCTTCATCTTTACCTTGGGAGGAGTTGGGCTCCCCCAAATTCCAGTAGCTGAAACTGAATTAGAATTAGTTTTTCAACTGAAATACAAACAGATAGCGTTAGATAGACAGCGACATGGAGCCGTATTCAACATCAGCACTGAATAATGTAAGGCCTCAGTCAAGAATCGTCTGGGCTATGTTTATAGTGCTGCACACAATCACAGGGGCTACATTCCAAACAGTAATCTGCTTTCTAAACCTGAATATATTATATTACATTTCTGCACCTGATAAGTACAGAAGATGTTACATCATGTTTTTAAAACATTTGTCTGTAGGCACTTCTCAACGAGCTGGGCTTAGTGCTAAAAGAGCTGCAAAGAGTAATGTAACCAAATACTTCCATTTGATCCACTACATGAACTTGTCCTAGCTGCACAAAAAAAAATCTGTAATTTCCACTCTTTCAACTGAAACTGACACTGAAGATCACAGATCACAAAATCATGAACGGTGACGTATTCTCGTATTGAAATTAAGTGCATTTGAACAGCAAAGCTATTGAAAAGGTTAATGAACTACAGTGTGAGGTCACTGACTAGCATGTACCCTGAATGAAATTGTTTGAATTTACAAACTGATATGTAATTTATTCTTCTATGATACAAATCATGTAGGATTTCTTAGTTGCTCGGTGTTGCTGAGTAGCAGGTTTTTCACTGCTGTCACAAATGGCCAGAATTATATTCAGTAATATTGCTTGGTATGGCAGTAATACAGCAGTAATTTCAATAATTATCACTATAAATAACAAAAATGTATTAACCTTGTGTTCAGCAAAGTCCCATCCACCCATCTCCATGTCCCTTCCGTCTCTGTGTCAGTCAGTCCAATCCACGTGTACTGCTTGAATTGTCTTATGAAGTTCTTGTTTACAGAGAGAGACACAGACGATAGTTAGAGAACGGAAATTTAACCAATTTGATTGGACTCATTTTCCGTCATATCTCACCTGTTCCCCTTTGCTATTGATAACCACCAGGTCTGTTGTCTGGTGGGTTTGGATTGAGATTTATGGAAACTTTCTGGATATTTTTTTCTTTGAACCAAAGCAAACTGATGGACCATTTTCATTTCATTTCTTTTACACTACCGCTATGTAAAAAAACTAACATGTAGCTTTAATTTATTTCCTGAAGAAAAATTTCAAACCAGGTTTTGACAGGAGGGTAGAAGCAGATTCCTCCCAATTCGCTGTGGTCAACAGGAAGTTTCATGTGACAACTCACAAAGTTGGATTGAAACATAGATTGTCTGGCCTTTGTGACAATCACAGTCACACTCCTCTAGTTTAAGTTCAATGAATGAAATAAGAGTTGGTGTTTGGGTGAGAGCCACACTAACTTATGAAAACCAGTCAGATATCTTACATTTCCTATATGGTGCAAGAAAAAAAGAGTACTATACTGTGCTGAGAACTGAAGAGTTTCCCAAAGAGCTGAGCTATTTTAAATTTGTATCGGTTCTCTTTTATTGGTGAGATATTTCAACTCAGGAACAAGTAATAAAAAGCCTGTTGTACTTCATGTACAGCTGCTATGCAGCTAAGATGCATTTAATGATTTGATTATTGAAAGGTCCACTGTTGTCATAGAGGTGATACAGATTTCCTCAGATATATGCAAACACTTGTCTCAAGTGGCATTGTGAAAAAACACATTGTTTTGCTTCCACTCTTAAATCATTCAAGAGAGTTTATGCTTGAAAACAAGGACTTTTCATCTAATTTTTCTTTTCTAAGCTTGTGATTTGTTTTTGTACCTGAAAACAATTCAGGTGAAATGGTTAAAAGAAATTGATATTGAAATAAATGTATGTTAACAGTATGCATTGTTCTTGGTTAGTTAAGTAAATCTTATTTGAAGCAAAGTATAGTTATATGCCTTGTTACATGCCTGAATATGATGGTCACTAGTATATTCAAGTTGTGAATGCCACACACTGAAATGGCAAAACTGCAGGAAAGTGTCTCTTGACTCCAAATCAATTTGTATCTATGACTCAGTTTTTGTCTGTCTTGTCTTGTGGGAATGGGGAGAGATTTATAGAAACTTTCTTTCACAGATCCAGTAGTGTAAAAATAAACATTTCTCATCATTCCAGTTGTTTTCCACATCAGGATATTTTGCTTCCCCACAGTTTTCAGTTGTGTTACCATTAGGCTCCTTAGAACCCCAGAAGCTGAAATTAAAAAAAAAAAAAAAAAAAAATCTTTCAGCAAATGTGAAAATAACCTCATAGGCCAAGCTAAATTTGCAGTCACTGCTTTTTTCTCTTGAATCACAAAGTGTAAGCAGGTTATTTGTTTGCTGTGATATGACAAACTTATGTGTGAACCTTTTTGTCAATGGAGTCCCATCCACCCACTTCCATGTCCCCTCTGTCTCTGAATCAGTCATTCCAATCCACATGTACCTCTTCAACTGGCGTATGAAATTCTTGTTTATAAGGACAAACAGCATAACAGACATTAAACTGGTTTCACTGTATCCTGCACCTCAGTGACCTTTACATTCACTTACTACTTTCAGTTTTGATCAACTCTGTCGGTACAATCAAACTAACACATATGCCATTTGTATACACACACCTGCTCTTCTTCACTGTCGATAATTATCAGGTCTGCACCTCTCTGCAGACAGTCGTCTCTACTGTCTTGCCAGTTCTTCTTGATAGAAGAAATGTAATAGACACTACTGTTGAAATACACCCATCCTTGCTCATTGGTGTAATTATCTGTTGAGGATAACAAATGTAAAAATATATTTACTTTAAATCTCACTAAAAAATAAATAAAACAAAGCAACAAGCAACAAAAATGTATTTGCTAATGGTGCTGTTATCTTTATGTTTCCATGTCATAGAGAGATTACTTCACACTCACGAAATATAATCAGCTTCTGCTTCAGGTTGTCTCGCTCTTCAGTCAGGTTTTTTATCATGGCCTCATAATCCGGCATATTTGCATCAGAACTGTCTGCATGAGAAAAAAAGATTGAGACATTCCTTGTGTTACTGTGGTTAACCGTGAGTTTCGGGTCCCATGGGACCCTGCCATCATTTTTATGTGTTGCAACAGTTCCAAAGATGTGTTTGCAGTTCATCTTTATTTGGTCATACAGGATGTGTGGCTGCACTTTACTTTGGCCTTTTGTCACCTATCTTTCTCTGTGATCATTAAGTTTGAAGCGCATAAGATGTAATCATAAAATTTTGATTTTATCTACAGCTTAGCATATGACTCATACTCTACTCATACTTATGCTGTTTTTTTTTACAGCTCAACAAAATGTAAATGAATAATATAATGAGAAGTAATTTCAAAAGTTTAGAATACATTACTCCTAAAACCAAGTTGTTTGCATCCACACTAAATGTGTAACCACGAACCTACTTGCAAGTTTATTTGTTATTTGTGATGACAAATAGTTATAAATCCAAAAGCTGCGATGACATCTCTAACTGTACACTCTATTACATATACAACATATGAATATAGAATTTCATTTTATTTTAAAGGACAATGCTGTGAACAATGACTTTCATCCAGGAAGCCCCACTTGATCTTAGAATAATCTCCAACCAAACAATGCAACAGTGTTTTCTCATAAATCTAGTTCACATCATGATGTTTAAAACACAGGGTTATCATGTCATATTTTCAATACTTTAAAGATGACTCACAGAAAGCAAGACGCAGGGAAATGTTGAGAGCAGCTTGTAAGATACACAGGAGTCCAAGGTTCAAAACAATCAGTTTGAAGAGTTTACTCCCTGTTTGCAGAAATCACACATACACATACAAAATCACCATTGTTATCATTATTATTGGAGAGGCAGGTCTGATATTTTGTTCTTTGAGCCAAAGTAAACTGATGGACCATTTTCATTTCATTTCTTTTGCACAATCTCTATATGAAAAAAAACTAAAATGTAGCTTTAAATTATTTTCTGAAGAAAAAGTTCCCACCAGGTTTTGACAACAAAATTTCCTCCCATGTTTGTAGATTTAAACAAATGTTCCACACCCAAACAGAACAAAATTCGAAATATATGAAGCAGTCAGATAATGTGGAATACAATTAGTTTTCAATCACAGTTTTCAAAATGTCTTACTCTTGGCTGAAGCATCAGGCAGATTGCTCTCCTCCATTTTTGCATCTGATTCAACTTGAAAGGCAGACCTGAATATACCCACTCTGAGAACATTACTCAACCCCACCCTTTCTTTTCCGTTCCTGTTATCAATGTATTGACCACAGTATTGGCACATTTATTCTCTATCTTTCAGGAAATTGTCACATTTTCACAGTTGTCATCAGCCTTGTTTCCGTCTCATAATTTTAGTGTAAATGTCCAGTAGAGTTAATTTTTAAATGCTGTTTCATCCTTCATTTTTTGTGGTAGGTATATGCCTTGTTACATGCCTGAAAAGGATGGTCACTAGTATATTCAAGTTGTTTTTGAATAATCTGCTGGATGTCCACACTGAAATGCCAAAACTGCAGGAAAGTGTCTCTTGACTCCAAATCAATTTGTATCACTCAAATTTCGTCTGTCTTGTGGGAATGGGGAGAGATTTATAGAAACTTTCTTTTCGCAGATCCAGTAGTGTAAAATGGAACAGTTTTCATCATTCCAGTTGTTTTCCACTTCAGGATATTTTGCTTCCCCACAGTTTTCAGCTGTGTTACCATTCGGCTCCTTAGAACCCCAGAAGCTGAAATAAAAAAAAAAATCATTCAGCAAATATGAACATAACCCCGTAGGCCAAGCTACATATACATTAACTGTTTTTTTCTTGAATCTGTAGGTCTATGTAGGTTATTGATAAGACAAACTTATGTGTGAACCTTTTTGTCAATGGAGTCCCATCCACCCACTTCCATGTCCCCTCTGTCTCTGAATCAGTCATTCCAATCCACATGTACCTCTTCAACTGGCGTATGAAATTCTTCTTCTTCATTTTGAGGGGAGAGGATCCACTGTAATTATTTTTTATATGCTGTTACCATATTAGATTTTAATAGTTTGTACCCACCAAACTGGTGGGTTTTTTTTTTTACTCAGTCCTGTTCTGATCTTTTCGTCAGATTCACATCACATTAGCATCTTCTGCTGACATGAAAAAAGTGTAACTCCTTCTGAAGTCTGATTCATGTTACGATGACTCACAGACAGCCAGGTGGAAGGACACGTTGAGAGTAGCTTGCAGGATACACAGGACTCCAAAGCTCACAGCGACCAGTCTGAACAGTTTTACTCACACACACACACACACACACACACACACACACTAGATCAAACTAATGGTCCTGACCTAATCATATTACTTCACATCTCTGAACATCTGATTAATATGGCATGTATATGGCATGTGCATGAAATTATGTAATTCTGCAAATTGCAATGTCTGTAAGTGTGTCATTTTGTTTTCCTTTTCATTTTCTTCTGAAAAAGTCCCTTCTCATCAATTAAAAGGTTCAGACTTTAACAGGATTCTCACATGATACATACTTGTATGTGATGACACTAGAGCAAGGATTTTCTTAAAGACTAAAATGTAATGTTTTCAACTGCATGTAGTAAATGCTGAGCATATAGGCAAGTCACAGGTCAGGCTAATATATTGTAAATTATTATGTGCAAGTATACTATAAAAAGTGAACCTGTGATCTTAACATGTAGTTTAAGGTAAGAATGACAGTCATTAGAAAATACACTACAATAAAGAACTAAAGAGAAAGGAACAAAAAATTTAAAATACACGAATGATCAATGCAAAGCCCATGAATAAAATTACATTAAAATCATATTTTTATAACTGTATTTAACACTGAGATTCCTATTTTCCTGAAGAGGAGTATTAAATTTTAGAAATAAATTTAATGCTCAAGATGAGATCTGTGCTGTGAAAATGATTAAGATTTCTTCTTACCATGTCCTGTAGCAGGCACTTTCCTTTCTTCACCAGAGCGACTCTTTAAAGCAACATTCCTAACTGTAGCATCATTGACGTTTTCATTTTCCATAACATTCTCATATTCATCTTCACGAATAACCATCTCCATCATTTAGCAACTGGATGGTAACGAATTTACTGCATATCTTTGTGTTAGTGAAGTGTTTCCTGTCATGGGTCCCAGTCTGTGATCTGAATCTTCTGCATATGAAGCAATGTTCTTATTCTTCCTCATTGTCATTTTTAAGTTTCTGTTCCTTTCTCAACTCAACAGTGTTGGTAGTAGTTAGTTTGTCTTAATTCAGCATCACAAACACCTCTAAAATAACATTAAAATTTGCTTTAAAAAAAGTTTTATTTATCTATTTTTTGATTATCATATTCTTGCTCATATTGCTTGACTGCATTATCAAAAGTTTCATCTGTAATGTCCATCCTGCAACAGAATTTATTTTATATGAGTAACACAACCAGTATTGGAATGGTATCTTCAACATGCCCATTAAGTCAGCGATCCTAAACTGGGCATTAAACTGTAAGTGAGCTTGTATATCTTAGATATATGGCTAAATATGCAGCCACATTAAAGAAATTAAAACCATTTAGTCCCTCTCCCTCCTCCAATATTGGCACATTTTCATTATTGTTTATCCCCTCTTATCAGTATTACTAGAAACAAGACAAAATACGTTACCAAAAACATTTTAAAAAGAGTTTGAGAGGATTTAAAATGCTTCAGAGAAGATACTGTGTCTGATGTTGTCACTATTTTAATTTGAGGTGGTAGTAACCTTTGGGTGAAATGATTCTGTTGCACTGACTAAATGCGCACAACTTGAATATGACATTAACAATAAAAGTTGTACAAAATATAGTCCAGTGAAGGTAACAGACCGCATTAGGACCCGAGTGTTGTCATAAATGTGTTACATATACACACATGTTCCATGTAAGGCAGTACCTCTTTCTTCATACTCCATGCCTGTTACTACTCTATGTCATAAATAAATAGTTAAATATACATGAAGAATCATAATAGAGGGTTTCAGTCATATTCAACTCTGCAACAAGTAGCTTAAATAGCTCATTCTTGAAGTCATTCAAATGACGTGGATTTTAGTGAGTGATTCATTCCATTACCGCATAAGGGTTTCTTCTGCTTATTTGAGTTGCACTCATGTTGCAATGAAGTTATGCACAACAAAAGGAAACACACAGTTCACTGATCACAGAATCCCGAAGAAAGACAAGCAGGTACCCAGCTACTAGCGATGGCAGATCAGATGGATCAGCAGCCCAGACATGGACAGAAATGTAGCAGGAACACAAATCAAACAGGTAATCACACACATCATCTGTCAAACAACACTACTTTGGTGTTTTTTTTACTAATAACATGTAAACATAATCAAGTTGGAAAATGTTCTTACTGAATACATCAGCATTCACTTACAATGTAGCAGTACAGGATATTAATGTAAGGAAGGTTGGGGAATGTTTTGTCGTTTTTGTATTTGTTTCATTTAATCAAGAAATGATAATTAATTTTTTTGTTCTATTTTCTGTAAGTGAACCCCAAGGAATCAACTCTCTTGGAAAGTAACACAAGTACTTCTCATGGCCAAAACCAGAAGAAAGAAGAGGAAATAGATTGTGGGCAAAAGAGGCCTCAACATTGCAATACACTGCAAGAAAAATTCAACGCCCTGACCAGAGATGTAAACCTTCTTGAAAACAGAAACAATGAACTCAACAACATGATAAAGTTTGTGGAGGAGGAGAGAGATAGACTAAAAATGAAACTGGAGGGTGAGGAAAAGTATTTTCCATTCATCTTCCTTTTTTCCTCCTTTATTCTTTTATAAATACAGGTACATTTTCTTCTGGCTTTTATTTTTTTCAAAAATAACCGATGCTATTTAACTCTTAAAATATGGATGTTTTAATCATTTTAAAATTAATATGTCAGGGCCTTATATAAGAAATGTATTAGATATGTTAATATTTAGTTTTCTTTTTTATGAAAATTTCTTTGTAGCTCTAGTTATATAGTTAGTCCATTATGCAGGTAGAAATTACATAACATTACATCTATTGTCAAGTCAATCATCAAAGTCAGAAGTTATTATTGTACTTTTCCTGAGCTCCACATCTAAAAACATAACAATCTGAAATGTGTCGTTTAATTTGTCTTCCAGATCTGAGTGGGTGCATGTCCTCACAGCGGTGTCCCACTGGCTGGAGAGAGATAAACTCCAGGTGTTACTTCTTCTCCAATATTACTAAAACATGGCAGGAGAGCAGAACATACTGTCAGAGTAAAGGAGCTGACCTGGTGGTGATCAACAATGAAGAGGAACAGGTAGTGTACAGTACGTCTGCGCGTGTGTGTGTAGATGCTGTGTGTGTGAGAGAGAGGGGGAGAGACATGGCATTTCTGATGCTGAAGAAGACATAGTTACGTTCTCTGTTATCTCATTCTCAACATCTCAACAGAGAGCCTTGTACCGTCTTGATGGGGAAGACTCTGTCTTCACCTGGATTGGCCTGAGTATGAGAAGAGGGATTTTCACATGGGTGGATGGATCTGCGCTGACTTTACCGTAAGGCTTTTAGAATAACATCCCTCCTTCTTGTCACATGAGAGATGAATGCTACAGAATATATGTTTGAATTATGGCTTGAAAAAATTAAAACACCGCCACAGCATACCACTTTTTATGTGTGGAAATACCTGTGCTGTGGAAATATACATTATCCTCCAAAATAATATGGTTTACTGATTGCAAAGGCCCATGGGCCTTCATACTGTTAGGCAACAAGCTGTTGTCGGTCCAGTAATCATATGTATATATGAACATTTAAACTGCATCTCTCCGACCTCCATCTTTGCACCACCCTTTAGATTTTGGAAGGCTGGTCAGCCAGATGAAGTTGGTCCTAACATCAGAGAGAAATGTGTGGTGATGGATCACTTTGACCATGTGCTGGCCAACTGGAATGACACCCCTTGCAAACACAAGCGGCACTGGGTGTGTGAGAGTGATCCAAAATGATCCATGAGAAGCATAATATGTACGAGGACATTTCTTAATATCCAGAAATATGGAGAAGTAAAATAGGCAAAACTCAGTGAGAATGGAAGCAGTAAATTGAATATATGTATTGTGGTGTATTATACCTTTTTTGAAGGTATTTTGTGGTTTACTTTATACTAAATTGTATAATATAAGATACTATTTTTCCTTTTAGATTTTGTCATGATAGTCAACATTATACATTTATAGAATGGAATAATCAGTTAACAGTCAATAGCACAGATTAAATAACACATCGGTTGCCTTATTTTATGCATGTTATTTTAAATTATTGATGAGTTGTCACTGTACCCGATGCTTGAAAAAAACATTAAAAACAGGTAAAATATGTCATTTGACTGGCTGTGAGTTTGAAAATATTTAGTTGTGTTAATGGCACCTGTGAGTGGTTTTATGGCACAGGAGAAGATTATATTGCAGCCAACATGGAGGCATTAAGAAGTGAAAATATCATTGACTGGAGGGATGAGCTTCATCGCTCGCTATGTGAGAGACGAGAGATAAGGCTGTGGTAGAGACAAAAACTAATATGATGCAGTGCCAGAAAATATAGACAATTTGTAAGTCTGAAGATTGTTTTAAAAATACAAAGTAAAACACCAGGGACTACATTGAAGATAATATGTTGGACTTTGATGCTCTTCCCTGATAAAACTCTGATATGTTTGATCAAAGTGATGCCAATAAAATCCAAAGCAACATTGTGCCATATCAACAGACACCTAGTGTAATAACCTATACAATGTCACAGAGATTGATATGGTAAAGAAATTAAACATTTATTATAATGAACACATACGAGTAGCACAAAAATTAAAAAGTAACACTGCTCAAGACATTTTCCAAAGATACACTTGCAGTTTTTCGGGCCCTGAATGTGGAGTGTGTCTTCCAGTATCTGTAGGTGGAGTATGGGGCAGCATTTAGCTGGTAAAAATTGGAAGCTGTCTTGTGATGCCAAAGACCCTCAGACTTGAGAATGTGCTGCTCACATCACAAATGATGGTTCTGAACTGTGTTCACAGACAAACACACAGACTAATAGATAAGACCAGACATAGACCAATAGACTTGCACTTTTTACCCTGCTTCATTGGTCACTGATGTTCTCTATTTTCTTCCCTGTGGCTATGTGGCCAAATGACATCTAATTACTTCCCTATTTCTAGAGCTACAGCATTGTCATATACATGCTAAAATACAGTTGAACTGGTCAAAGCAGCAGTGTATACCTTAATTAGGTGGAGTGCAAGAATAAAACAGTGTCGAGGCTATACAATCATGTCTGAGGATATCTATGCCAAGCCAGACCTCACCAAGAAAGTTAGATTTGAGACAAGTGAGAAGGACAGAAATGCAGAGGTCGACAATAACTCAGATAATGTGACAATTTATGACAACTGCTGGGCAGAGGGGATTACACCTCCGAAATTACAAGACTCCACTGAGGACCAACAGCAAGGTATCTATCTAGGAATTTGTGTGTGTCTGTCTGTTTGAGTCCCTGTCTCCAACACATACTATAAGATAAATAATAAAGATGAGCTTTTTGTTTGCAGTGTTGGGAAAAGAATTCTGTTCAATGTTGATGCATTTTGTTCCTCAATAATGGACATACAACAGCTATACCCCATGGCATTTTTAAACATGGGTAACTAAAAAGTACTCAAATTAATAACCTAACTTACGTCATAACTGTTTTTTAGAAGCAAATCCTATGAATTCAATCCAGTAACTGATTAGTTTTTTAAAATAAACCTGTATAAACCTCATCAGCTCTGTATTTCTGCCCTAAGCCATTTCAGTCAGTGTACCTTCAGGAAAAAGGAATCTTGTCAGACCTGCTGCAGTGTTTATGGTACTGCTCCTGATTCTTCTCCTCTTGACTGTATGCATTGTCCTGGTAGCCCTATGTGAGTTTTCCAAATCCATCTATTCACATCAGTGGTTACAGCAAATTATCCAAATATATGTAATAAATGTATTGGACCCTTGCTTTGGCAGTGATTCGAGACAAAAACCTCAAAGCCATCTTGACCCAAGAGAGAGATGAACTATGGACGAGTTACAGTGACATGAAGAGCGTCAATGCCAACTTGACCCTTGAGAGAGCTGAACTCCAGGCAAATTACAGTGACATCGAACGCCTCACTCATAACCTGACCCAAAAGACGAACCAGCTAGAGAGAGACATTGATGTGCTGAAGGCTGCTAAATACAACCTCACCAAAGAGAGAGACAGACTAGAAAAGCAGCTTGGTGAGTGGAAATATAATGATTTTCATTGAAAGAATGGTTTGAAATTTTGGAAATTACACTTCTTAACATTCCTGCTGAGAATGAAGTTATACAATCAATATCACTCATATGTATTTTATGGTAAATAGACCTGCAAAGCTGGAGCTAGCAACAGGTTGCCTTAGCACAAAGACTGGAAGTTGGGAATCAGCAAGAATGACTCTGTTCAAAGACAAAACAATTTGCCTCCTAGTATAGCTAAAATTAACTAATTCAAAAGTTGCATAGTTTTAATTTGTACAAAGATGTTTCATTGTCAAACCTAAACAAAAATATAACATAAAGTACGATGTATAGTCAGTGGTCACATGTTGAAAGTGGTTCAGCTGGGGATGCATGATATTTTAAAATGTCTCGTTTGTGGAAATTGAATGCAACTGTGACATGAACCAAAAAAGTGTTTGAGATTTGAGACACGTTGGGGTAAAGATAATGTAGTGCATCCTCAGTTTAATTATGTTTATAAGATGCTTTCTTTGAAAATCTGTGGTCTCATTTACATGCAGTATGCAGAATTGTTCAGTGGCTATCACGGTGTATAATCTACTGTATCTTTTAAGTTAATCAAATTGGCTAAACATGGGTTAGACCTGATCTGGTCTTAGATCTGCCAATTGTAGAATGGGACTAGGCTGTATTATACTCTCCCATTATTATTTTTTCACAACAGGTGGAATATAATATTCAAAACCCCATACCCTTTCGCTCTCATAGAAGGGCAACCTGTCCAGCGTGGCTCCAGTAAAGAGAGCTAACAATATTCACATCTATGACATCTATAGGATAACTCTTTCATTTCCAAAATGTCAAACTACTGCTTCAACAAGGTTTTCATTTTGAAACACTGACATCTTTTAAGCACAAAAACTAGACAAATGACAATGATCACAAATGATCATACTGTACAGCATTCTGTCTAAAAACTAAGAATGGTATTACTGCTTGATGTATTGTATAGTATTTCATCTTTTGTCTTGTCATGGATTTACCTGCAATATTATGACTGAAGCACATTTTTTGTTTGGTAAATAGAGTCATTATCCTGTCCTGACAACTGGATTGGGTTTGGCAAAAGTTGTTACTTCATATCCACCTCACAGAAAACCTGGTATGACAGCAAAAAATTCTGTGAAAATGAAGGTGCACTGCTGGTGATTATATCTAGCAACCAGGAACAGGTGAGTGGAGAGCAAAAATTGTTTTTTTTTCTTGAAGCTATTGTTTTTGATTGAGTACTCTTATTTTGTTCTCTGCATATGCATGCACTCTTGTTTTAAAAATGCTGGAAATACTGTGGAAATACAAAGCTGTTTCCCTTTCTAAATTCTTCATTTTAATATTGGGCCATAAACTACGTGGTAAAAATAGGATTAGGCATGTGGCCTTTAGAAAAGATGGAAGAGGAAAAAACTTCGGCATGGCAAAGCAGGTCGAGTGTTCCTGAAATGTAACTAAAGAGGAAGAGAGGTTCATAATGACTTCTGCAAAGCTGCAGAAGTGAATACACAATATGAACAGGATAGAAGGGAGAAAATGGAAATAATGCGTTCAAACCTGTGAATATTGTGACAAAGTTCATTCTGTTTTCTCAGTTTTATCCCTGCATCATCACAAGTGGCCATTTTCACAGCAGACATTTTTATTTGTCATAGTTGTAGCAGGAAAAGCACAGGTCCTAACATAACTATAACATAATTATAATTATAATAATGTGACAATGAGCCAGCATGAACAATATTAGGACAATAAAGGACCCTGAAAGTGAAGCAGCTAAACTGAATTCAACCATCATTTATTTAATTTACCCATCAGATCTTCTACTGAGACCAGTCCAAATTGGGTTTTCTTTAGGTATACATAATTATTTGAAAGACCAGTAAAAAAACAATAACCCCCCCCCAAAAAAAATGTTGACACCTACACAAATGTCTCTCTGAAATCTAGAAATTTGTCACTGATTATTTCCCGAGTGTCTGGATTGGTCTGACTGATGAAGAGGAGGAAAAAAGCTGGAAATGGGTTGATGGAACAGTGGTCACCACAACGTAAGACATTTTCCACTTTGTTAATATTTCACTGTGTTACATTCAAAATGTATGTCAGACCAGAGAGACATTCTCTGAAAGTGCAATTCAAAGATGTGAACAGTATTGATCTCTAATATTTTAGTGATTGTCTTGATTTTTGGCTGAGCAGTTCCTGTTCTTCTTTAGGTACTGGGCAGACAGACAGCCTGATAATGCTCGATCCGAAAACTGCGTTCAAATGTTTGATCATTCTTCTATATATAACTGGAATGATAGGAGCTGCAATCATCAATTAAACTATGTCTGCGAGAAAGTACTGATATACACTTGATCACACTTAATACTCCATCACAAAATAATAATAACAAACTGAACCTTCTCCTCCAGTGAAAGCAAAGTAGCACCTCTCTGCATTTCTCATGTTTAAATAAACTTCTGAAATCAAATTATTGAGTCATTATATATTTTTTAATTATTTGTTGTTAAAATTGTATTTAAAAAATAAATAAATAAATTTCTCTGATGACCTTATTATTTGTATGAATGAGTGATTTAGCACATTTTTCAATTTTTCTAAATAATGTTTCTCGTAAAGGAATATAGCAACATTTTCACCATATACGACTATAAAAGAAACCTTCAGTCATATTTTTTTCTGGTTGAAAAACATAGAGGTTTGCAAATGACTTTATTTCATTTATGTAAACTGGAGACCATAATATTACTTGAAAACTATATTCAACATTTACTGATCACAAATCAAATGTCCTAGGTCACTGATGATGAGTTGGGTTTAGAGGGAACAAACAAACAGATGCCCAAACGGTACTAAGCTTTGACTTCCCATTTTTCTGTTCTTCTTTTTTACGTCATGATCAGTCTGAGTGTCTCACCTCTTTCAGAATACAGACACCACATATATAGATTAAAAACTAACTTTTTTCATCAGCTTGGTGTTTGATGCATGATAGTCAAAAGAGAAGAGAAACAATGCAGTCAGTGCATGTGTATGATGAGCCAGCCATCATCAGGAAGGTTTGCTGTGATCAGACCGACAAGGAGAGTAAAGTGGATATCTATGTCAGTTCAGAAAGCCTGAAAGTGTATGACAATCCCTGGGTAGAGGGTAAGCCAGCAAATACACCAGGACCTGCAGAGGCCCAGCATCCAGGTACGGACACAACAAGTATTAATGTATTTATATTTGGTGGTTTGGCTTTGTGATTTTATAGCCTCTGAACATTTGTGTTTCAATTTAATCATCTTCTATTTTATGAACTGCAGCTCACTTTGATATAAAACTAATTAGTTATTAGTTATTTTATACTTTTTATTTATTTTAATAGTTTCAAGTTTCTTAAAAATGTTGGTGTTTTGTTTTGTGTTTTTTAAGTGTCTGTGGTTACTGGAAACTCAGGAAAAAGGAATCATGTCACAACCTGTACAATGTTTCTGGGTGCAGCATGTCTTCTTCTCCTGGCTATTGTCATTTTCCTCGGAGTCCAAAGTGAGTTTTCAATAATTCTGTTTTGTGATGGAAATATGATAGAAGATTCACAAAGACATGGAACACTGCTGTTGATTATATAATGGTTGAAACAAGATGACAGTATGGGAATATTCATTTTTGTTGTTTATGTTGTTAACCTCACTGCAACAGTGATTCAAGGCAAAACCATCTGGGACAAATGCCAAATCAATTACGATGATCTCAAGAAAACAATGGATCAATTAAAATCCAAAAACAAACGACTCCGCGATGAAAGAACTTACTTGTGGAGGAGCTTTTGCGGTAGGTAAAATTTTTATGATCTTTGTCCACTGATGAGGTATTTACTCAGTTACTGTATGCTCAGTTAACAGGTTACCTTATTCTGAACAACACTGAACAAGAGTGACATTTTGCATTTAAAGGTGAGAATTAACCAAGGCTAATTCAAGTGTATCTTCTCTGTCTCTAAGACAACGACAAAAATCGTAAAATATGTAATTACCTGGATTTGTCAGAATATCTCTGATGAAGAAGGACGCCGGGGAGGGAGAGTGTTGAAACACAGAAGAGTAAATATTGCAATCGTTATTTTTGAATTATTTCTTTACTAGGTTCTATCGTGTCATATCAGGCATCCCCCATAAAAGGTCAGAATGTGCAGTTTTGATGAAATAAAAAGTAAATGTGTGTGCTGCTCAGTGCTTACAGATTACATTACATTACTTTTCAAAAATTACTACTGTAAATTTTGGCGATTCAACTTTTATTTTTTTACATCTTCTGTTCTAAACTGCTGCCATTGTGGGGTCTATTAGGGTACACAGGGTGTAATGGTATGTACTGCAAAATATGTATACAATTCTGGGTGACTTCCTGTATAAATGTTTCCTTCATTTGTTGTGAAATGTCCTTGTGTTTCTGTGGAACTGTACAAGAAAATTTCCATTTTCAAAATAAAGGAGTAGATTAATAGCCTGACACCATTGTAAAAACAATGTATTTTATTTTTAGAGGATTTGAATTATGATTATAATCATCCAATTTGTTACCATTTTAAAGAAATATATTAATATTTTTTAATGTATAATGAATTTATATTTTTACTTTGTTTTAATTGTGTAACAAAACAAATTCTGTCAACCAAGGTACCAGTGTGTCACACATCCTGTATCAACTGGAGGAAAACGTATTGTGCTAGAAAGGTTACAAGATTATTTTTAGCTACATAATCACATTTCATTTACAAATAATGTTACGCTGCAGAGTTGGTTACCTGATAATCTGACTGCTAGTTCAACTGTTGTGGGGACTGATTTTTTTCTTTGCCTTTCTTCACTCATCTCTGCATTTAATTTGTTTTCACAGCACAAACCTTTATCCTACAAAATATGTTTATGGAGTTTAAATTGTCCTTTGTCAGACATCACTGGTGGCTGTATTTCTCTGGCAAAGTTTAGGCTTCTTTTGCAAATATGTTCAACATGAAAATCTTTATTATATCCAAACATATATTCGTGGGTTGTGTGATTAAAAATGCTTACAAATCGCATGGTAAAACTTCACCAAGCCCTGGCCTCTTTTTTTCCTCGATGACGTATGTGTATTTTAAGACCCATTCTGTTTCCGCTGTATGTGTGGAGGCTGCAGGTTGTGGTGTTTCGTCCCCATCAGTGATGGATTGCCTCATGCAATACACCTCTACAGCACGGCAAGCTGCAGCATCCGAAATTATTACTGAGTTTAATCATCGCCTCAACAGTGAACGTTTGTGGCGGGACTGTGTTGGTTTTGAGTGATCCAATGACCGGATCGATATCTGTCACATTGTTTAATGAAGTTGAGTTTAACCGCTCAGTTACGTTACTTAACACCGGGGTGCGGAAAAGTAATTTTAAGTAGTACCACAGCGGGTGCCGCGGTGTGACGCGCATTGATTTAATGTTATCCGCCACGTCTGACCTCACATCCGTCTCTCCAGACAGACTTTTGTCTGCCGGCATTTTCTTTTTATTTTCCCGGTGCCCACTTTAGCTCTCAGACCAAACAGCCTGTTTTGCTGACCGGCTAAAGGGCCATTGACGAAGTCGGTTTTCCTCCCCACGGTAGTCTGCGACACTATGCCTGGGTTTTCAGACAGAGATCGTGGCAGAGATCGAGGGTAAGTCAAGTGTCAGCTCTGGATTTTCTTAACGTTAGCCAGGAAGAACAACTTAGCAAACGGCAGCTAGCGGTAACGCTGTCATGGCTGTATTCTCAAAACAAGACACCTGCCTCGTAATTTATTTCGCCAGTAGCTTTTTTTCTTATTTTTATTGCAACATTAAGGTGTGGGGGGTGAAATCATTTGTATGCGGTCTGACGTGTCCTGCATTGCCTCGGTGTATCTGTAGCGTTTTTACCGATCCCCTGCCGATTAGATGTAAAATGGCAGCTAACGACGGCTCCGTGTCGGCGGTTAGCACGGCAGCCTGCCTGCGATCGGAATCATGTGACGCAGCGACGTGTCCTCTTGGCGTTTCGTTGTCTCGCCATTGTATTTTCATCTATTCGTTTTCTATCTATCTACTATTGAATGTTGTTGTGCATCAGTCAGTGAGCTCGACGTGGATGCGGATGCGGATGCGGATAGCTGGTGTTGTAGGAAGCTGAACAGTAACAGTCGTTGGGTAAGCGCCCCGAGACGCTCGGTGTTTGTAATCGAGTTGTCCAGCGTTCACTTCGCAAGTTTGGCCTCGACGGTGTCGAGCGCTTCTCTGTTTGTTTGTTAGCGACGGTGCCTCCTGTCACAGTCGGCGATTTGACAGTTGACGCGATCGTGCGTCCTGTCCCTGCGGTTGCCAGGGGAGTGAGCGGTTGCCGCATCTCTGGGAGAGATCCGCGTGCAGCCTTGTTGGGAAAAAAAATATCTTGTGCACTTTTTGCGACCTAGTTTACGCTCCACGTACCGACGTCAAAAAAATCTCAAAGGTAGCCTTGTGTGTGTGACAACTCCTGATTTTTTTTTTTCAGATTCACAGCAGACACTGGGATTATCTGCCTTTTTAATCTTTTAATCCTGAGTCCTTTCTCAAGTAAACGGAGCTCTTGATGTGTTGAAACCTACTCCTCCCATTTTGCAAACAAAAGCGTCTTTAAACATCCTCCTCCGTGGCCTCCAATCTCAGACGAGCGCGTTGACATGAGGGGCATCATCCGGGGTCGTCTCTCCACGAGCGTTTTCACGGGCAGAACAGAAATAACTTTGACAGGTTCTCTTAACGCCATCTCTAACTGTTTGTTTTTTTTGTTTTTTAAACAAGGTATGGTGGAGGACCTCCTCGTTTTGGTGGCGGTGGAGGAGGCAACAGGGGCGGACCTCCTCCGGGGAAGTTTGGCAACCCCGGTGAGAGGCTGCGAAAGAAGCACTGGAACCTCGACGAGCTGCCGAAGTTTCAGAAGAACTTCTACCAGGAGCACCAAGATGTCACCCGCAGACCACTCGTAAGAATGACACCCCCACACTGGTTCTTTTTTTTGTTTTGTTTTTTCACATCCAATTTTATTTGATTTATTTGTTTTTGTCGGTGCTCACACAGAACAGAAACACGTGAATGTGCAGTTAGAAAAGAGACAGAATGTAAATATACGTTACCTAAAACAGATATCCCAAAGGCTTTTCCTGCTGTTTTGTGTCGGTGTATATGATTTGATTTTTTTTTTTTTTCCCTGTTGCTTCTTCTTCCAATTCCAGCAAGAGGTTGAGCAGTACAGAAGGAGCAAAGAAGTTACGGTCAAAGGAAGAGATTGCCCCAAACCAATTGTAAAATTCCACGAAGCTGCGTTTCCGAGTGAGTCGAAATTCTGACTTCTGTCTGTCTACTGAAATATGTCCAACGGTTCATCGTGCGGTGTCGATTTACTGAGGATTTGACTTTCGTGTCTTATTCGCTCAGGCTATGTCATGGACGTTATAGGCAAGCAGAACTGGACTGAACCAACCCCGATTCAGTCTCAGGGGTGGCCGGTGGCCCTCAGTGGCAAGGACATGGTTGGCATCGCTCAAACTGGCTCTGGGAAAACCCTCGCAGTAAGTCGAGCGCCTAAGACAGAACACTACTTTTTCTGTTTGCAAACTCTGAGCTCATTACTCATGTATAATGAGTTGAAGTTGAAGTACGTTGAACTCAGTATTTATACTTTTTCTTTTTTTTTTAAAATAGTACCTCCTGCCTGCAATTGTGCACATCCAACATCAGCCCTTCCTGGAGCACGGAGACGGACCTATTGTAAGTGTGCTTCGAGTTTTCCGAGCAGTACTGTAATATTGTGGCGGGTGGCGTTCGCTCCCTTCTCGGGGAGCTGCGTACGTGCAGTTAGCACGGTGCAGCTAAAGCAAACGATGCTCGGCCCGATGACTCGTTCGTAGCTGCTGACGAGCGCAGGTGTCGCTGTTGTACATGCGGTTGGATAGGAGTTGCGCGGATTTGACTGATTTGTTTTTTGAAAAGCTGCATCCCTCCTCCTTTAGTGCTTAGTGCTGGCACCAACCCGTGAACTGGCTCAGCAGGTGCAGCAAGTGGCTGCTGAATACGGCAGGGCCTCCCGTCTCAAGAGCACCTGCATCTACGGCGGGGCACCCAAGGGACCCCAGATCCGGGACCTGGAGAGGGGTATGCTTAATTTGTGATGTTTAAAGTGGATTTTACTAAACTCGTTTGGCAAGACTTTGGATTATTTTTGAAGAACTCTTCAACGCTTCTTTTTTTTTTTTTTTTTCCCCCTTCAACCCGTGTCACCGTTTTCCAGCTGTATGTAACACTGACCGCGGCTCTTGCTGCTTCTCTTGAAGGTGTTGAGATATGCATCGCCACCCCGGGGCGTCTCATTGACTTCCTGGAGTGTGGAAAGACCAATTTGCGCCGTTGCACCTACCTGGTGCTGGACGAAGCCGACCGCATGCTGGACATGGGATTTGAGCCTCAAATCCGCAAGATAGTCGAACAAATCCGGGTAAGCAACGTTTCGCTTCGGCCAACCAATGCTGCAGGTTGTTTGACAACACAAACGCGATCGTGGATACCAATGCTCATGTTTCACAAACCACCCAAACCAACCGTTACTGACACTCTGGGACTATAATGTCTGACTGGTCCTAATCTTTTTCAAACCTTACCCTTGTCCTTACCAGCCAGACCGTCAGACCCTGATGTGGAGCGCCACCTGGCCTAAGGAGGTTCGCCAGCTGGCTGAAGACTTCCTGAAGGACTACGTCCAGATCAACATCGGAGCGCTGCAGCTCAGCGCCAATCACAACATCCTGCAGATAGTGGATGTTTGCAGTGACATGGAGAAGGAGGACAAGTCAGTAGCGGGTTTCCAACCCCCTTAGCAGCACTGGCTGATGGACTGACGCGAGGAGGAAAACAGTTTCGTCCTAACACTTCTTTTGCCTCCTCTCTGTCCAGACTGATCCGTCTGCTGGAGGAGATAATGAGCGAAAAGGAGAACAAGACCATTATTTTTGTGGAGACCAAAAGGCGCTGTGATGAGCTCACCAGGAGGATGAGACGAGATGGGTAAGCAGCTCCTCGCCCGGCCCTTTGCATGGGTGCCTTTTCCTTTTTTATACGAATTCTTTTGTGCATCTGCGGACAGCTTTCTTGTTGATTGTGGCACACATGCCCACTGAATGTTCCTTAAGCTGAGCTGGCTGCGCTTCATCACAGGTGGCCAGCGATGGGAATTCACGGAGACAAGAGCCAGCAGGAGAGGGACTGGGTCCTTAATGGTGAGATTTGATTAACTCCCATCGCCAGTTCAGGTTTGTAAGAAGTGCGTGAAGAGTCCCTGTGTGTTGACCAAACACTGGCTCTCTCCCTCCAGAGTTCAGATATGGCAAAGCGCCAATCCTCATTGCTACAGACGTGGCCTCCCGCGGATTAGGTCAGTATGCCGCCAAGCGAGCGCCACTTTCTTCTCAGTGTTACACTTATTTTTAAAGAAAGTGGTTTTGCTTTCTTTAACTTTTCTATGCATTTTCTGAGTTTTTCTCACCTTAAGGTGGAGTCTTTGTGGCAGGCGCTAGGCATGACAGTCCCAGGCCTCGAGAGGGAGAAGGATGACATATTGGAAGTGCTCAGCTGGCTTGCCACCCAGTGGGCCTAGAGAGGTGAAAGCTCTTGTGTGCCAGTGATCTTCAAAAGGCTGTGTGGCTAAGCCTTTGTCTCCGATATGTTGTTGAAATACACGCACATCTGTTCTCTGTCCATGGATTTCACCCGACAAACGCCATCCAGCTGTTTCCAACTCAAACGTTTTTGTTTTTGTTTTAAAGAAAAAAAAAAAAAAAAGAAAGATAAAAAAAGATATGCTTGATGCTGTGACTTTCGCCTTGCATGCCATTGTGTTAGAGATCGCTGTATTGCAAGTCACCTGTTTGAGATTTGGAACAATTGTTACCTTTTTCGGAGCTTGTATCACACAGCATGGGTGCTCGCGAGCCTGTCTGAGCTTTCGGTTGTTTTTCTTTTTCCCGTCAAAGTGCTGGATTTTCTTGAAATGGAGAGAGCAGTTTGAACTATTTTGTCTCTGAAAATTGAGGAGACCTGGCACATGTGTGTAGGGGGTAGTGGGAACACCTAGTGAGAGGAGAAAGAGAGTGAGACAGCTCAAACCAAAGTTCCTCCCTCGCCTGCGTTTTATAGTCATGTCGAGACCTGCCAACGAGAGACATTTTCTCAAGTGAACACTGGCTTCTTGGGAAGATCTTGCCTTGATGAGACTGATGAAGGGTGTGGGGGGAATTGTCCTTTGCTCGCCGTGGGGTCCCACAGGGTTAAATGGCTGGGCCTTGCATGTTTTGAAGGGGGGGCCCCTGTTCAAATTAGCACTTGGTCTATTTTGTCTTGGCAAGACGTGCAGTGCGGCCTTTAATATCAAGCTTCTTTTGAGAGCGTACTGGGGGAAAAAGGGACCTGCAAAAACGTACCACTCAATGGTCCTATATTGGCATAAGAGGACGTCCCAGTGCATATCGTGGCCCAACTGCATAGAAGCTCCTGGATGTCACTTGACAATTTGTGGGGGATTTCGCTGCATTGGGAAAGGACTAGTGAATGCATACTCCTTAATGGTAAGACTTAAATCCACTTTTTTGTTTTGTCTCCCTTGTTAACAAAAGGGAGAGTGAATGTCTTTTGGATCTTTTTGATTATGGTAAGCAATTGGAGTGTGCTTCGTTTCTCTCTTCCCACAGTAGTATTCCCATGGAGTAGATGTGTACACGATGATATTTTGTCTTTTAACGCCTTTCTCTCCGCAGCCTAACGACCATTTTTTCCTCCCCCCGGCGTTCACAGCTGCTAACTTTTCCCTTTGATCTGGCTGTTGTGGTGTGCAAAATCCTGTGTGGCCTCCATGTTTTGTTTTGCCACACTGCAACACTTTCACAGATGTGGAGGATGTGAAATTTGTCATCAATTATGACTACCCTAACTCCTCTGAGGATTATATCCACCGCATTGGACGCACAGCCCGAAGTCAAAAAACGGGCACAGCCTACACTTTCTTCACCCCCAACAACATGAAACAAGCCAGTGACCTGATCTCTGTGCTCCGCGAGGCCAACCAGGCCATCAATCCCAAGCTGATCCAGATGGCAGAGGACAGAGGAGGTAAAGTCTGACGCACGGTGGCATTAATAAGGCCATGAAAACCTCATTTGCTCAGTATTGTAATAGGTGTAAAAAGGAAAACCTTGGCGAGAGAATAAGAGTTCAACTTTAATGTCTCGTTGTTCATCAAGACGTTTTGAAATAAAGTCTGGGTGAAGCCGCACCCAGCATTTACACAGTGCACATCAACGTTCATCTTTGTGACCTTTCCTTCGGGGGAACTACTTATCAAATCGATGTCTCTCGGTATCACTGCCATGTTGTTGGAGGTTCAGTGTATTGATGGTCTAAACTCACTCCCCTCTCTCTCGCCGTCCCTCTCCTGTCTCCCGTGTCACCCAGGTCGCGGAAGGGGGGGAAGAGGTGGCTACAAGGACGACCGTCGTGATAGGTATTCTGGGGGTGGGAGGAGCAACTTTGGTGGTAGTAGCTACAGGGACAGGGACGGTGATAGGGGGTTCGGCAGTGGGCCGAAGAGCGCCTTTGGTGGCAGCAAGGCCCAGAATGGGGGCAGCTTTGGCGGCAACGGTGGTAACTCTAGTGGTAGCTATGGCAACAACAGTTACGGCAACAGCAACGGACAGGGTAATTTCGGCGCTCCAGCAAACCAGGTGGGTGCCTTTGGGAACCAAAGCTTCCAGGGTCCCCCTCAGTTTGGGGCCATGCAGAGGGCCGCTCAGAACGGCATGAACCACCCGCCGTTCCCTTTCAACTCGCAGCCCCCACCGCCACAGGCCCAGCAGCCACCGCCCCCACCGCCGATGGTGCCCTACCCTATACCACCACCCTTCCCACAGTAGATATGATATACGCACAAGATATGGGAACCAACATGATTTTTGTTTAGTCTTGAAATCTTACATTATAATTATTATTATTATTATTATTATTGTTATAATCCTTTGTACTGTTTAACTTTGTTTTTGCTTACAGCCGGATTGGAATTATTGAGTAAACCCAGAGCATTAAATGGAGTCCTAGACACGTCTCCTATAGTGCAACTATGATTGCTGCACTTTTCCTTGACTGTTTTTTGTTACATTCCTCAGTAACTTATTTTTACTAGGTAATGCAGTGTTTTCAGTTTGTGGTATGTTTAAAGTGATGTTAATGAAGATCATATAAAAGGGTGTGTGTAGCCCTTTTAAATAAAAACAAGAAAAAGGAAACATGGCGCTGTGGTGTGTGTGTATGTGGGGGGGGTAAAAGAATTATTAGAGGGGGTTTTATGTGGATCTATTTCAAAACCTGGTTCAGAGGCTGTGAAGAGAATGAAAGAAGCCACACTTGGCATGAACAATTCAGTGGTGACATGTAAAACCGTGCTGCATAGAAAATAAAACATTGGGCATCATTGATGTCTGCAGGTGCCTGAACCGCTATGTTTTTAAGACAGAAAGATTTTTAAAGAAAATTTCTTTATTTTTGGCCAACAAGAAATAAAACATTTTCTTCTCACATTTTAGCACTTAATAATTAATCAAAAAAATTTAATTTTTTTTAGCAAGGATGTTTATATATATATATGTATTACAGACTGTAAAGAGCGTTAAAAAAAAAGTTTAACCCTGGTATATTTCAGAAAACTTACTGAATGGCCTGAACGCCGCACCTGACATGCGTCGAACCCGGATGTGAAAGCGTCATTTCCGGGTCATATGTCACATGTAGCGGTAGCTCCTGTGTAATTTGAAGTTTCTCCAGCGGTATTTGTTGAAGGCAAACTGAGTAGGTATTGGGCCAGTGCAGACTGTTTAAGCACTGGCGGACACCAGCATGTGTCACATGCTCACTGTTATCGCTCAGCAGACTGAGGAGAGATCAGAGTCACTTTGCACTGAGCGTCTATTTCTGGGTTAACAGAAACAGTTTGCTCTCCGCTGTTTTGAACAAAGTTTGCTTGCTAGGGTGAGTCCAAGCTTGTATTTGATCCTAAGTTAAATTGTGCACTCTTTGCAGCTTTTAAGGTGTATTTGAACGGCGAGCCGCTAGATTTTTTTTTTTTTACTCATGACAATTCAGCTTTACAGTAGACGATCTGTGGACTTCTGGCCCAGGCTGTCGCTTCTCTCCGGCTACTCGTAATGTTAACTCGCGGTGTCAGACGCGTCCGGTCAACGCACGCGTGCGTATTAAAACCCCGCGGTGCAGCAGAGGACGCTGCAGCACGCCGCGCAGTGAGGACGCGGACCAGGCGAGCGCCCTGCTGCAGCTCTGTCAGGACAGGTACTACATCTCACCCAGGCAGACCGACGCGGAGCTGTTTCGGCGCGGGCTCAGCTGCAGCTACGGACCTCTGGGCGTGCAGCTGAGGAGGAACCTTCTGGACCAGTGGTGGCGATCCGTGACCGGGTCCAAGGCTCGGGTTTTGGGGATAAATACTCTGAGCAGCAGCAGAGACAGAGAGACGAGCGGAGGGGGACAAATGCGGGTGGTTGAATCCGGAGACCTCAAACGAATGCTCGAGGAGCAAGAGCTGAGCAAGGAGCAGATCATCCAGGCGGCACAGACGCTCCTTCAGAGGTCCCCCTCTGTGAGAACCAACTTACATCAAGGTAAGCTACTGCAGGACATTCTCCAGAAGGTTTTCAATTGATATGTTTTGACAACTCATAGTAGTACTAGTGTACACTGTTTAGTGATCATGATCGTGTGTAGTTTGGTCTGCATAGCAAGAAAGATCATCCTTGTCTTGGCAAACAGTAAAATGACCCTTTCAGATCAGCAGAATGCAGGTGCAGTGACTGATGGCCTTGTTTGAGCCGACCACAGTTCAAGCTCCACAGTAAAACATTACGTTTAGGTCTGCGCAGGAGTTGCAATTTAAGCTCTGCCTCAGAGGAAGCTTCACATGAAAGCTTCAACTCAGGGCAAAGAAATATTCTGCGTCAGATCAGATGATATTATCCAAGTCATTGGGGCAATAGAATAGCACATGGGAACATAACTGAACACACGTACTCTTAACTTGTGACCAAAAGGGACAGATAAAAGACTGTTTGCCACCTTTACTTTATTCTTTGTTGGAGTGCAAAATTCAGATTAATTGAATAAAAGAATTGAGTCTGGGTCTCCTTAGGCGCTTTGGAGCAGTTTGTCACCTCGCTGGAGCTGGTGAAAAAGAAGCTGCCTTTTGGCCTGGCTGAGACTGGTCTGTGTTTTCAGCCCTCGGACAGTTGTGGTTGGTGAGGCTCCGTCTGTCAAACTGTGCCCATGTAGACACACGCTTGTGCAAAAAAAGTTTTTCTGTGATGTATGAGGACAGATACATGGAAGTAATCAGGATAACTGGTCCAATATATTACCCCCCACTGTTCCACCCCCAGGGTGGCAGCTCTAACCTGGTGGTGTATGTATCACTGGATTATACTATACAGTTCTGATCTGGAAAAATTAGCATTTACTGTATTACACATTGGTCATTACTTAAACACTCGAGGGCAAGCTCACCCTATTTTTCTTAAATAATACACATTGATTATATGTTTTTGAATGAGCTACATTCCGTAGCAGAATAGTACCATTGGCTTCAAGTTTTCATCTGAAAATATTCAGTAATGTTACTTTAATTACGATGTATTTTTCTTTTTATTGTTATCGTTGTTTTTCTGCCAGCCCTGCTGAGGTCACCCAGACGTCCCTGGTGTGGTTCTGCTCTCCTCGCACCTCTTCCCAGTGGCTGGACCACTGGACACGACAGAGGCTGAGGTGGTGGAGGAAAGTGAGTGGGTTAGTGCGGCGTCTCCCAAAAATGTTCCCCCAAGAAAACTGCTGATGTTTTTGAACCTCATCACTTGAGTTTCAAATATCAACATCGAGATAGGAGGGGTTTCGGGGCTGCCAATGGCGCATGGTTAAGAAGACTTCAGAATAACTTAGGTTTCAACCACATGTCAACTCAAATCTTTCGTTTCTGTCTTCTTCTCTTTCAATCTGTCCTTGCCCAGTTTGCCCTGTCCCCCTCCGGCTTCAGCTCCGGTGACGTCCCCGAGGAGGAACTTGTGGAGGCGGCATCTCGTGGTGTGAGGATCGTCTACAACTTCCCGTGGGGACCCGAGCCTCTGGAGACGCTGTGGAGTCGAGGAGACGCTGAGCTGCTGCGGACGCACAAAGGAGCCCGATCCAAACTACAGGTTAGTCTCCTTCTATTTATCGTCCTAATGTGGACAGTTGGAGTTTTTTTTTCATATAAGCACTCAGGTCAGGTCTACGTTCAGTTGCCCCATTGGACCTGTCCAGCTGATTTGCACAGTATTTGCAGCAACATAAATGTATCAGCTGGGCTTAATAGCAACACAAAAAGAGGATGCCTTTTAGCTATGCCAGTTCTAGGGCCCAGGTAATATGTAGAATGAGTCACTGGTTAGTGAAGTTAATGTTACTAGTTCCGCCCCGGCATTTCTTATGACGACAAGTCAAAATATCTGCAGTCCTTTAGCCCTGCAGATGTTTCTAGTTGAAATAAATTACGTTTGGACTCTGTTTAATCAAACATACTATCAAATATCTTTTGGCTTGCCTAATAAGAAATCCAATCAGCTATTTCACCATTGTTGCTGTATTTCTTAAGTGTAATCACACAAAGTGCTATTTGTTCTTCTATATATGTTTCAGTATCAAAATGGCCACAAGTCGGTCCCTCACGTTGTCTCGGTAACCGGGAACATGGACCGTGGTTTAATGGCGTTTCTGTCCAACTCATTGCAGCAGCTTAAGAGAGAAAACAGCAGGGAGGGGCTGCTGCAGAGAAAGGTAATGATGCTGTGCAGCTGATCCACACTGGAAAAAAACAGATAGCAGGGAAATGATGGCTTGATTTTCTGTTTCTCTCTCTCTCTCTTTATTTATATTTATATTTTATATATATATATATATATATATATACACTTTACAACCTGTTTTGTGATTTGATCCAGTCACTGAGTTTTGGTTCTCTGTCAATCTCAGGTTCTGAAGTTGCATCCAGTGTTGGCTCCAGTCAAAGTTGCTTTAGACATTGGCAGGGGAGCCACTATGGAGCTGAGACGGGTAAGAAGAACATTTATTAACACTAGACATCAGTGATTAATTGTTTTTTTAGTGTTGGGTGAAAAGGATACAGTCGGCACAAACAAGTAACTAAACTTGTTTATTGTTTGCCCATCAATCAAAGTGAACTGATGAATATTTAACTATTTTGTAGGTTTGCGAAGGTCTTCTGCAAGAGTTTACGGAAGCTAAGATCTCTGCATGGCCTGGGTATCTTGAAACACTGCCAGCATCAATGAAGCAGCTGAGTGCAAAGTAAAGTGTGATTCATTGTTGTAACAGATGCAGAGCTGGAGGATCATTAGGAGCAAATTAGTGAGGTTTCTCTTGCTGTGGACTGATGTCTGTATGCACATCTCTGTGTCATTGCGTTGTAGGTACGATGAGATGGGCGTGCTTTTCACCGTGTTGGTCAGTGAGAACACCTTGGAGAGTGGCCTCCTTCAGGTCCGCAGCAGAGACACCACCATCAAAGAAACTATGCACATCTCTGAGATTAAAAACTTTGTCTCCAGATATATTTCTGCTTCTGACAAAACCTGAATTGACTTTTTGTTGGAGCAACTACAACCAGACTTTGAAAATAGTTCTGCCTCAGTTTTGCATTGTTTCTAAACACAAAAATGTTGAACATCTACAAGTCAAGTTAGGGATTTCATTGTGAGGAATGTTCCTGCTGAAGAGAAAATGTTTTCATGAATGATTTTAGGCTTTTTATGACCCAAGCAGGAACTGTAGATGTGTTTCAGTATATTTAGCTGATGGATGATCATTCCATACTGCAACAGAATTGCTAAGAGACTATTATCATGCCTGGTCAAAAAAATAATGAGACAGATTAAGCTCCGGCAAACACCCATTGTGCACCTCCCAATTTTTCCAGGGTGTATCTTAAGGTGAATAACTAATGTGCTGTAACTGTGTGCGTGAGTGTGTGTAAGATCAGGTCTGTCTGCACTGTGGCAGACTGGAGGATTGGTATAAATATTTATTACCTCCCCCAAAGAGGTTATGTTTTTGGTTTGGTCTGTGTTTGTTTTTGCAAGAGACAGTTCTTCAACTAACTTGAAAGATTACATTTTGAGAGCGATTCGGATCAGTATTGAGATCCAGAACATTTCTAAAGGATTCGTCACCCTTGTGAGATGGGAAATTTCACATTTCTCATTCGAGTTTTTATTTCTGTCCTACTTCCAATGAAAATATACACAATGTCTGTTTTATGTGTGATTTTGTTGTTGTGATGGACTTCATGCTCCATGTTGACTGCGAGTTTTAACTTTTTAATGTTAAGAAGTACGTAACGTGTTAAGTCTAGTTTTGTGATTGCAGGGACAGTCGTAAACGTGCCTCTCTCATTTAGAAAAGATGTATTTCTCCGTGGGAACTCTATCGCGCTGTCCTTCGAGAAAATCTCGCGAGAGTTGGACGTAGCTTCGCCCCGTCTCTGCTGCTACTTTCTGACTGAGCATGTGTGAGTGTGTGCCGCTTAGGTTTTAGCAACTAGAGATGGCCGCAGACAAGCAAAACGAAGCCAAAGTTTCCCCCTTGGATGAAAACAAAGAAAATTTACCGGACGGGGGACTTGGACTGGAAAGTATCCTTCTCAGCGCCAGATGTGTAGCATCTGTTTGAATTTATATTTTAACGAGGCGAATCTGTCAAGGCTCCGGGGCTAATGTTAGCTTCCCAGCTAGTTCGGTCAATGTAATTAGGCGACGTGTCACAGCGAAGCAGGCGGTCAGTGCGCGACTTGAAACCCAGATTTTTATGTTTTGTCACGTTATTTTTGTCAACTCTAAGGACACAAAGTAAAGCATGACTGCTAGTTATCTGTTGCGAGGTTAATTTGTTGGCTTTTAACTGCTGTAACCAATTTTAGTAGACTACCAGGGTCTGTACATCCCGTGCTAACAGGACTGACATACTCGCGTCGGTTGCCCCTTAACAATGAATCGCAGTCTTGCAGATCATCAAGGAGTCCCAGCAGCAGCATGGCCTCAGGCACGGAGACTACCAGAGATACAGGTAAGCCGAGTCCGTTCAGACATGACCCACAGAACTGCGCTAACTGGACCTCATCCGCAGAGCTGTCAGGTTCGCGTGGCTGCTCGTGTAAAGGAGCCTAGTTCTTCCTTCATCAGAAGACATTCATAGACCATAGTCTGTTAACTGTCGCTGTAATCTGACACTCTACTTCTATCAGCGTCGTTAGGTTTGTGTTGGAGACCACATTCTCGTTTTATAAACTGAGAGTAAGCTGTATTCATGGCAACATCTGCCATATGGTTCCCGTGAGACTGCTGGTGTACACATAATTCATTGAATCCTATGGTTTAAAATACTGTGACATACCAGGGTGTCCAGTTTGTTACACACACACACACCGTACAAACCAATCAAGTAAAATTCTACTTTTTATGAATCTCATAATGATCAGGTTTGGCCATCCCTGAATAGAATGCAGTCCAGCAACAAATCACTACTAACGACAGCCCTGATGAATTCAAATAACCTCTGGCAATGAATCAACATTTGAACATTATAAATGTTGTAAAGGTAAAACATATGGTAGAGCTATTGTTTTAGATTGCTAATATAATAAAGTGGCAGAGCATAATTTACAGAATTTCATAGTTGACTGTTAGGCTGTTTCAATGTTAGGACAATGGTTGTTCTGTAGACAAACGAGTAAAGTATTGTTTAAAAAAAACGGTATTCACTCTTTAAAAAAATTGATTTGATTGAGGAAACCATAAGGGATTTCTTGTCCTTTTTGAGAAACTAAGGTGGAAATGTGCATTATTAAGTGACTGTAAAATAAACGTCTTGGTCAAAATCTTTTCCAGGGGCTACTGCTCCCGCAGACTGCGTCGCCTGCGCAAGACTCTTGGCTTCAAGATGGGAAACCGACACAAGTTCATCGGGAAGAAAGTAACGGTCGAAATACTCTCTGACAACAGGTAAGCAGCTGATAGTTGGACAGTCATGCAGTGAACTGAGAGAGTGAACAGTGAGATTTTATGAAAGTGTTTTGTGCACAAACCTGATACCTGATGCTGGATAATACACACCACGCAGGAGTCTGGTCCATTGTTACTCAAAATGCAGGGATTGTTCTGCTGAACAGGACTGAACAAGGCATTTTATAAATAAGCTCATGCAGAATATGGTTAAGGGGGTTGGTTGACAGCCTCTGTCAATATGTACCTCACTAAAATGTGACCTTTTGAAGTGCATAACATGCACATACATCGGTGCAGTCCTCTGGTCAGACTTTAATACTTATTTGTGATGACCTGATTGTTTACCCTTCAGGTATCTGCTGCTGGTTTTGATGGAGGCAGAGCGTGCATGGAGCTACGCCATGCAGCTGAAGCAGGAGGCCAACACGGAGCCGCGTAAACGCTTCCACCTGCTGGCACGTCTACGGAAGGCGGCCAAGCACAGCGAGAAGCTGGAGAAGCTCTGTGAAAGCCACCGGGTGGATGCCAAGACCAAGCTGGAGGCACAGGTGCGTGAGACACCCGGTTTCGGTCTGGGTTCGGAGATGCCTTACACGTGTATAGAATTAGGGCTCAACACCTACTATGAGACCAGAAGTGTCATTCTCCGTCTCATGGATATTCGGCTGTAACATTTTTTTTTGCTCCTCGCTTTTTTTAATATGGAACAAAAATGACGGACATTGTTCATACAGGGAATTGCTCATTTAAAGCGGCATTATTAGATAGATAGATAGATAGATAGATATTAGGAGAAACACTTAGTCTTATTAATTTTGCTGCAACCACTGATAATGACGGATGTATTTCGTTTCAGGCCTACACTGCATACCTCAGTGGCATGGTGGAGTTTGAACTGCAGGAGTGGAAGCGTGCCATGGAGGCTTTCAACAAGTGCAAGTGAGTTTTAACATCACTAAGCAAGTGTGTGTGTGTGTGTGTGTGTGTGTGTGTCCTATGTGTCTAATTAAAAAAATGATTTTCGTCTTGTCAGGACCATCTATGAGAAGCTAGCCAGTGCGTTCACAGAGGAGCTGGCATTTCTCTACCGCCAGCGCGTGGACGAGATATCACCCAACCTCCGCTACTGTGCTTACAACATCGGTGAGTAGTGCTCACATACTGGTGGGGGGGGTGTCTTTCTCAACATAACCGACAGCCTTGTGCATTGCTCACAAACTGCACATGTCTCATAGCTGCCTCCCTCACACACACACACACACACACACACACACACACACACACACCTTGCAACTGGATGCTTTTATTTCCTCTGAGTGCAGGTGACCAGAACGCCATCAATGACCTGATGCAGATGAGACTGACTGGTGGAGGAGGGGGCATGATGGCTGAGAAACTGGAGGTGAGCAGACAGAAGCTGTACATTAGTTTGCGCACATCGTCAGTTATCTGTCAAATACTGTTGATGCGTGTCAGGGGGCGGGACATGCAGTGTGCGGACATTGCTCTTGCGAATGGAGGAAAAAAATCCATGTTTCATAAACACAGTTTCATGTTATTCATTTAATTTTTTTTTCCTCTTCAGGCCTTGATCACTCAGGCGAGAACCAAGCAAGCAGCTACCATGAGTGAGGTGGAGTGGCGGGGGCGCACGGTGCCCGTCAAGATTGACAAGGCCCGCATCTTCTTGTTGGGTCTGGCAGACAATGAGGCCGCCATCGCTCAGGCAAGTAGCTCCTCTCCGGTAACACCCGTCACGCTCAGTAAGAATGACACAAGAGATTAGAAAGGCCCCGAGAGCACGTTTTCCGTGGTGACACCCCAGTCCCTTAAGCCTCCGGCAGGTGGCGCTGTCCTCTTTTCAGTCTCGCGTGTCCCCCTCGGTCGCTCGCCGCGGCTTCATTCCTCCTGCCCGGCGTTTCAGCGCGCCCTGTGGACACACCTGTCACGCCCACAGTCACTCAGGGCTCTGGCATGCAGCCCCTATCATCGCACAACTGCATTCTGTGCATTTTCAGCCCACACATGAATACAGGACTACACCCAGCAGGTCCCTGCGAACAGATTTGTATCACTACTTCCGCACACAATGGTGCTCAGCCGCCGTGGCGCAGGTCTTTCTTAAGCCGACAGTGGCTTTGACGGAGAGGATGGGGAGCTGCCAGTAATGATCGCAGCTGATTGGTTCTTAAACTGAAGTAGCAAACTTGGATGCTGCTTGTCCTGGATTTGCCCAGTAGTAATCGAGTATGTCAAACCGCCCCCCCGGAAACGTCCGTGCTGCACTTGATCCCCAGCTCTCGGCCTCCGGGGAAACAGAAAACGCCATTTTTGGCCATGAATCAGGGCTCGGTCGACACCTTTTACCTCCTTCTAATCGGTTTATCCGTTCAGCCCTCCCCAGCAACAACAGAAGACGCTCAACAGGTTGAGCTGGACTCGCCAGGCCTTTCCTGGGTGTTGGCAAGAGTGCGTGGCACCACATAACATCGGTGTGAGAGGATGAGAGCCGCCTCATGAGCCGTCTCCCGTCAGCTGTCACTACGAGGAATTTCCTTGTGGCATTCTTCTCCTCTGTTGCTTTCTAAGGGTTTTCTGTCTCGTATATTATTACCCAGAGAAGTGTCGGCATACTTTTAACAAGAGCTTTAAACAGGCACAGAAAACAAAACTGTATCAGCATCTCCTCTGTCATTAATCACTGACATTTTCCCCTTTCACTCAAATCCCACATTGCCTCTTTTCAAAACAAACACGTCCCGCAGACATCTGAGAATATCGGACAGTAACACAGGCCTATTGTACGAGTATGTGGACAAAAAAAAAGGTGAGGTGAAGAACAATCCTGTCATTCACAACAGTCTGAACCCTGAAACTCCAGCGTGTCTGATTACTGATGAGCTGTGCGCAGGAATGCGTCGGCAGCCTGCCGAGCCACATACCTGCGTCTTTCTTCAGAGTTTGCCGCAGTCGCATTCCTGCTTCGAACTGTTGCTCTTTTGTATCAAACCACTACAACTTTTGGGCGCATTAAATATTTGTTTGCGATGTTGTTGTATTATGTGCATGTGGTTTTAATCAGATGGAAAGGAGTCAGAAAAAGCGAGTTGTCTTTCTACTTAGAAATGCAAAATCCACCTCAAAAACAAGGATGGCGTAGAAACGTCTCCACCTACACTGAGCCTCGTTTCACCTTGCACACATAAGAATATAATTGGCTCCATGCACACAGAGGTCAACGGGTTTTACATTTTGGGATTTTAAATGTTGCGCTGAGGAATATTAATATTTATTAGGTGCGCTGTCAATTGATTTGTCTCTCACGCAGGCAGCGAACGAGGAGACCAAAGAGCACCTGTACGAGACCCTGCTGGTCGAGTGCAGAGACACCATCCAGGCTGTGAGGGAAGAACTCAAGAGCGAGGCGGTAAGATGCACCTGGGCACAGAGCTGACATGTTTAGCTGAAGGAGGAGAGGGTTGTGAGTGTTTTTTTTTTTTTTTTTATCCATCGAGATGTCTGCTAACGGGTCAGCGTTGCGGGAGGGATTTCCAAATTAGTCGCTGTTAAAATGTGGGACGTTAGACCAGGAGGGGGAATAAGGGGGTTTTAAAATGAACCTCGCTTGTCCTTGTAGAAGCAGCGAGAGAGGAGCTCTGATGCTGACAGTGGCAAGGTGTCCAACCTGCAGTTTCTGCACAGGTAAAAAAAAAAAAAAAAAGGCACGCAAGAAACACACAGGCTTCAATCAAGACCAGGATCAGACATATTTTTGTCTTTCTAGTTACCTGACCTACATCAAGCTGTGCACTCTGGTGAAGAGGAATGAGAGCATGGCCCACACTCTCCAGGCTAAACTGAAGGAGCCCGAGACCGATGAGAGCAAGAGGGGCCCCCGTCCACAGGACCTCATCCGCCTCTATGACATCATCCTGCAGGTAAACGTCCAGCCATCAACGTCGTTTCTCCTGCACGTCATGTTAGAAACCCACTGCCTGATTTTTTTCGCAACTAATTGTCAATAAAAGCAGCGTTTCAGATCCTGTCCATTACTCAGTCGAACACAGTATCTGTCAGGTTTTGATGGGCCGAGGCGTCGTCAACGGTGTCAGGATGTGTTTTTTTTTTTTCACGAACGCTGACAGTTTCTGTCACTTTCTTATCACCTCATGTTTTTTCTTTTTTTTCTTCACGTCTCTGTCTCTCCCACCTCTTCCATAACCCTCCCCCCTGTCCGTCCTCCGTTACAGAGTCTGGCTGAGCTCTCCACCCTGCAGGGTCTGGAGGATGACCACACCTTCCAGAAGGAGGTGTCCCTCAAGACGCTGGTCTACAAGGCTTACAGGTCTGGAGTCTTTCTTTTGAAACAAAGCATCAGCTCCTTTACTGGGACGACACTGCCCTTTTGTCTTTGACCGCCTCTCTTTTTAAAGTTTTGTTCCATGTCAGATTTGAGATAGTCTTAAGCACATACTTACTGTACACTGGTGGTGGTGGTGTTTTTTTTTCCTCCCCTCCCGTCCCGTCGCAGGTGTTTCTTTATAGCCCAGTCCTACGTGCTGGTGAAGAAGTGGAGTGAGGCGCTGGTGCTGTATGAGCGGGTGCTGAAGTATGCCAAGGAGGTCCAGTCTAAGGCCAAGAGCCTCAACAACAGCCTCAAGGTCGGCCACGCGCACAGACAGTCAGGCACACAGTTTAAGAGAAGGATTATTAATGTGCGTCGTGCATTCCCGCAGGATCTCCCTGATGTTCAGGAGCTCATTGCCGAGGTCAACGCTGAGAAATACTCACTTCAAGCTGCTGCCATTTTAGGTGAGGGAACCTCTTGAGCCGCCACTTTTCCTTTTCCCTTACGACAGCAATGCCTCAGTTCTTTTCTGTGCTGCTCGGTTCCGTGCGCAATCATGAGGAATGTGTTTGTGTTTCAGACACTGATGAGACTGCAGAGGTTCCCTCTCAGCAGCAGGTGAAAGACAACACGGTAAGAGGAGGGAAACCAAGAGACCCTCTACGCCAATATGATAAATGTCCTTTAAACAACTAGAGAAGGTCAAATGTAGATTAATGTGTCGATGGCTTGGATGATGCTCACTGCCTCGCTCCTCCATGCAGCCACTCTGCGACCGCCTGGAGACCTTCCACCTCGACCCCGCCCTCGTGGGAAAGCAGCCCAATCTGGTCCAGTTCCCCCCAGACTTCCAGCCGATCCCCTGCAAGCCCCTGTTCTTCGACCTCGCTCTCAACCACGTGGCCTTCCCACCACTGGACGACAAGGTGGAGCAGAAGGGCAAGGGCGGCCTGACCGGCTACATCAAGGGCATCTTTGGCTTTGGCAGCTAAATCAAACCCCGGGCTTCGGCCTCCACGCGAGAGCCGCGAGGCCCCGAGGTCACCACAAGCCAGACTTTGGTCAGTTGTTCATTAGAATAATTTCAGTTACTATCGATGTTTGATTTGTGGTGCCTAAGTGGAGGTGAGTAGAGTTTGCAGTTCTGGGGAGTATTTTCCAGCAAGGAATATAGAAAAGCAATCAATTTTAAATAGCAGTACGACCCAAGTCCACCTGCCACCTCCAGTAATAACATCCGACTGTGTGGGTTCCTAGCGTACCTTCATTCGAGCGACGGAGGTGTCTGTGACTTTCAGGTTGTATAGAGTACCATGCCGTGGTCTTCATGCCGACAGCCAAGTTTTCAATCTCACAACCTTGGCGGAGTAAGCCACTGCAGCATCACTGGTCTTTTCTTCAGTTTTTTTTTCAGTGTTAAATAAGCGCCTTCATTTAATCATCTCTTTTTTTTTTTTTTTTGTGTGTTTCAGCACTGTTTCTCAAACCCAAATCTTACAAAGTGCAGTCTTATCTCAGTTCCCGCCGTGCTGACTAGATACCAGAAATAATTCCGTGTCCTCTGGCTTGACCAGCTGAAGCTGGTGCGGTTATCACTTCATAGTTTCAGATGACTTCAGCTGTATCCCATTTCTTCCCTTCACCCTTGACGTGGTCTCTCCTTCTTTTGATTGCACATTAAAGTGTGATCCAATAGCTCGTGATGTCATGTCACCCCGCCCACAACACCTTGCAGACAGCTCATAACATGAGATGGGAAACACTACAGGCCAGTAAAGCAACATTAAACTGCTAAAAAGCAACAAGAACAAAGATCTGTGGATACCGTTGTCGCCTGTCTCTTGTAACAAGCTTCTGATTGTGTGCGATGGTGTTGCCTCTTCAATCAGAGGGAGACAGGATTATGAAAAGAGTTGTAAGAAGAACTGGGATAAAGTTCAAAGTTTGAGGTTCGTCCACAGGACGATGGAAGAGCCGCGAATCAAACTGTGAAACATTTGCCTTCAAAACAAGAAAGAAGAATCTGCGTGGTTCAGTGTTGTCATTTAACAATATCAGCACCACTGGCCATACTGCTTTTGTTGTACTGTGTGACATTTAATATTGAACTTACCGTAATGTGTGACAAGGGTCCAACTGCTTCAGCGCGTCTCAACAGAAGTGCAGAGCTCACACTTTTAATCCCCCCTCTTTCATATTTTTTTCTACACATAGGGCCTCCTGGCTGGTGCTCATGTTGTCAGAAACTGCAAGTGCAGCTCGTCAGAGTGTAATCAATTCCAGTCATGTTTTTTTTTTTTTTTTTTTAAGTTTTGATGTTATTTACATTTTAGTACAAATACTGTTCTAGGACAGCAGTAGACATTCAGGACTAGGGAGTTTTTAGCAACCATTCATTCATTCATGCCACTGCACCTCTTTGCCCATCATCTGTAGGACTGAGCTGTTTTCGTCATCGGTTACTCGTCCGGAGTGTAGTGTTGGGAAGAATCTTTTGTCATTGGTCGTTTGCCAGTCATAAAGTGGATTTGTGTCTTCTTCCTTCACCAAAGCCACTCACTTCCTCTGATCTTTGAGGACCTGGTTGCCTGTGACAACTGGTGAAACTCATTTACTGATTTTTATCAATGTCTTGTTTTTCTTTAGTTTTTTTTTTTTTGTTTTTTTCTCCCCTCCAATGTTTTATGTTTATGAATTAAGATGTAGGTGCTGGATTTGCTCCAGCACTTAATCTCCCAACAGCCTGGAAAACAATTAATCAAGAAGAAATGAACTGATGAGAATGTATGATTTGATTCAGTTTCCAGGGCTATAATTAAAATATATTTGCACCAAACAGTTTTACTCAATGTTCTTCTTTCAAGTCTTTCTGGAAATTTCAGTGGTATTCATTGCACTTTACATTACACTACACACCTTGTGATTTAGCTTTGCCCAGGACCATCACTAAAAAGAACTAAACAAAAAGTTTATGTTGGGGCATCATCTCTGATTTTGAGTGACAACAGAAATTAAAGGTCATGTAAGAGGCAAATTTCTGCAGGAAGTGAAGGGGTATGTGACTGCTCCAACCTCTGTCTTGGGCGTGGTACTAGGAGTGTGTAGGATGCCTTAGCAGGGTGTGAATGCGGTATATTTCTGCATGCACATTTGGGGATGAATAATTGGCATAGGTGTGTTTGTTACTCAAACACAGTCTGAAATGCAGATTTATTTTTTTTCCCTGCATGCTAACTTCAAATTCAAACACACACAGTGACTACATCTCTACCTGATTCCTTATCTACGGCCTTTTGCCACACATACCATTGTCACCCCAGAAACACACAGAAATGTGCCCTGCCTGGATGGACTGAGGACATCTGTGCCTTGATGTGGTGGAGATAATTGCCTGCCTGCAGGAATAAAGCAGGCATACGTGTATTTATGTTTATATTAATCTGGGTCCTCATCTTCTATTACTGCTTAGCTGCTGTGATGTTGAACATTGAAGTAAGTCAGTTTACAGATGGGGGAAAAACTTATATTTGTCAAGACTCACTTTGTTAGATTATTAAGTGCACTGGAGAAGGGAAATGGTCCAAAGTGCAGCAGAGGCATCAAAGCTTTGTGAGACTGTCACAAGCATGTGGTTGCGGTGTGTAGTTTCGTGAACGAGACTTGACACACCCTCACTGTGTATGGACCTTTGTTGTTTCCTCTGCTCAGCCGTCAGGAATTTGCTGGCATGCTAAATGTTCTTGTGTCATGTTTAAGTCTCCCTGCAAACTGAATGAATGATTTTTTTTTCATTTTTCCAATGCCTGATATGAACCTGCTAAACTGATCACAGTCCAACTCATCTGTACTGTGTTTACTGCTAAATAGCTAATGTCTACAAGCTCTATGATGGTGGACATGGTAAACATTAGCATGCTAGCTTGCTGGTAATGACATTCAAGGTTAAAGGTTCAAGGTTCTTTAATTGTCATGTGCACAACAATTACAGGAGGAGTCACTGGCAATGAAATTCTTGGGTCTCAGGCTCCTTTGGCATTGCAATATAAAGAAACAAATTGAGCCTAAATCACCGCAGGGTGTGAAGTACAAACCCCACAAGGCCGTTAGCATGGCTGCAGACCATGCTCCCTGATTCAGAAAAAGGGCTCTTTTTTTTCGGCTGAGGGTTCAGTATGCCAACATACATATTTGATGAATTTGAGAGAGATCTGCACCATTTACATCCGGATTTGAAGGGGAATGACTTCACAGAGGCAGGCTCGTGGTCTGTAGTCGTGAATTTTATTAATTTTAGGAGTACACAACTAAAAATTTATATCGAGATGTTAAACAAAAAAATCAATATGGAGATTGTGCTCTATTGGAAATGATAGTTGAAAGATCCATTTAGTGGAAGCTTTTGACCACATGAAAAGATCGCAGCAGGTGAAGTTCACTCAGGTGATTGTAAATATTCAAATTTCCTTTTTTTCTGAGCAGGACTAACTTAACTTCTACATTGTGTCAGAAGTTTCAAAATTTTTATGTATGACTTTGGGAACACCAAGTGATTAAATAATCTCACCATGTGGTCCATTTAGTTAATTGATGAGAAGTCCCTAAAGTGCACCTTCAATTCCTTGAATCCCTTGTTACGTGATTGACAGCTCCAGGACAGTGGTGGGGAGATTATTTCTGTCAAGCCATAATGTCTCTGACATTATTAAAGCAGGATACATGATGCAGTGAACCTTCTACCACATCTCACCCAAAAAATGAAATCATAAAAAGGAGAATTTGTTCTATGCATCATTAATGCATGCTTTACAAAAATGTTTATGGTGAATTTCGTAAAGTTTAAAAGTCAGTGTATAATAGCATGTAATTTGTGTTGTACATAGGAGCCGTAAATACAACCGCAGCCACTGGCAACATAGTAAAGACCTTCTTTTTTTCCAGACAGGTAGACGCCCAGAGAGAGAGAGAGAGAGAGAGACTCATATGACTGAACTCATCAAAAATGTGTTTTCTCTGTACTGTTCCCCACTCCACTGCAAAGGAAGCTGCCCTGCTGCATTCCTCACCATGGTTTCCTATTGTTGATATGCCGCTGAGAGACGCCCTGATCCTGAACGGCTCTCGCATGTCTGCAGATGCTAAGTGAAGGAACTTCACCAGTGTATGGAGCTGCCTTTAATCAATGACATTATGATGTGTACCTCTATATGAAAGCATTATGTCACAGACTTTCTTTCCGGCCCACAGGTTTTCCATTTTCCATTGTTGACTGTACACACTGTGTTTGTGTTTGTTGCATGGAGCGTTTCTGACCCCTGGCTGAGGGTTAACTCAGGAGATCTCTCTGACAGGAGATAGGCGTGAACAGGGCACGTTAAAGGTTTTGTCATCAATTCCTTGTCTCACAATTAGTTATAAGATCCTTGCATTTAAAGTCATAAATAATAAGAAGAAATAAGGGAAGGGGAGTGAGCTAGTTATAATGTATAGTAAAATAGTTTATGATGGTTAATGGTAATGGTTAATAAATGAATTTGATTTCAACATTACAAAAAACGGGCCAAAGAATTGGTGACTTTTTAAAAAGACATTGATTTAACTTTATATTCGCTCATTTTAAAATTCTGTAGTAACTGCAAACCAAATTGAAAATATATATCAAGCCTTTAAGCCAGTAACTTGATTTTTAAGTTTGTAGACATATTTCTTCAACTATGTGCTTCAACTTCTGCTGAGATCATGTGATTTCCTGTCAACTTCATAGGTGGATCTTGCTGAGGTCTGCCATGTTGTTTGCAGCCAGGTGCAGCTCATAATTTTGCAAAATTCACATTCACAGTACTTTTCAGCCAGGTGTGGCATCACGCATTTGATTCGACGTCTCCCGACCTGTGTTCATTGGTGAATGCCATTTGTACAAATAAAAAATGTTTGATTTCCTCTGCAGGAATTCACTTCCCCTCCAGCTCCATGAATTATGCATCCATGGTGATCTAAGGGGCCCTGCTGCTCCCTGGGTGAGATTAAAGAGTGTGTCAGGGCCCCTGATGAAAAAGAAGGGCAGGGCCAAAGTGGGAGGAAAAGCCAGTGTGGGGAACAGGTTAGTCCGGTCTTCCTCGGTAAGGTGGATGTCAGGGTGTGACACACCTGTTAACCTGTCTGGGAGGAGCTGCTGGTGCTGGTGCTGTGTGTGTGTGTGTTTGAGTGTGTATGAGAGGAACCAAAGGGAGAAGAGAGACAGAGTGGGAGCCACAGGGTGAGGAAGACACAGACGAAGAAGGAGTACGAGTGACAGAAAGAGATTTCTGTGGATCCCTGCTTGATCCCTCCTTCCCTCCACGACCTCCAGGATGTTTAAGAAAAAGGAAACTAAGGACAGTTTGCTCAAAAGCTCGGGCAAGATCGGCAAGTGAGTGGGTTTTTTGTTTTGTTTCCCTTCCCAGAGGACTTTATGAATGTTTGCAAAGTGTGTGTGGTGACACAGTATCTCAGTCATGTCCCCCTTCCTCCTGGTCTTTCCAAGCAGACAAATGTGTCATGTTTCCTGTGCGTGCCGTTGTCCTCCTTTTTTTTGTGCGCTCTCTGGTCGCTCTCCTGTTATATTACGGCCAGCTAAAAGACAATTTCAGAGTTAGCCGACCAATTCTTCACTCATTTCAAGTGCTGAATTGCATCAGGGTTAATCCTTGAGGATGGTGAAAGTTTTGTGAGGTGTTTTCCAGCCTGTTAACAGAGCCTGAGGTCAGGTTTACTTTGTAAACACGAGATGGGACAGTGCGCTTTAAGACAGCAGGCTAAACTGGTAAAGATGAGTTTTATGACTTGAAGCAAAACTCGCAGAGGAAGAAAATGTCATCACTTCATTTCAGCCTGCTTCTCAAGTGCTGATGTTACTTCATGGGCTAGCACTCTGCACAATAAAACCTTGATTTGGACTTTTGACATCTACAGAAACACCCTTCTGTGTTATCAGATCTCATTGAGAAAAAAATCTTCTAATGACTGCGTATGTTTCTATAAGTGTCAGAGGCCGATAAGGCCTTGGATATTTATCCAGATTTTATTGTTCTGCTTAACACCAATACATGTTGGATAGGAAAGGGTTTTTTTTTCAAATGGGACTTAAATATGGCAGGTGGAGGCCGATGTTTGCTTGTAGCCAAATTAAAAAGGAAAGGTTAAAAAAAGATTAATGTGATGTCTATTATGCAATATTTCCTTGAGCTTTTTTACACATTCCGCATAACTTGTTGAAGACAATGTGCAGCCAAAAGTTCATACAGTGTGAGCGTCTCAAATTAGCTAAATGTGCGAAGAAACATCAAGAGAGCCACACAATCTTACTGATCTGAGTCTAGGTAAGGAAGGATGATGGTGACTCACACCCTTCTGACACACTCTCGTTAACTGAAAACTGACCAACCATGTTTGTCCCTTTTGGACACTGACGTGGCTTCACGCCCGCATGGTGACCAGCCTGTGGTTTCACCTTGTCCCTGCCCTGGACGTCTGACTGCTGAGGTGTGAAGAGGGTTGGGCTACAGCTGGTTTCTGCTTCGGCTTTTATGTGGGCGTTGGTTCCAAACCTGATGGTGTGACACAAGACATGTTGCACGCTTCATTCTGCCGTTAAAGGCATTCCCATCACCTGTTACATCAACAATGTCAAATAGAGCTGAAACGCATGGTTATTCTTTCATGAACTAATCTATAGATCTGTTTTTCAAATAATCAATAAATTGTTAACTCAGTAAACCCAGATCAGCACTTTCACAAGCCCAAGGCAAAGATTTAATGTTATCCAGTTAAAGTTGTCCACCAACAGTTAAAAGATATTTATATACTCTATTACTCTATATTCGTCATGACCAATTAGAATAATTTGTAGTTTTTGGCTGAAAATAGGGGAATTTAAAATAATGCTTGTGTGTGTGTGTGCGTGCAGCACCTGCCTCTCCTGCTGAGTGAGCAGGCATAGGGAGGCCATTGTCAGAGCGGCTGCAGAACCAGATCAGCTCACACCTCAGTGAGTCAGTGCCGCTGAGGAGCACATCTCCACATTCCTCTGTTGCTCCACCGTGAAAGAGCTGCGCCTAAAAACCCTTAAACTCTGATGTGGCATTTGCTCGTCTCCGGCTTTGGCATCGATTAACCGGGCTGATGGTCTAGTGTTACACATCGGCATTATTTCAGAGGTTTTAAGAGTGTGGAGGAAGTCTTTTCAGGTTGCACAGTCAGCCATATTGCATAAACTCCCAGGGGAGAAGAGCAGAAGTTTAACATATAAAATGTCCTGCCATCGTCATCATATGCCAGTGTTAAAAGAGAAAAAGAAAAAAGAAAAAAGAAAAAGTTTTTCTCTGTTTATTCAGCTGTTAATTCACGTTACTTTTCCAACTGATTTTGGAGGGTGACGCTGTGGTGCATCTGCCACCCCTGGTGTGAAAGAGATCCTTTAATGGTACGCTGTTATGCGCTACCATTGAAAATCTACTTAATATTTTAAATATATATATCCTCCTAAGGTGAGAAAACAGAGAAAACAGCTGTGCTCTATGTGAAGGGGCCAATTTACCACAATCTTTACCTAATACAAAAATCACCAACTCTCCTTATTGTCCTCCCTTGTTTAAACACACTGCTTCTCATGTGTTTGCAAATTATTCTATTGATTCACAACATCATCCCGCGTTATTCTCATTCAAATCCTTGACTCCAAATGTTTTGATTTTTGGATCCATAATTGGAAACTGCACTCTTATCTAGTTTCATGGGTGTAGCTCATCTCACGAGGCCATCTAACTGCTTTTGTATGACGCATCCATTTACCTTTCATCGGGCACGCGCTGAGGGTAATCACCAGAGGGCAACACCAGCAGTGACAGAGGGAGTGACAGTCGCAGTGGAATTTTTAGCATTTAAGGAACGCTCCGGGTGTGGCTGGAACGGTGAAACAGTAACTCCTTCCTCACATGACCCTCCATCATCCCAATTGGCCCTCGAGACAGTGTATGATTTGATCGATGATTTGTCAAGTGGTTTGATCTTCATTAACAGGCACCAGTCAGATAATACAAGAAAATTTAAACTGTGATGAAAATAACTTTTTAAATAACCCTTGAAGTAGACTGAACCAAACCAACATGTACATGTACCAACACATTTTGGGGATGGTGAGAGGAACTGTGGAACATGAGAGGGGCAGACTGAATTGATTATCGATAAAACACCATCTGCCAAGTGCTTGTGGTTTAACCTTTGACCTTTCTGACCCCTCCTCCTTCGCCTTTGCAGGACCCAGGCGAGTAGCTTGGCCTTGCTGATCGCCCAGATGCAAAACAATGCCGACCTGGTGGAGAAAGACATCCTACGGGCGGAGGAGCTGCTGGCTGTGGTGAGGACACACGAAGCTGCTCGCAGTGACAGACGCACGGGCGAATGTGCTAATGACACCATCACTTTCATTGGCAGCCCTGTATGAAAGTTCACCCTATCTGTTGCCTGCTTCCACCAGGATGCTGAAAACGAGAAGAAAGAGCTGCCGTTTAAGCATCAGGAAGAGATCTCGAAAAGGCTGGGCGAGGCAGAGGGCCTGTTGAAGGAACTTTTCCTGGACGTCGACAAAGCCAAGAAGCTCAAACACCCGCAAGCCAAAGAGATAGAGAGCGAGTGAGTTGTTAGTGGATGAATGCGACACAGAGGAAGTGTGGAGGCCCCTCAGAGCTTTGTGAAGCTTTAAAAAGAGACTCTAGTGATTATACTGAGGATAGAAAACCTTAAACATGCAGCAGCATACAACATGATCACAATATGGTTAACATAAGGAACAAAATAAAATGACCAGAAATCAGACTAGATATACTTTCCTTCTGAATTTAAAATCCCAAATTCAAAGTCAAATAGTAACCACAGTACTTTGTCTCTTGTTCATGTGGCGATTCTAGCGTCATCCACCTCCACGAGCGCTGGTTGAAGGACTGCGCCTTCTACAGAGACATCTACGAGCAGATTGACGATGTGTCGCTGATGCCCAGAATCGACTGGGGGCCTGTTTTCAACCAGAAGCAAGTAAGTGTAATCGCACTGTCTGCTCCAACTCTCTTTGAAAGTCCAGCCTTGGTGTTATTCTTTGACCTTAATGTAAAGGATAGAGCCAATATTGACTGAAAACTATGGTACAGAAATGGTGGGGAAATTGAAAAGTATGGAGAGATTCTGTGTGTATTTCTCAATCAATCACTTCTCCTCATCCTGTCAGACCCGGTGGCGGTTATTTGCATATTATCAGTAATGTTCTTCTGGCGTCTGCGCTCACAGAAACAGGTGAACGCAGAGGAGTATGGCCCCACTCTGGCAGATCTGGAGAAGCAGATCGCTGCTCACAACATCCTGCACAAAGAGATCGAGGCCTACAACTCGCAGCTCTGTGTGAGCTCCGCCGGCAGCAAGGTGAACAGATGCGCTCATGAAATCACACTCTTGTCCTCAATTGGCATCGACCACAGCAGCAGATCTTACTGTTTTTTTAGCAGCCTTTAACACTTGTCATCTGGTCCTTTAGGAAAACTATTTGGCCTTGAAGAAACAATACAACAATCTGCTGGTGAGTTGAGCTCTTCGTATGTAAAAACATTTTTTTTAGTTCATTTATTGTGGAATATAGCTATTCGAAAAAAGTCTTGACTAGAAATGACTATGTTGATCAATGGGAACATCTTTGAGAAATGTCTTGTGTAAATGTAATATTTACTCCTTGACTCTGTTTGACAAGTGTCACCTGTTAGTATGGACCTATTTATTTTAGATTTACATGAGAGGTTTTACACAAGCTTGACTTTCGTCCGTCTGTGTGTCAGAATTCATTCTTTGTCAAATCAATTTAGTAAATAAAATCTCCAGGTAAAAAAGCTAATTTTTAACTATTCCACCTCTTCATCTTCATCTGGTTGTCCTTATATAACAAATTGAGGACCCATATGCTCTCAAAATATGGTTTCATTATGACTTGTCAGATTTTCATCATCTACTCTTTTGTTTCCCAGGACAACTCCAAGTGGCGCCGCCACTACCTGAACAGCCTGTACGAATACATGCAGGGCTGCAACAAGGAACTGGCTTTCCTGGACGAAGAACAGGATAAGATCAAGAAGCAGGACTGGAGTGATCGCATGGTGGACCCACCTGATGTCCGCAGGCAGTACGAGGTCAGGAACTGGCTGGCTGTTAAGTCAGCAGTGAAAACAAACATTCCTGGGAGCTTATAAGTGGAAAGAATAAGAAGGTGTTGCTTGTCTAGAACACAGTATAAATACCCCACCCCCCCGTGTGATTTCAATCAGAACTTCAAGAACAACAGTCTGCTGTCCCACGAGGGCGAGGTGAACAAACTCCAGGATGAAGGAGACAGACTCATCGAACTGAAGCACCCTGCCAGTGCCACAATACAGGTATTACGCAGAAGCCAACGCCTTGTGTCTGTAACTAACCACAGATTTTGATCAGCTGTGAGCATTTTCACGCCGTATTATTTGACTCTCTTCACACTCTTTTACGTCACATTTCCAGGATCAGAGAGATACTGTGCGAAGCGAGTGGCAGAAGTTCCTCAATCTCTGCATTTGCCAAGAGACACACCTGGACAATGTGGAGGAGTTTAAAAGGGTAAATATGGAACAGAACACATACACATCACATACATGTCCCTGTAGCTTGGCAATTCATGTTTTACATGCAGAAGTTTAAAGATTGGGTTTTTGTGCCATTTTCCAGTACCAAATGGACAGTGAGCAGCTGTCAGAGACGCTGACCAAACTCAACAACAGCCTGGACCCCAAGTCCATCAGCAAGAGCAGCAACTCGGAGACACTGCTGAAGCTTGAGGTACAGGGGCCACTTTTACAGATATTCTTGCATGTCAAGTTAATTTAAAGTGGAGGGAGGAAGAGGAGGAACTGGGAGAGTTGAACCTCTGAGTAGGAAATAAAGAACAATGGGAGAAGAAGAAGAAGAACAGGGCAAAGACGGAAAAGACAAGCGGAAGGGGGGGCAGAAGAAATCTGAAATGTCAGATATTACACAGTTAAAGAGAAAAAAATGCTAAAATAATTGATTCTGTGGCACCTGCTTGCTTTTTTATTTATGTATTATTACTAATGATTTGTATGTGTACTCATTGGCTTGATTATCTTGTGACTGAATACAGATTGTATTATTTCTATAATTTAGTTTTTGATACGATATCTTTATCCTCATCTTGTTCATTTTCCTCCTCTCTTCTCTGTTTGTTAATTTAAATGGTGTTTTAATATTATTTGTTTTTATCGGCTGCACTTAATAAAAAAAAAAAAGAAGAAGAAAATGTTAATCAAGAAGATGGGAAATTCACCTCGGTGGGTTAACCCTGCAGACAGGACACAACATTAATGTATTGTCTGGGAAAGTGCATCAAACTCACCACAGAGGTCAATGTTTGACCTGTTTTGGAGCAAACTGTGATTAAGCCGTACGTACAGGATGACACCTGACAAGAAGATTTGTTGGCTGCCGTGACAGGCATTTTTCTAAAATGTACTTCTTTTCCTCTGTGCCTTGCTTGTCAAACAGGGGGAGGAGAAGGCTGTGCAGAACTGTGAGCAGCTGCTGGCCGACCTGAGGAGACGCAGCACCACCATCGCCCCTCTGAAGCTGCGGCGCACAGCCCCCAGCAGACCAATCACAGTGGAGTCCCTGTGTGACTGGGAGACAGACAAGGTGGAGCTTAAATTTCTGTCAGACTGTCAAATATCCACAGCTGAGATGCCTTCATTTCAATTCTGGTTCTCATCTTAACTCTTGGGCCTGTGTTTTATTTTTTATTGTTAATCTAGGCGTCTCTGTCAAGAGGAGATAAGTTCACGCTGAAATCAAACTCGAACAACAACTGGGATGTTGTCGCCACTGATGGGGCAACTAAAACCTTCCCAGCAGTTTGCTTCCAGATCCCACCACCTGACCCAGATGCCATTGACAAAGTGGACCTGTAAGCAATGCAAGACTGTATTATTCAGCAGCTGCAACAGCTACAATAGCGCAGAAGCATGTCGGTAATACTCTTCCTCTTTCTACCTCTCTCTCTTTCTCTCTGTTTTTTTAATTCATCAGGTTGGGTGGTGAACTGGGAGACATCAAAAAGAGAAGAGCTGCTCTGGCAGAGTCCCTAAAGAATCATAAATCAGAAGTCTCCAGGTCCCAGCAGCAATCAGGTTTTTATTAAATCCTTAAATATCCCCATGATGCAGAATCATTGATGTTATTCATCGTGAAAATAGTTGACTGTCTGTTGTACAGATACATTTAAAGACAAAATCAGATCAGTCAGTGAATCAACTTTCCTGTTCCTTCATTCAGCTCCAGTGTCTTCTGCCCCACTGGACCCCAAAGTAGCTGCCCTGACCCAGCAGCTGGACCAGCTGGACAATGACCTGGCCAGCACTGAGGAGAGCATGCTGAGTCGCCTGCGAGCCCCACTGAGCCGCAGCGACCCAACTACAGATTTGGCCAAAAGGCTAAGGGAGCAGGAGGTGAGAGGAATAAAGTCAAATTAACGGTGCCAGTTATCCCCAGATAATTTATTTCAGCTGGCATTGTTCTTCTTTGCATGTTTCCTGCAGACATTCTTTCTGACAGCTCTTTAGGTTTATGAGAAATGTCTCTAGAACCATGTCTTTATTGAATATCACCGGGCATGTGACTATTCATGACATCCTGGCTGCAATGGTTACGCTGAACAGGCAGCCAGAACAACAAAGTTGTAACAATTACACATAGCTTTCATATATTATAACATAAATACAGTCGTAACCACTAACACAATACAAACACAGCTACAGTTTTGTCACATACTACTACTATAGCTGAGCATAACAATGAAAAACCTGGCATTTCATCTGGTTCTTCACTCCCACGGGCTGTTTGCATGAGCAGAGTTTTCTCATTTGTGAAATTACTGATGCAGTAATGATATTGAAAAACTGTTGAAAAGCTTCTGAGAACACATTTAAATCATCAGAAGTATCTCAAGTATCTACATTTGGTCCTTTACAGCAAACTGCCAAGGCCCTGAAGGATCTGGAGAGACAGAAGCTGGCAGCACAGGCCGACCTGCAGCCTCTGCTGTCCAAAGATCCCAGCGGCACCTCCTCTGCGCTGCCGCTCAAACTGAGCACCGCCAACAACAAGCACGACAGCATCGCTGCACTTGCTGACCTCTACAGCAAGAAGTAAGCAGAGGTCTTGCCTGGAAAGATGCATATATGTTATGCATGCAGGCATGGTGGTTTAATTGCTCATATTGCAAGTTTAGAGCTTTTTCTTCCGAAGCTCTACCACTGAATAGATAATTCTCAGAACACTTATCACGACATTTATCTTTTTTTCCCCAGAGCAAATGCATCACTCAAACTGGAGAATCAGATCAACAAGGTGGACGGTCTTGTCTCTGGGTTTGAGAAGAAGCTGAGTGAAGATGGTCCAATCCCTGATATACCACATGCAGTTCAATCCCACACTGACGACATCCAGGTGACGAAATCTTCCCACATATACAGCATAAAAGGTGACTCATTGATCCATCACTCCAGTTGCCCTAAGTTTTAAATTGCATGTCCCCTTTGTTGCATTTAGTACCAGCGTAAGTCTGTGGCAGCAGCTCAGGACGACATGAAGAAGCTGAGTCAGGATCTGGAGACCACAGAGCAGCTTTGCAGCTCTCTGCAGCAGGGCTACCAGGAGTACTGCCCTGACATCCAGCGCCAGAGAACAGAGGTCAAGCAGCTGCAGACCCGATATGGTAACGTCTCCAACCAGCTGAAGGAGAGGTGAGGATCAGACTGCCAACAAATCAGTCCATTGCTTCAGGACAACATGAGAATGTTTTGCTTACACACAGATGTTAATTAATCAAAGGAGCCAAGGAACCAAGGAGTCACAAACAAAACTGAGCAGTCACAAGATGATTAAAAGAACAGGAAAGAAGTAGAAAAGAAAAAACACATCATAGTTTTGCCATGTACGAAATTGAATATGTAATGAAGTTTCTTGCACTATAGTGAATACATAATTTGAGATGTTTTTGTTGTTTGTTTCAAATGTGGTTAGTGTTACAAATGAAAGGACTGTGTTGAGTCTTAATTTCCAGAAACTGGCATTTGTATTTACAATTAAATTACATGCACACATTACATATAGAAAACATATGATTTGGGTTAAGATAACTTAAGATAGATATACATTGGATGTAAATATGTTTTAGGAAAAGACAGAAAATAAAAACAAAACCTGAGTTAACCATTACCCATTTCAATTTTAAAAGGGTCATAGTGCAGTTGTTTTATAATCAAATTTGAGAAATGTGACATCTTGATCAACCCTTCCAGAGAAAACATCTTACAAGAGGCTGGGACCAAGAACCAGGAGTTCCAGAGCACATGCAAATCCCTCAACTCCTTCCTGAACAACCTGCCGACAAATCAGATAAACTACAACGATGATCTGTCTCAGATCGCTGCCAAGCAGAACTCCCAAGAGGTGAGGAATGTAGAGGATTGTACTTTATCTGCTGTTATACTAAAGTTAGTATGAATATGTCATCATTTACTCACAGTAAAAAAACAACTTGTGTTAACCTTCACTGCAGAGGGTGATGGATGACCTGAAGAGGAAGGGAGATGACATGGACAGAGTGGCCGACCTGTCTCTAGATCTGCAAAATCTGCTCAGTGTAAGAATCAAATGGATCATTACACAGTATTTTACATGTAGAAATGTGAGAGAATGGTGTTTTAGGCACATGAAAACAAAAATTTTTCCATGGTACTATTACAGATTTATTACCTTTCTAACTCCGGGCTGTTTGTATATGTGTGAAAATATTTGTAAAGAGTCCGTAAATGGTACACTTGAATGAATTGATCCGAGATGCCTGCCCAATTCTTCACATTTGTGCAGGAGTACGATGCCAATGTTGATAAATACAACAGTACGCTTGAGGATGCTGGTGCCACTGTTGAAAAGAAACCTCGAATGTTCACACTTTCTGATGCTGTAAAGAATGAGGTAATATACAAATACATAATTTAATTACTTTACATTTGGGTTGTACGAGTGCCTGATGATTTGCTGTGACTCTCTTTTGGCTACAGGAAAAGGATCTGGCGAACCGTTATGCTAAATCTACAGCTGAAAACACCCAACGCCAAAAACAGATGGGCTTGGCTAAGAACCTCATTTTACAAGTAAGAGTTTGGGGGCGTGAATAAAATCCCATAACTTGGTAAATTCTGTTGCATCTTTTACATGCTCCACATAAAAAAAATGTGCTCAGTTTAAAACTAACTCAAAACTACCTCATAAAACAAATATCATTTATTTTATATTTATATATAATTTATATTTATATATTTAGTTTTTTTTCTTCTGCAGAATGAGGAGAAAGTTCAAGTGGTGGCGCAGCAAAGAGTGCAGCTTGAAAACCAGCAAAGAAGTACTTTGGAGCTCGAGAGTCTGTTTAAAGACCTGCAGGAAGAGAAGGATAGGACAGCTCATGCTGAGACTGACCTGAGAACCTTTAAAGAGAGGATGTTGTCACTAAAGAGTCGCAGAGGAGTGGAACGCATTGAGGAGAAAGAGGTACTACATTACTACCGCGACCCAAAACTGGAAAGTGATTTGGTTGACCTGCAGAATCAACTGCATGAAGAAGTCCTGAGACGTAGCGCCACCCACAGTGAGGTGGATGTGTTTAATAACAAAATCACCATCCTGGAGGAAACCCTCAAGAACACTCCACCCAAACTTTTGACCAGAGAGGTGACGGAGTTTGAGAAAGATCCTCAGCTGGACATAGAGGCCAGCAAGCTGAGAGACGAAATAGCAAGGATGAGAGATGAAATTCGAGTGCGAGATGGGGAGCACATTCAGTTGAGGACAGAAGTCAATATTCTCCATCAGAAACCACCACTGATCAAAGAGAGGGTGGTTAAGAAGGAAGTGGTGAAAATAGAACAGGACCCGGAGATGATTAGAGCAGTGCGAACGTTTGAGACGGAAATTTCTGATGAAAACAACAAGAGCAAGCTCCTCAATGATGAGATCTTCCAAACAAGGAGTCAGATTAATGCACTAGAGAGAATGATTCCTAACATCCAGCCTAGGATCATCACTAAGGAAGTGAAAAAGATTGAACAAGACCCTGACCTCATCACAGAATCTCAGAAGATAAGACAAGGCCTGGAGGATGAGAGAGTTGAAAACAGCTCCTTGTCTAGCGAGTTGATGGACCTTCACAGCCGCTACAGAGATGTTCAAAACTTTAAACAAAAAGTAGAGGTGAAGGAAATCGTAAATGAGATTTACCGGATAGATCCAAACACAGAGGTGGAGATAATGAGGCTCAGGAAAGACATACAAGACTCCAGCAAGCAGCGCTCTGATCTAGATGGGTCGCTCACGCAGATCACATCGGAGCTGAATATCCTTCGTTCTCAGAAGCCCAAGGTGGAGTTAAAGGAAGTTCTCCAAGAGGTGGTTAAGGAGGAAAGGAGCCCTGAAAATGAGAGGGAGATTCGTAGGCTAAATGACCAGGTGAACTATTTACACACCACTTACGACTCCCTCCATGACCAGGTGAATCTATTAAGGAAAGAGAGGGATGAATGGAAGGCTGAGAAGTCCAAGATAGAAACCAAACTCCTCACCAGAGAAGTCATCAAGTATGAACCTGATCCACTGCTGGAGAAAGAAGCTGACCGCTTGAGAAGAGATGTGCGGGAGGAGGCACAGCTGCGGCGCACCACTGAAGAGATGGTGTTTGACCTGCAAAACAAATACATCCTGCTTGAGAGACAGAAGCCCCAGGAGAAAGTGGTTGTGCAGGAGGTTTTGCGTTTACAGAAGGACCCAAGGCAGGCAGTCGAGCATGAGCGGCTCAGCAGGAGCCTGGATGAAGAAGTAACAAGTCGGCGTCAGATAGAGCTGGAGCTGCAGCAGCTGAGAACAAAGGCCGGAGACAGAGAGAGGATCCTCAGAGAGAGTGATGAGCGCCAAAGGAGGATTCAAGCCGAGTCTGAACTCAGAGAGATCCGACTTCGCATTACACAGCTGGAAAATGCTCCACCTCCTGTTGAGGAAAGTATTATTGTTGAGGAGGTGCTGAAGGTCGAGAGAGACCAAAAACTGGAGAGGATGACAAATGGTCTTCGGTCAGATATGGACAAGGAAACCAGCAATATCCTGCGTCTCCAGAGAGAGATTCGTAACATCAGTCTAAAGCTGGAGATCCTGCAGAGGGAGAAGTCTGGTGAGAAGACAGTGTACAAAGAAGTTGTCCGCGTTGAGAAAGACCAGGCTGTCGAAAGCGAGAGGGATCGCCTGAGGGAACAGGTGACTCAAAATAAATTTGCCAGGCAGGACCTGGAGGATGAACTCAGACGCATCACTGATAAAATCAACCTTCTGCTGAGTAGCAAATCCAGCGTTTCCAAGGAGGAGACTAGCCTGATTTACAACAGAGATGGCCTACAGAGGGAGAAGGACAACCTCACTCGGGAGCTCAGGACACTTGAAGCCAAGAGGCATGACATCAGCCTGTCTTTCCAGCAGCAGAGCCGACTAATAAGTGAGAGAACGCAGATGAGCAGGCAGAGGAGCCTTAAAATGGAGTCTGATGTACAGCGTCTGGAGCGGGACATCCTAGATGAAAAAGACAAGATCCATCTTCGGGACAGCGCGATCCGAGAGCTTCTGATGGACATGCAGAGAGAGGAGCAGGCAGAGACGAGGACCAAAGAAACCAATGTCTCCACCAAAATAACCATTTTGGATCCAGAGACAGGTAAAGACATGTCTCCTTACGACGCCTACTTGCAGGGCCTCATTGATCGTAGTCAGTACATTCATCTGCAGGAGCTGGAGTGTGACTGGGAGGAGATTACTTCCCTAGGACCTGATGGGGAGACATCTGTACTTCAGGATCGCAAGAGTGGCAAGCAGTACGCCATCAAAGATGCCCTGAGGGAAGGCAGGCTGACACAGTACGATCTCCAACGGTACAAAGAAGGCAAGATTCCCATCTCAGAGTTTGCCTTGCTTGTCGCTGGTGACAATAAGAAGCAAACCCTGTTTAACTCAGTCCCAAAGACCTCCACAACATTGAAATCTGCCCTCGCAGACCTCGCCACCGCTAACGAAATCTACCCAGTCGCTGGAGTGATGGATACAAACACTGACACCTGCTTTACAGTACGGAGTGCCACCCTGCGCAAACTCATCGACTCCGCCACCGCCCAAAGGCTTCTGGAGGCTCAGGCAGCAACCGGTGGCATCATTGACATCAACAACAAAGAGAGATACACAGTTCACAAGGCGGCAACAAGAGGCCTCATTGAGGACAGCCAACTTCAGAGGCTCCTCAATGCCCAAAAGGCTTTCACTGGTGTTGAAGACCCCGTGACCAGAGAACGTTTGTCTGTCGGAGAGGCTGTTCAGAAAGGCTGGATGCCGAAGGACACCGCCATTCGCTACATGGAGGCACAGCACCTGACAGGAGGGCTGGTCAATCCCACCACTGGCCGCAGAGTGAACATCTTGGATGCCATCGGATCCAAAATGATCGACAGCACAATGATGAGGGAGCTGCAGGCTGAGACAACCTACATCAAGGATATTTTAGACCCGCTCACAAAGGAGAAGATCAGTTACAAACAAGCTCTGGATCGCTGTAAGAAAGACCCAATGTCAGGCTTGCCAATGCTGCCTGCCTCCTCCAAAGATTCTGGTTATACGACACTGTACAACACTACTAGATATGCAAGATTCTAGATATGTTTACAACATACGTGGAGTTATCTAATCTCTGACGTGATGTGGTAAAAATGTACTATTAGATATGGGAAATCCATATAAAATCCCTACATTAATTACAATGTACATTTTGACTCAGGAAAGGTCTCCTACTGCAAAGCTTTCTATTTAGCCAAAATGATTGCTGCTGAATTGCCTTTGTTTACCAAACATGTCTGATGTGGGCAGAAGTTTTTTTTGGATTTAATTTAAAAACAGAGAATATGAATGCAGTTTATCTTCCATTTTATTGTGTTATTCGGGATACTGGGACATGGTGCAATGCTATTTACCAAGATTGATTTGATTCTGTATTATTCATGGGCTATCCTTGAAACCTTCACTTTAAACTCAGTCTTGTTTGATACTTTATTAAGAAACAAATATCAATAAAATTAAATTATAATGGTAAAAGAGCTTGGACTCCGTCCCTTTGAATGTGATGTTATCTTTGAAATAAAACACACAAGCAGGTACAGTAGACGTGGTTTCAACCTTGACACGTTTTATTACATAAAACATGGCTGAATTTTTTGACAGCTTCCAAATTCAGGCACCTTTCAGGCAGGAATCTGTATGAAGAAAGCGTGTTCCTTCATTGCTGTCAATTGACATATGACACCACTCCAGTGCATCTTGGCAAACAGCTTGAGAGCCAGTGCTGTGGCCCTTATAAGCAACAAGCACCCTGGGAAACTTGATGAATGGATGATCAGGTTCCATCTGCAGGCTGCGCAGGTGTATCCTGCTTAAACTCCCGCTCCCTGAAGAAGCTTCTTTGCTCATTGATGGCTTTCTGTAGAAGGGCAACGTTTACACCATCGACGCAGTTGAGCACACGGGCACGAACCATCACACCGACCTCTGTAGGATGAGAAGACGCAGGTAAAGGCTGGCGGCTGAGGCAGAGAGTCCTGGTTGGATTTACATGAGCCCGGTGATCAAGAGGTAATTCAATGAATGTGAGTGAAATGCAAATGGAGGCAAACAAACACTGGTATCTAAATGTAAAAGTTGGAATTTCAAAGCATTTAATGACTTACTCAATAAGTCCACCTCAAATAAATAGGAAGATAGCTGCTTAATACAAAGTTATATATCTTTAAATTCAATCTTGCAAATTCTTTTCAACTGTGAAAGCTTATAACATTCAATTTCTACTTGCTAATCATATTGGCATAATCTATAATGCCATATAATTCTATATAATGCTCGTTTGACTGATATGTGGACTTAAGTAAAACAAAAAAAAAATGCAATTTGAAAATCCCAATAATTTCCCAGCCTTAGAAGATCAGGAAGTTATTGCTTACCCTCAACATTTTCTGCCTCACCCAGAACTATATACTGGGCCCCAATTATTGGGTTAAATGGCTCCACAAACAAAGTGTGGATGACCACATGGTGCTCTTTTGAAGCATACTGAGCTGACAGCGTAGCTCTGGACTCCTCGGGCTGGTAGGAGACAAGTCTGGAGAAATTCAACAAATATTTACAAGGTAAACTGTTAAACATGCTTTAAAAAAGGTGAATGTGTGTTTTGTATTTTAAGCCTCGACTGGACAAACAAGGATGAGCTAATGAGTGTTTGAAACCCAACTTCAGATTGGTGAAACATTTCTTCTCTGAAAGCACTGTACAACTATAAATTCGTCTGACCTGTACTAGATTCAGGAGTAGACTATGTCACAATTTTAGATGTGGAAAACTTTAATCTATGTGTCGCCACATTACACTGGAGACAGTACAAACAGTTTACAATTTGCGACTGATTTCACTGCTTTTCCTCCATCCATCCATTCCTCGCCCCAACCCTGTCTAACTGAAAATACGATGCTCAGACTTGTCAAACATGAACTGCTTCTCACACAGTTGTTAATCTCTTTAATCGGGCATCATCTCGTATCAAGCAAATTCTTTGAGATATCTTTTTTTACAATAAAAAACAACTCACCTGCCAAATGTTCTCACTGCCTCTCCGTCCTGCACCGATCCAGAGTTTAATTCCCAGGGGAAATGAAAAATTGCAGCTGCGGGCAGCATCGTCAAGTAGTTCCCTGTCAAACTGATATTGTGTGAATGAAGTGTGGTCGAAGCCCGGTTGCTTCCGGGATACGTGTCACGTGATCTGTCAGTGTCCGCCTCCCCGCACCTCTCTGCGGCTACGTCGAGAGGAGCTCGTTTCAGGCTGAGAACAGCTCCGTTTGCGATCGACGGAGATTATAAAACACTAACGTCGTTGTACTTTTTCCACGATAAATATTGTTTTCGGTCTGACATACAGCCATGAATCCTGATATTCTGAAGGAGCGGCAAAACGCCACTTTTGTCATCGAGAAACTAACCAACATTTTGGACGGCGGCCCAGAAAAGACCAAAAGAAGACGAGAAATAGGTGAGTTTGTAGTGTTTTCTCTGCCAGTAACGAGGTATTGTACTCGTTTTTGCTGGCACATGAAACTTAACATGACCACAATAACGAGTACTTTCTGAGAAAGCAATAGCTAACCTAGCAATGCTTTTATCGGTTGTTAGCCACAGAGATGCTAACTGTCAACTGTAGTTGTCGCTGTAGTTGTCCTGAGTTGCACCCAGCGTTTACGTTTCTATGAAACGATAACTTGATTTATGGGGCACCTTTAAATCAAAACGTGCGTAACAACGTGCCTCACAAAGAAAGTCAAAGGACGGAAACAATCCATCAGAAACGACATACAAAGTTAACAGTAGCGCATTTTACTTCACGTGCAATCATTTTAAGATTAAAACATCATTTAGTGTAAAGACATCAAAATAAAGTGAAGTAAATTTAAAAAGCCTATGGATCAAGTTACGTGAAAGTCATTTCTTAAAACTAAGTATTAGAGTAAGTATTAGAGATCATTTCAAAGCAGCCAGTGAAGCTGCTTGTCAAAGTTTCATAGATAAATTATTCCAGAGGGTTGAGGCCCTAACAGCGAAGGCCCCGGCCATCCCTGGTCTTCATCTTTGACCAGGGAACAGCAAACAAGGCCTTATCGCAAGCTCTAAAGCTGGGTAGCTCAGTTCCAAAGCATGCACAGCCCTAAAAGTCAAGAATAACACCCACACAAATGCTCTGTAAATGCACAGTTAAGCACAAATCATATGATCATAGATTTAAAAAAGTTCCCTCGAACCATAATACATCTTTTCAATATTAAAAGTGGGATATTTGCAGTATCTAACACTGGGTCAGGCTGAGCATCCAGAACCTTCAGGGGTTTAGTGAATTGGATGATCTGGCACAGTTTTTGGTTGACACACAATGGATATCAGATTAGTTTACAGAATGGATAAAGTTGTTTGTTCTTTGAGGACACCTTGTTTATCAACCGCAGTCAGTACATGCCCAATATGCAGAGGGAAGGCAATGGGAGGGATGGGGTAAAGTCAGTCTGAGATGTCAGCATGCCCTGACTGCAGGGTTGTCCACGCTTTGTTTGGATAAGTGGAACGGGACATTCCCACAGTGTATCAACTCATCAATGCCTTTTAACTGCATCCTTAGCTTGTGCGAGAGTCTGGGAGAGGCCGGCGAGCGATCTGTGTCGTCTCTCGTTTTGGGCACGAGAGAGTGATCTTTGGTTGTGTGGTGGACCCCTACTCAGTTCAAATGAACCCTGTCCATTCTGTAGCAAATTTGTTAATCCCAGAACAGGTTGAAATTGGCGACAAAGCTCCGTTTTTGAGAGCTGCATGCAGAGGAGAACCAGGTATCTCATGCCAGCATGAAGTATTATCAGGCAGGAAATAGCCATTGGTAAACTGTGACCAGAAAGGTATGCACAAGGTCAGTATCAATACTCAGATAGGCTGTGGTATCATACACTGATGGAATCTTGCTAATCAGACCGGGTGGCATTTTGCCAGTCTTCAGCTGTTTTTTTTTAACCTGTATTTTGCCGCAGAACCAGATTTCTGTTCTCGGCTGACAGGGTTGGAACCTGAAGTGGCGCTGCTGTAGCCCCTCCACAGTGGTTATTGGAGCCTTTCTATCAGCTCCAACTAGTCTGGCCGTTCCCGTCTGTTCTCTTTCATCAGGGGGCACGTCAGTCCGCAGAACTGCCGCTCGCTGGATGTTTCCACTCTGCAGATTGTTAATACGTGAAAATCCCAGGAGATCAGCTATTTCAGAAATATTTAAACCGTCCCGTCTGACACCAACCATCATGTCATGCTTTAAGTCCCTGTGATCACGTCCCCTACGCTGATGTTTGATGAGAACATGAACTAAACCTGGTTTCACGTACTGGACTGCTGCAACATGATGGGCTGCATGAATCCGCAGGTGTTCCTAATAAAGTGCTTGGTGACTTTATGTGGTGAGGGAGAGATTTCTGAATGTGTACCCGAGGGGGAAAGTGTGTTACTTCATTTCTGAAATAACAAGCTTGTCATTATTGATCAGTATATGTTTTCATGAAAACCAGACGTCTCTTATTGTCAACAAGCGACCCTCTGACACAGTGCAGAACTTTTACCCCAAGGAACTGGATTTTTGCTGCTGTTTGTTATCTCATGTGTTTATCACCATTCAGGAAGAATTGCTTGCAGTTTGTACGACCAAAGGCCTGCGACTGTCATCCGTCCAGGGACGATGAAATGTGGAAAAAAAAAGATGCACGTCTGATTTGATTCCCACTGTCCAATGCAGAGTCACTGGTTCTCAACGACCCGGACTTCAGGGAGGAGGACCCGAACTTCCTGTCCCGCAGCGAGCGCTACGACCAGGCTGTTCGCAAAAGCGCCCAGATGATCCTAAAGCTCAGAGAGTATGGCATTGCAGACCCAGAGGAGATCTTCTGCTACAAGAAGTAAGTGGTCAAAGAGTGGAGATGTGATGTATACAGTCAGTCGTCAGACACGTCAGTCAGTCGCTGTCATTCCATTAAAAAAAAAAAAAAACATTAAAAATACTTCTTGACAGATTTTGTTAAAATATGCAGCTTATGGACTTGGATATGAGACCTGTGAATCATGGTACCTGAGCACGAGAGTTTTGTCACGAGATCTATTTTATATTGGACCACTAAATCATGTTGAACGAGCAATGCAAGGCATTTAATCGGAAATCCTTTATCCTTAATTCACTGTGAGTGTCAAATGTGTGATTTCCCAAATTGCGCGCACCAGTACGTGGTAGGACCTGTTATTGCCGCTGGGCTGCCGTGCTGCCGCAGCCCGCCTGCACTGTATGGCACCACGATGTGAGCACAGCATCAGCAGAGGGCCGGATACAGATAAACAGCATGAGGACGCTTGATGAATGGTCCACAATTCACAGGAAAACATGGCCGCCCGCGGGGCGTTCGTGGCCTTGAGGTGAACCCGTTAAGATGGAGCAAAGTTCACCGTGAGCACTGTGAGGGTGTGCAGCGTGCACCAGCTGCGCAATGCAATACAATGTAATAGATAATCCAAATGCAACATCGCTTTTACTCGGTATGTTCCCAAAGCGCTTCTCACAGGACACCTACATTTTAAATCATATATCACCTTTTTTTTTTTTTTAAATGTCGCAAGATGCTCGCCAAACTTTCAGCGCTCTTCAATCATTCACCGCTGTGCTTTCTTTCTGTCTTTTGGATGTGCGGGGTCATCGGTGTGACTGCGCCTGCTTGTAGAAAGGATACATGTGGATCACATTTATACTTCTTGTACTTTGCTCGAGTCCTAAGGATGAAGCAACCCAACCCTATACCTCCAGCTGGCCCGGTTCCCTTGTCCAAACGTGTAACTAAATTGGATGTGCAAGAAGAGCTCGGCCGAGAAAGATGACGCTTAGGCCTTGGCGAGCGCTGGGACTGCATCAGTCGCGCAGCGTTTGGGCGACAGCGAGGCTGATCCTCGGTTGTGTATCCTATACTTTTCCCTTCACTCAGTATGGTAAAAGGCAACGTCCACGAGGCCATGGGGCTGCACTTTGCCATGTTCGCCCCGACCCTGCACAGCCAGTGTGACCAGCAGCAGTCCAGGAAATGGTTACCCCTGCTTGAGTCCTTCCAGGCCGTGGGCACATATGCCCAAACCGAGCTGGGTCACGGTCAGTCCAGGAATTAACCCCTTAAATTAATCTACAGATTAGATCGAGAGGAAAACAAAAAAAACGCAAATTAGCATTTTCGTTTCGCCAGCTTCAGTGGTTCTGGTGATTTGTTGTACGTGTTTGACAGATCTAAAGCGTGTAGAAAATAGTAGCTGCATGTGCACTTCCGTAACATGTTCTCCTAACAACAGATTACTCTTTTTGTTGGGCGCATACTGTCGCTGTAGCTGCGTCATTCACCTCGCTCCGCTCCGGGCTGTCTGTTAGTTAGTTCCATCCCAAACACGTCCCCGGCAAAATGACCTCGTTCTTCTACCACTTTCCTACTCACAACGCTCCTCACTCCCCCTCTCTCATGCACTGATGATGAAGCTTGTGTGATTGCTTTTTAAAATCTTTTTTTTTTTGCCAATGAATACTAATGATTCCTAACTTAGTCTTGATTATCTAGTCTGTGTCTGTCATCTGGATTGACCAGAAATGGTGAAGTTGTGCAGGCGTGTAAATAATGGTCACGCGGCGTAGACTGGAAACCGGAAACCGGTTAGAACCCCCTTTTTTTGGTCCTTTTCACGCAGGCTTAAATGAAAAGCAAGAGAAGTGACACTGTGTGCTGCAGAAATATGTGGTCCGGGAACCGGTACTGAGGCCGAGCCCGTGAATGCGCCCGTAATGTGAGAGGCGGGCAGATCTGCGGGGGGAGAGAGGATGTAGGCCGACCGGCTTTTGTTCGCCGCCTCTGTGGAACAGAGCCCAGTGGCCGTGGTTACGGAGCAGCGCTTCATCTGTGCAAAGTGTCGCTGGACGTTTAGATCTGATGGCCGTCTGCGCACCCGCCGGAGCGAAGCACGTCCCAGAGCATTTAATCGTGACCTAATGTGCCCGTGACCACATCTGCAGAGTGGCAAATAACGGAATTATATTCACTGTCAATTAATCTGGGGATTAGCTTCCAAGGAATAGTCTCTCGTGAAAATCGGTATCCCAGAGCACAAGGTGACGTCACCATTAAATGTCTTGTTTTGACCAAAACCCCAAATCATTGAATTTATTACCAAAGAGAGTGGCAAACTCCAGGGACCATCAATTCTCTGTCAGGCTTTCTCCAAAAAGTCTTGAGTTTTCATCTTCAAGGGGTGTAGTTCAGCAAAGAACAAGAAGGTTCCACGTGACCACTCGGTGTAAAGAAATGTGACTGAGTCTGTTTTGCACTCAGTCTTTGTGCTCGGATTTGATCAGCTGATGGTCAGAAACATGCTAACACCAGCAGCAGAGGCTGCTGGACCGGGCGCATTCAAATGCAGGCGTGGCAGGGCAACTGTGGAGTTTTGAGCCCAGTCAGTCATGTGATCAAATCAACTGTTCCAATATGCATGAGGTGCTCTCAAGCTGTTTTAATTTGTATTTGTCGCATCCATCCTCGCTGGCACAATCTTTATCTCTGGCACATTCTTTATCTCTACCCTCACTTCTCCTTAATGTGATGCCCCCCCCCGTGGATTTCTCAAAACACCCCGTGTCATTTCATTCCTCTGCACCTGCACTGGTTCGTCTTCCCATCCAAAATTCCCTGTGCACCTCCCTCCTTCCCTCCTCCACGTTACCACCTGCTTCTCTTTCCCGCCCCCCCCCCCCCCTTCGCGGCCTAGCTGCGTGCACCCCGGCAGGCCCGAGCCCTTGGACCTCCATCTGGGAATGTTCCTGCCCACAATGCTCAACCAGGCCACCCCAGAGCAGATGGACCGATTCTTCATGCCCGCCTGGAACCTAGAGATCATCGGCACCTACGCTCAGACTGAAATAGGCCACGGTAAAATGAACAGAGCAGTCCCGAACATCAGGCTCTTTATTTATTTATTTTTCTTCAGACTGAATCATTCATCACTTCATCGCCAAACAAGGATTATTTGGTCTTTATTATCTTGCTAATAGACACCAAATTAATGCCTTTAATCATAATGTTTGGATAAGTCATGAGTCTGTCACTAGCTGCTCTGCCCCCTCACCCCCCAGCCTGCACCAGAAAGGCTCCCAGCCCCGTTTGTTTTCGACAGAAATATCTCCTTTACTAACCATCGTAGATGCATTTTAGTTTTCTCTTGTTTGTGTTTGCACGGGCTGGGTTTTTTCACGGTCTTTGGGTGGGAACCGTCTTTTGCTGGAGATGAGTATAGCAACACACTTGAACAGGCCATTCAGACTGAAACTCTGGTCCAGCTTTGTTTTTCTGAGATGCAAATTCGGTCCGATACGGCGGGATCATGGAAACACGGCATTTGTTTTTTTTTTGTTGTTGTTTTTTTTAGATCTGTCAAACACCTTCACGCACACCTGAACACCTGCACAGCTTTGCTCCTTTATGTTGAATTTGTGGCCTAGTGGCTTCATCCATTCTATATTTCATTGAATATTTCAACTATTTATGTGCAAATTTCAAACTCTCGAGCGCTAAACATGTTTTTAATTCATTGTCCTGTTTGATGTTTTGATGCTAACGTTTTACTTGTTAGTTCTGTGGTTAATAACAGCATTTGTAAACATGCTCGCCAGAAAAAAAAATATCTTAATGTCTCTGCCATTGCTGATTAATCACTCAGTTTTGCTTTTTTGTACCTCTGCTGTCTGTGTGTATGCGTTTGGTGGACTTTGGTATGTTGCCTTTGTCTAGGCACTCACCTCAGAGGGCTGGAAACCACAGCCACATACGATCCAGCCACCCAGGAGTTTGTGTTGAACAGTCCCACGGTCAGCTCCATCAAATGGTGGCCCGGAGGGCGTAAGTACATTCACAGATATGTGACCAGGCGGAGTTAGTATCGGTTAGTATCATGATTCCCGTGAGCATCAATGAGGAATTTAACGATGAGTAATATTATTTGACGTAATATTTTCCACAAGATGAAAAAAAAACTCTGATTAACATTCAGAAAAAACATTTTTTTGTTGTTTTTTTTAACGTTTTAACCCCGTCCCTCCCTCTGTTTTTAGTTGGAAAGACCTCAAACCATGCCATCGTCCTGGCCCAGCTTTATACTCAGGGAAACTGCCACGGTCTGCACGCTTTCATCGTCCCCATCCGTGACATGAACACTCATGAACCCCTGCCAGGTAACCACTGACTGCGACGTCCCTGGATGTGGTGTTTGCGGTAAAGTCGCTGCTCGGCGACTTCCTGTTTCTGTCTTTTTCTGACCTTTTTGACGCTGCTGCCTTTCTCTGTCTCTCTCAGGCATTGTGGTTGGAGATATTGGCCCCAAGTTTGGCTTCAGCGAGGTTGACAACGGTTTCCTGAAACTGGAGAACGTACGGATCCCACGGGAGAACATGCTGATGAAATACGCCAAGGTGACGTGATGTTATTTGCGCAGTTATTGGAAAAGAGCTGCTGTGAAAGGAATGCCGTCAGTGTTATTCGACCAAAGGCACCACTCTGCCTGCTTGATCTCCGCTCACAGTGACTGTGTCTCACCTCTAGGTGGAGCCAGATGGAATGTATGTGAAGCCACCAAGTGCCAAGCTGACCTATGGCACCATGGTGTTCATCCGCTCCATGATTGTCGGCGAGTCGGCTCGGGTCCTTGCAAAGTCCTGCACAATTGCCATCCGCTACAGTTCTGTCCGTCACCAGTCTGAAATCCGGCCAGGGTGAGTCACTGCAGTTCAGCCAACGAAGGCACTTCACCAAACAAATACGCAAACATTGCACAACTCACTTAAGTTGCGACTAAATACAAACATGCCTAAGGTCATGCATGCGCAAATGACAAGTTTCAAAATGAAACCTTTCTTTTGTTTCTACTACAAGTTTTGGAGGTTTGGAGCACCAGCAAGCAATTGTTGGCAGAATGGCACGCAAGGAAAAAAAAATCTCAAATCATGGTGGCTAATTATGAATAAATGATTATCATGACACAGAAGAGTGCCAACAGGTCAAAGTAGAATAATAATGTTTACAACACCTTGGAAGGTTATCAGTAACTGAGCACTCGGCATATGAACTTCATGACATTCTCACTGTCCTAGGTCAGTGTCCTAGGATGGAAAATACTGGTTCTGGTACTGGTTTTGTAATGGTTCGATCCCTCGCCACATCCTCGTGAATCAAAGGAAGCCTCAACCTCTTATGAGAAAAGAGATATAAGCTGTGTGTTTCTGTCCCGCAGAGAGCCAGAGCCCCAGATCCTGGACTACCAGACGCAGCAGTACAAGCTCTTCCCTCTGCTGGCCACGGCCTATGCCTTCACTTTTGTGGGCCAGTATATGTATGCCACTTACCACCGCATCTCTGGAGACATCAACGAGGGGAACTTCAGTGAGCTGCCTGAGGTACTGACCGAATACTCACACGTCGCGTGTGAGCCAAGCTGAAATGACTGACGGAGGGTGACTAACTGTCCGCATGGTAGATTAGCCCATTCCTGGGGGAGGTGTGGTGCAAGCATACACCTATTTGGTCATTAAAACTGGAAAGAGGTTTCTTTACTTATGTGGGTTGCGATGTGTTGCTGACATTTTAAAACCTACTGACATATTTATTTGGTCCGCTCCTCGATGATCTGTAAATATAATTAGACTTGCACGAAGTCATTTCCACCACGTCTGCCTCTCCAACCGCAGCTCCACGCTCTGTCGGCGGGTCTGAAGGCCTTCACCACGTGGGCGGCGAACGCTGGCATTGAGGTGTGTCGCATGTCCTGCGGCGGCCACGGCTACTCCTGCAGCAGCGCCCTGCCTGACATTTACGTCCAGTTCACGCCCACGTGCACCTACGAGGGTGAGAACACTGTGATGATGCTGCAGACTGCGAGGTAACTCATCACGCCCCAATGACCACAAATATCACAGCTTACATGGTTCGCAGCTCACCGAGCTCTCCACCCACTGCTGACACGAGCACACTTTAGCGCTGCCACTGTCACTGCTGCAGTGATGTCAGGGTGCTCACGCAGTAGGAGGGGGGATGCTGTTGCGCTTTGCCGCTACTTTTACTTTATGTTTTAACACTTTTGCCTTATAACAGCTTCTGCTCACTTCCTGGAATTAGTGCGGGCGGCTGAACTTTTTCGATCACTATTTGTGTCACACGCTCGAAAAAGACCAGAGGGCACAGCAGAGACAGATACAGACATAAACACGCGCCCTACCGTGCCACAAATGCAGGCGACACACCCGCACTCCTCCCACAGCAAAAACAAACACGGGTCACATCTTAACCCGTAATGATAGCTGTTCTGGTTTTATATCACCAGTGTTGTAAAGACCAACAGCTCAGTTTCTACTTTTCCCATTTTCTTCTTTTTGAAGGGATGTAGTGTCCCTGGCCAGGACATGTGAACAGTTGTTGAGATGTTAAGTTACACGGTGAGCTCGTACCTGAACATCAAGTACACACACAAAGGCCAGGGGTGCTGTGAATGGGGATTAAATGAACCGGCTGATATATGAACCCAGGCTTGGATTAGGTGTAAAAAGGGTCACACAAGGCTAGAATGACATGGGAATATGTGTTTTTTTAAATTTCACGTTGTTACCTAACCTACCCTAACTCACGACATTCATTGAACGGCAACACCGGCAAGTAGTGATATCTGCGAACTGACTTGGAAAGAAGAGAGACACCAGTTTCCTTCTTAACAGTAGCTGCAGGCAAATGCTGAGTATACATGATTGCAAACACAATGAGCTCACCAGCGAGCTCATGCGCCCGTGTTTTGATTGTGTCGGTCTCACCGGTATGTGTCCTCAACCTTTGTCTGTGCAGGTACCTGGTGAAGAGCTACCGGCAGGCTAAGGACGGCCAGAAGCTGAGAGGCATCGTGTCGTACCTGAATGAACCAGAGCATCGCAGGGTGCAGCCCCAGCCGGTCGCTGCCCGGCCAACCGTGGTCGACATCAACGACCTGGCGAGCCTGGTGGAGGTCTACAAACTACGAGCTGCCATGTAAGAGACAGACACATTACAAAACGTGCTATGGTGTGTGTTTTCCATTCTGGTTACATTATTCAACGCTTGCCACCATTTGATATTCTTAGTTTTTTCACATTTTTTTTTACTGCTTGTTTGATTTTGGTCAAACAGCAGTTTTTAACTGTCATTTTACATCTGTCAATTATTTTCATTGTTCTGTCGGCTGCATGTTATGGTGATGATTGTTAAAGTAAACCTACAGAAGTTCAAATTTAGCTGTTGCCGGTCAAAGCCTCAAATGTCAACATGAATCAGCGCTGCTGTTGCCCATATTTCAGCCTTTGTCCCATTCTGTTCTTTTTCTGGCATGATTCACCGCCCTGATCATATCCATGGATACTGTCAGCCTTAGTCGCATCTCAATTCATTTGGCAGCTAGTGTCTGCTGTGTGAGAAGCACACACAGTGGCTAAACCCGCCTGTTGGAGGGTGAGAAATCGTGGCCTGCCGCTCGAGGCCACAGAAGGTTGAAAAGCAAAAGACGATTGTGTCTGAGCAGTCACTTCCTCTATGTTCCCACTGAGGCTGGCGAAAGTCTTTTGGTTTTTTTTCCGGTTCCTTTCTTTCAATAATATAGATTTGACTGGGAATGGTGAATTTGTTCAACTACAATATCGTTCCATGGACTCAGTCCCAAATTTCAGGGAGACTCAAATAGGTGCTGTTGATTCCTTAAGTAAAGAGAGCCTCTGTTGTAATAGATGAATATGTGTCGGCGTGTTGTTAAACATGGTGAGGCGTAAACTTTGTTTATGTGTTGCATATGTACAAGCGACAACTTTGGTGAATGCAGATGATGTGTTTGTACGTTTGTAGCCTAGTAGAGATGGCAGCTAAGAACATCCAGCAGGAGCTGCTGCGCAGGAAGAGCCAGGAGGACGCGTGGAACAACAGTGCCATCGACCTGGTCAGAGCCTCAGATGTAAGTTCAGTTTTGTTTTGTAAAGATCATCATTTTTAGAGAAGTTCCTTAATACCGTGGGACATTTTCCCACAGTAGTTTTAAGCTTTCCTTCACTTACAGTTGCTGCTTGGCATCAAGCTAAACCCTGCCCTTTCCTCTCGGTTCCTTTCCTTCTAATTAGTTGCTCTTTCTATTTGTGTCACTTCCCTTCATTAACATGTCCTCCTGATTTATTTTTTTTTTTGTCTCCAGGCCCACTGTCACTATGTCGTAGTGAAGCTCTTCACTGAGAAGCTGGGGGACATAGGCGACACAGGAATACACTCAGTGCTGTCGACTCTGGCTCTACTCTACGCCCTGCACGGCATCACACAGAACTCTGGAGACTTCCTGCAGGTCCGGAAAGTCACAACATATAGAAGCAGTGTGGCCCACAGTCGGTGGCTGATATCATTACAGAGGTTACAGACATACTGTGCAAGTCTGCTCCAGTTATTTGCATACTCCTTGTGCCGTTGTCAGTCTCCCTATGAAAAGCCCGCCTCAATTGCCTCTTTGTGTCGGAGCTAACATAGTGGGGTCTTTGTGTGTTGGATCTGTGTGCCTGAATGACTGGTCCCTTTTATGCTGTGTAAATAATGCACATTAAATTTAATTACATCAGTTGACCTTTAAATTTAAAATAAAAGTGCTTGTTCTGAAGCCCAGCAGGGGCCGTCTCCGCCGTCTGTTTCCTCGCTGGTTGGATGACTCAACTAAAGTCCAGCAGCATGTTTTCATCCACACCTCCATCTCTTTTCTGTGTCTTTTTTTTCAGGCTGGACTGCTGAGTGTGCCACAGGTGCTGCAGATTTCTGTTCGTATCAAAGAGCTGCTGTCTCAGCTGAGGCTCAACGCCGTGGCACTGGTGGACGCCTTTGACATAAACGACAAGATGCTGAATTCGGTTCTGGGACGATATGACGGAAACGTCTATGAGAACTTGTTTGAATGGGCCCGCCGCTCACCCTTGAACTCCACAGAGGTCAGTCAGGGTCACCAGAGTGACACCCGAGTAATGACAAATGATTCCCATTTCGAGTCTCAGCAATGTGTTTTCAGGTCCTCTTGCACCATTGCATTTGTGCACTGCTTGCCCAACCACAATATTCTGGCTTCAGAGATGGGCCCCTAACAGACCACAAAATGTAGTTGCAGATCTGGTTATGAAGACTGTGTGTGTGTGATCACATATTCATGTTTTTTTTTCCCCCACCTGGTCTTGCTCATAACTCATTACCTTCCTTCTTCCACAGGTCCACGAATCCTTCCACAAGTACCTGAAACCCCTGCGGTCCAAACTGTGAGCTGATCCTTGCACCTTCATTCCAGGCTCTGACCCTCGCAATCAGCATAGATAAGCACAGTAACGTTACTAATCCATCACATCAAGCCCTCTATATTGCCATCGCTCACCATCAGCTGGTAATTACCAGTCTGAGGGAATCCAGCCTTCCCTGTTCTGTTCTCTTTAAGATGAATCTCCCTCTATAAAGGCCATTTTTACTGAAATGTTTGGGGCATGTAGTCAGCAGGCTTGTCTTCTTGGGTGGTGGGGGATGATGGGATAAGTCACAGTGGATTTAAAAAAAAAAAAAAAAGGGTGTAAATCCGAGGGTAGACAACATTAAACAATTTGAGGATTACTGGAAACAAAAGAGGAATGAAAACAGGAAACATAAAGCTGTATCTAAAATATTTTTAATATTTTGGGCCCAAAAATTGCTGCAAGAATGATAAAATAAAAAAAATCAAGTACAGGACTCCCCTGCAGCCAAATTCTCGTGTAAATTCTATTCACGTTTCCTCATCTTTTCTTCACATTCTGCTGCGTGGCTGATGGCTCCTCTGTGTGAGCCAGTCAAGATGGATTTGCCATCTCTTTTTTTTCCCTAACAAGACCAGAATGTTTTTGTGAATGTTACATAATGTGAGTGTGAACAAAGCAATAGCAAAATCATTTTTTGTTTTTCACTTGACCACAAGAATCAACAGGCTATTTAAAAAGGAAAAAAGACTAATTGTTGTTAAAGAGGCAATAATGTGTCCATGAACTTTAGCAGTCGCTGTAGACACCAGGGGAAAAAATCCATGAGATGAATTTTTCTTCTTCACGTCTGGCAACCCCCTGATCCTCCTGTACCCATTCATCATGACCTTTATGACAGCGCTGCTGTGGTTTTCATTGGATACAGCCGGGCAGATCAGAGCAGAAGTCAAACTGAACCATCACGTGAAGATATAAACATGTTTCCCTGTAAATAATTATGATAATAGCATTTTCCAATGTCTGCACATGCATTGAATTCAAAATAGTTTCATTTTAATCACTGTTTTGAGTATCAGTATTGAGTTGGGTTTGCTTTGAGCTCCTCAACGACAGTGCCTCTACGTGATTCTGAATGTGTTTGTGTGACGGAAACCTGAGTGTGTGTGAAAAGCACCTGTGAGGACAGATATTAGGAATTTCTGACAGTTATTGAGTGTTCTAGCGAGGCCACATATTCACTGTTAGCGTACATTAGTACACTCCCCCCTCGCTATGTGAGGCTTGATATGAGGAAGAGCCACACCCCAGACAGCAACTGTATCTATATGCATAAATTCTAGTTTCTATTCTATTTTCAGTCAAATACATTTTAAGCTACAATCCTACTGGCTGCATTATTCATGTTTAAAAGTGACTAAAATTTGTGCAAACTGGATTAGTTCTTGGAGGTTAATGCTTCCCTATTTTTGTTATTACAGTTTCAAATGAGTGCTGTTAGTTTATGTCAACCTGCTGTAGTTTCTTTTTCTTTGTGTGCAATCAAACCTAAATGGTGGATACTGAGGCTGGTGAATAAAAGTTAAAACAGAACTACACGAATAAACTTTGACGAGATTTGGTGAATGTGAAGATTGGTAAAAATGGGAGAGCTTTACTCTAAAGCCTCGCTGTGAATTGTAAAGGTGATTTGCCGAATAATTATGTGCCTGAGGAAGTTGAATTTCCTTAATCTAACTCACTGAGAATGTTCTCACAACCTCATAGCATTTCACTTATGTATTTGCACAGATTTTTAATCCGTTGATTTCTGCTCAAAGGGCCCTGTTAAGAATATGTAATAATTAAGCTCTTTGTTAAGCAGTGTGGTTGTGATAATTTGTTGAGACGGTTTGTTGAATAACACTGATTTTAAATGTGATTTTAATCAATGGTAAATAATTTGACCCATAAATTTTATTAATAAAAAATGAACTCATCAGTGTGTTGTGTTTATCTGTTTGTCTCGATCAATTAGTTGCATACAACAACTGGCCACATGCTCATATACCACGGCAAGGAACATTGCAGCAACATAGTGCACTGTAAAATCTTGAATTTGTACAGTCGGTCTAAGATGGTACAATAGTTTATTGCTGGAGAACTGTTTTAAATTGTTAGTCAACATACAGTAATAACTTGTGAGACAATAAAAAGTGTAGCTACTGATTTTTCTCAGTTGCATTGTTTTAGTTCCAAAAACTAAATTCAGGTTATATATATATATAACATATATATATTTCAATTGTTTTCAGTTGCTTGTAAAATTCATATGTCCTTCATTTGCTTCCGTACAATATGAATGAACCCTGCTGTCCATGAAATGTAATCTTTATTTCTAGTGAACTGCAATTAAGTACATAAACACCACCTTGACATTAGCAATCAATACTGTCAGATTAGTTTGGTCAGTATAACCTTGTAGACTGACTGATGATGAGTTTCCAGTAAACCACTAATGCATCCACTCAAAACACACCAAATTAAAAACAAAACAAAAAAAACACACACACACACACTTCAAATCTTGGCCTTTGTCAGTCTCATCCTGTAGAAGTAATCCCACACAGATATATTTGCTTTTTTTCTTAGAAAGTGGAGGGAAATTCACGAGTCTAAATATTAAAAAAAGACGAACAAGAAAAAAAGAGTGCTGTGACCAACAGATCACAAAAATGTGTTTTGTGCTCCAAAACGCTTGGTACACGTTTTTGGATACGTGTAAATACTTGATACGTATTCAAACGTACAAATTATGTTTACGCATCACAAAAAACTGTTAGCGTTTGTAAATAATATTTTTGCTGTTCGATAAGATTTACTCAAGACCCTGCAGCCGCACAGACATGGGCGGGAGTTGGAGGTTCTGACCCGAGCCCTCCTCATCTCCTCTGTGGGTAAGATAAGGCGTAGCTCCGCCCCTGCTCCCCTCCGCTCTCCGTGGAGCTGCAGTCAAGGATATTGGAAGCGAGAAAGAGGGAAGTAGTGAGACAGTGCTGGACAGTTAGCTTACAGTATCGTAGCATTTCGGACATATTCGCCCTCTGCTAATGAATCGTAAGCCACTTGTTTCTTCTCGGAGGTGAGTGAAGTGAGACTTCCACAGATCTTACATCGGTATGTGGAGCGTTGCAGCCGTTAGAAAGTTCACTTAAAAGTGCTCGGACACACGGTCATCGACGCGTGATTTAATTCACGTTTTTTATTAAAAGAGATAAATAGAGATCACCGGGTAGAAGTCGTCTCATACGGATAAGTTTTTTATTAGACCCAAACCTAATTATTATTATTATCATTATTATAATTATTATTATTATTTCAAAAGAGGACAAATACCACAGCTAATGACAGTTACAGATTTAGCATGCAGCGCTCGTTCTCTTCCAGAGCGTGCCCCGGCAACACAGCCCTTTGTTGCTGTGGGCCGCCGGGACAGACGCACGCGGGTGGCGTTATTCAGCTCGAATTTCCCCTCTGTTATCTGTCGAAAGTTAATTATAGTCGCCGTGCGCCGTTAAAATTCACCCGCCGGTCCACTCCTGTCATGTGTTTTGTTCAAAGTGTTCGGGAGGGTGTGTTCACGCGCACGCGCGCGAAGACGCACACACGCACACGCACACACCGCGCTTCACCGGAATTTAATGAAGGTATCGCTGAAACTGACCGGGGGGGTTTCTGGTTTTGTTTTTAAAATCGCGTGCGACATAAACTGCGTTACGCGGAGACAGCTCAAATGGAAAGAAGAGAAACGCCTCGAGTTCTGCTGCGGCTTTATCTTTTGAACATATCTGGGTTTTTTTTAGTTGCGCACAGTGGTGACAAAAAAAATAGACAGCCCGGCGAGGCGCCTCGAATCGATGTTAAATAACAAGCGCGATATAAAAAAAAAACAACCCCAAAAACAAAAAAGGATGTTAATATCCGCGTGTGTCCTCGCAGTTACCTGCAGAGAGTCCAACGAGTCTCCACCAGTCATTTTGTTTACTCGCAGCTCTCGTGTGTGGTGTGTGTGTGTGTGTGTGTGTGTGTGCGTGCACGGCCTTAGCACGTGTTGCTCTTCGGTCTGGGGCACAAATGGGTGTAGGAGTGGGACTACAAATGGATTCTAAACAGAGCAACACGTAGGTCAGTTTTACTCAGCAGCGCAGACTGACTCTCTCATCCGTGCTCATTGCACACGAGATAATAGTGCAGGGAGTTAAGGCGCCAATGCAGAGTACTTATTTCATTTTTAAATTTCTTTTAAAGTTAGTCTGCTTTAGTGTCAGTTGCCACCGATGTGTGCAGTTTCACATGTGATGGATTCCAAAATCATGCACAAAGTACAGTGGGCCTTCACAGCAGTGGGCGGTGTGAACAAAATGATGCCTGCAGTAACCGTGGCAGTGTTCGTCATGATATGTACTTGTACTCAGTTCATAGAAGCATAATGTCAGGCTTAACCCATTGACCCTACACACACACACACACACACACACACACCGTCATCGTTTTGTTTAAGCATGAGTGGAAGTGCGGCCACTCTGGACACAGGCAGGGGAAGGTGCTAGTGAATACAACCACATTGTGCACAATTGCTGCATGCAGATCAGTTTCAGCTTTTCAGTTCACTGCTGAGGTACTCGAAAACGTTCACGCGTTGTGCGTCATGCGTACATCCTACTAACGGATGTTGAGACAATTTAGAAAAAGATGAACCTGTATAATCAAAGAAGGCCGGGGCGGGGGGGGGGCATGCCGTACAAGCAGCTGCATCAGTATGGTTGAGTTGTTTGCACCAGCTTGTGCACCTGCCAGCGAGTTAACGGACTGCATCAAAGACAAGTGGGATCCGGCGAACGTCGGAGATGTTTGCTCTCCTCTACCGCGAAGAAGCCAAAGCGCCGCGCCCGGGTCGCCGAACGGGCCTGGTGATGAGGTTAATATTTGGACGCCCCGCTCTCTACGTTCACATTTTCCAGGAACAGGGTTTTGTTTGAGTTTTTCGCTGTCGGGTTTTCCAGAAGGAGCTCCGTTGGTCGTCAGGGTCCTCCTTAATGGGTTTCCAGACAGCTGCCCAGAAACTGTGAAGTGGTTTAGTCCGATCGATTGCCGCCTCTTTTAGGAGAAGTCTAAAGACTCTCCGCTGTCACCTTCCTGTCAATGTCGGGCCGACGTTGTTGCACCTAACGGTAACAAAAAACCGACAACACGGTGCCTGCGTAATGTGTCGCCAATTTCACTGTTCTTGTAATTTGAAGCTTGCCCAGAAAACCCGCTTGGCTGTTTGGATTTGTTTTTTCGCCCCTCCCCCTGTACTCCCATGCCAGCCTCCGTTCCACCGTGCATGACGCGTTATCTCAAAAACGTGGGGAGACTCTGGGAACGCTTTGAAAACCGCAGACAGCCAACTTAAAAGGCTCTCCGCGGATACTCTCGACTTTGCTGTGAAGCTCCCATCGGCGGAGAGGAGTCTGCACAGATCATCTATATTTCCTGTGGCGCCGAGGCTTATTTCTCCCTGTGTTTCCCGTCCAATCCAGGGGGAGACAACAGGTTTCTGCTCCAGTTCCGTCTGGCACCGCGGTTCGGTCGGTGACGGCGCGAGAGGACAGAAGTCGGCCCAGCTGAGGCACCAGCGACAGACAGAAGAAACACGGCGGGGTTGCGGTGCCTTGTTTTACACGTGCACGCGCTGTATAAACAGCAGTTGGTCTCTCTCGGACTGGGAACAAGGCTGCTGCTGCCGCAGAGGTATTTGCAATAGTAGCTCACTGCTTTGCGGGTTCAGGCACGCCGGCTCGTGGAGAATGGCGCAACGTTTTCAAACTGTTTATGGAAAGGCTTGGCTGAAGGAGCCCAGGTCCCTGTCAAACCTCGACGGGCTTTTGAAATGGAACTATTGATTTGTTTGAGGCATCAAAGCGCTATTATCATCCAAAGAAGGGTAATGGGAAAGAAAGAAGCGAGGGTTTTGTTTACAGTCGCCCTCAAGAGGTTTTCTGGTTGGAAGCGAAGACTGAGTGGGCAGTTTCGATCGCAGGCAACGCTGAAACTCGCGCTCTCCCACACTGCGAGCAGCGTTGGACTGGCGAACGCCTGCTCCGTCGTGACCAGTCGGTGCCCGTGCGCAGGGCGGCGGTGCAGACCTGAACCAGGACCCCGCTTTCGTTCTCTCGGCGGTCTGCCCTGAGCTGGATCTCGCCGGCTTTCGTTCGCGGCGCAGGAATCGTCAGACGGCCACGTTTGTCGAAAAGGACATGCTTCGTCATTAAAAGCTCAAGTTTGTGTAAACATAGACGATGACGTGTATAAATCCTTGCTGCCTGCTCAGTTCATATTTTTAAAACGGGAAAAGCCCGCGAGTTCTCAAAAGTGAAGGATTGCAGACACCCCTCGTGTCCTCGTGCCTCTGCTTTTCGCCGTGGTCATAGAGGACTACAGTTCTACGCGTCGCTAATCCAGATGATGTGACAGCCTCATGTCGTATCTACTGGGGTTGAACCTCAAGCAGTGCTACTGTAATTTAAATGAATGTCCAATTGAGGAACATCCTCTGGACACGATGAGACGGCCCGCGTTTGGTCTAAAGGCCTCAGGCGTCAAGTCGGGTGATTGGCTTATAAATATTCCACACTTCAACTTTCTCTTTTACTTTTCCGTTTTATTTTCTCTTTTGACTGATTATATACTCGCCGGAGTGAACCCGAGCATGACTAAAAAACTGACCATGTGAAGTGTTTTTGCGGTTTTGATTGGCGGGGTAGGTAAACAGGATCTCCTCGTGTCGCCGTTCGAGTCCCGCTCCAACGATTCCTACTCCAACGATTCCTACGTGCAGCGCTGCCAGCGCACTTACTGGATGAATGGGCTGAACTAATGAAACGGTTACAGCTTTTCCTCCGTCTTAATGCAAAACACTGGGCACTCGTTGGGTTCAGACTAACAGCTAGATGAACAGTCTCAGTAATCTAACGTGTGCCTGTTTCTGGATATGTCCCCTTCAGGATCGACAAGAAGGATGCGTGTAGAGGTCGGTGGACGTTAAGAAGAAGAAGAAGAAGAGATGTGATGAGGCATTTATCTGAAGGTCAGTTCCTTCGCACAGCTGCACTGTAAGGTGACGTATGTGTTGAAAGTAACAATCTCCAAATGACTCACTTGCTGTTGAATATTTTGAGATCACTGTTCGCAAACACTCATTCTGGTCAAACAGAGTGTGAAGAAGCGACGCGACGAAAGGAAGGATGTTGTGCGATGTCGTGCGTCGCCGTGCGACCCGCGTGATCTCTGCCCGTGTCAAACTCCGCTCCGGCCAGGTTTCAACATCGGCCTCTCAAAGTAGATCTGAAGCTTGCTCGTCGACCTCGGGTCCCGTGAATGCTTCAAACGGAAAAAGGAGGGGTGGGGCGAAACCAACTAACTGAGGCGCGTAGTTTCTCCACCGTCCCCCCGCCTCAGATGTGGGAAGAATGCAGCGAGTGAAAATCCGGCGGCTTCTGAGGTAGTCGATGCCTCTGCTTTCTTTTCGAACATTTTTTTTAATGTGACGAAAACAAGAATGTGTGATAATGATAGCTGAAATCCAATAAAAGTGTTGTATATCTCTTATATAATTAATGCCACCCCCCTCCTTAAGCCAATGATGATAAGTTTGTGTAGCTCTAGTCTGGCAAAGCAGACTTGTTTCGCACGTTTGGCCCGCAGCCTGCACTCAACATAAGTCACCTGAGTGCACGAGGCTTAAGTTGCGTCAGGGAACTGCCGTGTACGGCAGAGAACGAAACCGGATATCTTCCCCGCGCCCCGGCACTCAGATCATGCTTGAGGATTGTGCGGTAGGGACGACTTGTCCTCGACGCGCCCACGCGGTCTTTCCGGACCCCGGGCGGCTCTGAACGAGTCCGGCCTGTGCTCAGACTCCCGGGGAGGCGGCACTGCCGCTGGCTCGAGGCAAACGGGAATACACGCACGCACACAAACAAACGCGCCTCCGCGTTATCAGGGCAGGCTCCACCGTGGGGGAGGGGGCCCAAACCATGGTGACACCCTCTCAGAGGAACACGAGATAATTACCCGAACCCAAGGGGCTGGGGTTGTAACACACACACGCAGCACAGCCCTGCTGATTAATGGTCAAGTGAGGAGCTGTTTCGAATGACGGCGTGGAACGTGCAGCGCACTCATCGTCCCAAGTCATGTGATGACATTAGCTGTGGGTGATGTCACCGTGGATGAGCCTCTGCCTCACTCACTCACTCAGTTTTTTTTAAGCTTTTCCTGGTCAGCTCAGCGAGCTTGATGTTTTTATTTCTTCCATCCGTGGTTGTAGAATCACGCTTCCGAAGCGGGCCGTCGAATTTCACGTGAGCTATACGCGGGGAATACGTCCATGTGTGCGCGCGCAGATGGTGGACGATGAGAAAGAATCCCCCGTTTGTTTCGCTAACGCGGCCGCATGGTGCTGCAGCTCTGTGACGTCAGAACATGCTGGCTGCTTACTTGCTAGTATCCTTTCACCTGCCTGTGTTGAGGAAGCTGTTTTCTTTTTTTATGATTATTTTGTCCACTTTCTCCAGACAGCTATGTTGGTAGTTGGAGACCCACGTGTAATGTAAATATGAGGTCAAGTTGAGTTGAGTTCACTATATTTACATCCTCACTGTTCCCTCGTTGCAGCCTCACATGGGCTTGTAGTACAAGCTCATCTCTGTTATCTTCCCCTCCATTAGTCTTCTTGCGCGGACCCTCGCATCAGCTGCTGTCTGCCGTAAAGGCCGGCGGTCAGCAGCAGTCTCCGCCGCTCGAGCACTCTGTCCATTAGCCAGATTTCCAGGGACTTCATTATCTCAGTGGGCGAGTTCCAGCCCGCACTCACTGCACCACGAAACCGCGGGCTAGATTGCTGGCCACTTCCTCTGTGTCCCAAGAGGAAGGAGTGGGACGTTATGTCTCAACTTGAAATACGGTAAACGCTCGACCGAAGACGTGGTCGGCAGAAGTGAAAGTGAAACATCTCAGTCGGAACGTAAAGGAGAAACAGATCTGCCGCGCTTGTGGACCACGTTATAAATGTAAATGTGGAAGTCAAACGTGGCCTTAACTTTTTTCCAATATGGCGCTGCAAACAGACAGAGGATGTTGCACGCGATGGAGTCCAATGGACGGCCTCTATGAATCCTGAATCACCCCAAGTAGCTTTATGATTCATTTATGATGAATATAAACCATAACTGCGTGTCAGACGACTTATACATCTGATATCTGTGCTCGGACAATATCGACGCATATTATTGGCTGATCAATAAATCTCTCCAAACCCCTATTCCCTAAGGTATTATAAACATGCAGAGGTTTTTTGGGGGTGGGCAAAGTAAGTGACTATGTAAAGCCCTGTGTAAGCGTGTGCTGGCTCTGTAGTGGAAACTAGGCTGTTGACTGAGATGGTGTCAGATTTCTCTGCTGCTGCCATTCCTGCTGCAGACACCCAGGACCGTGCATTGATTTTTTTTTTTTTTTAAACCACAACTCCAGGACAACTTCAAGGCCTCCCAGACCCTAATGACCTAATGGATGTGTTGGCCAAGGCTCGTGACAGTATAGGTTTATATCTGCGATGGCTTGGATTGTTTTTTTTTTCTGGAAACACTTGGAGACACTCTGAGCTCCCGGAATAGTCTGGCTGGTCGCGCCGCTGTCGGCCGCGCTGGGTAAAGACCGGAAGACGGGGACGGGCAAGCTTGCCGATAGTACTCCCCTGTCCCCGAGCGCACGAGGAGACAGGTAAGGAGCGCTGACGTCAACTCAAGCAGGAAGACAGCGGGCGAGGTTTTTGTCTCGTTTGAGTACGGCACATGATGTCGTACTGTCAATACGATGATGCGTGTCAGTGTTTGTAAACACTGACTGTAGAATGGTTTTATCAGGAGCCCCCCCCCAGGTCTACTTTTGCTCTCATTCAGAACAACTCATGAAGAATGCAGGAACGGCAACAAGCTCCGACCGCGACCTCGCGCCACGAATTGCACGCGGGGCAACAAAAAGCAGCGCGGCAGAAATGGAATATGGATTCCCAGCCACCCGGACGACGGGTGATGATCGGAGAGCACTATTGATCGCCGTCATCTGATGTCATCGGGTGTCACTCCCCGCAGCTTAAGAGCCGCTGCATCAGTTGCTTTTTCATTAGTGCTTCAAGTATTTACATCGGGTGCTGCAGTATGGATTTCTGCTTTTTTTTCGATGGTGAAGCGCTTCCTTTGGGTTGTACGAAAGACTCGGCCGTATACGATAGCTACCCCCTTTATTTAGGCGATGCAGTATGTTTATTTGTCAAGTGTTAAATTCAGCGGAATAGCCAAAGGCAGTGAGGTATTTTGTCAAGGAACAAATTTCCAGAGAATGAACTATATCATGATGAAACTGAATAATACTAATAAACTCCACTCCAGCTCTCTGCCCTGGGAAACCCCTGTGTTTTTATCTGCAAACAAATCACTCTCAAATTAAATGACTTTTTTTTTTTTTTTTTTTTAAAGATTAAACCACATTTGTTCTGTTGTCATCAGAGAGCTGTGGGGGATGACAGAGATGTAGTAGGATTTCATCGTTTGTGCACCTGCCTCTTTATTTAAATCTTGAGTCACGTTGTCACGGCGCAACTCTCTGGAAGCAGCATCTTCCTCCTTCGCTCCCCTCCTCTTCCTTAGTGCAGTAATTCCATTAGTTTGAATCAATTACCTAAAGCGCCGTGGTGCAGGGCAAGTTTGCTCTGCTGAATAGAACACAATTTGTCATTTGCCTAAAGTGAATGCAGAATCTTTTCGAGGATCACTTAGGATGATTGCCAGTGGAGGTCATCAAAAAGCATGGGAAGGCGGCAGTATGTTTTTTTTTCCCGTGCTTGACCTGGAAGAGAGCCATCTACCACCAAAGAGAGTTTTTTTTGGCTGGCTTGAAACATTTTCCGTTTTGAATTACTGTCGAGGCTATAAAGGAAAAGGGCGGGTCTGTAAGGGACTCGATGCAATGTGTGGAATGTTCCTAAATCTGTCGTGTTTCGTTATTTTTTCTTTTTTGGGGGGAGGGGTGGCAATGTAGCAACACCATGTTGAAAGAGATGGGCTGTCACCTCATTGCAGCATAGCGTAGTCATCTTCTTTCCAACTAACCACACGTTCTGATGGCTGGATTCCATTTAGCTGCCTCAGTTGCAGGGTCCTGGTATTTTTTTCACGTCTTGCTGACTGCACCTAAGCAGGAGCATTTGCGCAAAGCGATCTGACGTGATGCGAACGCCTCAGTCACGTTGGCGATTGTCTCATCTCCAGCACTCTGACAGGATGGCATCGCAGGAGGAGAAGGAGCCTCCTCCAGGTCAATCTCCCAGCCGTCTGAAGAGCAAGAAGCCACCCAGCCTTGTGATAGCCATCCCTCCGCCTGAGGAGATGACGTCCCACGACCCTGCAAAACAGGTAGGCGGGAAAGTTCGACCTGACGCCGTCCCGCAGTGCGGGATGTCGTACGGGAGACGTATGACATTAACAGTGGTTAGTCACTCTGATGATTATCATGCAGCTTCCCAACGTAATTGCTGGGCTGAATTTGGACAAAAAAACGCTCAGCATTAGCATAGAGGGGAAGTGGGGGGAAATAAAAGACTCAAAGTTCAGCAGCACGAAAGCACGGCATCCCTCTGGGCCTCTGATATTTGCTGGCATTTTGGACAGCTGTCTTGCAGTTTATGGGCACACGGCCATGCAATTTCCCCCCGTGGGCCCCGTGCTCAGAACACAAACGACGGCATTTGGGCTGCACAAAGCAGAAGGTAGTCGGAGTTGAATTGGGTAGGCTACAGTTAAGCTGCTGTTTAACAGCACCCAGTGCAATAAACATGCAAATATAGTGCGACCACAGGCATGTGCTGTCGTTTTGTTGTTACAAGACACAAAAGAAGAAGTAGCAGAAAGAGGCCACACTCGCCACACTAACTGGTACACTACATACACAATTTAAACACTTGAGTTCTTGTTATTACAAATATTCAAGCCCTAGTATCTATAAAAGGTCTTCTGATGCTTTATTTAGGTTATTGTAATATTATTATATAACTGTACTTGCATCAGTAGCTCATATTTGTTTTACCCTACCAATAATTGCCAGACTGAAACATTATCACTCCTTTCCTCCGCTCAGCCACTGCGACCGGCCCTGAAAAAAGGCGAGAGTTTCCAAGTGACCTCTTCCGTGTCGGAGAGCGTGAGCGGAGGGGGGGCCGGAGAAGCAGGCTTCTTATCCAGAGACAGGAGGGCAAAGTTTGGCAGGCAGACCTCGCTATCTCAGAGCATCCGCAGGTAGGACGGAGAGTTTCTTTGAGTCGCGTGCATCCTCGTCTTCGTTCATGTTGCTCCGCACAAGGGTCGCTCCGACAGTTCTTTAACTGGAGACTAGAGTCCATCTTATTTTGTGTTATGAATGTAACTTCATGTGCGGGTTTGCCATCTGGTTTTGTGAATATGTTGGCCGGCCGGACTGCGGTCGGCCCCCGCCGTGTTCATGTCACATATGTCTCACGGTGTTTAAATGCTACTGGACAAACCACCTTCTTGCGCCTGTGCCATTCCACCGTACGTCGCGCGACGCCGAGGTCACCCTCTTTATCTCTGCGCCTTCCAGGAGCACGGCCCAGTGGTTTGGTGTGGGGGAAGACTGTGAGACCAAGCAGCAGGTATGGCACAGGAAGAGCCTACGCCACTGCAGCCAGCGCTACGGCAAGCTGAAGGCCCAGTACAGAGAGCCCGAAACGGCCTCCAGCATTGACCAGGGGCTGGACTCACCCGCAGCGCACAGGATGCCCAAGGTACTGTCAGCAGGGGCTCGCAGCTGTCACGACACGTTCTCCTCCGCTCATTAATTCCTACATCCTGATTGAGAAATTATTTTTTTACTGCATGAAAAGACTAAAATATCGTGCCATGGAAATATGGAAATAAGTCACACAGTGGTAAAAATAAACACGGTGCGGCACAGTAGCCTCCATGTCCACTCAATTTTACAACCAGCAAACAAGCAACGACAACCTGTGGGTGTTAACTTTGTGACGGTGGGAGACACGAAAGCGAAGGACAGGGGTAAAAAAGGGGAAAAAAGAAGAGGAGAGCGGGGAAGACAGACGGTGACAGCTGTGGACATCTGCGTCCCAGATGAATCGCAGTGCTCTGCTCGGCTCCTCATCACCCAGCATTTAGTTCTTCTTTTGTTTGTCGTCCTTTGCTAACCTTCACGCTCTGTTTTGAGCTCATGTCAGTTCGCTCTCGTAATCTGGACGACCAGCGGTGAAAATTTCCAACTCGCGGCATTGTGGGGGTTTTTTCACTTCTTACCAGACACGTGTACATGATGCACGCGCACACACAGAAAGAGCAGGTAATCTGTCATTTCTGTGTGACTCACTTCTCTTCTGCACAAAACCTGGAACACACAGGTTGCGGCCACGTTCCCGTGAACTGTAAATGCACAGCTCAAACATTCATGTCAGGTGGACTAATTTCTCTGGGTTTTTGGGGGTTTTGTAGATTGTGGATCCCCTGGCGCGGGGAAGAGCCTTCCGTTGCCCGGATGAGGTGGACAGCCGTTCCCCCAGGACCCCCCACACCGCTCAGGGGGTTCCCATCACCCCGGGGATCACCTCACTCAGCTCGTTCACCAGCCAGCGCTCTGGTTATAACCGCTTCCCCAAACGCAAGAGGGAGTCTGTCGCCCGCATGAGCATCCGAGCCGCATCCAACCTGCTAAAGGTGTGTAGGGGCACCTGTGTGTGTGTGTGTGTGTGTTATCATCAATTATCAAGGGGACTGAGTCATGTTATCCCCTTCATTTGGGAGGTGTTTCCAGTTTTTCTTTCTCCGCCGCAGCTGATAATTGTGTTTTATCTGGTGAAAGCAGACGGGAGATCTCAGTGGGATGTCAGTGGATTTTATGGCGTGGGATGGAAATCATATTTGGAAAAAACCTGAGCACAGTGACTGTGGGGGAAAACAAAAACCATACAAACATTCCAAAGTCTAAAATACACAGTGTTTAGACTCCACTGAGATGTGTCACATTGTTTTGTCACCAGAAAAGGCAGAATCGATATGCAGCGTGCAAGGTTAATATCATCGTTCAAATACAATTCAAGCACAGTCGAGCAGGCCCGATCCGAGAAACATTTTGCACGTTTGAAATCGCTTGTCTGGTGCATGTGTGCCGTGCAGGGTCGTAGCGGCTTGGCAGGCTCCCAGACAGGTCGCAGCTTCCCCAGGAGGAGCTTCGCCAGGACCAGCTGGATGGACGAGGACACCGTGGACTCTGCGGACGTGTCTGAGACGCTCTTCTTCAGCAAGGTCAGCTGACTTTCTTTGTGTTTTTTTGTTGTTTTTTTTTGGATTCATCTGAACTTCCTTCCCCTTCTTTCGTATGTCAGCAGTCGCACTCCTCGTCACTTTGCTTCATGTTCTGCTTATCCCCTTTTCTTTATCAACAACCAGTTTCTGTCTTGTCATCTTGCTTTACTTCCTTCCTTCCTTGTCTGAACAGCATGTTGTGACACACATCTGCTGCCAGATCAGCAGCAGCCATGCTGTCTTATTTACTGCGGTGTATATACTGCCTACACCAAGTCACCTCAGTCAGCAACGACCATCACCTGCTCTCATCTCTTGCCAGGATTTTCTTCTACTTTTGATAGATTTAAAAATGTTCTCTCCCCGGCCTTCCTTTTCACTCTTCTTTCTTATCTTCTTACCGCTCTGTTTAACTCATCATAGACAGTCGCTGCTAGAAAGACTGTAAAATCTACATGGTGAACGTTGCAAACCGGAGGGGAGAGGTTATAAGCATGCATATCTAATAAGTGATTAACAGGGCATGTTTTGACAGACTTGGAAGCCGTGCATGATCTGGCCTGCTCATAAATTACCCGTATCTACTTTTTCTCCTCTTCCTCTTCTCCCGCGACCCGCATCACCCGCGCTGCGCAGGTCGATGCCCACGATGAGCTGTACTCAATGGCTGATGATGTGTTCGAATCTCCACCCATGTCGGCATCCTTTGCCCCCTGCGAGCAGCCTGACCAGAAGTTCCTGAGCCTGTGAGTAAATGCATAACCGGAAACGATGCCGAAGAGATGGATAGTCTCTTTAGAATGATGCCACACTGGAGTAAATGAACATCCCTAAAACTGGTGTTGTTGTTGTGGCTGTACAAAGTACTTTTGTTTTTCCTCTATTTTCTCGGCCTGTTTATTGCTTTGCGTTTAATCTGTGCAACCCGATCCACCTACTTCCCCGCCTTCCTCCTCACTCCAGTAAGGATGTGTCTCGGACGCCCAGGACGCCGACAGCGGTGCCGGAAAAAAGCCATCCTCGCCGCGGGCGCCGCATCGCCTCCCAGGTTAAGCACTTTGCATTTGACAAGCATAAGCGTCAGTACGGGATGGGCGTTGTGGGGAAGTGGCTGAACCGGCACTACAGGAACAGCCTCAGCAGCAACATCCAGAAGCAGCTGGAGGACTTCCACAGCCACAGGTGGGAAATGAGTAGAAGCAAATGTGCACGTACTGCTGAATTATTCACGAACTTTAAATAATTGACTTGCAGTCAGAGAGGGAAAACGACTCATTGAATTCAGCTGCATTACAGTTTTATTGCATTTTATGGGCAGTTTTAACAGGATTAAGGGACATTAAAATTCCGGAAAGAAGTGATCTTTAGAGCAGTGACTCTCTGCAGTACGACGTTTGACACCATGCCTGGCAGTTGTTATTGGTCAGTCATGATTTTTGCCTGTTTTACTTTAGTTACAGTGAAGTCTTTTGTTTGCATGTTTGTTTTTAGGCCCTACTTCACCTACTGGATCACGTTTGTCCATATAGTAATCACGCTGCTGGCCTGTTGTACATATGGTTTTGCCCCCGTGGGGTTTGCACAACATTCTACATCTGAACTGGTGAGTGACGCGCCAAACTGTAAGTCTGTTCTGAGAAAATTCTAGGTGGAAAGTCCTCTCTTCATTAAGAAATGACCAGTCGTGCAATGAAATACTGATGAGAATCAGACAGGTTTTGATATACAAGTTAAATGTTTAAGTTTTTGCACATGAACAACCAAGAGGTCTGTTTGTAGCATCAACATTTCTGCTTTTATTGCTTTTTTCACACCTCGGGATTAAAACTAATGCCACTGTGACGCGCTTACATCTGTTCAGGCAGTTCATGGTTCAGAATATGAAATATCAAAATCAACTTTTAAGTAACTTTTCTATCCAAACAAATGAAAAAGATGCATTTAAAAAAAACAAAAATTTTTTTTCTGTTATTCTTCGCTTGAAATCATTTGTTAATCCTCAGATTTTTGTTTATACACTGCATAGTTATGTTGCCAACTGTGTCACTCTGTCACCCTCTGTAGGTACTGAAGAACAAAGGCATTTATGAGAGCGTCAAGTACACCCAACAGGAGAACTTCTGGATCGGTCCCAGCTCTGTGAGTCTCTTGCTGGTCTCAGATTAGCTGCTGTCGTCCACTGTACGTTTTTTTTCCCGCTCACTGAGATCGACACTCCCGTTGTACTGCATGGCTCCTTCAAGTGATCTGCTGCAAACAGATAAATGAAGGGTATCTGTCCGCAGTATGATGCATCACTGGGTGAAGGGATGCGCCCTCCTGAGTTTGACTTTCCCACCTTGTCACTTCTTTATTATATTTTGTTCTCTGCATTCAACCTTTAAGGTTTAACTAGAGACGGTGTCAGGTGTCAGTATTTTAAGCCTAACCCAAAGGTTTCTGTATTTTCATTAACGAATGTCAAACAAGCAGTCATGCTGTACAAACGCAAGCAGAAAGACTAAATCTCCACCGTTATTAACTCTACAGTTATTTCCCTTCCTTTACAGGAGGACCTGATCCACCTGGGGGCCAAGTTCTCACCGTGCATCCGTCAGGACAGCCAGATAGTGAGTCTGATCCAGAAGGCCAAAGACCTGGAGAGAGAGTCTGGGTGCTGCGTTCAGAATGACAACTCTGGATGTGTGCAGACCCTCAGCAGCCACTGCTCCGTATGTTGTTTATCAGGCACACTCACGCCCAGCGCATTGACGTATCAGTGTAGAAAACTTTTGTGTGGGTTTAGAAAGAATTTGGGCAAAGTAACGTTCAGTGAATTTGCACATGAAACTGCAACTGGTAATATAAAAAACGAGCGCTTCTGTTTTATGCACCTGTAGTCACAGAATAGAAACGGCGGCCAGTCTTGAATCACTGAAAATCGCAGTTTGTCATTGAAACCACCTTAAGATATAAAGTAAATGTAACAAGTTTTGAATGTAACAAATCACTTTTCTCAGTACAAAAATATTTTAAGGTGCATGTTGGAAAATGCATCTTCCAATACGGCCCTATGACATGAGTACTAAAATAACTGTGCATGCAGGAGACGCTCGCCACGTTTATTAAATGGAAAAATGAGAAAGTGGACATCCCCAGGTCCTCTGGTTCCATCTGTCACCAGGATCCCAGGTGAGGACACGCACAGTTTGTGAATACTGTGCCGCGTGACACGGGGAACGCTTATCAGACAAAGCAGTCAAAATGAGATAAAGCTTTTCAAACCTTCCTGTTTCCTCCCGTGCTGCACGATGTGACCAGATTGTGCGAAGAGCCCGCCTCAGCAGAGCCTCACACGTGGCCAGATGACATCACCCAGTGGCCGGTGAGGGGACGCCGCTCCTCGCGTCCACGTCTTTATTTAAACAGAATATTTTTGCCGATTTCTGTGTCTGTGCTAGATTTCTTGTATGCTTGTGTTAGTGTTCACTATGTGTCCTTCTCCAGGTGTGCACATATCCCACGAAGTGGAAACAGACAGGTTACAGGCACATGGACTGTAACATCAAGGGACGGCCATGCTGCATAGGAACCAAGGGCAGGTGAGCCACACGCTTTATTCACACTTTTTGCCACGTGTTGTTTACGGGATTCAACGCCTGCAGGCATCATCTTGAGCCGCTCTTCCAACTTTTTTGTCATGTACTTGCTAATCTGCCACGTCATCGGCGATGTCATGTGGAGAAAATTACAACTGGGTTTTGTTTGTCCTCCTGCAGATGTGAGATCACCACCAGGGAATATTGCACTTTCATGCATGGTTACTTCCATGAAGATGCCACGCTCTGCTCCCAGGTAACGGCTGTGCGCGTGTGTGTGTGTGTATGTGTTGGTGTGTTTCAGTATATTTCTGACCTCATGCACCGCTCTTGTGCAGGTTCACTGTCTGGATGACGTGTGCGGCTTGCTGCCGTTCCTTAACCCTGACGTTCCGGATCAGTTCTACCGTCTCTGGCTCTCGCTCTTCCTCCATGCTGGGTACGCGTATCTCGCCCCTCGCGAACATGTTTAGACCAGTGGCGGAAGGTGTGGGCTCTCTGAGTGCTCTCTCGTTTACTCCTTTATCTCCTGGTTTTTCATTTGTTTCCCGTCCAACTGTCTCATATTGCGGTTTAGCTATAAATAAGCTCTTTCGCTGAGTCAGCCATTGATGTATGGATGTAGCCGCTGCAGAAGTAACGCAGGCAAACCCACACACGCGACTGCTAATTAGCACTGAGGCAGTGTTGTGCTGTGACAAAGTGTTTAGACCGTTATGCTGAGTCAATGAGCTGTTTCACTACGAACGAATGCAAAGTGTGTTTTCGCTAAGTCAGCATCCTTCAGGATTCACCCCTAATGAGACATATCCGAATGAGGCCCCACTGCTCGTAAGAGGTTCACTCGCACGAGTACTGTAATACTTAGGCACATGGGAAATCCCTCAGGTCCACTTGTAAATCAAGCTAACAAACAGGCCAAAAGAGCTTACTGGAAAAAAAAAACGCACTGAAATACCAGCAGACTGCACAGACATGTAATTCTTTGCCTGGCGTGCGTGTGTGTGTGTGTGTGTGTAGGCTCTTACACTGCGCCGTGTCGGTGGTGTTCCAGATGACCATACTCAGAGACTTGGAGAAGCTGGCCGGGTGGCTCCGCATCTCCATCATTTACATCCTCAGCGGCATCACCGGAAACCTGGCCTCTGCCCTGTTCCTGCCCTACAGAGCTGAGGTGAGCTCCTCGCCCGAGTGCACCTGAGCACATGCACACATGGACACGCGCTCCCATCAGGAATGCCAACACATACGGGCGTCATCTGAAGAAGCAGGAGCCGAAATTCAACCATCAGTAAACAGAATTTGTCAGCCATGCAGTCTGGGGGGAGTGGAGCAGCGTGCCCACACACTCTGTTTTAACTGAGCATGGACATGTTCACAAATACAAACATCTATATGTATTTAAAGATAAATAACCACAACAACTTTCCTTGCAGGTGAGTTCAGAGTTTCCATGTTAATCACCAACACGATTGTGCTACAATCACCTTTGTCAGGATTGCCAGGAAAGCTGATTTATTCCTATTACTTAAGCACTCACGCTTGACGCACGCATGAATGCACGGAGTCAAAAACACACGTCACGCTGATCTCTGAGCTGGTCGACGTCCGTTTGCTCCTGCTCTCCAAAATCTTATAATATTTTCTCTATAATTTTCTCTATCACTGCTTCATTTACACCCATCAGCAGCTACACCTGATGCGTACGTGCTACATGCACCAACAGTTTCCACCAGTCGTGGTTTTTGAGGGTGGTGACAGGGAGGTAAAAACACCTGAACCGTTAATGTATTTACACTTTAACAATACAATAGTTTGTTTCTCGGCTCTTTCCGCTCAGTGGCTCAGCTCAGCCTAGCTTAGCTCAATTACTGGAGGGGAGTTTCTCCTGCTGGGGATTAGCAGAGCAGACCTGACTAACCTGTCTGGAGAGGGGGCACAGGAAACACCCCATGGTGCTAACTGTGCAAGTGACCGGACGAAGCAACGTCATGAGACCACTTCACCACGGATGAGTCATTCCTATGTGCCGCCCAAAGGCATTGCTCATCGAGTGGTGCTGGTGTTAGGCCACAACATGACACCAGGATCAGCTTTTAAAAACATGGATAATACTTAGAGCACCTTGAAGGCAGGCAGCAACCCATTTTGAATAAACAGTGGGAGTGAATCATAATCATGATATCCATCAAATCGAAGACAAAATATGCCGCAGCACGTTAAATGAGACGTGACCTAAGCGTGCCTATTGGTTTTTCTGCGTGCTTTAAGAAAGTATCTTAAAACATCTTATCTTGAACACGAATCAAAGAGTGGGCACATAATATCTTTGGAGGGAAGTAGGAAAAGGGTTATTTGTTATTTGCAAGTGTTAAAAAAAGGTTTAACCACGTCTGGACAAACGAATCATGACTTCATGTTGGTGTGAACTACAAAACACTCTTTTTTTTCCATTTGAAGACCTACAAAGAGGAACTCGCTGATCGTGGTGGGTGCTAAAACATCAGAAATGACACGACCATGTTCGCACCAACAAGATACGGTTTTATTTGGACGCAGTTGTCGTAGTTAATCCACTCCGTAATTTCCTGTTGAATGCGCTGGAGGAAAGTTGAAGCAATCCACTTGGTATATAAGATTAAGTTGGTGTGTGAGAGAGAGAGAGAGAGAGAGAGAGTGTTTGCTGAGTCAGTTGCAGATACTTGGTATCTCAGATGTCTGTACATGTTTGTTTGTTCATGTCTGTTTATGTAACATACTGTACATAGTGGGAGAAATTATACTGCAAAACATCCACTGACATTTTAAAGCATATAAATATTTATTAGCTGTTTCTGGAAGCACCCTGGACTCGTGGCTGCAACAGTGAGTGTCTTTATCCCCTTTTGGAGTAAGTTGAATATTTTCTTATTCATAGTGTAATGTTTGCACAAAAACACCCTGTTGATCTGTGCAAATTGCTCAGCATGTGAAAAGAACACAGCCTGGATTACCTAGTTTTTTACTGGCACGTCTGTTTCTTCTCATTGTGTCTGTAAAACCCGCTTTCCCCTTTCAAAGATTAGCTTAATGCCATTGTGCAGGTTGGCAGAGGCCACTGCTGCAGTACTCGGTGGACGGGATCGCATTTTCTTCTTTTAAACAAAGACAATTGTTGCAACTTCTTACCTGTCTGTTGGTGCGTCGAGTCCACCCACCTTCTCTAAACTCTCACCGATTTTAAAGGGTTTCTCTTTTAGACAGTTTGATGGAGAAAAAAAACACCTCAGAGATGATAGATGCTTTATATTCACTTCAAGCTTTTTAAATGCATAATTTGAGCATTTACAAATGACAGCCAATCAGTGATAACTGTGTTTTGTTTGGCTTCTGAATTCCTGTCTCGACGGCACCGAGACATCTGTTGTTTTCTTTGCGAGTCCACCCCGGTTGCTCTCGTCCGATATTTGCACGGTGAGACACGAGGTGGCTCTCAGTGTGACGTGCCTTGACGTGAGAGCCAGAAACTCCGCTGCCCTGCTCACAGGTCTTCAGGCACCAGGAATAACCAGAGGAAGCACATGCAAGGCACAACACAGGCCAGTCAATCCACTTAAAGCGGCGGTTTAAGTGGATTATCCTTTAACTGTTGAGTTAAGGAAACCCTGTGGCTTGAGCATAAATGACTCAAACAACAGCTGCGATTGGAATGGGAAGAAGAACTGAAACTCAGTTTCACTAGCTGTTAAATCTTAGCATCCGATCGAAGGTTATTTGATGGCATGAATCAAATGTCTCTTGGTGGCATTCAGGGTCAAAGACTTTCTTACACTTGACATTTTGATGGCAGAATGCACATGTGAAGCGAGCGAGGTGTAAAAGGAGGCAGTGGAGAAAGTAATATACGCATTTAGCTGTGCACACAGTCCCAAGACCTTCAGTGATGGAGCTTTGTTTTTGAAGATCAGGTTTGTACTTCTGTGACTGTGGTCACCCAGGATATGTAAATGGAGATTATAACGCTTTAGGAATTACAGGGAGGAGGATAGTCAGCCTCTCTGGGAATGCGCTGGCTAGGAACATGTGAGTTGACAAAAGGCCATATTGGTGTTAGCCAGAGTATTCCGGGTTTACACGTCTGCGGTTCACCTCAGTCTAGGGAGTCAACATTTACTTGAGTAGCAGTACCGTAATGGAAAACTACACATCTTGGATTAACATTTCATTTCACAAATGTCCAACAGCAAATCATTACCACGGTCAGCAGAGGTGCTCTCCCCATCACTGCTCCATCCTCCTCTTTTTTTATACTTTCCATCTCAGCCAGTGGCAGGAAAAGATAAGCGTGTTAGGAACGTGTCAGCCTGCGTGTCTGGGGCGTGTGGGTGGAGTGCTGTGCCGCGCTTTTTTCTGTTCGTAGGAGTTTAATGTCTTGACAGATTAGCCATCTGCCTCTGACCAGGCCAAGCCTCCAAACTCAGCCCTGACGTCACTCTAATCTGCTCTCCTCTGCTGCCTGACCCAGTGCTCGCACTGTCCTTCCACCCCACAGCTCCATCGTAAAGGAAAAGAGGTCTTCATATGTCGGCTCGAATGACATCCTCATCAGGATTCATAAAAATGCCAATGAAACACACTGGCTCAAAATGCCCAATTCAAATGTAATCAGTCGGTATTTCAGTATCTTTTAACATATGCAGTTTGCCGTGGACAGTTTCCCCTGAGTCGGGTTCAGGTGTGTTTGTGATGGTCACAGGATGTGTGCATTATTAGCTTACACATCAGAGATGATGCATGTCATCCATGTGCGCTGCTCAGTCACACGTAACTTTTCCTGTGTACAGTTTGGAGTGTGAGCGGGTAGATAGAAAAGCACTTTCAGCTTCTCGTCCGGACCTAAACCTACCGGCCGTCCTTTGTTGTCTTGGTTTCACATCGAAATCTTCCTGTCCTCCCTCCAGGTGGGTCCAGCGGGGTCTCAGTTCGGTCTCCTCGCTTGCCTGTTCGTGGAGCTGTTTCAGGGTTGGCAGATGCTGGAGAAGCCGTGGAAGGCCTTCTTCAAGCTGCTGTGCATCGTCCTCTTCCTCTTCATGTGCGGCCTCCTGCCGTGGATTGACAACATTGCCCACATCTTTGGTTTCCTCAGCGGCATGCTGCTGTCGTTTGCCATCCTGCCCTACGTCACCTTTGGGACTTTTGACATGTACCGCAAACGTATTCTCATTGCTGTCTCATTGCTGGCCTACATCGGGCTGTTCTCCTCCCTCATCGTTTGGTTTTACATTTACCCGATTAACTGGCACTGGCTGGAGCATCTCACCTGCCTGCCCTTCACAAGCAAGTTCTGTGAGAAGTACGACATAGACCACAACATTGACGATGTGGTGCACTAGTCTCCTGCACAGGGCTCCAGATGATGCCTAAGATGACCACAGTGTCTGTGCTACTGATCCACCAGTTTCTAGCCAGTGACCAGGTCAGTTGGCCTTCCTAAGAACATGGCAATCTTAATCTTTTCTTTTTTTTAATTCACTCATCAAACGACCCAGTCAAGGTGAATGATGCGAGTGAAACGGGATCAGTCTCCTCTCTTCTTCTGTAAAACTTGACTCAACCTTTTTAATCCTCAGTCGAGTCTGGCACCACCCAGCATGCTAATTTGCTAATGGGCTAGACGATCCTCAGAACCAGAGGACGGGAAAAGATACTCAGGATGTCAAAACTGCATAGAGCACGGTGGACCTAAAGGGAAAGAGCTACAGACCGACAGGCTGTCTGGTTTCTTCAGTTCATGGAAGCTCATGTCAAACTACAGAAGCCTAGTGAAAGACGAGGACCAGGGCATCTCTGCCAACAATCACTTCTCCCTTTAACTCTGGACAGCTCAAGGCTACAAAGGCTGTCATGTAATATTATAAGTGAGGAAAATGCTTCTTTCTTTTTTTTTTTAAAAAAACTTCCTTGATTTGTTTGTTTGCACTTGGCATGTCGATATTCTTTGGAGTAGTGAAATGCAGCTGATAACACGGTGTTCCAAGTATTAACTGTGCAGCTGGAATCAATGGACTGAAATATCAGTGGTCAACTAAGGCAAGATTTCTATCTAAAACCACTAGTTGCCTTAAACGGGCTTTGCCAACGTACAAAGATGCCTCATTGTACTTTTGCAGCTTCTCGTCAATTCACTGAATAATGAAGAACACGTTTCTGTTCCTAGACTACCAAAGCAACTTCATGCGGCGCTTATAGAGATGCATGTTGTTTTTCACAATCATTTATTTGTTTTTCTGTATGTCACTGCCACGCAAAGAAAGTTTTCAGTCAAGCTCTGCTAGCTATCAGTGGCTCTCATGTTTATCCAGTTACACAGTGGCGCCTGAACCATTTTGTAGATTTGACTCATCAAGAAGAATCATGGAAAAAAAAAATATATTCTCGGTGCAGTTATCTCGACAGGCATTTTTGTTAGATCAAATAATGTTTTGTACTGTATTTTTTGACTCTATGAGAGCTACTGGTCAGAAGATATTTTGTGTTTCACCTGAGCCTTGGTATGTCTTTGAAATATGGTACAAGGCTCAGTTTCTCTCTCTCGCGCGCTCTTCTCAACAAATGCAATGATGATTTTAACCTTTGTCAATTTTCGCGTTGCCACAGACATGTGATATTCCTCAAACCTATAGCCTCACACAGACGCACGCTGTCCCCTACTTATACACTTTTTGTTGTTTTATCTGTACCCGAGCAGCCGACTGTTTGAGTTGTGGTCCTGTGAACCACTCTCGTTCTTGTGGGTCTCTGACAAGTGTAACCATATGATTTCATTTCAAGTCCTGACACCTGAAATCAGACGCATCTCACGTCCGCGGCTTCAAACCTGATCTGGGATCTGGTTTGTTGTTGTTGAGGATCCTGGCATGTGTTGACCCCTGCTGTTAGGAAAGCCATGGATATGGCGGTTGTGTGGAGGATTATGTCAGTAACTAAATGAGATTATGTGAGTTAGTCTCAGGGGCTGACTCACTGTTCATCTGGTGTTGTTGAAAACAGGAAATATCAGAAACCTGCAGAATAGGTTTTCGTTGGACTGTCTAAATATTTTAACCAGTTTTCCCACCGCTGCATTTCGACGGGGAAGGTCATCTGTTTCAAGCCGCCGCACTCTGCAAGCATACAGTGAGTGGGCAGGAAAACCTCTTCTCTGTGCCTTTTGACATGCAAACGCATGAATGTTTGATCTGAACCACGACATCCCACATCTTCAGTCATGACAGTGCGCATTTACACCACTGCGTCTGCCTTGGGACCAAATGATTTCAGCCGTTTTCTATGTAATGCAGTACAAAGGGAAAATATCAAATTAATTTCAGGTCATGGTGAAGGTACTGTTCTGTTTTCAGTTTTCTATGTAAAAATCTTTGTGTGCTGAAGCAGTTGTCAAAATAAATGCCACACTATAAATAATGACGTATGTGCCACTATATGTGAAGTTTCATTTTGTGTCAGTCTGAAACTGAAAAGCATACTTATAGTCACTATTACAGATATGAATTACTAAAAAGCAATTACTAAAATGGCATTTGTGGAGAGATTGTTTTCTCAGCTGCTGTTTCCAAGGTCAAGAAACATTCTCAGCTCAACTCCGAACATGGGAGAGAGGTCTTTAAAGTTCTCAAAAAAAAATCAGCGACTTCATAACAGCTGTGCAAACTCCACCTGCTGATGAAGCTCATGTGATGAGACTGAAAGCTCCAGTGCGGCTGCTACATGGACCTTGTGGTAATGTTATGTTTTCACAACAACTACTGTGATAGCTGCTGTGTTGCTGACAGATCGTAAATGAAGAGAGCTAAAATCAGACACGCTGGAAAATAAAGTCTTTATTATTTAAAGAACAAAACATCATATATATATAAAAAACTTATTTTTGTCTTGCTTCAAGACTTTGGGAGGCAGAGGTGGTGATTTTTTTTACAGTGGAGAAGGTGAGAGGAGAGGATCAAGGTAAAACATACACATAAGACATCTAAACACACCGACTGTAGGGCGTTTACGTGAACATGCGATTGTATTCTGCTACAGGCTATATTTTGCTCTGGAAATGTCATTCAACACTTACAGACTTTCAGAGCATGTTTACATTGCTGCCACAGCTTTTTGTCACAGCCACTGAGACAGACAGAGAAACTCACTAATTCTTAGAGCATCCAACGCTGTTCAAGTCAGTCCATTCACTCATTACATGATGCTTATCTGCTGTTATTGCTTCTGTTGTAGACGGTTTTAATCCATGGTGGTTGAAGGTTGACAGTTTACTTTGGCATGTTACCGTGTAGTAATACCGTTAATATAGCCATTCAAAGCTGAACATATACAGTATTTTTTAAAGCTACTCTGAAAGGCATCCTGTTCATACAAAACTATAAAGAATACGTTAATAGTGGGTATTTCCTGGTGTTATTGACTAAAAATGGTTCTTTTTGGCCTTATTCATGAGCCACAGACCACATTAGTTAAATCATGAGTACAAAAAGAGGGCAAAGAAGGAAACAAGGCATCTGCTTTCTATTGAATATGATAATAAATGTCCAGCATTTATCATAGTAAAGAAAATAGTTTCATACAAAAAAACAAACTGAAATTTAAAATTATATTCTTTCAGGGCCTTTGCTCTAATGATTTGATTCTTATATTCTAGACACAGTAAAATACAAATCAATAACGACTTTTCCCAACAGCTGTTGTTGGCAGCTGGATGACAGCTCTTTGTCTTCAGCTCTCTGCAGACTCACAGTCCACTGCGTAACAAGTCTCACTCACAGTGATCACAAACACAATCACTGCGCTACTCGCTCACGAACAACAGAGCTGCTCAGACAGCCCCTCATCCTGGTTCCGGGTGACTGGGGGCAGGGACAATCCACATTAAGTCCCTCTGTCCTCAACAGCCACTGTTACGACGCATGAAGGCGTGGCCCCTGACCAGGTAGAACATCTCGATGAAAGTGAGGGGCCCAACCGTGATCTCGCTGGGGCCCTGCACCTTGAAACCCGACTTCTGATAGAAGGGAACCAGGAAGTCCTCGCACATGAGCACAGCGCGGCGGACGTAGGGCAGGCACCTGAGGTACTGCAGGTAGCGCCACATCAAGATGGATCCTTTGCCCTGCTGGCGGAAGGTCCGGTGGACAGCCAGGACGTGGATGTGGACGGTGGTTCCGCGAGGCTTATGGAGAGTCAGTGCGTCCTGGGAAAGAGAGAGGAAGAGCAGAGCTGTAAGATCAGGTCAATTCTTTATTGCTGAGAGGCCAGTTGGGCCTGAACAGACGTGTGTGCCTAAAAACTGTAAATGACCCATTTTCAGTAAAACACACTCAAACCCAAAAGTACAAAGGTTTAAACCTGTCCATGCTGCATCCAGATTTCCCTCTGTCCAAGTAAAAGTAAAGGAGTATTATTTAACAAATTGTACTTCAACTATCAAATTCAAAAGTACTCATTCTGCAGCATCATGACCACTGTTCAGTGTTACATTAAAACACTTGGAAAAGGTCTGTATTTCAGTTTTAAAGGAAAACTATGTAACGTTTAATAGCAGAAAAACAACATATTCTTGCTTTCTTACACCATGTTGCACAAAACCACTCAAGACCTTTTTGCATCTTTTCAGAACCACCCTTAAAGTGGCATTGGAATGAGAAAGTAGAGGAGCAATAATATCAATCCTACTTTCATCAGTCGTATAGTCCCAGTCAGATTAAGGTTGACCTGTGTCCCATTTATCCTCAAAGACTGAGTTTCCTGAATACATTTACCGTAAATGTGAACTAAAATCTCTCCTGTTAATCTCTTTTGAACCCTGTCTTGCGTTATCTTTGCCAGTCAGCCCGAGGTAAAGGGCTGTCCAGGTGTCCTCTGCTGGGTCTTACCATGGTAAGCCTCTCCTGGTCCCACAGTGAGCCGATGATGAAAGCCACCAGACGTCCCTCCTCGAACCAGCCAAGGGACAGCTCTGGACACAGGGTGAGGAAGTGACGCACTTCGTCCAAGTGGAGAGGACACTCACCAGACACTGAGATGAACGCTGGGTGGAGGAGGAGAGATGTGATCACAACCAAAACGTGCATAAACAACCCTGAGACTTGCCACTGTGCTATCTATGGCTGTATCCTCCATATATCAAATACATGGAAGTGTGATGAACAACCTAGTTCACAGCCAGAGATGTTTTTAAGCTTAAAGTATCTTTTTTATATAAATCATGAGCTGTGGATGTTGTTACATGACACCGAATGACTGAGTGAATTCCCATGTTTCTCTGTCAAAGAAAGGAATTGCTCCTGCGTGTGTACCTTAATACGCGATATATACTTGATCAAAGTAAAACGCAAAGTGTCTGCTTACCTTCTCTCTCAATCTCAAACACGCTTATCGCGTCTTCTGGGCTGAGGGAGCGGAACTCGCTGGCCGGCAGCGTATGTCGGCGGCCCCGTGGTACCGGGGAGCGCATGTGGATCGGCCTCATGAACGGCACCGCGCTCGCCACCGACATGCTCTGAGTTTCTCTCCAAATGCTCTCAACTGAACTAAACTGTAAGAAGGCTACTGCTGCGCTTAGATCTGCCTTTCTTACTTTCTGCTGGACCTTCTGAAACGGCGACCGTCTGCTCCCGATCCGTGCGTAACAGGTGTGCGCCAGAAGACTGAGCAGGGGCAGCGCGCATCCAGTATTTATACCCTCTGTGCGCGGGGGTGATCGGTTATAATCCCTGAGCGAGCAGGATCAATCCTCGTGAGCAGGTTGAACAACAATAAACATATTTAGTTGGGGTCAGGAGGGATATTCGTGTGTTGAGAATTATCCTCGTCATGCCACCATCAGGCCCGCAGCAGATTTAGATTTGACCGATTATGCGTCGGAGTTTCCACGACAACATATCAGCGAGTTGCTATCACCGTGTAATTTCAGCTATAACGTTCAATAAAACGACTCACCTGGGTTACACAGTGGGCGTGATCAGTATGATCTATTCGGATTGGTTAACCATTGTAATATTGGTGTCTATTTAAACCTTCCCCCCGAGAAGACTGAGTCCTCTGTAGTGGTGGGGCATCTTAAGGACTCGACTTAACCACTCTTCATGTGATTCTTCTGAAGCAGACTTTTGCTGTAAGTCGAGTCCACAATTTTTCCATGCTTTATTTTTTTCCAGATCTGTAAGAGGATTACAAGATGTGTATGAGTTTGTTTGTCACCTCTTCAGTGGTTAAATAAAGCATGTTAAGACTTTCAGAAATCCATTTTGTTTTATGGACAGCTGTTGACCTCTATGACAAACCTTCATTCCTCCCAGTAACCCACTTACCAACCCAACCCAAATACAAACTGACACAATAAAACTGGTCCAGATGATTAAATGCATTTTTCATATGGAATCTGAATGTAGGAGACAAGAGTGGTCCATTTCAAACAAACTGACACCAAGAGCAGGTGAAACTGACTGGAACAGACTGGAAATAATCTCCATCTTCAGATAAACACACATCTTAAATTGAGTTTTTCCTGCAGTTTTATATCCCTGGATATGAGAGGAATCCAAATAAGTTTCATCACTTGCCTGAAAGAAATTTGAGTGTTCACGTGAGAAGCAAACAAATTATTTAATGGTGAAACATCCAGACAAGAAACCTTGCCGTTGCGTTTTAGCAGGACCAACTGTCAGGGTTTTGATGAAAGAAAAAAATTAGTAGGCATGAACTTGCACATTGACAAACTGAATAATATTGCCCTTATTTTTTTTTTTATTAATTATGTAATTACTTGTTTTTGTTCATTACTTTTATATATAAATACACACACACACACACACACACACACACACACACACACACACACACACACACACACACATTAATCTAACTATATAAACAACTATATAATACTCTTCCCAACTGTTCGTATCATGACATATGTTATATGAAAAGGAAAATTACACTGAAAAAGCTTAGAACAACTCGTGACTTGTGATATTTACCCATTAAATTCATAAAGAAAACAAAATTCAGATGTAGAAATTTTCCCTTCCGTATAATAACCACAGTGTTACTAACCATAAAGTCCTGTACACAAGTCCAACAGTTACCAGCACAGCAGATTGTGGCTCACGCTGCCGCTCCGTGGTGAAGGGGGGTACTGCGTGATGACGCCGTCACACTGCGCTAGTTACGTACGTCTCCCTCGTCGCTGCTTACGCAGCTCACCGTGGCGACGTAAACACGTGCACGTCGCCTCTTCCGAGTTACCGTTTTTTTTCATTCCACCGTCATCCTCACGCTCCAGCATCACTCCCTGACAACGGCAGCGATGGCGGAGCCCGTAGCATCGGATGCGGCAGCAGCAGCGGCGGCATCCCCGAGCCCGGGCCTCTCTCCTGCAGCCAGCCCGGGCTCGGAGCCTCCATCCATGGCTCTCTCTCCCACGGCGGACGGCTCCCAGCGGCTGCTTTTCTCTCACGACCTGGTCTCCGGGCGGTATCGCGGCTCAGTCCGGTTCGGCCTCGTACGGATGATCCACGGCGAGGAGGATTTTAACTCAGACTCGGACCTCGACGACGGCGGAGGGAGACGCGGCGGCGGCGGAGGTGGTGGCGGTGGAGGTGGAGGAGGACGAGCCCCGTGTGGTTCGGACACCGAGAGCGCTGTGGACACCCCGAGTCGGCCTCTCGGCAGGGGATTTGTCCGCGTCCAGTGGTACCCCGAAGGAGGAAAGCAGGACATCAGGGAGACAAAGGTACCACGCCGCAGCTAACGTGCGAACTGTTTACACTGAGTCCGACATGAGGGCTGCGCTGTCTGTTGCGTTGTTGATGTTGTTGATGTTGTTGCTGCTGCTGTTTTATATTTTCTCTTTATTTGAGGAGATGATCGGACTTGCTCGCCACTCGGGGGATAAGGATCACCTAATCCGGGTCGCCTTAAAACGCGCAACCCAGCTCGCTAACTGGCTAGCATCCAAGCGCACTTGCTAACTAGCAGTTTAGCTCCGAGCCTCATGTCTCTCGGGCTAATCGGGCTCGTCCCACCTGACAGCGTCCATCTACCGCTGTTAGATCAGATAAACCTGCCTGACCGGCCAGGCAGAGCTGGTAGCAGCTCTCCGTCTGCACTGTACGTGCTACTCCGGGCTTTGGCAGGTGTGGGTCCCTGTTAGCAACCTTACACCCATCGATTAGCCCATCCTTCACTCGGTGTAGCTCTTCAGCTGGGTGTGACTTGGCCCGAGATCAAGCATCGTCGGAGACTTAACATTACAGAACAGACTTATCAGCGTTCGTCTCAAATACACCCGCGTCCCGTCTCAGAGCAGCCCGAGCTCCCGTCTTCAGTGTTCTGCGTCGAAGAAAGCGCTGATCGGACTCGGTGTTAACTTGTGGCGCTTTGTCAGTGTTACCCCATCGCGCCTGTAAGTGTTTTGCAGCCGAAGTCGGTCTCATAGCACATGTCAGCAGTTGGCCGTCGTTTCGCATTTGCTGGGGTACACCTCAGCAAAGCTGAGGATTTGCTGTGTGACATAATGAACAGATGTGGACGTGGAGCTGTCGGTCCGATCAAAAAGACGCGTCGGTCGTTGGTTGCAGCCATAATCCACATCATTTCTTCACTCTAGCCCCAGTTTGCTTTTCTTTTGAATTTCTAGGGATGATAATAGTCATTATCATTTGAGCTTTGGGTCTTCAAAACATGAATTACCAAAGAGTAAGGTGGCGCTTTCAGTTTGCCTGTTTTCAGGCCAAAGCACAATCACATTCATCTCACTGTTACAAGAAGATGATCAAAACCAGCAAATATTCCCTAAACTAAAACATGGATACGTGTTTTACATCTATAGTTACCCTGCTCTTAAACTGCCAGTGCAACTTTGAGTTTATTTCAGCCAGTGTGAAAGGCACAAGAGTGTAGAGAGTGTGTGGGGGTACAAGTATTAACAGAACAACGTCGTAATTTCTGGTGAGGCAGAGACGATGTCACACGCCTCATCAAGAGACACAGCCGTTTGTACGTCTCTTATTCGTGAGTGTTCCCGTTGAAGGAAACCCCCTGTCATGTAAATCCTCCAGCGCCTCTCTAGATTTCTCCTGGTGTTTGTGGAAAAAAGGGTCACAGAGTTGCTGGTTGGTTTTTTTTGTTTTTTTTGGAGGGGGCAGTCCAGAACAAGTTGACGGGACTGGAAGGAACCTGCTTTAGGGCCCTCTGCTGCTTTGCTTTGTCCCCTGGGCTCAATGCGTAAAGTTCTGGCCACAGCGTCATTCAACCTTTGTCACAACAGAGGCCCCGGCTAAACGATGACACCAGAAGTTTACGAGCCGCGTGGACCGCGAGTGCTGTGTCATTACCGGTTTTTGTCCCAAAAGGATCTCGTGCGTGCCTGAGCGCGCGTACGGCGTTCGCTGTGCGGCGCCGTTTGTTTACGTCTCGTTGGTTCCTCGCGTATCCTGTCACAGCGGGCTTCTGCAGATTCTAATCAATAATTCATGCTTACTTCCCGCAGTATACAAAGTTGCATATCTTCTATGTTCTTCTATAGGGTATGATATTTCCACAAAATCTTGACTGGTATTTATTCTGCGGGCGGCAACCTCAGTTAAAACGTTGCTCGGGAGTGATGACTTCATCGTCCAAGTTGACTCCTCTCGAACAGTTTCATGTTAGCGTTTACAATCGACTCGGAGTATATCAGCACATTGGAGAGCCACAGCACGATACAGAGCGCCACAAACAACGCAGGCCGAGGTACAGGAATCAAAACAAAGGTTACAAAGTGATGGATAAATAAATGAAAATGCGAACGGGTGCCAGTTCCAGTCCGCGACGTGATGTTATTTACAGGCAGCCGCGGCTCAAGAGACTTGACACCTTTGCTCGTTAGATCCTTGAGGGCGTCCTTTCAAATGAAGGCGCGGGGCTGTTTTACGGCAGCGCAGGATCGGCCCAGAAACGCACGGCCGCACATAAAGACAACATTTTATTTATATCACTGGCATCAATGAGTATTGACGGCCTTTTCTTTTTGACTGAGGTCTCCCTTTCGGCAGCACGCAGGAGACACGAGCTGCTCGCGCGGCAGGATAAGCGACACGCACCGTGTCGCGCGGGGCTGTTAGCTCGGAGCAAAGCGCCGTCAGAGCGTCGGCTGCTCGTCGTCGGTTAATCGCGGAACTTCTCCCGCCGGCAAATTTGCGCGAGCGAAGGCGCCGATGTCGACGCAGCCTAAAAAGGAGCGGCTCCGGCTGTCGGTAAATCTCCGCCACCGACTCTTTGACTGTCTTGTGCGAGAAACCTCTGAAGAGCCTGGAAACGGGAGCACGTCTGCAGCTCGCCCCCCCCCGCCCTAAGAAGAGGGAGGGAAGGGGCTTGGCTCTGCGTCTCACCGCAGATATGAGCCCAGGACCCCTCAGTTGTCGTCAGTTGCGCTGGTTTGGCACGCAGACGCCCCCTCTCCTCTTCCTCGGCACAGCGGGCCTGTGCAGTATCCGCAGTCCTGTGCACTTTGAATAAACGTCTTGATATTGGATGCCGCCGGCAACGTTCGCAGTTGTTTGGCCACCGCGTGTCCGACTGTCACGTTAAGTGACGCTGTTCTGCCACGGGGAGGCCAGGCGCTCGGCGCATCGCAGCCCCCGTCGTCGGAATTCTCGCCGTAAGAACGAGGGCAAGGACGCGGCCTCTGCGTCGTCACTCGTTGCGGAGCGGGACGGTTATTTTCCTCGCTGGCCTCAAAACTACATAAAGTAGGCGCAGGTTACCGGAAGGGCTGATGCTTTTCTCGAACTGCGCTCCGAACCCCAGTGTCCGCGCTTGCGTTACGACGGAGCTGCCGAAGAAGTGAAGACGCGAATGAAATAACGAATGTGTTTTGTTTGTCTTTTTGCGCCCATCGTTCCTGTCGAGGGTCACGTGGAGTGGACGAAGCATGGGATGAGTGGGCTAACAGGACGTCTAACAGCTCAAGGTGTTGATGAACTGTTGTTTAACATGCAGCACGTGTAGCGCAGGATTTTCTGTTCTGTGCATCGCAGTGCTTTGGTTGCCATGGCACCTGATCTGATTTTTTTTTTTTTTTCTTCCAGACTTGGGATATTGATGTTATTTTCATTTTAAAAGGGGTAATTTTGACACTAATCATACAAAGAACGTCCTTTTTTAAATGTAATAGTAAACTATTGTGATCTGAAGGGAAAACTCTCTATTTTCTCACCGTCTGTGCACAGTAAAAAAAAAAAACAACCCAGCAATGTGACAACGTGACTCGTGTCGCTGCCTCCTGTGGGCCTGCCACAGTCCCCGGTCCGTGTTACCGAGCACCGAGAGCCCCGCTGCCGCAGCGCAACCTTGAATATTCTCATCCAAGCGAGCACAGACGCGCACTGCAGCAGGCCGCCAGCAGCAAGGGAGCAGCAGTGCGGTGCGTGTCGGAAATGTCACCGCCCCTATCAGCTCGGACGCTCGTCGACGCCCCTGCTAAGACCTCGGGAGGCATCGCACGCTGACTCCCCGGTGCGCACTGTTCGTTACAACGCTCCGGTGCTCGTCCGCCACGCTGTCAAAGCGGGCGTCGGGGCAGGGGGGGTCGAGGTGACTCCCCGGGGAGCAGCGGCTCTGTGACCGTCGGGGTCGGAGCAGGTGGAGGGGAGGGGCGGAGGCCGATGCGGTCACAATGATGAGAGGGTGGGTGCCGCTGACCGTCCTGCGGCGAGGGAGTGAGGAGGTAGAAAAGACTGAGCTGCGGTGTGGGTGGAAAAGACAGGGAAGCATTGAATACCGATGAAAAGCGTCACCTGGTCGTCACAACCAGACGGACGAGTCAAAGCGAAACGCAAAGTCTGACTGGAAGGGAGTTAATGAGGGAGAGGCAGACAGTTTGGATCCAGATGGCGGTTCTGGTGGCGTGAAGGCCTGCCGTCCATGAAATGGCCAGGTCCCACTTCCAGCTCTGCCATCCTCTCTCAAACCCCCAGCCCGCTGCGGCGCGCTATCGCGTTTCCGCTCCACTCTGCTGCTGCGCCCTCAGGCCCGGCGGTCCTCGAGCTGCACTTTCCCGACTGCCCCCGCCGCCCCACCCGATCTGTGTACCTCGCAGCCCGTCGCACATCGCTCAGCTGCGGCCTGACACAGGAAGTCAGGGAGAGTCGAGTTTTGTTCGTCGCGGCGGGGTGTTTTTAGTAAAGCCCGTTTTGCTGCTTTTATCTTTCCCTTTTTGTTGCACTGATGATCTTTTTTGTTTTAGTGGCACCACCTCGCTCGCCTCGTCAGGCAGCTGCAGCTCAGTGAATACAGTCCAGCACCCGGCCTGAGAAATGAAGGGACTGGAAACAGCTGCAGTAGCAGAGGGGTTAAATGCATTGTTGTTTGACCCCCCCCCCGCCACCTTTTGTCCTGTAACCTTAGCATGAACAGACATGATGTCATACGTCGGCCATCAGTCTCCTTGGCGCTCTGGTTTTATTTGCAGCGGAGGAAAATCTTTGTGTGAGGTCAGACAGGTCAACATGTCGTTGGTCCTGTGGCGCTGCACGATGTTTGCAAGTCCGCTGGAAAAGACGTTCCCGACTGTAAGGTCGCCCACTGGTTATTTGATAGAGAGCTGAAGAAATCTACATCAGATATTAAATGCAAGTGGTATGAGAGAAAGAGAGAGAGAGAGAACACTGCAGGCGCTGGGCGCTCTGACGACAGGGCGACGCCCATCTGTCAGCCTCGCCCTGCCCCCGACACCCCCGCCCCCCAACCGACCATCCACACAGCTGCAGAGGTGTGGTCACACCCCCGCTGACCTGCAGAACGCGGAGCCCCTCCACCGCACGCATTTGTTTCTGCATCCTCCGCCAGAAGCATCCCCCCCTGCTCCCGCACCGACCTCGGGCTCTCCAAAAGCATTTCGGATGCAACAGCACGAAGCACTCGGGAAGATCTAATCCCACCGTCGGAGTGCTGGAACTCCGCTCACATCTCCTCACCCTGATTGGCTGCTGCAGGAAATGTGTGCAGCAGCCGATCAGGTGGCTGGAGGTCTCCGCCGAGCAGACGCAAGCGATCACGTTAGCCGTTTCTCTTCACGCGCTAATTAACTTAGCACCTAAATCATTTATTCTGTCAGAATCAATCTGAGTGTGCTCGGCGCTGGCCGACCACGCCGCTAGTGGCATTTGATTCCAGATATCGATACAGTAAGGTGCTTTACTGAAAAGCTGCAGTGTCTGACAGTCAGAGCGGCCGCCTTCGATAATTTCCAACCGCACGTTCTGCGGCATTAACGCCCTCACCTGAGGTCGAACGTCGAGGCGCGAGCTTCCGCTGCGTTTGCTCGGAAGCCGCGCGCAGGCGCTCAAGGTCGCCTGGCACGCGTCGGTGTAATCTGGGACGTCGGGCCGTCGCCAAGTCCCGCCCAAACGGCACTTTGGTACCCGGAACCGCAGATATGGTTTTGGGCAGGTGCCAGGGAGGCCCAGGAACACACACACACACACACACACACACACACACACACACAGTGACCGCAGACAAACATGTGTTTAGCCTTCAGAGGCACAGGGCTTCAGGTTCTGTCACCAGCCACAGAGCCGCTTACCCTTCCACGGCTCGGTAACGCTGACATGAGTCGCTGTATAGCAGAACTTGTTGATAGATTTATTTTAATTCCCTTCATTTTGGTGTCAAAACTTCCAGTGTACGAGCTGAGGTGTTGGGTCTTGATTGTCCCGGTCAAGTTTGACGCCCCTTCCCTCAAATTCACGATTCCAGGGCTCGGTCACCTCCAGAGTCTTTTTTTGAAGTCGGAGTCCAGAGGTACGTCGACGGGCGCCCATCGATTTTCAAAATTCTCCATCGTTCAAATTCAGCGGTCTGCTGACCGTTGACTAATCGTAATATCTCGCAGCAGTTGATTAATGTTGTGGTTGCTACGATTGCCCACATTTTTCAACCTCTGCTTCTCTATCAGTCAGCGAGCTCTGCAGCTGCTGAATCTGAAGGGTGACTCTCCTCATTCCTTTTTGCCTTCAGTACACACACACACACACAGATGCACACGCACGCACACGCCCTCCCAGGCAGCGGAGATTGCGTCGGTGTCATCAGAGGTGGAGGATGTCGCCCTGTGATGAGGTGATGGGGCCCGCTCAGCGGGTGAAGGAAGGAAGTCAACTCAAGTCTGAACCCGTTGTTGAAGTCACCGCGACATGGATTCAGGGCATTTGTTCGGTAAAACGAGCTGATTGGTGAACATTTGTAACATCATACTGGACACGTCCCTCCCTGCCAGTGAGTTCCCGCCTGCACCACCTGGATTTACCACTCGGAGGATGATGTCAGCGGCTCGTGTTTACTGTAAAACCGATACGGCGGGGACGCAACACGGCCGCCCTTCCCCTCCCTCGTCTTCTCCGCCTCCCCTCACCTCTGTGCCCGCTCTTTCCCATCCCGCCTCTCGCCTTTTCCACCTCATCCCAGCTTCTTCATCAGCTGCTCTTTTCTCCTCAAACCTTCTCGCAGCTCCCTCTTTCCTCCCCCTCCTCCCAACCCATCCTGCGAACCTCCTCCTCCTCCTTCCTGGACGGTGGTCCAGCTCCCGCCCTGAGATAATGGATCTCGTTTGATCGTGTCTCTGTATAGACTATACACACACATACACACACATACACACACACACACACACACACACACACACGCACGGGAATAGACTGACTCTGAAGCAACTCGTCGAGCTGCCGGAGCCTGCACCCATCCCACCAGGCATCTTTCCTCCCATCTCTCTCTCTCTCTCTCTCCTCCCCCTTCTTCTCATCCTCCCTTTTTTCCTCTGCAGTGTCGGCCCTGCCCAGTGGGGAGACTGTCTGCTCTCTCTCTCTCTCTCTCTACCCCCTCTAACCTCCCCTCCTTTTTCTGTCTCCCCGTTTGCCGTGTTTGCGGCGCTCTCGTCTATTTCTGGCTCTTGCTTTTGCTCGTTTCCCTCTCTCTCTCTCTCTCTCTCTCCTGGGATCCGTCTCGACCCCCCCCCGCACACATACACTTTTTGGGCCGGCTGCTGTCTCCTCTGCGCCTTGTTCGCCGCTCATCTTCATTTTCTCCCCGTCACACCCGCGTCTACTTCTCCCCGCACCCCCCCCCCCCACCCCCCACCCCCCCGCCATCATCCTCTCCCCTCTCACTTTTTCCATCTCTGCCTTCATCTTCATGATTGACTCTCTGGAGTATCCTTCGGCCCATCCTTCCTCCCCTGCGCCGCTCCTCTGTTTCATATTCTCATCCTCCCCGTGACACCGAGGCGTCTTCTGCAGCTTTTCCTCTCTGATTTCATATTCCGCTTGTTTTTGCTCCCTCCTCCCAAAGTACACTTTACTCTGTGTGTTGGCGCCTTCCTCCAGTTTCTGTATCTTTCCTCCTCTGGACCTTTTTTTTTTTTTTTTTGGTGTTGTTGTTTTTGTTTCATCTCTCAAACTGCAGAGCAAGGAGCCGGTCCTATAATAGATGCTGCGCACTATTAGTTCCCTCGTCATTCCCCTGGGGTCTCGGTGGGTAAAAGGCCTCGTGCCTGCGCTCTTTTTAATAGAGCCGTGCACCCTTCCTGTGCGTCCCGATCAATATCCTTCAGTCAGACAACACTGTCCTGCAGCAGCGGGAGGAACGAATCAGCATGCGAGGATTGATTGATGATTCAGTTGTTTATCAACCAGGGCTGCAGGGACTTCTCTTTTTTTTTTGCTTCATCACGTTTAAGGAAACACGCCCATGTCTGATTTTAGCTTTTGGAAAATTTTAGATGGAAATCTAGCAAGAAAGAAAGAAATATTTTAATTTATCCCTTTCGTTGTTAAGTTATTTTCTCGTGCATTCACATTTTCGTTGAGGAAGTGCAGCAGTTCCCCTGACCAATAACAAAGCAGGAGGCGAGCGCAAACCTTGACAGCTCTGTAAAGGAGTATTGACTTTGTAACAGCGTATATGAGCATATTTGTCGTGCCTGGAGCGCAGTGAGCGAACAGATGGACGGCAGAACCTTGTCACGCTGCGGTTTCTTTGCGTGCGTCAACACTTAAATATTAGCGGTTGATCCCGATGACAGATTTGGGGCATCTCACGTGAGGTGGGCTCCCTGTCCCTGTCAGGCTCTGGAGGGTTGGATGGCACTTGTCTTTTTCCTGCTGAAACTTCCGTGTAACAAAAAGCAGGCTTGACAGGAAGTAGCGATGATGAGCTAACGCGGCTCGCGGGCTGACAGCCGGCCGTTCGCGAAGGTGTAAAATTCTACACTTTCTTAAAAAGCCCAATCCCCGCATCACTGACCTCGCACTCGCTGCAGAAACTACACAACTTATTATTTTTGCCTTTAGTTAAAAAAGAAGATTTCTGAATAAGGGATTGAACCCCCCTCCACAAAAAAGGGAAAAAAACAATAAAAAAACTGGCTGGACATTGGAGAGGTTTGTGCGTGTCTAAATCCAACCAGATTGAAGAAACCAGCTGAAAACCTGTTGTGATCACAATTGTTTTTAAAGGAACTACAGAAATAGCAGTTTGAATTGGGGGATATTGCCCATCAAAAACAATAGGCTCAGTCCTCAGAGAATGGACGGGGCTCAGCAGATCCAGAAGGACTGCATGTAATGCAGTGATTTTAATTTCCCCCAAAACCCCGGTGGTGTATCGGAGCCAGGGTTTGGCGGAGGCTGGAGTGCAGGATGTAGCGCTGCCTGATGACTTCACCTTCATCATCGCTGATCGGCTTTTACCAGCATCCGCGGGCGGAATTTCACTTAGGAGAGCCGCATCGTGTGCAGGGAGGTCTGTGGGCGTGCGTGCCGAAACGCGTTACGTGCACCTGTTGCCACTGAATCCGTTTTTGTTCCCCTTGTTGTTTGTGGAACCGACACCTTGTTGGTGTAGAAGGGGGAGGGGGTGGTAAACTGCCTGTCAGAGCGGAGGGCAGGCGTGGCCCGCCAGCTGCAGTCCTCCGCAGTGTCTCTTTCTCCCTCTCCTCTTCCTCCGTGCACGGCACCTGAATAAGGACTTGCGTTAATAAGACCCGGGAAGTCAAAGCCGTCCTCCCTCGATTCGTGCAAGCGGCCTCGCGTGGATGGCGCGCTCGTGTCCGTCTGCGCAAACACGGCCATGTCTTTTCCTTTTGTTGTCTGCCTCCGTCACGGCCCCCCTCCCACCAGCGCCGCCACGAGCCCGTAGCAACAGCGTGCCCGGAAGCGAAGGTGTCATTGAAGCCGCAGCCGTGCGGTCAGGCCACGGGCTGCGCTTGAAGCCTCCCTGCCCTGCCCCGACGACAGGCGTCTGCGACGACTTCCCCCTTCCGTGTGAAATCCAAAGGCCTTTCGTCAAATGAAAGGTCACCAGATTGCTCGGCGTGTAAACACGGTCGTGCTTAATAGTTAACCAAAACCTTTGCACGGATGTGTGCAATTGCCCTGAAGGATTTGCATGTAGCCGACCTTTTTTTTTTTTAATCGACTTTTCCATGCACATCCCTGTCGATCATTTTTTTTTCACATGTCAACATAATGCTTTGGTGTCACAAACTCAGATAACCCCTTATTGAGAAGCCCAGTTACTATGGCCTGTCTGTCTGCAGCTTTCTCATCACTGAGTAAGTCGGTTCCGATAATAATGGTCTGTGAAAATTCAAATTCAACTGTGCTCCTTTACTCCGTCAGTCACGTGTTGAAGCAGCCCACCGGACTGCTTGAAAAAAGAAACTACAATAGAAGATGAAAAATCCCCCCCCCCGGCTTCATCTCACTGTGATTTGCAGTATTCTCCCTCCTCTCTATCTCTTTCCTGGAGAGGAATCACTCCCGCGGCGGGAACACGCTGCTCCTTTGCAGAATTTAAAAAAAGAAAAAGAAAGAAAAAAACGAGCATATATTACAGGAGACAGTCGCAAGATGCCCGTCTTTCAATTAGGAATTAGAAGGACACATAATAAGCGGGTTATACCTCTCCCAGCCGGCCGCACAGTCACGTACGGATCATTAATACGTGAAGGGAGCGAAGGCCCCGTTGCGTTCCTCGGGGGCCGGGTGTGAGCTCAGGTGTTGTAATGTCGTATCCGCTCTGTTTTTACTGTGGGCTAAACGGCATTGATTTCGACACAGCGAGGCAATCTGTTACTACTGTAGCGCACTGCAGCACGATGCACTGAAAGAATATTAATGAAGAGAGCTGCGTGTGTTTCCTACTTCCGAGCTTCTCTCTGCTAAAAGGTTTAGACGAGGAACGAGGTGGTGGTTTGTGTGTGTAGGTGTGAGTGTGCGCCCCCCCACCCACACACACACACACACACACACACACACACAGCAGTGGAGACATAGGGAGCAGACAGGCTGCTGTTTAATAGATTACAAGGGAACATGGCGACCCATTGATCGGTGGCTCTTCCTCTCCCAGAATCCAGTGGAATAGGGTTACACTGAGAGAGAGCAGAAACACTGCCGGGGCCCCAGCAGTGTGTGTGTGTGTGTGTGTGTGTGTGTGTGTGTGTGTGTGTGTGTGTCTGTCAGTCAACTTGTTTCTGTATCCCGGTGGGGACTTTTAAGCTGAATCCACGCCAACCCGCGGGGGACAAATGTGAGGCGCTCACGGGCCCAGACTACTGGTGGGTTAAGATTTGGTCTCAGGGTTTGCGGCTGCGAGCGATTGGGCGTTGGGTTAAGGTTTGATGTCACGCATTTAGGTGTAATGGTTTAAGGAGAGCGGCCAGGGAATGCATCATGTTAATGAGTCGTCCCCACAGGGAGGGCGGGACAGGCATGTGCTAATACTTGGACGTCTTCCCATACGGACAACAGAGGACAGTTATGAAAACATGACGGGAACAAATTGACGGTTTCATTTTTTTTCTAAACTGGGCCTACATGCCCCACCCCCCAGCAGGCACCAGTGTTATTTTTTTTACTTCTTCACTCTCTTTACTCACAATTATCTAATCACATTTCCCTCCCCTGCTTCCATCTGTCTCTGCTTAAACACCGAGGCTCTGGCTGCCAACTTGCCGGCAGCTTGTGCCGCAGCTCACGGTGCCAGGACTGCAGGTAGCAAGCAATTTCCTGTACACGTTGCTTAAGAAAAACCCCAATTGTTCACTTTCATTCAGATCGGCCAATTTTATTCTGTCTGCCTGGAGATGAATTCCCAGTCAGTGGCTGAAAGTGAGAACCCAGAAGTTCCTGTTTTCCGGTTTCTGTAACGAGAAGTTTCATTTTCTGCAGGTGTTTTTATGCTACTTTCTTTTTATATATATATGTGTGTGTATATATATATATATATATATATATATATATATATATATATATATATATATATATAGGTTAAGCAAAAGTTAAACGTTTGCCACTAAACACATCTCTTTCTGTGAGGCACAGGTTTTATTTACTCACAACTAGGTTAAGCAAAAGTTAAAAGATTTAAAGAATAACTGGGTAAACGTGCCACCATCAACCATGAAGTCTCTTAGAATAGAAATGTTTAATCAGCTGTTTTAAAAAAAGTAGTTTATTATGTCCTTTACTTCATCTGAGTAACACAGTGTTACTGATATTTTATTATCTCACCGGCGCCTGAGACAACGTGCAGCCCAGCGCGTTGCGTTTCTTTTTCCTGAACTCAGGGCGGTTCCTCTAACTAACGGAGGGCGTGACACAGCAGAGCTCACAGGAACAGGAACAAGGTTTCCGCCTGGGAGCTCGGCTCGTGCCAAGTTTAGCGCGACAGCTCCTGCTTCTTTTTTTTCTTTTTTTTCATCCCCCACGTCTCTCTTTGCGCTTGTACTGTAATTCTGGATCAATACAGGTTTTGGTTTCATCTGTCCGTCAATCAGTCCCCACCGCCCACCACCCCCAGATCCTATTTTTATGCAGGTGTCGATTATTGAAAGTGAAAAATGTGTTTGTTGTCGCGTGCAGCGTGACGCTCAAACGAGAGGGTTCACACCGGCTCGCTCAGTGAAACGAGTGTGTGTAGATGACGGAAGCGTTTAATCTGGCCTCGGGGGGCGTTTAGGCTCCGTCGGCTGCAGACTCCAGCGGGGACAGATGCGACACGTCGCATCAGTTATCCCGTCACAGCCTCAGCGCGGGGTCACGGACATGCACAGCTCTTTTTGCGCAGCGGGAGCGACTGCGAGAACACGACGCCGTCTCAGTGACGGCGGCGTCTGTCGGCGTGCGAGATGCGATAAAGGCGTCGTCGCCCTGCTGTGCAGCCGTCACTCTCTAAGCTTTTCCTTCCCCCTCTTTCTTTTGCAGCTGAAACTTGAAGATCGATCCATCGTCATCAGAGACATCGTGCGACGGAACAATTCCAACGTAAGCGACGTCTGCGTCTTCCCTCTCCCGCCCGCACCCCATCCGCGCGCTTTCATTTCGTCACTGCACACGGCACCTTCACGCTCACCTCAAACCGAATATAACCGCGGTGTTAAACTTCGACGTGACCTCTCTCCCCTCTCGGTTGCCGAAAGCCTCCGTTGGCGGACAGGACTACGCGATGTGTCTGAACCCGCGCCCTTTCTCGCGTTACAGGACAACCAGTGCGGTATTGTGACCAACATTGACATCGAGTGTGCAGTGAAACTCGTGGGCACCAACTGCGTCCTGTATCCAGTCAACAGCAAAGACCTGCAGCACATCTGGGTAAGAGTGGGCAACATTGTGTGCAATTTATTATTAACTTAGAAAATTCCTGGAAATAACTATATAATTAAAAAAGAAAACCGTGCCGAGGAGGGTGCTACAGTTCGAAGGTAAATTTCCCTGGAAATCTGAACAGCATGCGTACTTGTAGATTTCAGCTACAATGGAAATTCTACGACATATCTCTACCCAATCTGCACATACCACATAATAAATATTTAATATATAATCTGCAGCCTTCACTGTGTTTGCCTCTCTGAGTCATGTTAAGAAGGACACCATCCTATGAATCGTGTCTAACATCTAACTTGATAAAATGTGAAACTGACCATTGTCCCGTTGTGTTTGTGTCCTTCAGTCTTTTATGTACGGTGACTACATTGCCTACGACTTCTGGCTGGGGAAAGTGTACGACCTGACTAACCACATCATCCTCCAGCTTTCCAATGGAGCCAGGTAGACTCCGTGTGTGTGTGTGTGTTCAGTATATGGTTACACAGCGTGTCCTGGGACCGTGTGGGATTTTGTCCGTCTGCGTGCTGGCACACATTCAGCAGTGCCAAATCCGGCGAGTGTCAACCGGCTGTCTCTCTCTCTCTCTCTCTCTCTCTTTGCCCCCTCCCCCCCCAGGTGCTCCATGAGTGTGGAGGACGGTGCCAAGCTTTACGACGTCTGTCCACACGTCAGTGATTCGGTACGTAGCCACGAGCTCTTACGTATCTGTCACGTCAGGCGTGTTCGCCTAAACAGATTCAAACAGACAAATAAGACATGCAAACATTTCATTATGTTTGCCTTTTTATGCATAAGTAACTGACTTCGAGTCATACATGTTGAATATAATGTGGCCCTGGCAGACAGTTGTTGACATACTGTCGCCGTGCCTTGTTTCAGGGTCTGTTCTTCGACGAGGCGTACGGTTTCTACCCAGGCCAGGTCCTCATCGGTCCGGCCAAAGTCTTCTCGAATGTGCAGTGGCTGTCCGGGGTTAAACCCGTCCTCAGCCGGAAGTGCAAGTTCAGGGTGGTGGTAGAAGAGGTAAGACAATAACGTGATAAACTGTGCTGGAGTCATCAGCTTGAATGACTCGGGGGGGGGTAACATTCAATTACAGCGCGCAGATTAGATCTTAGATTGCATACACGGTTCTCCTCCAGGTGAAGGTGGTGGAACTGAAGGTGACGTGGATCACCAAGAGCTACTCCCCGAAAGGCTCCGACAGCGTCTACCCACCTCCTTCCACCATCACACAGGAGAATCTCTGCAGGTCAGTGGTGTACGCCTGCGCGACACGACGCCGGGCGCCTCGTGTTTTTTGCATCGTCGAAAAAACGCTGGTCCGAATAAAAAGGGATGCTGCTGTTTTAAAGTCACTCTCCCGGCTGTGTTTAGAGTGAGACGTTTGGGCTACTACGACCACACCCAGAGGCAGCTGGGAGAGAGGGCCCTCTACGTCTTTCCCGCCAAGGGGGACGCCACGCATCACCTGCGAAGGGCCCGAGGGTGCACCTGTCCTGCCCGAAGACCCTGTGGCCAGAAAGGTGCAGATGAAATGTGTATTTTTTTTTTATTAGCATGTATCAGAATATAGATTTAATTGCACTCGAGCGTGGGCGTTGCAGAGACTGTCAGTACTCGCAAAATGGTATTTTCATGATCACCTTCTGTCACTCGGGCTTATGTGTTTGTCTGTGCGGTTTTTTTTGCAGTTGAAAAGGATGTTCAAGAAAGATTCAGCGAAGAAGACGGAGAACACCGACGCACAAGGTACAGAGCGACGCACTGCGGGGGAAAACACACACACACACACACTTCTGCTCTCTAATGTCGTCTCTCTGTTGCCTGTCATGAAGTCAGCGAGAGTTTACTGTCGAACTCAGCCGAAAATAGACCTGCAAAAGAAAAGTGCAGAGGCAGACAACTACATCGGCCGGGATTATGTCGACAGCAAATTTAGTTTTACGTATGAGTCCGTTATCCACTCACACACTGGCAAACGGACAACAAAGTTAGTAACATGAGCTTTCCTGTTGTTTTATCATGTAATTGGATTTTTTTTTTTTTTTTTTTTTTTTGCTGAAAGTGGCTGTTTATATATCTGCTGTTCCTGTCAATACCTTTGTTATCCACTTTGTCAAATAACCAAAATTCAAGGCGTCGTCATCAAACATGTTTTTCATGGTAAATAAATCCAGCATCCTTCGGGGAGGGAAAGCTGATTTGTCGAGAAAGCTTGAACCTTTACTATGTCGTTACATCAATAAGACAGAAATGAGAGCGTGTGCAGGCGAAGCGCGAGATTAAATGAGCATTAAATGGGAAACGATGAGCATAAAGTGGGTTTTTTCTCTCGGCGCACACGGAGCGCTTTATTCATTTATCATTGTCAGGAAAACGAGCATTGTTTTCTGCTTACGTCCTCGCAAAAGTAGCTGAGAACTTAATTCCTTCTTGCAAAGCACAGTTAGAATGATTTAAAGTCCCTTTGAGACTTCAGGCAGTCCTGTCCACAAATGGGGCTCAGTACAGATGAAGCGGGCTAATTGGGCTGGAGTGCAGCACACTCTGAGAAATCTGTTTTGTCTGCACGATCCAGGAAAAGTGGACGATAACTGGCCCTTTCTGTAAAACGGCAATACCAGAATTACCGGCACCTTATTTCATGTCGAATGCGCGGTTAAACGAGAAATCGCTTTTACATTGTAGACCGTTAATTTGTAAGGATGATCTCTCCTTCGTGATTTTCCCACCTTTAAACCGACGCTTCGCTTCTGGCCCTCAGCAGCTGAACACAAAGTAGAGCAGACGGACTCGTCTCACTCCAACAACAACGGCCCCGTCCAGAACCCCCCGGACTCCCAGAACGCCAACGACACGCCGACCGAACACGGGGAGCAGGACGCCGACGACGAGGCCGCGGAGGACACCGACGACACCAGGTCTGTCGGCGCCTCGTCCGTCTCTTTGTTTTGTGAAGTGCGAGCGACGAGTGGGAGGCACTCGTCCGACTGCTCGGCGGCACCGACGGATGAAGGGGCTTTTGTAAAACGTGTGAAGTGCTGCGACAAAAACTTCCTTTGCGGTGTCGGAGCGTTCAGTGTTTTTTCAGAGGGGTGTCGATACATGACACGCAGCGTAACGAAAACACCCCCTCCTGCACGGCAACTTGCTAAATCTACGGCGTCCGTCCACGGGGGTGTGCGGCGTCTTATCTACGTGAATGAGATCGGCCGTGTTTGACTGATTTCTTCACATTTGGAAGTCAAACGTCAGTCCTTCAGGCTTCAGGGCGTTATGGCTAATTATTCTGCCCATTGTAATTTCACCAGTTCAGTCGCCTCGCACCTTTTTACAGTGCAGATCTAATAGCATTAGTCTCCCAGCGTTAATTACGCTTTCTTCAATTCGATTCCTCCTGTTAATGAAAGTCACTTGTTAATGAAATCCTTTGTGTGTTTGTGTTTGATGGAAAGAGAGAGGGAGGCGGCGATAGCATGCACGCACGCAATTAGATTCATGTTTAATCAATCCTACTTTTCTCCCTTTAATTACCCAAATCTGTGGCGCAGTTAAAGAGGACACTGAATCCCTCGAATATAAGTGGCGGAAATACGCCCGATGTTTGACTGAGAGCCTCACGGCCATTTGTAAAAGTTATAGTCTGGGCCTGTTGAGCATAAAAGCAAACAAGGAGCGCAGAGCTGAATCATCTCTGCAAACTGTGAAGCCTTAAAAGCTTTGAAAAATGTAGCGCACGTCCGGGATTTTACTGTCTTCGGTGTTCAGAGACACGTCCAGAAATATACGTCAGGAAATATACACCCCTTGTCACCGAAAGACGCCGAGCCCAGTTGATTTCTGACACGCTGTACATTGAGTTTGTGGGGAAAAAGAATCAATTCTGATTATCTCTTAATAGAGTTTTAAACTTTTACTTTAATAGTTTTTTTTTTTTAAAGTCAGATTTTCTTTTGTTTGCTTTATTTCTGGTCTTGATGATTACAAACTGCATGTCCTTTGATTTTGGCTGCTGCACTTATTCAGTCTAATGATCCCTGCCCTGTAGTATGAAAAACAGCTCGCGTGTTTATGTGTGCGTCACGTGAGTTAATAACCGACCCGTGACTGCGGCTCCGGTTGCAGCTCTCTGACGTCATCCGCGAGCTCCACCGCCTCCTCTCAGAGCGGCGGCCTGGCGACGAACCGCAAGAAGAGCATCCCGCTCTCCATCCGCAACCTGAAGAGGAAGCACAAGAAAAAGAGGACCAAGTTCTCCCGCGAGTTCAAGCCTGGAGACCGGTGGGTTAACACTTCTCTTTGTGTTTCTGTTCATCTCCGTCTCCATACTGCTCTCACGTGTTTCTGTATCCATTCACAACAATAGCTTTTGCGTACAGAAATGCTCTTTGGGTGACTTTTCTGTATGAAGCGACTCATCAGACCATTGCAGTGGCTGCATCTCCCCACAGTGACCAGGGACTGATCCAGACCGGAGAACAACTTAAGAACTTTGACATTTGGAAGATCTGTAAGGCTGATGGTGTGTCAGGAAGTTAATGTAAAAGTTACACTGGTTACCAGCTGTTCAGGCAACCAATAGCACCCCCCCCAAAAAAAACCAAACAAACCCCAAAACACTGTCTGTTTGTCCAGGCTCTCTCTTGTTTGTCGAACAGCTCATGTCTCTGTCTGTCTCACGGTGACACTGCAGCTTAACAGCAGGCTCGCGCACACACACACACACACTTTGACTGCCGATTGTGTCGTTCCCTCAGCCGCGCACTGTGATACACATCCTCAGCTGAAACTGAAACTTTGTCAGATATCATCCGAAGGCATCAGGCGTCCCTCGATATGATTGCACCATTTTGTACTGGAATTGAAGTAGAGGGGAACGTACTGTTAGAGCTTTGCTTTCGCGATGAGTGAAAAGTAAAGCGACCACATGAAAAAATTAATCCTGAATTAAATCCAGGGCCCAGTTTTTAATTTCTTTTTTTTTCCACATCTGTGCCACCGAAAGGTTCAAACTGAAATCTTTCTGCTGTGGCAGTATGTAAGTCTGATCTGTGTGTGTGTGTGTGTGTGTGTGTGTTTGTGTGTGTGTGGGCCTGCAGGGTGGCGGTGGAAGTCGTATCCACAAAGACCACGGCTGATGTGATGTGGAAGGACGGGCGGGTGGAGAAGGGGATCCGATCTAATGACCTCATCCCCATCCAGCACCTGGACAGCCACGAGTTCTGTCCCGGGGACTTCGTGGTAGACAAACGACGTAAGGAGAATGGACTGAATTGACTATTTGTGTAATTTTGTTGTTCCCTTTGATTTTTTTTTTCGACTTGTAAAGATGCAGCATGTCATATTTCTGACAAGGTTTTTGATAAGGTTTTTTTTGTATTGGTCAATCTGTACCAAGTTTGCGTGCGTCTGTGGTCTGGGCTGAAAATACTGCGGTTTGCTTCGAGGCCGTGATGTCACAGCCAGATATGGCTTCTGTTCTTTCTTTTTCCTGTGATTAATCTTCGTGTTTTCGAGGTTTCTGGTGTTGACTTTGTTTTGCTCTCTAAACTGTGCGCTTGTCTGCTCGCCTCAGCCCAAGCCCTGCAGGACCCGGGAGTCTACGGTGTGATCCAGTCCGGCGACCACAAGGGCAGAACGTGCGTCGTCAAGTGGATCAAGCTCAACCCCACGAGTGACGACGTGGAGGTGAGTCAGCATCACAAGGCAGCTTTGTGCTGCGGTGAAAACTTTAACCGTTTGTGGGTGCGTTCCGGGGAAAAGATTAAATTGCATGCGGTAGCCACAGTAACTTCGCGACACGTGTCTTTCGTATGACGTCAGCAGATGGTTTATGTCGTGATGCACGGTTGGTTTTTGTTTGAATCCAGGTTATCGGCATGGAGGAGGACGTCAGCGTGTACGACATCGCGGATCACCCCGATTTCCACTTCCGCACCACAGACATCGTCATCAGAATATGGAACTCGGAGAACGGGCAGAACGACTGCGACAATGAGGTGAGGGGAAAAAAACACTCGTTCACATGACGTGGCACCGATGGCGTTCTTGTATTTAGTCTGCCCTCATTGACATTTGATGGGAAAAGCAAATGAAAGACACATCAAGATCTATGAACAAGCGTCTGCACAAACTGAACATAATAAGTAGCTGTGTATAAATTGTGCTTTAGTTGAGATAAAATGCTGATTGGCTAGAAATTTGGGTATTTATGATCCTCAGAGGTTGAACCATTGTGCTCTTTGAAGGACTTGTCAGCAGTAGTGTGCTGTGGCTTTAGAAACATATAATAGGCTCAAACATGGCGTTATGTTTTCCTGGATGTTGATAATGATCGTCTCTCTACATCCCCGCTCCTTCAGACGTCAGTCGGCCAGGTGTCCAGGGTGGATGTGAGCAGTAAAGTGGAGGTGGTGTGGGCGGACAACTCCATGACCATCGTCCTGCCGCAGGTAGATGTTTGTCCTCGACGAAACCCGCTGTCACTTCTGACGCGGGAAGGTCTGTTGCTGATCGTCTCTTACTAATCAACACGCGCAGCACCTGTACAACGTGGAGTCTGAAATCGAGGAGACGGACTACGACTCGGTGGAGGAGACCAGCAGCGTCCTGTCCACCGAGGAGTGGGAGGACGAGAGCGACAGCTGGGAGACGGACAACGGCCTCACCACCGAGGACGACAGCCACGTCAACAACGCCGACGTCGCCGACACGGCGACCCCGACCCCCACGCCCACTGGCTCCTCGACCTTCATCATCCCCTCGCAGGAGGGCGTTAAGTCTGGAGTCAGCGGCCTCCCTAAAGGAGTCCCTGCAGAGGAGGGAGAGACATGTGTGGCTGTGGCCAGTCCTGTATCTGGAGGAGGTGGAGCTCTTTTCTTCTTCTAAGTATTGCCAAAGCCTTATATGTTTGCCAACCTCGGTGAGGTTCAACATCTGTGTATGCTTTCACATCACAGAAAACGTGTCTGACAGTTATTTCTATAAATTCTTCCTGCTTAGGAACCACCCCCGGAGGCGCGGTCAACGGAGCGGAGAAGCCCAGTAAGGATGGAGCCTCGCGGGGCTTCAGGGAGCTGAAAGAGGCCTTGAAGATCCTGGAGAGCCTGAAGAACATGACCGTGGAGCAGCTGTGGACCGGTGGCTCCCCCACCTCTCCGACCTCCGCCGAGCCAGCTTCCGCCGCTCACGTGGCCAGTTCGGTGACGCCCGCGGCCGCCGAGAAACCCACCAAGGAGAAACGCTTCCTGGACGACATCAAGAAGCTGCAGGAGAACCTGAGGAAGACGCTAGACAACGTGGCCATCGTGGAGGAGGAGAAGATGGAGGCTGTGGTGGAGGCGGGGGGGAGTGGAGCAGCGGGGACAGAGGTTGGTCTTAAACAGACCTGCCACAGGGCAGAGTTGATTTAATTTGGTGCAATTCATATAAATAAGAAAGTAACGAGGTGCCACACTGTGACCGTCGGATCCTGTTTTGACCCTGACCTGCCGGCGTGTCACCGTTCAGGCGGAGAGAGCTGGAGAGGAGAAACCCCAACAGGAGCCCCAGACGCCAGTTGGTGCACAAGAGTGGCCCAGCGAGTTTCTCAGTGACACGCCGGTGCTGTGCCAACAGAGTGGCGGCAAGCCCGGCGTCACCTTCACCAGTGCCAAGGGAGAGGTGTTCTCTGTGCTGGAGTGGGCACCAGGTGAGGAATGAGGATTTGATTCTTTGTTTGCTTCTCTGCCCCGCTTCCACCGTCCTGCTCTTGTTCTTTATTTCTCCTCTCCATCTGTGCGTCTTTTTTTTTCTCCCCTCTTAGAACCTTTCCTTTGTCTCATTCGGTGCCTGGTCTTTGTCGTACTAGTGGACACCAATCAAAGACTTGTTGTAGAGCTGAGCTCAGACCTCAAGCTTAAAATCCAGCCCACGATTTCAGTTTGGGATCTCATGTGGCACGGCGTGTCACGTTTCAGCAAACAAACCTTTCTTGTGTGGACGCCGCATGGAAAAGCCCACATTTCTTCATTACTATGATTGACAGTAGCTGCCTCCCATTTCCAGTCAGCAGTTCTAGCTGTCCGTCACGGATGTCCACGTCTTTTAGCCTGATGGATTCCCTGCCCACACTGGTTAATTTGTATTTGCACACTTCGATTTCTTTCTGTATTGCTCCTCAATCACCATTTGTCTTCTCCCTGTGTCACAGACACACATTCCTTCAAGAAGATGGAGTTTCAGCCGGCAGAGGCAAAGAAGTTCTTCAGTACAGTGAGGAAGGAGATGGCTCTCCTGGCGACGTCGCTGCCAGACGGCATCATGGTCAAAACGTTTGAGGATCGCATGGTGGGTTTCTTGTCTAACTTATCATGGCAATGTGCACATGCAAGCTTTTTTTTCTGGCTCAGCAGCAGCAGGAAGAAGGGAAATGACTCAGTAGAAGGAACTTCAGTTTGTCAGAAAGCACCAGGGATTTATATTTTACAATAAAGTAGTTTTATCTCACCGTATTCTCCAACATTATCTTCAGTGGTTTGCATCAGATGGTCTCCTTTACATTACAGTGGTGGCATGAATTTTAAAAAAAGTGCTTTCTCCGAAACAGGACCTGTTCTCAGCTCTGATCAAAGGGCCGACTCGTACTCCCTACGAGGACGGCCTGTTCCTGTTTGACATCCAGCTGCCCAACATCTACCCAGCCGTGCCGCCGCTGTTTCGCTACCTGTCGCAGTGCAGCGGCCGCCTCAACCCCAACCTCTACGACAACGGCAAAGTCTGCGTCAGTCTGCTGGGCACCTGGATTGGCAAGGTGGGTGTTGATCTCTAATGAAAGGAACATTGATCAACGCAAAGTATACGGTGCTGCACGCAAACAATTAGCCATCTGGTCGATAAGCCAGTTTATGAAAAATTCTTTAACTGGATATCCTCCATGTCTCTGATTACATCATTTTATATATCTTTGAATATCTTTGGGTTTTTGACTGTGAAGATGTCATCCTGGACTCTTGGAATTTTCAGTGATGTATTTCTCTATAAGCTTAAAAATAACAATCAAATCACTTTGAAATAAAATATGAAAAAATAATGAAAATGATAATTAGTTGCTGCTCGATATTTGGAACGATGCATTCTTTTTCTTTTTTTTGCCCCCAGTGAAAATGTTGTAATCTGGCGTTGATTTGTGTTGCTGTGTGTCCGCAGGGCACTGAGAGGTGGACCAGCAAGTCCAGTCTGCTGCAGGTCCTCATCTCCATACAAGGTTAGTGCGTTTGCAAGCGCACACCCACTGGCATCCACACTCATTTATTCCCTTTCTCTTATCTGCAGCACATAAATGTTTTATTCATGTGTTCATTGGTTTAGAAGGCTCCGAGCGCGGCGTGGCGCACGCCTCGCATGCACAGACGCCGCAGAAAAACGGATCTGCAATCTGCTCTGCCGGAGAAATCCAGATTTGAAATCGCTTATCACTGTCTCAGAGTTAATATACCTTTGATCATAGACTGTAGTGCAGCATTCGTTGCGCTGCATGTTCCCCATCTCCAACGCCCTCCACCACACACTGAAATAACCACTGAGACTACCGATGCTGCTTTCTTTGAACGGTTCTCGTTCATCTCACGTTGCACATACATTATGGTGTAATCTGTGAAAACAAGAAAGATCAAAAACACTTTGAGGATTTTAAGTTTCTTCTCTTCTCACTTGCTGTGTAATAGCTTAATCTATATAAAATCTATAGAAGTGAGACAAGCAGGTGTTTACCACCAGAGTATGTTGTCAGTGTGAATGAAAGACTTATTGTTGTGGTTTTGCACGCGCATGTATATTTTCCCCTGCAGGCCTCATCCTCGTCAATGAGCCGTACTATAACGAGGCTGGCTTCGACAGCGACCGAGGCCTACAGGAAGGGTACGAGAACAGCCGCTGCTACAACGAGATGGCCTTGATCAAGATGGTCCAGTCCATGACGCAACTGCTGCAGAATCCCGTGGAGGTCTTCAAACAGGAGATCCAGGAGCACTTTGTCTGTAACGGCTGGCGGCTCGTCCACCGTCTGGAGGCGTGGCTCGAGCTGAACGACGGCGCGGAGCGGGGCCAGGCAGCGCACGCGTCCTGCAGGGCTTCCCACTCGAAAGACCGGCCTCCATCGGTGGAGCCTCTGGACGAGCAGGTGGCCCTGGGGTCGGGGCCTGTGGCGGTGGCCCACAGCAGCCCCAGTAAGCCAGGGGAGGAGGGAGTCACGGGAGCAGGAGTTACCAGTATTATGGAGGAGGAGCTGGAGGATTCAGGGCTGAGTCCCTCCACTACGGCGGCCTCTCAGCAGGAGCTGAGCCAGAACTCAGACTGTGACAGCACCCAGGGAAGCGCCCCGGTGGGTTGTGAAAACAGGGCCGGCTCTGCGGCCCCTGGCTCCGGAGGCCGAGGCGGGACATCGGAATCTGGGGCTGCCACAGTTAGTGCAGGAGGGGTGGGCTCCACAGGGGAGCCAGCCAGCCGTGCGACCAAAGAAACGGAGAAAGAGCTACAGGAGTTTCCTCCCAGAGGGCAGCGGCTACCCAGACATCGGCTTTCCGCTCTTCCCACTCTCTAAGGGGTTTGTAAAGAGCGTCCGAGGTGTGCTGCTGCAGTACCGAGCTGCGCTGGCCGCCGCCGGCGTGCCTGAGCACACAGAGGACAAGTAAGTGCCTCCTCGCCATTCCCCGACACGCCTCTGCACTGCTTCCTGCTCTTCTCCTCCCTCTATTCTACCTTTTCATCTGCCTCAAGCTGTACAGGAGGATCCATTACTTGTCTGAGGAGGGGGGGCTACAATTTCCAATCCTCTGTACTCCGGTCCAGAGCTGCACTGTGCCCCCAGCACTGCCCACATTGTTGTGCTTTACCTCCATTTCTAAGTCTGTCCAGCTCCTGCTGCCCCAAACTCCATAACGTTCTGCCTTTTTTTCCCCATAACCTCTCTCGATCAAGCCGCGACTGAAGGAGAACAGCATCTTTGAAGAGGAGAGTGAGCACGCTCTGATCTGGATGCAACTTGATAATGTCTCTTGTTTTCCTTCAGTGTCCCCGCAGACGAGTGCGATGGATAAAGAAAGTTACACAAACCTACCGCGTCGCATACAGACCCGCATCTCTCCATGGACACAGGTAAAAACATGGGCGGACAAAGTCTCCCTCTCCGCCTCGGTAGGACTTTGACGTCTGTGGCTGTGGTGCGGATGCAGAAAGGACAGAATGAGATGGAAAATCAGTGCCATGAACCCTCTCCCACCCACCCCCACCCTGGATCCACCTAGCCTCCAGCAAGCTTCCACCGTACGGGTGGGGACTTGCTGGACCACCGCTCTGCCGTCTCCATCAGCCTGAAACATGTAAAGCAGGCTGACGGACTGGGTTCCGCTGAAAAAACTGCAAATCCCAGCTCTCCTGGCTGTCGGGCTAACTGCGGCTATCTGTAGCACTACTGATATTATCACTGTACCATCCTGCACTTCAACAAAGGAATGGACAATCCGGGCTGGGAGAGGCGACGTATAAATACACTGAGTGGGAGGAGTCTTTTTTTTTTTTGAAGTAGAAGTCACTGGTTGTACGCTTTCTGCCAAATTTCCTCTCTATCCACAAACACACGTGCACGCACAAATATTCCAAGTCGGACGTACTGAATGTCAGTAAAACTGCCAACCGCGACGGCTTCACCGCTTCGTCGGCCACGCTCGCTGGTATTTCCCTTCGCCAATCGCTCGCAGCGAACATCGAGTGACGAAGTTTACATGCGCCTCACCTCTGGAGGCCAGACCGCGGCGGGTGTTTGGCGTGTGGAGAAGTCAGCCGACTCACGCAGGGCGGCCGCTCGGCGCGCAGAGTTCCGTTGGCGTTGTGTAGCGATCGCTACAACGTGCTTCGGTGTGTTTAAGGTTGTTGAAGCGTGTCGGAGTGGAGCTTTAACCGCAACGCTAGTCTTTCCTGTGACAGAGGTGAAACCACAGCACTGCAAATGACACAGTTTAAAAAATAAATAGAAAAAAAAAAACCCATACAGCATCCATTCCATCATCTCATGTCAACATGTTGCCTTACTTGAATTGTTCTTACTGATCTTAGACCATTGTGTACAGAGCTGCTTGTGTCATGCTTTAGACATTAACCTACACAGACCGAGACGCACTAAAAGCCACTAAAAACCACGTTGCAGTGTTTTGCTCCCTCACAAGTGCAGGTCTCAGATCAGCTTCTCCCATTTTTTTTTTTTTATCAGTTCTTGAACGCGAAGCTCTCAACGCTGCGACCGTCGCCACATTCCGGTTTTCCTGTTCAAAGTGAACGCGCAGAGTTTAGTGGCAGAATACTAACCACCATAAGTGCGATGCCGAGGGTTTGTTGATTTAATGAATCTGCTTGATTATCGTTATTTTATGTTTTCCTGGCGTGACGCTGACCCACGCCGAAAAGAGAAAACTGCACAAATTACAGCACGCAGGCAAAACCTAAGCTGATCTGACCGCTGTCCGCGGCCTTCTCGCCCTGCGCGTCGGATCTGGATGATGACGATACATGTTTTATTGAAGCTAACGCAAAACCCTTGCCACAGATTGTGCTGCAGTTTACTGTGAAACAAAGTGAAACTCACGTTTGGGTCCAATCGTGCTTCCTGGGGAAATCAGAACAGTCTTTGTTTACATCAATTTGAAATAACTACATCCCACCTCTAAAATAACCTTCTTTTTGCTTTCAAGATATTATAATTCTTAACGTGATCATTATTACTATCATTATTATTATTATTATTACGGCGGTCAGACACACCCCTTGTGCTTGCTATAATCTGTGAAATAAACAAGAGGGCAATGGCTGTCTGGCGTTTTACTTGAACCAAGAACTTTGATGCTGAGGAGTGTTTGGAATGAGAGGGCCTTGGAGTCATCCTGAAGTCATGAGTGATGGGAGAGGACTAAAAAAAAACATTTTAAGAAATGAGCCAAGAGTTGCTACATTTAAAAAAAAAAAGACTTGAGGAGAACTGCGTTTTGCTTTGTCTTCCATGTTTCTTTTCCTCCTTTCCGCTCTTGAACGTGGCATTCCCGTATCAGATGTGGCAATCAGGCGTCCGCGCGACACGCTGTCCTCTTCCCTGATTTCGCTCACAGCTTTGTCATTACTTTTCGTTGCCTTTCGTGCTCCAGAGGGAGGAGGTGTTGTCTTCTTCTTCTTTACCGGCTGCTGTTGCATGTAGCCTTGTTTGCTTTGCTTTACTGTGTCTGCAACCCCCCCCCCAAACATACAAACACACGTGCTGCTGTCTTAAATGTCCCCCTCGCATTTCTTTGGAGGAGCGTGCGCTCGGTGGTCGGAGCAGCCGTAAATAGTAAGAGCCGTGGTTGCTGCGTTTTGCGACAGGTCGCACAGCTCCACCGAGAACTGGGAGGCGACAGCACTGCCCCGTCGCTCGCCCTCTTTCTCGTTCCTTCTCTCAGAAACAGAAAATGTGAAGATATCTCGCTCGGTCGCGAAAAACAAAAATCCGGCAGGATGTCAAGCACACGATGCTATGTACAATTTTCTGTGTATGTGTGTATATGATTCAGATTTAAACCATTATTATTATGATTATTATTATCATTAGAATTCTTATTATTACTGCGAGAACTTTGTTTTACAGCCAAAGCATGTAACATGTTGCTTTAAGCCTTTTGAATGGGCTACACACAAGACTTGACTGTACGATGTCTACATTTCCACAGTGGCCTGTTATTGATATATTAAAAAAAACAATACAGAACTAATAAAGTTATGATTTGTAGCCTGTTTCCCTCTGTACAGACGTCATGACTATATTGAAATATAGAAATACATACAGTATATATTTAACACAAACTTGAGTTCTAACAAGTCATGTGGATGCTTGGGGCGTATATGTACAAAATGCTGAGCGTGTATTGTACTTATGATTTTTCATTTTTTTTATGGTTTACTTTTGTTGGGTTGAGACAACTGTATAGTGATGTTATTAAACTTTAAAAGCAGCACCGTAGAAACTTTGTGGCTTTTTTTGTTATTTACTTACTGCATTGCACTGCACTGACTGACTTTGTCCTCCACACTGCACTGCCTGCATACTGACCTGCTGACACCTTATTTCATTTTGGTTATTTACTTCTTTACTAGGCACTCATCATTATTTAAAGATTTCATGGGTCTCCCTCTTTTGTCACACACGTCCGAGCCAAACTGTGACAAAACGGGGACTCGTCCACCTGTCTTTGCTTGGTGACTTTTCCGATACTGGGAAAACTTTTGCTGTTAGCTTTGAACTCGTACTATTTGCCACTTCTATCTTACACTAATCAGCATGATCAAATGTTGGGGCTTGCCTTTAGAGGAGGATATAGAGTGAATTCATTTCAAGTTGTATGACTTGAGTTTGTAGTCTGGTCAATAAAGCTTTTGCGTGCTAGTTTTGAAAGGCCTCACAGTCTATCGTTTTGGCTATGAGTTGTTATTAGCATATCTGTACATTAGGTTTGGCTGACTTTTCTGTTTTGGGTCAGTTATGCATATTGTTAGGGGTAGAGCTTTAGCTTTAGTCTTCAGCGCCTTCTTTGTACATTTTTGGACTTGAAAATATGCTGAGACTATTGTTAAGTAAACTGATGGGAAGGAGAATCGCCATTTCTAGACAGCCAAAGTACAACTTTGGATTATTCCCGCATCCAGTTCAGTTATTTTTAGTGTCATTTTTGGATCACAATAATCAGAAAATGTGAAAAAAAAGAAAATATTTGAAGCAAAGTTTCACAAACCAAATCACAGACATGTTGTTTCTCATCATTTATTAAATTAGTTCAATCAATAACACTCCAGCAGAATGTTCGATTTGATGATAGAAAATTACAGACATCTGTCTAAATGGAAAAATATATCTCTCTTTGAATAAAGAATCAATCATTCAGTGTGCATGAAAAAAATAAACAAAAAAAGCCCCTTTCCCTTCACCATAAACATTTAAAGACGCAAGACGACAACGAGTTGAGAAGCAGCAGGTAAAGACAAACGGCAAATCCCCAGTCAGAGGAGGCGAGTGCGTTTCACCTGTCGTCAGGTTGCCCTCAGAGGGATGTACGTCAGATTCTTCATCATCTGATGTTTTATTAGGACAACCTGACTCTCAGTCACACCGGCCTAAACTCACTCCACTTTTTCCTTCATGAAAAGAAAGGCCCAACGCCTCAAGGTCTCACCAATAGTTCCTGATGAGGCGGCACCATGGCATTGTTATTTAATGGTTAATACGAGTTGGTATGCGCGTTCATTTCTTTTTTCCTGACACGAGGACAGATGCTTTGTTTCGACTCCATCTTTACTTTTGACCCTTCTGTCCGCTGAGCGGATTTAACATACTCAGCCGGTTTGCCAACGGTAAATCAGTGAATGCACCGCTGTGTTGAAGCCACCGGGAGGCAGCACGATCAAGGCACATCAAACAGTTAAAAGGACTGCTGCATCACTCACTTTGCATAGAAAAAAAAAAAAAGATGGAGGTGGTCCATAGCACTCTTTGGTGTTAAAAAATGCGAGAAAACAACTGAAAAGCAGAAGAAATGTACTTCAGCTATACGATATTATGTGTAATTTCCATTTTTCTCATGAATTAAATGATAATTTTATATCTTTAGTCTAGTATATTATGTTTTTTGGTGCTACAGACCACATCTGACTCCTAAAACAGCTGCAAGAGCAAATCGTAACAGGCATGTTTTCAAGTACCGTTTCCATCTTATGTGCTTCTCAGTCTTAAGCTGAACTTCTGCTGTCATGAGTAAACCTGATGTACACTAACTGAATTAGATGTGAATCAGCTACATGGCCTCAGCGTCATCGGCATCGGCAACAAACTTACGTTGTGCAAAAACATGTAGAAAAGAATATCTTCTGAGAACAAAGAAATTTTGGTCATCCATCATTCAGTTGCGTACAGTGTGAAACGAAGTTGTGGCATGTTAAATTACAAAAAAACAGGGAAATCTTTGCTGCAGTCGTGCAGGCACGTCGAGGCTCCAAAATCGAACCTTTCTTATTGTTCCTCATATTTAAAAGAAGGGACAGTGGTCTTATATTGTTTGGGTGTCTGACTTACGTGAAATATTGTACATCCTCCTTTTTTTTTCTCACAGCGTCAGTACGGTTTGCTAACGCTCCCAAACGATTTCTTTCGGTGAGGAGGAAGAAGGAGGGCGCCCCGTCAGGAACACAACGCCGCCTACCTCATGCAGCATTTAACATGCTGACACCCCCACCCCCACTCCTCTCCTCCCTCTCAGTGTGCTGTCTTAACCTGCTTCAACCTCCAAACCCACTGTTTAAGGCATCACTACCTACATTTCAATTTTACTTTGACTCTTCTACAGGCCAAGTGTGTTTTTAATTCAGTTAAACCCAAATAATTCAACACAAACATTTAAAAAGCTGACTTTGCTTTGTGTAGGTCAGAGAAACGTAGTCATCATTTCCTCAGTGTGACTTAAAGCTGAATGGTAAGGACACCTCGGTGATGATCAGTAATAAATCCCCCACGGGGAAAGCCTGTGGTTGTGTGTGTGCGTCTGAATAGTGGCTGTGGCCAGAAAAAAACACAGGCCTGGGACTGCTCTTCGGAGCACTGCAGCACTGAAAGCAGCGGGATGGATGGATGGATGGATGGATGAAAGTGGGGCAGGAGACAGGAAGAAGAAGAGAAGGAGAAGAGTGGCTTGTTGGGATGGAGGGAAAGACGATGCAGCCATGAAGCTCGACTGTGTTGTACAGCCCGCCCACTGTCTTTGTCGTGTCTGTCGCTCTCTTACCTTAGTGCCAATACAGTGGTGGCAGGTGGCAGGTTTAAACCCAAACAAACAAACCCTGGGATTACACAACTGACCCTTTAAAGATGTTCACATCAGTTTCACTGCGCTGTGAGCTGCGGACTTAAACTCGCCTTCCTCACGATCAAGAGTTATGCCTTTCGCTCTGGATAAAAATTGAAATACCAAAAATGGAGGATAAAAGAACTGGCCCGATATGAATCTGCTCCCAAGTCACATTCAGGTTCACATGGTCGTTTTAGCAAACCGTGATGATGCTAACAAGACTTTAAGGCAACAAATCTGAAACAGCGTGGGTCTGGTGACCAAACGGCATCGATAGGAGGAAATAAATTTAAAAAATGTATTATGCAGTATGCTTTCATTTTAAGTGGTGGTACACCGTCCTCATCTCTGTCTCAACCACAACTAACCCTCTGCTTTCAGTAAACAGTCACAAAGCCTGATCCTCTCTGTTCAAACCAGACGACTTCACAGTGACATACCCACTAACTCACAGTTACTGCATCACACACACACACACACACACACACACACACACACACACACACACACACAGTCTCCATCGTCCTGCAGAGGAGCTGTGGAGGCATAAATCCAATCCTCTGCTCTTGCATAAGATGCTGTAATTCAGGCTGATGTGTCAGAGTCAGGACGGAGAAGTTGTAGTCTCCATGCAGCGATAAACAAGATGAGATACTGGAGGCTAAAGACGGTGATGGATTTATCTCCATGGAGGCCAAACACTTCATCACGAGATGATGAAATGTGTTGGTGCCTGTGAAGTGAGGCTCACATTCTCCACTACAGTTCACTCACTTGTGGCTACGGAGACCCCAAAGTGTTCAACATTAAATAAACGGAGGCACGAACACATTGTGAAGCAATTCAATACTTTCAGCTCATCATTATGAAATTTTGTCTTAGCTTTTTTCTTTTTGCAACAGCTGTATTGTAACAGTGGCCAGCAATTTTCAAACTCAGAGCCTTTGCAGTCAATGTTTTATATTATCTGCATTTATCTATATGATTATATATCCATATTCACTGATCTAATATTGGACACTGTGGGTCTCCATACCCGGCGCTTGTTTGTTGTAATATCCCATCGACCGTCACAGCAGCTACTAAATAAAACCCATGGGTTCTCTTTGTACCGCTGAGAGTTTAACGTTGCAAGTAAACGTGAATGAGTCTTACAGCCATTGCTTTGTTCCCGTACCTGTTCATTTCTGGTCTGAAATGCAAACATGTTCATTAAACACCCTCAGCCTTTAGTAGCAAAAACGAAAGCGGGCGGTGTTTGTTCATCCAGTGATTAATCTCCCCAGGCCACTGTGCACCTCAGCTTGCAGCGGCCCATACTCCACCACTTCTCCATCCACTGTTATTATCCCTTTGGGTGAGTACGGCTCCAGCCTGAGCGCCCGCACCTTGGCGTGCACCAGATGTTGACAATTGGTGGCCAGATGTGCACCCTTCTCCATGGCTAGGAACAACCTCAGCAGAGCGGTGCGTGAGATCCCTGCTCTGACGTAGAAGAGGTGAATGACGCCGTCGTTAAAAGTGGCCTCCGGTGCTGCCAGGAGGTCCTCCGCCAGGTGGGACTGGTACATGGCCAGCATGAGGACAAAGTCTTCTTCTTGGACCACCACCCAGTCGCCTGGTAGCGGCTGGTCCAAGGGTGGCAGCAGGGAGTCGGGCGGACCCGGGAGGGCTTTAGTGGCGCTTCTAGAAGGTGTGCTCTCCGCCCTCCGCACTTTGAGCGAGTTGTTGGAGTGGCAGGAGTTGTGGAAGGTGTTCTGGCAGAGAGAGTCCGAGGATTCGCGGCACAGCAGGGACGAGGCCTGGCCGTTGCAGTGCAGCGTCGCGTTGCTTCCCAAACCTGCCTTGCCGTTGTATTCCTCGGCCGCCGGCAGGTAAGCCAGTTTGCCCTTGTAGACGCGCAGAGAAGCCAGCCTCACCAGCGTGCCCACGGTGAACCTGGCAGCCCCGACGTGACGGTACTTCTCGCTCTCTATGTCCACGTCGGCCACAAAACCCCAGGCCAGAGACAGGAAGGAGAAGACACGAGGACTGGAGGAGAAATGGATGGAGACCAGATCCATGGGGGACACCAGTCCTTTACAGAGCAGGAAACCGCAGCTGACCAGGAGCTCCTCACTGGACACTGGGGAGGCTCTGGAGGAGGAGGAGAGACAAGGGTGAGTCACAACACAACTCCAGTAAACCCGAGTTTATCTTACTTCACCTTCAAGGGCTGTCTGAGGTCATGCTCATTCACAGTTCATGTGGAAAAAGGGGGTTTGAAGTATCCTTTTTATCTTGATGGTACTAAATGTAAATGTAAATGAATTGTTTTATGTGTCAACTACTACTTGTTAAAGAGCTCACGAATCTCAAACATGCACTGGAATCAAAGAGTAAAAACTGATGTTTGTTGGTTAAATAATAGCACTGAATAATAGCACTTAAATAATAAAAATAAAAATAGCACTGAAGTACTAAACTAGTACTAACTGAATAGCATGAAATTTATTTTTCAGTCTATATGAGAAAAATTATCCAATTAAAATGTATTTTATTTAGCAAAATTGGACAAGTTAACACTGACACACTGGCACTATGGCATATTTATTGAATGAATTGAAAGAAGGTTATGCTGAAGCTTTAAATGAAGGCATCAAAAAAGTGCTGATGTTCTTTCTAGTTCATTCATGATGTGAGAAACAGCAGTTGAGAAAACACTCAACTGGATGGCTGTTCTGGAGCTTTCGATCAAGTGACATGAACTTCTTAGTAGTTGCAGCAACAGTATTAATGGGATGTTTCCGTATAGTCTGTTCTTTTAACATGAAACAGCTGTGTGAAGCAGCCCCCGCAGAATCACTTCCATCTCGTTTAGTAAGTATTTCCGGCCAAATGCACTTGAGTGTGTGACAGGCAGTGTTTACAGCCTCTGTACTTAGAAGTAGGAGCTTGTCTTTAAGGCAGCTTCAGCTTAAATTAAATGGGCCCATTTAGTGGACAGAGGTACAGCACATCTGATCAGATTTTTCAGTTGGTAAAAATAACAGAAAACAGCAAAAACTGTCCATCACAGCTTCCCATAGGCTGAGACATCACATCTTTAAATTAACCTCCATCCAACAGTCAGTTACAGGCCAAGAAAGCAAATTCTGACATTTTGAGAAGCTGGAAACTGCTATTTTTGCACTTTTCCTATTAATAACAATTAACTATTATAAACTGTTTCAGCCTTACATCAGTCGTCTTATAGAAGGAGACGCAGTTAAAAATATGGCTTCAAAAATGCAGATATTAAAATAAGAACAGGGAAGTGCACTTAATACTTTTGGGTCAGGAAGTGGGTCGAGGCCCGTGTTTGTTTTGGGGAGTGAGCTATAAGAGGAGTGTTATACAATACCAGGGTAACTGTGACCTCATTGTGTAATTCTGAAAATGCAGAGGGCAGTGAAGAGGTAGATGGGGAGGGTGGCGCCCCATGGAGCTATGAGAGGAGAAGGGGTTGGGGTGTGTGTGTGTGTGTGGGGGGGGGTAATCCAGGGGGCTCTGGGACAAATTTTGGAGGTGAGACAGAAATCAGCTTATGGCCACTGAGACATGACAGGTCAGTCAGACAACAAAGACAACCCCATCTGGGAGAGCGGAGACAGGGGTGGAAGGTCATGATGAACAACCCCCCCACACACACACACACACACCCACACATACACACACAGATTTGCCTGCTGTTACCACCCACAGCCAATTACAGTGATGACTGGCCATCTCAGTGGAGCTCAGTGGCTGTGGCCCTGCAGATATCTCCATATTCATCGACTTGAATTTATTCAGCAGCCTGGATCCATCCAAACGATCTCATTTCCACGGCTCTGTTTCACTCCACTCATTGTCTCGTAGGATCAGCAAATAATAATGACATCTTCTACTTGCCTTCCCTCACTGTTTAAATGCGCTTTACTTTTCCAGTTAATGCTTCCACCCCACTATATCTAATTATCTGTTACTTTTAGGATTGATATTCTACATGGAGAAAACATGTGATTTGTGGAGTTTTTAAAATATAGTGGATTGTTGAAGATTAAACCAGTGGTTTCCCCTCTTTTTGATTTGAACCACCTACAAAAGAATGGTGTCTATTTACCTTGTCATGTTTCACAGTTCCATCAAAGACAGTGCTGCCCTCTTAACTGCACCGATGATCTCATTTAAATAATATCTTAAAAGTCATATTATCCAATATTTTATAATAATTAAAAGATGGGAACAATGTCTGGAAAACAAATGTAAATTTGTGCAGCAGACCCTAAGTTTTTTTTCTATTCATCTCACGATCCCACAGATTTATCTTGTGACTCTTTGGAGGAGGCTGAATCTGATTTGCTCACAAACTACATTTCCTCTTTATTATTCCAGACCCAACCCGTCGATTTTACGCCTTTCAAGCAGTGTCCATAAACCGCCAGGGGAGGGAGACTCTCAGTCACGTCGAAGCGCCGCACCTGTGTCGCCTCAGAAAACATCAGCGCTCAGCCTCGCAGGTGATGCTCCAGCTCGAGCTCATTATGTTGGTGTGTACAGTAACACATTAAACCCTCGCTCAGCGAACCTGTTCACTCCATTGCATAATACCAGATACATTCTAGCTGTCGCTCGTTTGATCCACGTAGCCTCGGTGAACCCTACATTCAGCTGGGAATAATACCAAATACACTCTGGCCAGGGCCACTGCAGGACAGCCTGCAACAGCCACACACACACACACACACACACACAGCGAGAGAGAGAGAGAGAGAGAGAGAGAGAGATGTTTTCTGGATGCCCCGGGAGAGTGAGAGGAGAGTAAACAATACAGAGTCTGGTCTCTTCCTCTCATTGTCGCTGCCGCTCCGGCTGGAAGACCATTGTTTGATGAGAAGCTGATTGGCACATGCAGTCGAAGGGATGAATGAATGCGGCTCTTTGGTGAAGACAGAGCCATCAGTGTGAGATGATTTCCTTCATTTCATTTCATTGTTAATTCGTTTCATTTGGCCTGGATTTATCCAGGAATCCCACTGTGTAAAAACATCCAAAAAGACAGCATGGAGGCTTATGTAAAGGCTGCTACACCAGGTGAAAAAGGAACATAAAAAAGTGGGATACAAGATCATAGATTAAAAAATAAATAAAATGGTGAAAGGGCAAGATAAAGCTCAATGTGACCTACAAACAGTAGCAGCCGCTTAAAAAGAAGTGCCTGAAAGCACTTCATGAGGTTTTTACATGTTCATAGCACCAGGTGACTTTAGAGAAGAAAGGGCAGAGAGCACAGACAGTACGAGCCTCAACTCTGATGACAAATTTTACAAATCACACACTAATTCATATTTACCCACCTCCACCATTTAAAGTCTGAATACTGAGTTTATGCATCTATATGAACTGTATAATGCCCTCAGACGTTCCCACAGCAGAATGAAAAAAATCTGACAGTGTTATGTCTATTTATTGCTCACTTAAGAGTGAACACTGACTGCCTATTGTATAAAGTGTAGTCATTGAATGGATGAGTTGAGTGCCTATGGGCCGCGCAAGTGTATCTGTGAATCTGAACCTTTGCTATCATTATATTGTTGTTCATTCACGTTGTTCTCTTTCCTGCTTTCTTTCAGTCTTTCCACTTCTCTATTTTGCTCTTTGTTCTGGTTAAATGAACTGCAAACAGTGACTGAAATGAGCTAATCATTAATAATTAATTCAGTTGAGATGAGTGCATTTTACACTGAGAGGCACCACCAAGAAGCAGGACCGTGTGTGTCTGAGGCCCGGTTACAGAAACAACACTGTATCTAAAAAGATGCGACATCTGTATTTCTTTAATCATTACACCATAACTCAGAGGTTCTGTATGGAGCTGATCAGTGGATTTTACACTGCGGCAAAAATGACTGTTATTATAATAACACAGTTCAGATACAGTGCACCATCGGCACCACAGGCTCTGCTGATGTACACCCCAGACTCCAGGGGATTATGGCCATTTCACACAGCATGCCACATTTTGCAGCATGCCCTCGTCTGCAAAGTTATAACTGCACATTCTGCATATATGACTACAACTGGACAGAACCACTCTCACTGCAAGCTGTGTTAGATTCTTGAGCCTGGTCCAGTCTTTTTCGTAGAGCACAGGTAGATCTGTCTGATAAGGGATGGGGTTGTATTTTGGAGCCCATCTCTGACAACTTTTGGCTGAAAATACACATTGCATAATCTGATTTATCCCAGACTTATCTGCATGCAGTGTGCAAATACTGTATGCACACAAATGAAACTCACAACAGCCTGGAATAATGAATCAGTATGTTACCTCGCTGGTTAGACTGGTTTCTGTGGAGCTTAAATTTGCATGCTTGCCTCAGAGAGAATAATTATGCTGCTCAGGTGGTAGAGCGGGTCGACCATGAATCAGAATCAGACTGGTAGTGAAATGTTTGCAGATGTCCTTGGGTAAGACACTCGACCCTCCTGATGGTTGCATCGTCATTGTGTGAGCGAATGTGTGTGTGAATGGCATGTGGTGTAAAACTAGTGAGTTGTCAAGTACTTTTCTACGTTTTTATAAAAAAGAAAATCTGATTTTTGAGACAGGAACCAGCCATGTTAATAATTTTTCATTTACTTGCTGATTAAAACTGTTGTTGAATAATTTTTTGTTGACCGAGTAATCAGTCATTTCAATGAAGCTCTTCCATATTAAATCAGCTGTGTGTGTGTGTGTGTGTGTGTGTGCCTCACACAGAGCTATGACACATACAATGTCAAAAGCACACAGTCATATTTCTACAGTGCAGATCAGTTCAGTACAGAAGTGCTGATGTTTGGTTTTATTCATGTTTCTGCAAGTGGCTCACCCAGAGTAGTGATGTACGGACGCAGCCAAGGCATTGCCTGATCCACCAGGAAGAATACCCAGTGGGGTCTGGATGGCCTCCTCCCAGTCTGGTCTCTCCAGCAAACCATTTATCACCTGACAGACAGACACAGAAAATACATCTTATTTACATATACAGATTATTGTTTTCTTTTTTTAACTCTATCTATCTATCTATCTATCTATCTATCTGTCTATTATCTATCATGTAGCCCAGAGTTAGATTAGTAGAAACAGAAAATAAATAGATCTAATTTTTTTTTTAATTTAAGAAATAGTGTTGATAAGCAGGCATGGGCCCTAGCGCCGGTGTATTAAACAGACTGCCTCTATGATTTTTTTCATATACTTCTTGTGCTTTGTTTTAATTGCTGCAGCTTCATTTTATATTTCACTGTCGTCATCGCTCCTGGTCTGGTTCCATCTTTACAGTCAACTTCACAAATCACATATTTTACTTAGTGCTAACACATACTGGTTACATTCAGGTTTATCATTTTCAATATATGCATATTTAACATGAAAGCATTGTTACTCTAAAGACACTATTCACATGCACACGTGCACGCGTCTCTTCACCTCGTGCAGAAGTCCATCTCCTGACATGATGACTAAAGCGTCCCACTGCGATAGGTCGGCCTCTCTCACCATCTCTCGGGCGTGGTTCTGCCGCTCTGCAAAGCAGACGAGCGCACAGAAATAGTGAGTGTGCGTGCGTGGTCGCGCAGGTGTGTCTTTCCTGTCCGAGAAATCTGGATAGAGGGATACTCTGAGGGCTCAAAGAGAAATTTGTCCCGTCAGCTTCCTCCGTTCCTCAGAGAGGTCAGAGGTCATGTGTCAGCTCTGATGGAGGTGTGACCCACTGCAGCTGTTTGCTATTGACACCTACTTATGATCCAGTTCAAGGGCAAACTGGCTTGTGTGTGTCACTAAATTAGCCGTGATGTTACACATGACCCAAATACAGTATGTTGCATCTAAGACGTGACAAAAAAAGAAGACACTGACATCTGAGGTAAACAGAAGAGTCCTAGTCCTCCTTACTTTTAATGTTCTCTTTCTTTTCCCTTCATTTCCCAAATTAAAGTATTGCCGTGGGAGGGAAAGCTGATATTAGGTATTAAATGGAGCGCCTGCCACACTGCCAATTAGATCGGAACAACTAAATTACCCAGGAGCACTTTGTCAAATTAATCTGGGGCCGAATTATCTGAATGAAGTGGGAATTGGGGGACCAAAGGCCTCCAGGCCTCAGGATGGACGACACAAGAGTAACATTTTGATGCACTTCAGATTGTTTTGCCATTAGGTTTGTCTGTTGTGTGCAGTGTTTCCCTATGGAGGGATACGCTTTTTCTATCTCTCTCTCTTCGTCTCCTCTTCTGTGTCCTCAGTCTGAAGGTGAAGGGGCAGCAGGAGCGCTGTGAGGTGTGTAGAAAAGCAGTCGAGCGCACTGGACCGGCGCCTCGCAAGTCACAAGTCTGCACCCTCTCTCCTGCTGAGGATCGGTAACACTTAGAGTTCACACGTACCACGCACAAACGGCCAGATTTTACTCGCTACCATTTTAGTTTTTCTATTTCTACTTTCTGTTCGAGATGGAGATGAACAAGACAGCGAACGCACGAGAATGACAAAAAGGTTTGTGCAGCAAAGCTTTCGGACTTTCAGCAGGTTGATGTCCGTTCGTCATCCTAATTATTTCAGGGGCGTGAGAAACTTCAGCCACAGCAACAGTTGACACTGTGAACTCAGACAGAGAGATGCAGCAGATCCGCTTTAAGGAATCAGTTACCTACCTGACAAATCAATACTTAACGTAGAAATGCACAGAAGTCAAATAATGTTCTCTGATGCACAACCTTTATAGCATTTCACACACAACTGGGTTTTTGAAGGCAGCTTACCAGGGTTCACCACAGTTTGGTGTCTAAAAGTCGTACCATTTTTATGTATCTGCTGAAAATTTCAAACTGAATGAAGCACCTGCATCAGAATCTTTATGTTTAATAATGTTTTTAAAATGTCAAGACTAGAGCAGCACTTGGTGTTAAGGACAATTGGGGTGTAAATGGGGTGTTTTTTTGGTAGAGAGTAAGACAAGTACAGTATGACCCCACTGTGTAAAGTCTGGACACGGTGTTTGTTTTAGCTTGGGTCCGCCCCTGGGAAACAGAACCCACCAACAAGCACCTCCAAAGTTCCCTGATGTACAGGTAGATCTCATTTGTTCAGTCAGTACAACGGTGTGAAAATGACTCATTCCCTTCTCCATGCACCTTGCAAGAATGGGCCGCAATGCCAGTCCAATATTTAATGTTCCCCATTTCATTTTACACCTGTCAGTAGTTGCTGGACCCACTAAATGAGAAGAAGTATTTCCTTATTTTTTTATTAGTTATGTTGAACATTTCTGGCTTTCTCTCCAAGGCCCACAAATACGTTTTCATCCTTTCCACATTTGAAAGACCTGAAAATACCTGAGAATAATTTGTCCTCTTTTGTGTCTTTTAAATATACTGTAACTACCTCGTTCTGTCCTTCAGCACTGCCATTGTGCTCGTGTCCCAACTGGACAGAAGAACAGCAACGTTACCCCGTCCCACACACACACACACACACACACACACAGTCCTTTGGAGAAGGATCTGATTTCTCGGCCTCTCTTCTTCCCTTCCCTAAACTCGGCAGAATAAAGGAATCGATTCCTCCTTATCAGTCCAGTCACATCGCATTTCTTTATCTATGCCGAGGCCGAACACTGAGAAGTATCGAAGGGTCTCAATCAGCAAAGCAGGGACGCTGCTGGGTGGTGGTGAGGGGGGGCTCAGTGTAGTTTTAGTATGCAGCGACGGTCGTCAGTCAGAATCATAATGGCAAAACAAATATCAGGTGGTGGAGGGACGCAGATAAGCCACACTGCTGCAGAGGAGGGGAGAGGAATACTTCGGTCCAGTTTCACCCTGCGGGTACAAGCAGTGGGCCGTGACTAACTCATCGCTGCTTCATCGCTGGCCTCTGGTCACAGTTACACAACCCAAGGATGCAGAAATGACCAACACTGGACACTGAAACGATTAGTCAGTTAAGTCCATTAGTGGTCTGACAGGAAATTAATCTACGGCTACTTTGATAATTGGTTCGTTCAAGCAATTTCCTTGCGCAAAAACAAAGATTTTCGCCGCTCCCGTCGCTGAGCGGCAGTGGAGGGGCGCTAACACAAAGAAGTATAATTTTGTAACACAGGGAATGGATCTCCTCGAGGCGAGGAGGGAGAGGAGGAATGATTACAGTCCCAAATTGCTATTGAACGCTTCATTAGCTTCTCGTCGAGTCAGACGTTTTATTTCAGCAGCTGCAAATCATAACAGGAGTTATCTCAGAGCAGTTTTCATATGGAGCAGGTCGAACCATATCCTTTATAATATTTTTTTAGAGACCCAACAGTCCCTCATGTATAATTATGGGAAACCCCTAATTATAAAAGGTAGAAACCTTGAGCAGAACCTTGTTTCTGGGTGGAAGGGTTGAGTCACATTATTCCACATTGGGGGAAAGCAGCTCAGTCTTCGCGGCCGACCTTTATATTGTCCCGCAAAAGTCGGCTCCAGATGAATCTCCACATGCACACATCCTGACTGGAGCTCGCTCCCAGCAGCACAGTCTGAGACCAACATGACAGCAGGTGATGACAGTTAAACAGCATTGCCTTCTGTGTGTGTGTGTGTGTGTGTGTGTGTGTGTGTGTGTGTGTGTGCGCGTGTAGCGATAAAGGAGGAAGCACAGTAAACACTGTGACAGCTTACTCAGCAGACTGGAGGTGCCTGAGGGTGTCGTCTCACGGATAGACAAATTTGTACATGCGCTCGTGCGCACACATACACACACACACACACACACACACCGGGGAGTGCCTGAGATGTGACTCTACAACACTGACATTGTTAATGGCTTTTTTGTCAGTTGTTCGGTCAGGTTCATTTTTCCCCTGACAAGCCTCTCTTACCGATGCGTCACCATCTCTGACTGCAGTTTGTTTGAAAGTGACGTGTACGCCAACATGTCTGGCATGTTGCATGTGTTAGTGTGCTGAGCGCCGTGTGTGTCCCATTGTAATCCCAGTGTGTGCAGGCTGGCCAGTCGTATTGGTCGGGCTGGTTTCCAGTGTTCAGGTTAATCACCACATGACACAGAAATGTAATCTTAACGTGTCTAATGTAGCAGTCCCCTGATGAATTAGATATTATCGAATTCATGCCAAAGTACCTCCAATCAGCATCGACTTTAGAAAGCATATTTACACCAACTGGACACTGTACGAAGTGGGAACAACCTCATCAAAAATTTACCGGAGAACTCACAAATCAACCATCCAACCAGCCGACCAATGCATGGCAGACAGGAAAAAAGGGAGCAGCGCAGAGATGTTGTTCAAGGGACATTGTATCTTCAGGCAAAGATTTGTCAGTTGTCTCTGAGTCCCAGCACGTTGCTGATGTTTAAACGAACGACAGGATGCCTCGCAGGACGGGAGGAGTCAGCGTGCCATGTTTACTGACACACAGACACATGCACACTCACTCACTCACTAACTCTCTCTCTCTCTCTCTGCAGCAGACTCCAGCAGCAGAGCAGTCATCCCTCCTCTATGCTCCGCCCCTGGCGGTGCCCACAGCCGCCAGGCTCTAATAATGAGTCCGTCCACCTCTGTTAGCGTCCACATGCAGGAGACGTCAGCCGTACGGCTCGCACAGACGCAGGCGATGCACAGCAGCACGACGGTCATGATGCTTTGCCACAGCTCACTCGTCACTTTTTAATCCGTCATTTATTTTACAGTAATGAGCTGCTTTGCTTATTAATGCAAATCAAACAATTAAACAATGCCGTCCCGGGAAACAGCAGAAGAAACAACTGGTAATAAAAAAAAGCAGCACGTGATCTTAATCAGTCCAACGTGAGCGATGCAATCTGCAAACACTGGAGCTCATCAAAGGGGAAAGAAGCTTGAGTGGCTGCAGGATTCCAGCAATTTAAAATCTCATTTTACGTTTGATCATTTAATCAGCTTTGCACGGTTCGACGGCGGGACCCATCTCTCCATCTGTTCCCTGGTGCAGTGTGTTTAATCAGGCAAACTCTCTTGCGGGGTTTTTATTGATTCATTAATGATTTAATTGTATTTTAACCGCAAGGTCTTCTCCACTAAATACTCGCACACTGTTTGGGATCGTGAGGAAAACACTCAGACTTTCATATGTACACAGTTTTCTGTTGTATTAAAAGGTCACTGCAGAGCAAAAGCCGTTTCAGTACCATGTATATAGAATTCAAAATTTGTTAATGGTGTTAATCAATAATCAATAATCACTCCACTGGATGACTTTCTGGATCGTTAAACTGCATGTAAACCAAAAAAAGAAGTTCAATATTCTTCTAGTGAGGCATCATTCAGGGCTTAAAACATTTGGGAGAGATTAAAAGATTTACTTTAGAAGTCAAAGAGTTTATAGTTGTTTGATTTTTTTTATTAGATGACTGTTCTCCAAATTTCCCTTTTCAGTGGTCGTACTCTTTCACAGATGTAGATTTGAGGATTAAACCTATTCTTATATATTCTCCAGGATTAATTTGTCAAAAAGTGCATCTCAGAAATCACATGGAAAAGCTGTGTTTTCCCCTCACTGCGCTTCTCTCTCTCTCTCTCTCTCTCTCTCAGTGTCTGCCCTCTTTTCTCTCTCTCTGCACTCCCCACTGCGATGAAAGCCGTATTTATCCAACACTGCATTGATTTATGAGCAAACCCAGACAGAGGGTGAAGCTAAAAAATAAAAGACAAGCGAAGGAGGAAACTCTACCAAATCACTGATCCGATCAGGCTGAGAGCATTTACGTGGCACCCGCCGATGAGTTATTGATCCCTCCTGATGCAGTGTGACCAGTACTGCACTGCAGAATCCTTACCAGCCTGCATATGTAGCGCAGATTACGGTGATGACTGAACACATCGACCGTGGGGCCTCGTCAGATTGCATCAAAACAAATCATGGCGAATGGGGATTTTGTGTGAAAGTGTGTGTTTATTGTGAGCGTGCCTTTATCCATACGTGCGTCTGACTGTGTGTACGCGTATTTATTACATAACGGCTCTGTATGCATATGGGTCACAGGCAGCTGATCAGCATGGTGACGGCGGGGAAACACGAAGGGGATTTAAAGTAGAGGAGGGGTACCGGGATAGGGAGAGAAAAATCTGTGGGACATGAGGGGAGGTGTTACGCGTCTTGTTGTTTTTGTGGCCTTTGACCTGTTTCTTCCCAACACTCATATCTCAAAGGTGGATAAAATAGAAAAAAATACCAGATAACAAATATGTTCTCCCTATTAAAAAAAAGGCTACTGTTTCCTTTGTCCATTTGGGTAAACAACTGCAAGTGACTGAAGTGAGTCACTCTGTGGTTAAAACCAAGTGTGTCAATGAATATTTGATATAAGCTGTCAGAGCTATGTGTGCTATAAGCAATGTGTGCTCGCTTTCTGTTTTGTCTTAAGATTGAGTGGTTTAGCTGGTCTCTCTTGAATACGCATCAAACCTGATTCTTTCCTTTACAACAATAATCTAATAGGCTGTGTGTGTGTGTGTGTGTGTGTGTGTGTGTGTGTGTGTGTGTGGCTTCAGCTCACCAGTGATAACCAGCGTGTGTGGGACGCCGGCCTCGTGGAGCATCCGCTGGATGTGGCTGTTGTACAGAGTGAGCGCCTGTCCCTTCCCGCTCTGCGGATTCACCAGCAGCATCATCCGGCACGGGCGAGAAGTCTCGCTCGTGAACCTCCCTGCGGAGGAGAGCGAAGTGAAAGATGACTGCCTGCTACACAAACAGAAAGGAGGACGTCACCTGAGTGCAGTTACACGGCAGAAATCAAACACTGCGGACAGAACACGTACCCTACAAGATGTATGTTTGTAGGTTTTTTCCATATTGGGTGTATTTTTTTCAAAAATGTGTTGCACAATCACCTGTTATTATCTACAGAATATCATATTTGCTATCATTGAATATAATGTCTGTAACATTGGATATATCTATGAAAACCCTTGAGAAAAACTGACACTGTGCTTCGAAGAGAAAGGAGATTTGTGGACACAAACGCAAAGCTCAGTGGTCGGTTACACACCGTCCCGGCACACACACTCCTGCATCTAAAGATGGCCGAGTATAGAAGTAGCAGGGTTGAGGCAAATTAGTCTTCAAAATATCTTGGGGGGGATCAAGCAGATTTGCGAAGGTTACGCGGTGTTAGACGGATCTTACAAACACATATCCCAAATCTTTTCAAAACACTCTCAGAGGCACAGCGTGGGGCTAAAGAAGAGTGGCTGGGGAAGCAGCTGGTTTTTGAGGCTGTCCCACAGCAGCGGAGAAGAATTAATTAAGCTCTGAAAGTGTAAAATATTCAATTTTTATTTGATAGCTGAGACAAGATAGGGAAGACAAAATAGAAATACAGCACTGTGCTCATGTTAAGGGGGAAATGGTGCTTCTGAAATACAGAAGCAGGAAGATAAGGGGATGGCATATCAAATGTGGAATTGTGGAAAAGTCAAGCTACTCATCAATGTTCTCTCCTTTTCCTCCTTTCCTTTATAAATTTTGCTTTTCTAGCAACTCAGCTGGGAAAATCAAATAAAAGAAGGGAGAAATGTGACACAAAGCCATCAGCCCCATTTGACACACTGCAGCTGAGGGATAATTTTACAGGTAGGTACACAAAGTCCTCTCTGTTGTCGAGACGACACACTCCAGTAAGACTGCACTGTGTGCCATGCCTTGTCAACACACACACACACAACAGTTGATTTCAGCCCCATAGGCAAAAGCCATGCTGTTATGCTCCTCTTGAAGAGCGATCTCACTTTGTGTTGCAGTCTGCTGGATCGCTTCAAAGATCAAAACGCAGCGAGGGCTGAGGGAGGCGAACCATGCAAACAAGTCTGACAGCAGATGAATGAGTAACGATGGGCGGGAACAACTGAGGCGCAGTGGCATCTGGGACAAGCACTTCTAACTGGTTTCAAAAGCTAATTGGCAGGTTCTGTTTTGATGGATACTGCACTTCCAGAGAAGCTGAAGGGATACTGCTGGAATGCCGTGAATCAGCTCAGAAAAATGCTCACACACAGCGTGTCTCACGCTTGTCACAGGAGTCTGAGTGGTGAACTCTTCAGCCCTTCAGGTCTGTTGTTCTTGGATAAGCCCTGAATGAAATTAAATTAAATGCAATTAAATGCTGAGCAACGGATTCACATTTGTACGACTTGGGCAGGTTGACAAAGGCCAGCCACTTTCTCTGTAAGATGAATAATTCTATGGAGTCCTCTCAAAACCATAATGACTAAAACCTGAGGGAGAAACAGAGAAGTGCCCTTGTGAATCAGCCGCCATGACAGCTGGTACTGCAGGCCGCGACCTCGCTGCCTTTGTGCTCCGACACCCACACAGCAGACTTTGTTGGCTAAATCCAACCCCATGCCACTTCCTGTGTGCCACCCCTCCCCTTCTCAAAACATTCCAGAGGGCACTATCTTTCTGCTCGTCTCTGTCTCTACACACTCTGCGTTTCCTCCTCTATCATTAGCTCCGCTGCAGCGGTGTGGTGGCACGGAGCCAAAGTATGACATACATGTAATGAGGGATGCTAAAAATCAACAGAGACGGAGAGACAATCTATTCTACACCCCTCCCTAATCTTTAGCCATGATCCACTGTGCTGGAGATTTTGCAACTGATTTTAAAGCAAATGGTGATTTTTGTTCTTCAAATGAGATTTGGTTCTGGTTTGTATAGGGATGGGTGTAGCCCTGATTGTGAAATGGTGACACACAGTGCTGCCGATGAACATATTTGGTCACAGACACATATTTCAGTCCCATCCTGTGATGACATCAGTTTCTGATTAGTTATGTTATCAGTTTTTTAACTGAACCAATAATTATGATAAAAAAGGATGAGAGAGCCGAGATAGGAATCATTACCTAGACAAAACAATTGTGAGGAAGAAGTCAATTACTGTCTTGAATAAAGTGATATAGTGAATGACAGTGATGCAGACCAAGAAGCAGATAAAGAATCATCATCCTCACAAAGAGCAGCCACGATGAAGAAAATACATGGAAAAACAACAGCAGACCAGTAACAACAAAGCTGTGCTCCACGCTTCAACTACATTCATCTCTGATTACAAGATGTCTCATCTGCTCACTTCAAACCATGGGAACTGTCCCAGATCTTAATGGAATAATCACTACTGAGGTATTCGCCATAGGAAATGACAACCTAAATGAAAGGGGAAAACCCCAGGAGCCGGAAAAAACACATTTTCCAGCTTATAATAGCTATCTGGTTACATATAGTCTGAGTCTGAGAGTAGACAATTTTCCTAGCGTGGTGTGACAACTCTCCTGTACATTCAGCAGGATGCCCGCTTCTATTAACCAGATGACAGTTAAACTTTGAACTTATAACGTATTTCTGCAAAAAAAATAATGTTTGTTCCCTTCTCACCTTTCTTTGTAAAGGCCATTTGTTTGCGTTTCTATTTTTAAGGTGTAAATAGTATTATGTGGCTATGATACTTTACATTTACTAAAGTTCACACACATATTAGGTGTAATGGGACTGGGGTAAAAATGCAACCGTTCTTGTCCATGAACTATTTGATGACTAATGCTGACTCACTGTGATGACCTGTTCATAAGTCAGTCAGTCATGCTGGTGTCTCACTCAGCTTCCATTAACCCGACTCCACATCAGCAGTAAAGAGTGACGAAGCATAAACTGGCTGAGGTACACGTGACTAATCTTGACAGAAACTGCAGAAGTTTCAGGATTTCATTACACTCAGATACGTTCACGATGTTCTGATCATAATTACAAGGAAACCAAAACGTTCATGTCAGCCTTCGTGTTGTAATTTCTGAGATACTTATATTTTCTGACAGCTACATTGTCTCTCTGTTAAGACGAAGTGTTGTTAACTGGCTTGACAAATAGCCAATAAATTCAAGTTTACTTTGAGGTTTGCCATTCCAAGCCCCAAGGCCTGCCCGCCTCCCGACAGTTCACTGACTGGTCACGGGATTGAAGGTGAAAATTCAAAATGCCAGTCGTAGCTGAACTTCTGATGACAGTAAGTTTTTTGTTGAATTGACAAGCGTTTTAGTTACACAATATAGTAACTAATATTAAAATAGAGTAATGATAAAACACCACGAAGAGGATAAAAAGAGAGAACTAAGCTGAGGCCTGATGTCATTTTCCAAGCTAATGTGCTCATTCACTGCACTGGTGAGTGGAGCCAACTTCTAGCCTGTAGCTAATTAGAACAGATGTCTGCTAGCTGATTGCTAATTCTTGCTAGGTTATATTCCATTGAGTTATGCTAAAAACGTTAGCGCTTAAAGTCCGCTATCTTAAATGCTAGTAAATGCCATGTAAAATCCCGTTTAGTTATGCTAACAGTGTTACCGACTTCAGAACGTAATTTTAAACGGGGTTAAGAAATATTGCTGATAAGCGGACGAGTTCTCACATGTTGACGAATTAAAGAGACGATCTCTATGTTTTTTTGATGTACTTTTTGCGTTAATTGCTTCATCTTAACTGCTGGCTAAGGTGTTGGCTCATGAATCACATGTTTAACACTAGTATCCCAATGTTAAGGAGGTTTAAGAATATTTTAAATGTTAAAAGTTTATTTTCCTATTGAGAATGTGTATATATCTACACTATAAATTGGGTCCCTCCTGTAAATTACCTGATAACTGTGTTGGGGTGAGCTAAGCAACCAAGAAACCTATTTTTAAGCAGTCATAAACCATATATGATCATAGATGCCACTTGTGTACACTTTTGTGCTCACTGGCCTGACGCTATGAGAAAATGGCACATTTCTGTCATCCCGTAGTTTCATACTGCTAACTTCCCCCAGTCTGCGCAGGACGTGGACGCAGGACTCAAAATAAAGAAAAAAAATAGATTCAGTGTTGCATTGTTTTTACAAAATGTTAGCTAATACCAGTTGCAGTGAATGGATATTAAACTAAACTCATGCAAAAAACAAAAAAAACTGATCCGGAGCATGGTGACAGAACCACCCACCCCCAGGTGTGTGTCCCACTGAACACTGCTTTTACGTTTCTGTCTGTTGGTAAGTGGTGATGTGGTCTCTTAAGCCTGGATAAACACCCATTAGGAGAGAATCCAGTTTCCACATTAAAGGGATTAACGGATTAACATGTATTAAACCTGGTATGCAAACTCTCCCTGCCACATGTAATGTAATATTACAGATATGTCCAGTCGCAATCTACTAACTGATAGCTTTGTCACAGGCCAGCTGAGGGCGAAAGCCGGCTACTCCCTAATATAGTGTATGTGGAGATTATTTTGTGTTCAGTAGCACACAAACAGAACAAAAATAAGTGTTCGATCACAAAAATTACACAATTTAACTGCAAATCAGTAGGTGAAGCTGCGACCTGAGTTCCAAGGTTATTAAAAATAGGAGTATATAACTAGTAGTATTAGTAAATTAAATGCTAACAATTTGGTCTGAAGCATTAAAAACCTTGAGATTTTATGAAGTGTCCATGTCATCTTTTAACTCTGCATCCAGCCAGCTGTGCTGAATTCCTGCAAAAGCCCCATTTAGCAGATATGAGATTGTCATTTGATAGCAGCACAAAGCTTCGACCTCTAAACCGAGCTTCACGAGCAGACTGTAGTTAACTACATACCAGCTGTAACCTCATGACAGCCATTTAGAGATACAGTGTCTGGGGTGGATCCGTCACAATGAGAGGTTCGGTTCTGGATGATCTTGCCCTCAGATCTCATGTTATTCACAGTAACATGCAGTCGCTGGACAAATTCAACAGCGCGGAAAGATTTGTTTGTGTTTGAGTGTCGCTCGTGTGATATAATATGTGCACATTGTTGTTAGTGTCGGCACATGTTCATGATCAGAATTGTGTGTTTTAATTCAGTTAATCAGTACCACGGGCTTCTTGTGGCTCTTTTCTATACTCAGACCATTTGCAAAATAAAAACAATGAGATAAAGAGTGAGTGTTGTCCCTGCTGAATTGCTCTGTTTTTACTTTCTTAATTTTCAGTGCATTTATAGCAGTACAGTTCATAACACAAGTAAATGTGAACAGATATTTATAGAATCCATCATATTTGATGTATTAAATAATGGAGAGTATTTATCACAAGTTCGAACTATGATGACATTTTCTTTATTACTATGGCTGTCTTCAGTTTATTGTTCATACTTGGTGTTGTCATGGACTCTTACTCCTTACGACAGTTTAAAAAACCGCTCGGGAGGCTGCAGCTGATTCAGAACGCTGCTGCTCGAGTCCTCAACAAGGCCCAGAGAGAGTGGATTGCATCGCGTCACTCCGGTTCTTCTCACACAGGCTTCCTGTCCGTCGAGGAACTGATTTCAAAATGCTGCCGCCGGTTTATAAAGAGTGGTTTGAACGGTTTAAGGCCGAAATACACGTCTGACCTGCTGCCGCGTTGCGAACCACCCAGAACCCTCAGGTCGCCGGGGACGGGCGGGCTGCTTTCTGCCCCCCGAGTCAAAACTAATCACGGAAGAGCAGCGTCCAGTCTTTGTGCTTTTTGCATTGTGTCATGGTAAATTCCATTTTATATGTATAGCACTTTAAATTGCCTTGTTGTTGAAATGTACTACAAAAAGTCCTACACTGATGTTCATTATCTGTTTACACAGCAGCCTCCACGTATGGGATTTTCTGTGCATTTCTCAGCTGATCATGATCGAAATGTTGCTCTGTTTCACCTTTTTGTTTTACAAACTCGTTTGAACCGACTCCTACGCGTCACAAAGCATTACAGTCTCCAATGAAAGACCTGCCCCATCAGTTCGGGAGTGGTATTATTTTTTGAGAGTGACAGTCTGATCGCAGATCGTGCCTTTTAGAGACACGTCCCCTGGCCACACAGCAGCCAACTGCAGTAAGTTTGTGGGCGCAGTGAGGCGAAACTCTTGTTCGTAATGCCGTCTGTAAATCAAAGGGAGGAAGCTGCCCGAGCGCACAAGCAGATTTTTTTTTTTTTTTTTTGCTCAGCCAGAACCACAGAGGGTGTGGAAGAGGGGGGAGGAGGTGCTGGTGGTTAGCCTGCTGAGGATCTATATTAAGAAAGGCGGAGAGTTTACGACATTGAGGTTTTTATTAAAATCTTCCTGCGCCGTCCGCCATTTAGCCGTCCCTATAGTGTCCTAAGCCGTGTGCTGTGATGGATGTAACCGCCGTCTGCGTCTCATATGGGTATTTTAGGCCGCACGGTCAGATTCGGGGTGGGGGGGCGGTTGTGTCGCTGCATGAAAACAAACTCCAAAGCAAAAACTTTCCCAAAGTCAGCCACTTACATTGCCACTAATTTAATGTTTAGTTTAAGTTTTCTTTAAAGGGAAACGGCAGCTTAAATTCTTAATTAACGTCAGCTGAGTCGGCGCTACGTCTGAATGTTATGTTCACTTCCTGAAACTAGGAGTTGATTTTGGATAAAAACATAGGACGTGAGAGCAAAACAGCAAGGCTCATGCAAACTGTAAAAATAAATAAATGTTTATGCATAAAAAAATGCAATAAGAGCCAGAGTATTGAGGAAATGGACTTTCCACCATTTAAAAAAAAAAAGCCCACAACCACATATTCCTTTACCAGGCAATTCTGACTTTCCCTGAGGTGAACCAGCTGCTCGACTGACCGGTCAATTAGTGGTTGCTGTTGTTGTCGGCGTATCACAGAATAGATCGAGAGGCCGTGTCTGAGAATAGCGAACCGGGTGAGCGCTGTGGCGGTCAGATAGGAAGAAAAAAGCCTTAACTCTTCGCGTCCGTTCAAAAAGATGTCGCTTGATCACCTACTTTAACACGAACTCCGCCATGTCCGCCCATACCCCGTAACACAGCCTGCAACCCATCATCCCCCTTTCAACTCTGCCCCAGTGAGAGGCGCAGATTAGCGATAGCACTGACTGGCTGAGAGAGGCCTGGATTCAGCTGCCAAAAAGGATCGTCGCCGGTCCCCCCGAGAATGTGGGACAAGGTGCTTCTTATCTGACTTTCCGTCGCTGCAGTTTCCATGGTTTCGACAGCCTCATTCCAGCTGTGATCCCAAAGCTTTTAGAACGAGTGCTAAAATTGTGTCACTGCTGTCCGACCTCCCGACAAACACGTGTTGGTTTCAGTTATTACACAGAGGGCAATAATCTCAATCTGTAGTACAACTTGAGCTCAATTTACAGTACAGTGAACGCGATAATGATCGTCATGACGATGGAGGTCTCGCAGGAAAGTGAGCTGGAAAGGAGCTCGCCGCCGGTGGCAAACAGGAGCATGAGCTCCACCGGAGACAAGGATGAGACAGCGGCATGTTCTTGTGCTGAGCTGGCGAAAACATCTGAGCGTGGAGCAGTAAGTGGCTCCTACGGCGTTTTCAGATACAAAACACTGATAAACACTCAGCCCTGGAGCTTAAGCAAAGGCTAACTGATTACAGCGCTACTGGTACTACTGCCCTTCAGAGATAAAACGGTGTAAACAAGTATTTTTCTCCCAAGTCCAAAACATTCCTGCTCGAGGGGAAGCTGCAGATCCCATTGAGCCAGGTGACTCCAGCAGTCTGTTGCGAAAGCTTTGTGATGGTAGAGGGGTTTTTTCCCCACACAAACTCAATCTCATCAGCCACTTGAAGCAGCTTCAGAGTTAGATTCACCAAAACTGAGCGGAAGCGATTAGTAATAAGGTGCTCTTTTTCATTTAACATCCCCGACACAAGAGAAACAAAAGAAAAGTTCCAAATATCCGTTAAAACTGATAATGACCTTGCATTATCATTCCCTCGCTGTTGTGACCCATTTCTCTGTCTCACAGCTGACGCCGAGAAACGAGTCAGCACGACTGTCGGGAATGTGATGCCACAGACTAGTGATTAGTCATGTTTAAGATGGAAGAAAAGCAAAAAAAAAAATCTGTATATGTTTCCAGCTTTCTGTGCCTTCTGGAAGAACCTTTAATATGTGATGCAAGATTTGCCAGGGCAGTCCGCATGGTGCCAGCAGCGTCTCGAATTCTTGGATGAAGATGTTGCTCCAACACCAGCTGCGTCTCTGCTCTAAGTACCATCAGCCATAAAACGCTGTGTCTGTCGGGCAATGGACCCACTACTTGTAAAAAGAAAAAAAAGGGATGTCTACCGCCGCTTCGGTCAAGCTTCGCCGTAAAACGTTTTCACTCAGTTGGGCCGAATAGATCCCACATTACGTAACGCCACCCCCCCCACACACACACACATCACAGGACAGCATTTACTCTTCAGGTAGACCTCGCTCAGAAGTGCTCACACCACACAGACCCCGTGTATCTGACTGGACAGTTATATAATCATCTAGCAATCATTTAAAATGAGGGTCCGAACATCCAACCTCATAGTTGCACTGCTGCCACTCATGCTGAATTCATTAACCTGTTACGGCCTACGATTTACTCAGTAAAGTCAGTGCGGCTGCACATCTGAACAGACAACGGGCCGCCGAGTGCTCAAGCCAGACGACAAACCCAGAGCGATGGATTTAATCAGCGCGAGTCACCTCTCTGCCCCGCTGCCATCACCCGACCGATAATGGCGACGCCGCCCGCAGCCGAGCCGATTCAGTTGAATGATGACCTCGGGTCAGCGCGGGTCAATTAAGTGCTCGGCCCTGCGCCTGAGCTGTCAGTTGTATGAAAGGTCAGAGCAGGGAGGAGATTTATAGAGGAGCTGAGTCAGGGTCGTGACGCACAAGGCCGCGGTGTGAACATGCGTGACTTCCTTCCGTCTCTTAAAGACTGCACTCGAACGCAGCGCAAACACTGATCCCTGGCAGGAAATAACTAGTCAGTAATTCAGTAGGACGGACTTCTTCTAGAAAGACAAACAAACCGCTGTCAGGAATGGGCGACCCGATGGTACGCGACTGACAGCTCGTTCAATCACGGCGATAACAGGCGCTTGAATGACTAATCGATATTGTGCTGAAAGAGCCCCGATGGCGCGAACATGAAAGTGGAGTCAGTCCCAACACTGGAAATCCTGAGATTGAGCAATCACTTGTTTGTGTTTTTCCATGATACAGCAAAACCACCAAAGACCTGGCCACTTAAATAACAAATCTGTTTGATACGCCATAAGTACACGGTACACCGGACATCTAAATCCATAGTGTAGTCATTTTCCTTCAGGCAGCGTTCAGAATCGCACACAATCATCAGCAGGCCTCTACCTGTCCTAGGTCAATGGATCTGGAGAAAACAGATGCTTTCTGCGTAATTCTGTGAACACAGCCAAAGTCGACCGGTATTGATGAAGAGGTCAGATAGGCAGCACTGACCTCATTTAGACTAATGGTTTGGATGCTCCTGGACGTGATTGAGCACAGCACACCAGGTCTCTGGCTTCATGAGCAACCTACTGAAGACTGCTCTCGTACGTCCCAGAGGTCGCACAGAAACCCCGGGCGAGGTTTGAAACCGCGCCGCTGCCGACTGGAGGTCGGCCAGTCGTGGCTTTTTAAAGTCAGGTGAAATAATGATAACTCGGAGCATAAAAAAAGATGATAGCCCCGCGCCTCCCAGCAGCCATTCTTTCAAAAAAAAACAAATGGATTGTAATCAGTAAATCTTCTGTTGTAAGCTGCATGCCTGCCATATGGTTTACAGAAAGCTTGACAGTCATAACAGAAGTGTCTGAAGACTGAGAACTGAAGGGTCAAGTGTCTCAGGCTGCAGCTTCCAACTTTTCCCGTTGTATCCCTGTTAAGATTAAACCCAGCTCCTTAGAAACAAGAAATAGAACGATGTCGGCCAAAATGGCTCCAGGTGCAGCGAATCTGTTGGAAATGTTCAGCCCTCTGTGTTCTTCAGGGATTTTATTTTAAATTCTGGTCTGCATGTTTTCACCGTTTGCACTCTTCCTTAAGTTCTCTTTTGTAGTTTGGGCTCTGCAGCTTTGTAACAAATCCTCCGCTCTACCTCCCCGACTGCATTTTCGGTGCTGGTATCTGAAAAGTGTGACAGGTGGAGGTGGCGGAGGTGCGTTACATTCATGGCTCCGGAGCGGGTGAAGCCACGGAGACGCCCGGGTTTGGTTACTGTCGAGAACTCGCCGGGTCATTGTCTCAGGTTCAGCTCCAGGCATTTGAATCACAATATGTTTGAAAGCAAACGATATAGGGTTACTGCGTCTCCTAACAACGGTGGGCAGTTAAGGTTTGCGGCATGCTTTCCCTCCTTACTAATGATTTTGTGCAAACAAGGAAATGCAGCCAAGGTCACAGTGTGCCATTGAATACCGTGGCTGCGTGGAGAAGAAAGTTTGCTCGAGGCAAACAGTTGCATTTTGATTTTCTTTTCATTCGGCCCGGAAAGCCTGGTGAGGGCGACGAATAATGAGATAACTTCTGTTTGCTAATCTCCAGTTGCAGGACATTTTTCCAGGGAAGAGATTGTAACTCTTGGCACGACAGGATCTCAGAAGCAGTAACGTTGCCTTGTGTTTCCCAGGTGTCTTTTATGTTAAAACGCTATGTTTGCAGACTGGAATTACCGAAACGTGACTCTGAGTCCTACTGTTTCATTAATGCACGCAGTAGGTGAAAGGTCTGGGCCTGACATCCACTCAACAGCGGCGATGTTGCCTCGTGTTTTTCACACTTCAAGTTAACTAACAGCAGTTTGCAACAAACAGTTGTAACGCTGCCTTTTGTTTTGAACACTGAACAAGAATTCATCACTGTAACTTATCATCTACGTCGTCTGCAGCGTGCGTAGAGTCTGCTCTGGAGCCAGTAACTGAGCTCCACTCGTTACCAGGCCAGTCCGGCTGATTTATTCATTTCGGGAGCAGGTTAAACGAGACGGAATAGTAGCCTCCAAAAAGATGCACGGATGGCACAGTGACAAAAACGAAAAGGAAAGAACGCCATTAGCTGGTCGAAGTGCAGAACAGTGCAAGAAAGGTCGTTGCCTCGATTTTGAATCAACTGAAGGAGATTGAAACAGATAAAAGCGCCTTCTGTTTCCTTACTGTTTACCACTATGCGCTAAAAGCACACCTCTACCTAAAGGAGTAATAGAATCATCTTTACACAGTAGTAGATGCAGTACAGTGTATGTATATTATAGTGTAAGTCAAGTACAGGCAGTTAGTGTAGATATTTCATCACAAGGGAGAAGTGATGGGACCGCTCTATGTCTCGTAAGTCATTTCCCAGAGTGATTAAGTCCAGTTTGACTAACGCTTCATCATGTAAGTCATGGTACAAGCAAAATGCCCAGTTTTTTCAACTTCCTGTTTCTCATTCATGAAAGTACAAACTTTGGAGTTTGGGCTGATTTATTAAATGATACATAGTTATAATAATAATACATATTGGATTAAACTTGATGATCATCAGATGAATCGATAATGAAAATACCGATACGTTACAACAGAGCTTACCGGTTTTGCTCATTGATTTTCGGGGTCGTTTGTAAGGTCAGACGAAACATTTCTTCGTGTTTACGGGGGATGTTGAAACGTTAAAGTTCAAAGGACTGGTTGCTAAGAGAGCTGGGTCGCCCCGTGGGCAATAATGGGGGGTGAAGTCTCCTTGTTCAGTTAGTTTGTGGTAATTTAATTAAAACGTGTTTGTTTGCTAACTTAATAGCGGTGTGTTAATATGCTACGCGCCACTAAAGAACACTATCTGGGGCGATAAAGGCTTTAAAGATGCACGTGGATGCATCAGGATGTATCTTGTAGGGTGAGTTAAGATCCAGTCCAACACTGAACGTCGTGATTACACGATGCATTTTTGTAGCGTTGCAACTAACAGTTATTGATTTTTTTTCTCTAAATCGATGAGACCATGAAGTGTGAAAAGGGCCTGGTGTAATGCACGTCAGCACTCGAGATTTTTATTCGTTTTATTCGAGCCGCAGTCCAGAAAGCAGTTTGACAGCGCGACTGTGTGACAAACAAAGCAGCGAGTTCTAAAATATGACAAGTTGGACTTAACGTGTTTATGGCAGTTTGGTTTGAAACAGTGAGTCAATCATGGAAATAGTTGCCAATTCATTTTCTACTGATCTACTAATCAATGAATGGAGTGATGATTGTAGCGCCTTATAAGATAAGGGGGGGTCTACAGAGTTCAACCGTCCCTCCTGTCCTGGATTAATGTCTGTTTCTTTTCCACATTTTCACACCTTTTATTAAAGATGCGTAAACGTCTGTGAATGTAAAATAAATGTAATTGCGGCGTGTGCCGTTCTCGCGCTGAACTCGTCCCACCTGTGTTACTGGACAGTAAACTTCCCCCGCGTCGTCGCTGAGCAACACTCACCGTCTCTCAGACGCCGCTGCCGGCCGGAGCGTTCGCGGACAGCGCGAGCCCACTTCTCCGCCTCCTCCAGGTTGGCGCGCGGGTCCTGGAGCGCGGCGAAGCGAAAGCACTGTTCTACTCTCTGCCGCGACACCCCGGAACTCATCCAGCGCCGTTTGAGCGGGTAAAAGTACGCCGACAAGTACGCCGCCGGGTCCGCGTTGTCATCTTCCCGGTAAGCCCGGCAGCCGACACAGTCGTCGAGGCTCAGCACCGCCTTGTTCCGCCCGACAGGTGCCGACGTGAGCCTCTGGACGACCAGGTCCCTGTCGGTCAGGCTCACGGCGCACCTGACTTTTCGGTTACCGGTCACCGTGAATTCCCCGTACAGCGTGACCGGGCAAGTGCCGGTGTGGCGGTCCGGTTCGGCTCTCCTCTGATCCATCCTGAGCGGACGGCCGACTGGGGAGACCGGGACGCAGCAGCACTATCACATAGCCACCAGCCTGAGTGAAGAGAGCAAAGTGGAAAGCGCAAGACTGCGACTGACAGCTCGTTGCTCGGACCTGTGTCAAGTCAGCGAAATAAAAAGAATTGCACATCCGGCTAAATTTCAAAATAAGACCCTGCACCGCATGGTCCCAACCAAAATTTCCATTCAAGTAGTTCAAACCAGTCTGTGTACAGTGAGAGGTTCCCCATTGTTTGTTGTTCTTCAGACGCTTTCATTTGCTCTGAGTCCTTGGAATGATAAATTGTTGGCTATTCCCTTCTCAGTTACAGTATATTAACAATGTCATTTGTTGTTTTATCAAAACTATTAAGAAATTGAATCGCCTCAGATGCAGAGTATGTAGCTTGATTAACATGTTTGTTCAGATTATTATTGAGTTTAGTTGAGATTATTATTAAATTCGTTTGTTTTTCAAATATGTGTGCGCATACATGCATCCCATATTGCTATTGCATTGTCATTATCGCTGGTGGACAGGGTGATTCTCTACAACACACTTCAGGACACTGGAACACTTTTTTTGTTGTTTGGTCGCACAAAGATAAGGAATTTTATTTTAATGATGCATTCCTGAACAGTGATTTTTAGCAACAGTTTTACTCTACATTTACTTTAATTATTAATTGAGAACAATTCAATGAACAAATTCACACTTTTATTTTTTAAGGCGCCCAGGCGCTTTCAGCGGTTGTGGGTTTCTCTCTGTGGCTTGCAATTTAGACGGAACTTTCCCGCTGTTCAATAGTTTTGCCTGTCAAAAAGCGGCAGTATGCCGCCCCCTTGTGGTATCCAGGTGAGGCTATAGGTCGCAAACTTAATGATAGTCAATATAATATTTCACTGCTTAGAAAACTACTTGAGAACATGCTGTGTCATATTATTCATATGTGGATGCAGACTACCTTCCTGTCATGAAGCGAGTTGCCTGGAGTTTTGTTGCCACACGGTGGCAGCAACACACGGAGTCAAACGGACAGGAGGAGCAGCTCTGCATGTGATATGATATGATATGAAAACCGAAATTTCCTGAAAGAGACAGCAATGTAAGAGTTTAAAAAACGACAGGTCAGCTTCCATTGACAAAGCACCCTATATGCTCAATGCTGGATTCACATTGAAATCCATTGCTTGTTTGCTGTTAATACATTGCAGAATGTAGTCGAAGTGATTTTTAACAAAATATCGACACGCAGAACTCAAATGGTTTTTATGAACCATATTCTGACACTATAAAATACATATTTGGATGTAGCGTGAATCGTATAATTTCTATACATTTTCTTTTCATTTTTTAAATATTCTACACACCTTCCTAAATATTCAGTTTGACGTTAACATTTTATGTTAGCATAGTAATTGTTAATATTTTAAGAAGTTAAATACATGTCAAACGTAAGAAGTGCTTTACGATGGACTTCAGATCTCAGACCTCAGATCATTAGATGCAGAGAGTGTTGCTCTGTGTTTAATTAGGCTTCCCACATGAATACAAATAGGCTTTGATTAGTGTTAACTGGGATGAGTAATAAAAAGTGTGATTCAAAAGAATGTGTTTCATTATGTGAGTGTCATTGAAAATCAGTACGCAGACTTCCACAAAAGGACAAGTGGAGACAATGGTAAGACGGAGATCATTAAGTTGTTGACTGATGATGTACAGAGTTTCATAGCCTAATTATGGTTAAAGTGATTTAGAGAATCATCATTACCACAGAGCAAATACTCTTTAATAGAGCCAAAATTCATAAATATTAAACACTACAGTTTTCAGGCAGGAGACATTCTGCCACTCATGCACACAACCCACTGATGTAACATCAAGCCAAATCTATTGTATACTATATTGTTGTCTTTGGAAAAACATGTTCAGCTTCAATTGCCCTTTCTGCAGCAGATGCTGTAGTCATCCAACAGATGGTGATGTTGTATTCAGAAAAAAATGCAGTTTACAATCACTGTGCCACAATGCATTCAGCCTCAAACTGGTATTTTTTGCAGTTACTCTAATCAAACGGCATGCAATGCAGCAAAAAATAAATAAAAAATGCAACTAAACTACTGAAAAGGCTTTTCTGCACTAATTCATATAATGTCTGTGTTATCTGTACAAAGCAGAATTGGAAAGCAATTCACTTCTGTTAATATCAAGTCTGTTTTAAGTAAAATTCTCAGGCCCCCTTACTTGGGTCAGAGTTTAATTTATTTTGTGAGACATTTTTACTTTAGCACATTTCACTGAAAATCACAGCGACATCTTACACTTTCTTGTATAAGGTTTAAATGCTTACAGTATCATACAACAATATAATACATTTTGGGGCACTTCGTCCATCAAAACCTCTGCATTATTTTTAGCATGGAAATCCTATTGTTTAGTAAAGGATTCATTTCTCTTCCAGTCCCAGTACAACGTGCCATACCTCAATATTTTGTAATCAGTGCCATGATAAAATCAATTACCAGCAACATCATTTGTCTTCATCACTGCAGCGGTGATTTGTCAGAGGAGTGTATTGCTTTGAGGGAACGATAAAGAAGTTGTCTGACTTCTCCTTGGTCAAATCAAAGTCATCCGCACGTTCTTGTTCTGCTCCAGGCACTGGCACATGAGGAGGAGTAGGGGAGTAGGAGGAGTAGGAGGAGGAGGTAAGCATATATGCAGATGGGAATTAGTGGTCCCAGTAAACACCTGCAGCCAGAGGGGAAACAAGATGATCTAATTCACATGCAAGTCTTGTGCTTCTAAAATGCACTGCTTTTCATCCACTTCACACCAAAGATAGGTAGGCCTCACCTTGATTCCTGCTTTGGCTGTGAATGCACTTTTCCCCCGCAAAGGCATTCAGGCTTTACTTTGAACATGAACATATTATGTAATTTGCTGAAATGGGAGAAAATGCCTCTGAAAAACGCGCGTGTATCTTCAGCGTGAGATCATTATACACACTATTGGATTCGCAACAAAAGAGGCCTTTCATTTCAAACTGCATGGTGGATGCTGATTTCCTAAATGCTATTGATTGAAAGTGGCACAGCTGAGGAGCGGGAGAGGAGCCATAAATGGAGACAGTGTATTCTCAGTGCCACCGTTCTCCAGCTGTGAGCTCTATTGCTGCCTGGCCTTGAAGGGGGAAAGAGGGCCGTCCCTGCATATGGTGTTTTTCATGGGATTTAAGAGACAGTGCTGTCACTACTGTATGTGCTGGAGCGTACAGTTCTGAGAGGTTTCATCTCACAGGGGCAATGAAAACAACTGAGTTTGCGCTGCATATATTCTGCGCACATGCTCCAGTTGTCACTAATTTCCATCACTGGCATTCCTCACCATCTGGTTTCAACTCCAGAACATGAAACCATTGACACAAGCTTAATAACTGATAAGCTGCCATTAACTGTTGATAGTTTGATGCAGCGTAGATGTCAGCTCAGGGCACATCAATATAGTTAATACATAAACTTAATTTTTGCTTACGTAACATACAAGAACTCACTGAGCCTGCCTCTGCTGTATCAACAACCCACACCCTCCACACACACACACTGACAGATAACTGAGTGGGGGGAAGGAATGTCATATACCTCAGTGTTTAGTTAGCATTGGCATCCAACATGACAGATTTCCAGTCTGGGTCGCTTAGCACTGATGGCTCGCAGAAAGGTTTCGCCTGTCTGCCTGACTCTCCTTCAGTTGCCCCTTAATTCTGCTCTGTTTCTTCAGAGGCCCACCCCCTTTTGTCAAGGCACTGCCATAATTATATAAGAGCCATACAAACCTGTCTCTTGCTGGCAAACAATGAAGCATTACAAGCTCGGAAATCAGCGGTATGTGACAACCATGAGAAATATACGTCCGCTTCTTGTGAGATTTATCATTTAAAACTAATAAAGATGTCGCCGCCAGGGTGCGTCATGGAGAATCATATCATTTTGTATAATTTCATGCAAAATCATTCTCAGTCTTCTGTAGACCAACTGACAGTGTGATTCTGTACGAGACAAACTCTACAGCCAAAATGAAATGTTTGCCCTGCACACCCTGTTTAAAACGAACGGGGACTTTCTCCATCTTTGTGTTCCGACCACGCTCTTCTTTGTTCCTGTTCAGCAGTTCCGAAAAACAATTCCATGTTAAGTCTTAGGAAACACATTTCAGGTGCTTTGTTTTGGTTTGGGCTACAATTTATGATTACTTTCATTTTACGTTAATCTGGCTATTTATTTTATCATTGAAGTGATTAATCACTTGGTTTATAAGATATCAGTCCGACAAAAGTGACAAATGCAGTTTTGTCTGGCCAGCAATCCAAAACATAAGGATTTTCAGTGTGCTGTTAAAGAAGACAAAAAAAAAAAAAATACAAAAGTATTTGCATTTTTGTACAAACATACATTTGTGGTATTTTTTATTTCACTTAAGTCAGCAGCAGATGTTTTCCATTTAAAATCCAGTGACTACAGATGTCACTTTTACATTATGTTTTAATGCATTTATCCCTAACATGTGAGTCACTGGTGTTATGGGCAGAGGTTTTTGTTGACCTGCAACACAACCAGCAGCAAATTCCAGCATCCTGAAAGCACCAGGAGAAGAGAAGCAGCTTGTTGGGCCCTGTTTATAATTCAGCTCTTTCTCAGCTGCCACCCAGCAGCCATGGGGCATCCAGAGATCTGAGTCACTCGCTGAACTGAAGATATGCCAAGGGGAACAGACAGGGGGGAAGCCCAGGCCTCCCCCCTTTGCAGTGGGTGGGAATCACACTTCATTATATGTGGACATGGTTTATTGGGTCACCTCCATTCTCATGCTTTGGTTGTTGGAGCATGGATATGAGAGATTTCAAAAGAGGCAACTGGATTAGTATGAGGGTATGAGCACTGATGTGTATCACAGGGGGCAATATGCATTCTTGCAAAATGACTGAACCAACTTGCCTGACTCAATTAGAGGAACTTCATGTAACTCTTGAAAGGCAGTCTTGTTTTTGAAACACACTGAATATTGTGGGCAGTGGGCATTACTGACGTGTCCTGGGGGTGTTTTCGCCGAGCTGTAGCTTGAAACCGCCCCCTCTTCCTTAAGGTAAAGACCCATGTACATTGACAAATGATTAAAGAGTCTAGTGCAGATAGTTTATTTTCTTTGTGATGTTGTGGTTTTACTTTGGAGACCTGCAATAACATCTCTTGTGTTTTCGAGTGCACACATGACTGCAGTCACTTAGCACCAGCAGTCGCCATTTAGTTCATTAGATTGAACCAAGAAGCCAAGAAAGACAGAGGGGAGTAGGAATTAAGTTTGGCTTTTGTTGGTTATCTCTTTAATCCATAATGTATTTGATTTTATGTGCATCAGAAAACAGTCATCTGTACTTTGATAAGGGAAATATTGGTAAGAGTCAATTGCCAATAGGTTTGAAATGCCCACTAGAGAATGCCCATGTGCCCGTGTACTGGTTCTCATCCTGGTTGCAAGGGTTTATTACTTTCAAACTCTTACATGTATTTTTTTCATATCAAAGTCACATTTTTGACAAATAGGTTCATTGGTGTGTTTCTGCAGCACAAAGATAAGGCTAATGGGAACGGTGATGAAGAGCCAGAGGGTCACCAAAGTTGGTGCTTGTCATGAATGTGCCGCTGAAGAGAGTTACACATAACGTTCGAGACTTTAACATCTGCAGATGGGTTTATTCCCTGGTCAAAATGTTTAATGTGGCGCATCAGGTATTTATGGCACTGACTATCACAGTGCGTGTTACAGGCTGCTCACTGCTGTGGTTCTCCTTCATCTCATTTCCTCCGTGTCAACCGCAGGGTCAGTTCTCATGATGCTTCCTCGTGACCTGTTAGAAGTAGCTCCTCTGTGTATCGCTGCTCATTTCCTGAAGTGGTGCCCCGGTGGTGCTGAGAGAGGAGAATAAACGTATCCCGCTGGCTGAGGGGGCACCTTGTTATCCTCAGAGTCTCCAACCCACTCAGGCCTCACGGACAAAACCGCAACCTATGAAACAAATACAGAAAAAGAGAGAGTCAATGTGTGTGTGTGTGTATATGCGTAGGCGTTTTCAGCTGTGTATGTCTGAGAGTTGGGACGACCGTTATTGTTGCTGGTGCACACTAATTGCCTCTGAGTGGCATCTCACCAGACTTGCGCGCTCGCTGCAGGAGGCCGCAGCTCGCTCCGTCAACCTGCTGCTGATTATGAGCTGCTCTCCTCACTCTGTGCATTACCTCCGGAGTGAATTTATTTGCAGGCATTTCAAGCAACAGAAATGTTGCTTCGACAAAAAAAAACGATTTTTAAGAACGCACACCAATCGCCACCTGGCATCAGATTCCATATTTTTATTCCAAAATGGACATATTATTTTTGAGTCCTGTACGACGTTGCTTACAGGTACTGGTTTTACTGTGTGTCCTTAAGTAAATCATAACTCATGCAAGATTAACAATGATTGAATTACTGCTGGGCATTTCATTAATTCCTGTTGCTCACCATTATGATCACGTCACTATGACTTAATGAGATTAGTTAATGCTTAATGGATCATCAGTTCATGAATGTTATCTTATTTCATACTTTACTTTATGTGTCAGCAAATTACTTGTAATCCAGTTACACGGAAAAGGGCATTATAAAGAGCATCTCTCTTAAAGCAGAACAGTAACTACAGCATTGTCATAATGTTGGTTGGTAGTTGATCTGATCACCGCTTAGTCTACTGTGAGATATATCAACTACTACTGGATGAATTGGCACAAAACTTGGTGCAGGCAGTATAACAATGAATCATAATGACTGTGGTGATCCCCGACAGTTATGAGTGAAATATCTCTTTCTAACTAATATCTAATCTAACAAGTATTGAGTGAATTACCATTAAATTACCTACGTAATAACAACCTAATGACATTCCCATAAGGTGCACTTTGTTTTTGTAATGCTAATGCTAAGCCACTGTTTGTAATGTGTCAATTACATCTCCAGCCCTGTATAGTGTATACAACAAACAGTCAATGCGTCTAACCTTACATTGTCAGTGAGCATTCACTTACTAATAAGAAAAATGGCACGTGTCATCAGATACTATATCCAAAAATAAACACTTTTAAAAATGTATTTATTCTTGAATGTATACAAAAAAGATCTGCCTTTCCACTGTGCTTACATGGAATGACTAAGGCTGACAAAAGCTGGCCCATGACTGAAGCTAACAGCTCAACCTCGCTTAATGGTACACTAACATGAAATCATGCATTAAGCAATGCCTGTAGGCCGCTATGATTCATGCAAGATAACTTTAAAAACAGGTCACAATATTGACTTGATGTCTGAGTGCACTGCATCTTGCAACTGCCAGCAGTCACCGGCACTGTATCTATGATCAGCTTCTCAAGAGCCAATAAGTTTACTTCTCTTGCTTTGAGTCCTGCCAGCCCTCGCTCAGGGTTTTTTTTTTCAATATTGAATCTCAAAGTCAAGTGGAGAGATGTCTGCAGTACAAGAGTGCTGCCCCGCTGATTGGGGAAGAAAGAGGGTTCTGTAGTAGAGTCTCCATCAGTACCTACCACTCTGTTTCTCTCTCTCTCTCTCTGAGGCCATTAAGAATCGTGGCACTCGTACCCATCATTTGATTAACTCCCATGGCCTGCCAGAATGTGCAGGAAGACCATACTCATTACCCAAGCTGCTCTACTTTAGCAAGCGCACAAAAGCCCCGCTTTCACCTGGTAATTTGAGTCAGATAGGCTCATCAGGGCAGGAGGGAACAGTGAGATATGGAAGTGCTGCCGCCACTATTGCCAGATATTCGTGTCCTATACAGCCTTGATTACACAGTCAGATTCAGAATGCATGCCTGCATTTTCCTAGGGGTATATTAGGCACATTAGTACCCCTGCCTCTGCCAGTAGTGTACTATGGCTGGAGGGATTAGGTACACAGTTGTCACAATGACAAACAGAGACATTTGCAATAATAGAGTTCTTAATAGTGTAGATGCATAACACTCAGCCTAACCCATATTCCTGTCACAGTGGTGCTTTGTGTCCCTTTTCAAAAATAACTCTCTGGCCTGGTGGTCCCAGTGGAATGTAGCATGGAAGGCACACTGGTGTCCTTGGGACAACAAACAGGAAGAGGACCTTAATATCAACAAGGATTCAATCATTTATGTAATCAGAGAGGAAATAACAAGAGCTCCTTTGGCGGCAAAGGAAATGCTCCAGCTAATGAAAAAGGCAAAGAAATGAAAGCATTAATTGCTGAGATCCTGCACTTAGGGGCTAAATTGTTTCTGTTTATGACAGTATTGGTCATTTTATTGATAGAGACTGGTGATTAAAGCAGTATTATCCATCTGCACAGTATAATGTCAGATGTTATAAAAGAAAAACTGCGCTCTCTTTTTGTGTGTGTGTGTGTGTGTGTGTGTGGCACCTTTGTGCAATGTGGGTGTGGACTTCCCTCCAAAGAAAGTCATAACAGGTGGTAAATGTCATGCAAAACACTGTTTTTTATTTCGGGCAGCAGAGTAATGACAAAAAGCTTAGCATTGATGAGATCCAGAGAACTTCAAGTTGGAAACTACTTTTCATTTGCTTATGGGACAGTTGAGTAATGATAACACTCGGGTGTGAAATTACTTTACTCTACTGAAGGTCAAGCAACAGCTTAGGAGAACAGATCAGGGCAAGAGTGACTGAAGTTTACAAAGAAAACTGGTTTCAAACTTGTTTTGGTGCTCATGACAGAACGCCTACAATGCCATAGGTGCATAAGTCTTAGTGTCATCCCAATTTGCTGCAAGCATTTAAACCAATTGACAAGACAAAGTCAAAATCTGTCTATTGTCTGTGACAAAAGTATATATATAGTTGAAGAACATCTAGGGCCACCTCTGTGGATGAGTTTGACTGTGGGTCAGAGAAGATGGAGGCGGACACACTGGACTGTTTCCACTTTTATTGCGAGGATATTTCTCCAGAGAAGCATTCTGGGGATGAGAGAAGGCAAGTTAGTTTGACACTTCACTGCCCACAATAAGCTATAAAAAACGCATCCAAACACACTTTGTTGCCCTGGTATTACAAGGTTCTGTCAGATTTTATACCAAAATGTGTTGCTTCACACAGCAACCATGAAAGACAATGGAAGTGCGCCAGGTGCCAACTAACTTCAGAAATATTTTTAATCAGTTTGAACTCAGTGAAAAGCTATCCTTTAAGAGACACTGCTTGTATAAAATAATATTTTTTCTAAGAATTTATGTTAGTTGCAATACATTTTAGTAATCTCAAGTCAACTCTGCAAGTGGCTGACTTTGTGTCTGTTTAATCTGTAGCTTGTGTACTAAACTAATGATAACTCCCAGCTTGATGAGAAATAGAGGAGGCAAATATGGCTGCAAGAACGAGTCCTGAAGTTCACTGAAAAGAACAGCAGAGACAGGGGCTGCAGCAAGCCAAAAATACAGTGCAGTCTACATTAAGGGGAGAAATCGTGAGTAGAAAATATACCATCATGCAACAAAAAGGTTTAAAAGTCTACCCTGGACTTGGATCAACTCACCAGCTGTCTGGCCATAGACCTGAGGACACCCTCCACATCTAAAACCCACATCTCTGAGGAGGAGAGAGGGAGAGGAGCAGAGGTGGTAAATGGAAAGTGACAAACAAAGTATTTCATATTTCAGAGAGATGTGCTGCAGAGTGGAATTGGCTCTTGCTCCTTTTGATCACAGCAGACCCAGTTCTGAGCGCTCGTAAGTGGTTTTACATTTTGCTTGATAAAATATGAAGCAATCGCCAGGAACTGCTCAGCCCATCCTGCACTTCTAACAGGACAGGTAGTTTACTACAGTTAAGTGTAGTTTAATGCAAGAGCAGCCTTCACTCATCAAAGTAATGGCTATAAACAACAGATTTAGCCTCGAAAAGCACTGGACACCTGGCCACTCCCTAAATCTGTCATAAAACATGTTCTCAATCAGCTACCAACTGTATGTGATGACATTCTATGCAAAGATTATTTTCTGACTTTTATAACAAAAAAGACAGACTTTTATGCCCAAAGGGCAGTGATACTGCTGTATGGTTTATATGTGTGGTAGCCATGTCATCTTATATAATAACACGATGGCTGTTCCTCTGGCACTCAAATTGATATTTAGGCTATAACGTTTTTTTTATATTTACTTTCCAGAAAAAATTAAACCTTGACACACAGCTGGAGATGAGTCTGTGCTGGCGGGCAGATTTGTCCCCTTTTTTGTAATATTGACTTTGAGCACAGCATGGTGTGCTGTTGTTTCATGTGATGTAGCAGATTCAACCATCTGTGTTCATTAAGTGAGCCAATTAATACATTAATTCATACATTTTTTATCGAGTTCAATGTTAACTCTCTGTCATAAAGCATTACGGAGATAAAGATATATTTATCCCTGTGGCTAAATATTGTTCCAGCTCCAAAAGCAATAAGGCTCCAAAGGCAAACAGATAATATGTGCAGCAATAATTGTTCTAAATACAGTAAATGTTCTTTTTTTGTTTGTTTTCTTTTCTCTCAAGTCACGTAATGCACTTTTGTAAAAACATATAAAAACTCGATAAAGCTATTACACAAGAGGTGCAGCACAGTTCAGAGATAAGTTAAGGAGCCCATTGATTGATCTGCAGGACAATACCCAGAGGCCCACATAACAGACTGTCTTAAATGATTTAGCATTGACCGCACTCAGAGAAAACAAAGAACAGCAGAGTTCAGTCTGTTCACACTTAAATGCACAGAGCTACAGGAAAGACTGTTCCTAGAAAACAGGAGCTCAAAATGTTCAGGCCACTGTTTGGGTGCACGCTGTCTTACTGTGGTTTTGTCTCTTCTCTATGCTCCACTCTCGCACATCCCTCCAGTGCTCTGGCAAACGTGCATCACTCGCCCGGCTGTCTCCCCTCCTAGCCATGATGTCCCCTCCACCGAGCCGGTGTGCTGGGTCATTGCACTGACCATGTCCACTCCCTCCAGTGTTCAACACAGTTGCCTTCAGTGTAACTGGACTCTGGTAACTGATATTCTTCAACACAAAGCTGAACTGTGGGTGGTAACGGTGTGCAGAATGGTAATCCTCCTGGTTGCTAGATATAGGTCAGCATGTTGTGGCCACATTTACTGCTCTATTTTCAAAAATGCAAATCCACTTATTTGAATTAAGATTACCTTTCACTGCAGTTTGTCTGATTGACAGAAAACAACTGGCATTGTGGTAGAAGGATTAGAGGGTGCCGGTGTGCGGGTTTGGTTACACGTGACAGTAAGAATGACACAGGTCTCACTTGATAAACATATTCCTGTTAAATTTGATCTTTAAATGTAGTTCCCTGATTTTGCCTGCCTTACACATCTGTGGAGAAAGAAAACACATCATGTCTAAATTGGGCGTCAGTGTTATTTGAGCTTAATACTCCCTCAGTTGTGCAAATGTTATTTACTGGCATTTTATTAAAGCAATACCATATTTTTGTGTTTTCTATAAAACCTGAGTACATCAGAGACAACACAGCTTTAGTTTATTTATAGCATGTATCACCCAACATCTCTACACACCTTCCAGGTTAAAATATCAACATTAGAGAATGTAATTATTTGTTATGGAGGCTTGCTTTTCATCCCCAGAATAGTTCTCCAGAGCTCTGTTTTATTTTGAATTTGTTTCCGCTTCTGAATTCAAGAAAAGAGATTTTTGTTGTTGTTGTAATGGGTTGCATTAGGTTATTCAGATTTACCAAACAAACTTGTAAATAAATGTAAAGCCATTCTATCCACCCATTTCACCACTCATAGGTGGTTGTGGTGATCCAGCAAGGGTTTCGAAGAAGGGATTACCCTCTGACCAACAGGTTTAAAAAAAAAATAACACCACTGTTTATCCACAAAAGGCAGTTCACAGAGTGGACTCTGACATCCTGTCTTCATCACAAAACAGAAACAGTAAAGAAATGGTAACCGAGAACAGTGTATTTATCATATGGTATACCTGAACTGGATGCCTGGTAACACACAGCCTCATTTCTCAGAGTGTCTGTCGCTCTGCACCCAGGACGCCTCTTTCTCCCCCCGAGTCTTTTGGAAAACTGAGAGGAGGACGGGATGGAGGACAGGGAGAGGTCAGCAGAGTGGAAAATGGGTGGAACTGTACATTACTGACATCATAATGAATCAAATGAAGGAGATAATAAAGAGAAACACTTGTGAAGGTGATGAGTGAAGTGATGATGGTGGGATAATGATTACCAGAGCGAGTCAGGGGCAATAATCTGCTGCCAAGTAGAGAGAAAAGATGAGTCACACTTTCTCTCTCTCTCTTTGTGTGTGTGTGTGTGTGTGTGTGTGAGAGAGAGAGAGAGAATTTTACTTTGGCGTCTCTTCAACAAAGTCTTTTAATCATTTATATGCAAATGAAAAGTGAATGTTTGCCTGTTTGGAAGCAGTTTATTCTGCATTACCACAGTTACACTGTTACTACAGTTTGTAGCAGGATGTAGCTGGTTGGTACTTTTACTTAGTGAGTGCACACAAAGCCAATGGATTCCCAGATGATGTCTTCACAGTGTGAAAAGTACATTTTGTATGTGCGACTGAGTGTGAAAACAACCTTAATTTGAAAAATGAAATGAATTACTATAGTTAACATCTCTGTCATTCTTTCATGTTAATTAAAATTTGGCGATTGGGTGATTGGGCCAGGCCAATCGCTCGGCAGATATACTCAAGGTGCATACGTCAGCTGATATGTAACAAGAAATTTTAGCACAGAAAGGCCAAATACAGTTTAAAATATTGTAGTAGTATATTTCATACATTGAGATGATGCACAATAGTTGTGTACAAATATAGTTAATTCAGGAAGGTAGTATTACCAGAGTTTGAAAGGGATCCATCAAAAGACAACAAGGCTGTTTCATCTCTGGCCATTAACACAGTTATATTTCTGATTTGAAAAAAACCCAACAAGCAAATGCTTTTCCACTTCCCCTCCCTGCAGGTCTGATTCAGCCTCTCAGCAACTGAATGCCATGTAATTATCTGTTCTGGATTTACTTAGTTTAATGTCATAAGCAAAGGATAGCTATTACTGGATGTACCTGGGTAATTTAAAAAATGATCGGTTTGCATCTGTGGTATTTCATGAAAAAAAAAACGTGTTCCTAAGAGTGTCTAAATCAATCACGTACACTTTGTTGAATCCTCAAGCTATAATTATGTATCATACCTTATCTTGCACTCTTTTTGCAGTTTGATATTAATGGAATGTCTTCTTTTTTATTCAGTTTGTGTATGTATTTATAACCTTAATAGTCAAAGGCCAGCCTAAATGTCTGTCACATTCTAACATATGTTTTTTCATGCATTAATACAAAAAGAGTCCTTCATAAAAGGACATCTTAACCCTGCATCAGCTCTTTGAGGCTGTCAGTGTTGCTGCAGTTCTCAACTTCACCATCTTGGCTTTCGTGATCTGTATTTACCAGTTTCTGCTCAGCTCAGAATAGCATCCAGTTCTCCAAGATTCCCTTCAGCGACAAAACAGCCACTATGAGGCTGACCAACCGAGCCAGACAAAAACATTTCACAGTAATCAGCACTCATTTCCCAGCACACCGTCACCTTGGAATCAATTCAAGCCTCAAACCCTTGGTGTTATTCACACCACATAATTGCTTTGTTCGTCCGTAGATGCTCAATGTCGTAATGAGCTAAAGATCCAAGCACTTTGCCCGGGGGTTGAGCCTCTGAAAGAAGGGCTGCTGGAAAATGACTCATGCAGTGGTCTCTGCTTGGCATGCTCTGGCATTAGACATGGATCTCCAACTGAGGCGCTGTACCTCATTACTCATAATTGTGTGGAGAGATCAATATCTGACAACCTGAGCATGACGACATCTAAAGCAATTTTTTCTCAAGTACGAAGATCCCTGCACCTGAAGAAACCATTTCACTGTCTTAAAAAAAAAGCAAGAGATCAAAAGTAAAGCTTTCAACCACAGCTTCCAGGTCCTAAGGGGTAAAACGGCACCAGACAGAAGGTGAATGGATTATTTTAAAACCACTTCAAGACACTAAAAGCGTGACAAAAGCCAGAAATAATGTGTCTATAGTTTTTGTTTGCCTGTGATTATGGAAAAGTTTTTCCAAATTAATATTAAATTGTGTTAGATTCATAGTGAGTGTACAGATTTTTAACCAGGGGTATGCATGAAAAAAGGAATCAATGAAGCAATGGAGGAAGCAATGAACAACTAACAGAACCTTGTTCCGCCTAGATGAAGGTTAACAGAAAACAACTTACGTCCTGGCTCGGCTGGTGAAGTGTTGGCGCAGCACGAGAGCCAGAGTTGAGAGAAACATTATGGTGGTGCACATGGTCCCCAGAGCCCACCACCCTGCAGCCAAAGAGACAGCAGGGTCAAGCGCACCCATCCATAGTGAATCCACTCACCACAGCTGAGCTGAGACCTTTTCCAGCCACCAGGTGTTTGTCTCTCTCTCTCTCTCTCTGCCTGGATCAGGAACGTCAGGGGATTAGTCAGTCCCAGATTAGAAAAGATGACATGTTGCATTATTGAGGCACAGCCCTGCTGCACAACTAATCTATGTTGCAATGTGTGTGCAGTTATTGTGCATATGTTTTAACGTCCTTATCTCCAAGGAAAATTTACTTGCCTGTAGCCTTTTGTTGGGTTTTATTAACAGTACTACCTTTGTTACTCTTGCATGTTTTTTTTCTGTCATTTACCACATCACCATGCTGTAACATGTCCTGTTGTATCAGACTCTGTCTCATGGCCCAGCATGTGCTTTCTCCCTGCTGTTCTCCAGTCGCACTATCATCACCTGCCTGCACACAGACCCCTCATTACCCTGGTCAACCACCTAGTATTAAATGATCCATCAGTCCATCTAGAGCAGGGGTGTCAAATTCATTTTATGTCAGGGGCCACATACTGCCAAATTTAAACTCAAGTGGGCCAGACCAGTAAAATCATGGCACAATGGAAAAATTGCAGACTTTTCTGACTTTTTCGTTTTTTTAAACTTTGCAAAATCATCTCGCTCGTCACTTGTCAATCTTATGGCCCGTGGGCCATGAGTTTGACACCCCTGATCTAGAGACAAGTTATCATAGTTACACAACACAGTTCGGATGCAGTCATAGTAAACTGATGGCAACAAAGATGAGACTTTTCCTTATGATAATCAAGTATAAAATTCACCTGATGGATAGATTTGTAATAGGTGTAACAGGGTGTAAAAGCCTTGTACATAATATATAAGGTTATTTTGTACCAATACTACAAGACAAAACTCAGTGGCATTACCTTGTTCATGTGCTGTTCATAAGATATTCTCATTTAGACCTGTGAATAGGCCAGGATCACCTGTTTTCACCTAATCACAATTTCAAGCCAAATTAAAAGCTATATCCCACTCGCATACCTTTGCATAATGGCCATTGTCAAGTGGAACAAAACAACAACCTGGCAACATAATGAGGATGGCTCTGAGACAGAGAGTAGCTATAAATACTCACACAAACACACATAATGGCTACACACACTAACATGCAAACATAAAGTCCGTAGCCTCCCAATTCTCTGTCTCATTAGGCTGAAGTTATATTTCTTGCAGGCAGCAGGACGTAGATATTCTCGAGCCAGTGATGACATTCCGCGCAACAGGATCTGTGACTCTGCTGTCACTGCTCTGTCACGAAACCTCTGGCGCGTGGACTGCAGACAGATGGAAGTTCACACAAGTGGCTGTCAGGAATGTCAAGTTGCAGCGATGTGGCTATGCATCTCATCTGCAGCTTTGAGACAGACTCATGCCGCCTAATTGGAAAATTCTTCAGGCCTCCTCTCAAGTTTTGTGTTGATGGAGAGCTGCTCGGACTCACCAGTGCCTAAAAATCAGGAGGTTTACGAGTCACAGAGCTGTTATTTTCATGTTGACCTGCATGTGCTGGATGGCTTAGCTGTGCTCGGGTTGTGTTTTACTCAAAGATTAAGGGATTTATTGGAGCAATTTGGCAGTATTTTTGAGCTGTTGGCTCCAGGTTTGTATATTTCAGGAATCGCATTCAAATTGCTCAACATAAAGATGCTGGATTACATAACAGACCTGAAATTAAATTCTCAATGCTGGATAGATTCATCCTCATACATTTTTTTTTTGTGGATGCATTTTTTTTATCGTCCATCGATGGTAATGTCAGTCTGTTGGTCCACCACTTTGGTCCAGAGTGAAATATTTCAATTGATATTGATTGGATTGCTTGGATTGGATCGCCATGCAGTTTTGTACAGACATTCATGTTGCCCAGTGGATGTACTGTGATGCCGTTTTCTCAGCTCTCTACTCTTGGTTTAATGTCCATGTCAGTGAGCGGTGGACGCCTGCTCTCGCTCTCCAGTTTTACCTGTTGTTTGTCTGTGTTTTCAGGTCAGGGTGGAAGTAGTTTGTCCAGGTGGGATTGCAGCTCAGTCCCATGGGATATTATGAGACACTATTACCAGTGCTCTCTGACAGTATCTGGCAGTGGGAAAATGTGTCGTCATGGTGACAAGTCAGTGTCCTGTCAGCCACGCTGTGCGTGATGGACACACTAGAATGATACTATTTTCTGATTCTTGTGATGCCTGTTTTACCTGATCCATCTATTTCTGTTGCTTAAGCCAGGCAGCAAGAAGCTAAAATTGAGTCCTATCACCAAAATGTAGGCTACATTTTCAACACAACCAACTGACATAGTGTGAAAAATGCTAAAATCCCCCTCAAAATCACTTCCACAAAAAGTAGATATAAGAAAAGTCTTCATTTTCATTTTGTGATAAGATGTACGGTTTAAAAAAAAATATTGTATGGATTTGAAAATCAGTGCCTTCCTCTCTGTGTGAACCTCCCACTGGAGCCTTAGATAGAGTCTTGCCTGGAGCATCAAGCAGCAAACAGGCAACCATTAATCATTGATTAAAAACATTTATATCACATTCATTTTAATTATATCTTTTTCCTGAAACAGTGAGACTGCCAAACAGAGTATATTTGCACTGACTATGTACAGGCAGGCGATAGGTGTGACACTGGGTTATCTGTGTCATGTTCACCTTTTGGCTCATAAAATCAGTAAAGGAATAAATTCAAAAACTGGGATTAGACTGAACATGCCGATTTTTCCTTGAAGAACAAAATCATTTTAACAAAAAGAATACATAGGAAAAGAATCCATTCTTCTTACTTTCTGCGGTTTCAATCTACACTCACGGGAAAGTATGAGACCAGTTTTGCACGAGTCAGAGAATTGATTTTAAATCACATCTGGTATATTGAGCACTGAATGGTTTGGTGCCCAAACAGAATTCTGCTATGCTGCTATGTTATGACCCATCAGGACCACCCATGGCAAAGCAGCATTCATTTTCTGAGCAACACATCTTATCTGCAGCACCCTCCAGCTCTTTTAAATCAAGGCTTAAAACATTTGCCACTCTTTATTCATGTGCTCATGTACTGAGCATTAATATTTTATTCCATTTTGCCTTTTTTGTTGTCTTGTTTTTAATATTATTTTCAATCCTTCTCATCTGTGTCAATTTAAATTGTTTTGCATTTCTTTTATATTTTACCTTACTGTGTTTTTACCTTCCATGCTGATTAGGGCACCAAGCCTCAGCACTTTGCACTTGTTTTACCTTTATGATTTATTAAATGTTATCTTCATGCGCATGTAGCAACATACCAATTGCGTTGATTTATCATTAAGGACAGACCACCTACTACCTACTGCTACATTTTCTGTTGCCTCCCCACAACTCTCAAAATTCTTTGTCGTATCTCAGAGATAGAAAGTGGGTGAAGAGTACCATTAAACTAAACTGGTGGTTCAGCTTTATATATTTTAAGTGAGTCGTTTTAGCCTGATCTCAGACACTTGAAATTTCAGTGATCAAGGCGATGACTTTAGTCCTCCTTTTCTTCTGAAAATCTTTCTGAATGAAAAAAAGAAAACATGTGTCGAATGTACAATGCATTTTCTTTCAGCTGATGTAACCTGAATGTAACATTTCCGGCGAGCGTGCACTCGTTGCAATATCACGCACCTTAGCTTACACACATTAGTTAATTTTCTTTTCTTCTCTTCTTGAATGATAACTGATTGGTACAAAGTTGATATGCAATTTAAGCCTGGATGTTGACATCAGGTCATCTTTGGCTTGTCAGCTGAATGTGGGGAAAACACTTTTCATTTCGATCACCCATGTACATATGAAATGCAATCTACTCTTTAAAAACCTTGGTCTGGATTGGGCAGACAGAAGCAAATTTACAAGTGTATTTGTATTTTATTGATGATCATGATTTTTTTTTTCACCAGGTCTTCAAAGATACAAGTTTGTGGTAGGCTGTGCAAACATGCTCAAAACACTACGAAGCCACTGCACTCGCTCCCACCAACAATGCGGTATACAATGACATATTCATATACAGTATTTAAATACATAGATCCCTTGTCATAGATATATATATAGAAAAATATAAAGTCCTAACTTTTTAACTGATTGACAGAAACATTTCACAACAAAAACACATAGTGCTCCACATATGCTGCGATGCCCTTATTTGCTGGAAGAGAATGAATGCATGAAATGAATTAATGTGCAAAGGAAAGTTTGTCTAATTTTCTCTTTAAAATAATTCATGAATTGGATTAAGTGCTGCTGTGGTACACCTGGCATGCAAAGACTTGCCCAACTTGGCTAGTCAATGGTGTTTGTGTGTGTGTGTGTGTGTGTGTGAGAGAGAGAGAGAGAGAGAGAGAGAGAGAGAGAGGAGAGAGAATGCTTCATATAGATGGAAAAAGGGACGTGGCTTAGCAAGAGAAACATTTCCTACAGCTCCGTTTTGTGTGAGTGTGTTTGCAGATGGGTTTCACACCACACAGTGTTTAATAAACAAGATGTCCGGCGAACTCCGCTTAACAAAAATACTCCTGAACCTCAAGCTGTTTGAAGTGTGACCTCAGAGGGACATGGACGTCAGGATCCAGGCATAGAATAGGACTGGTGTGTACTTTGAAACGGATCCATGTCTGACAACAGCTTTACTGCCTCCAGCGCAAGTCGAGCCAAAGGGGAAATAGTTTAGCTCAAGGTTTGTTTGGCACCTGTGTGTATTTTTATCAACTTGTCTGACTTTTCACAGTGTGACACAGGCCTATAACTCCCAGGTCAACTTGAAAGGAACTTGTTTGATGGGAGATTCTCATAAATTTCCACGAGAATTAGCTGTAAAGGGCCTTGTCTTTAAGGATACTAAATCTGGGAGTGGCTGTGATGGCATTTATTTTTTTTTAATCCCATTTTTTTTCAAGATCACAACATGGTATTTTATCTCATGAAAAAGAAGTATCGTCATAGCAGATTATATATCTCGTTATCTCACAAACAAAACTCTGTTATGTTGACATGATGAAAAAACCCACGATGATAGGTATTTACTTGTTATTATGGGATTTTTACCTCCAACAAGGGGGTTATGTTTTTGGTCTATCTTTCTTACTTGTTTGTTAGCAGGATTACACAGAAAGGTTTGGAGGGATTTTCACAGATTTTTTTTAAGATTCTTCACCATTATGAGATAATGCATGAAGATAATGCACAAAGGTCTGAAATGTTAGCCAGTATCACTCAAAATTTAATGCTCAGATCCCCTTTAAACTGTAAGGTTCATCTGCATCAGGATCCAGATCCAGAATTTATCAAAGGATCTAATGGTATAATTCCATAGTTGTTTTGAGGAAATGTTCACCCATGGCAGTGGTCTAAGTTCTCTGAGTGCTTTCTAGTTAAAAATTTGAGAGCTGTTCTTCCACACACCAGGTAGATAGACAAAGACTTAGTGATGATTTGAGGTTAGCAAGATCCATTCAGACAGCAACATAACAAGGAGAAAAAAATAACAGAAGAAACCAGAAAAATGAAAACATGTGACCTTTCTCTTGAGTTCGCTGTGAATGCAGCACTAGAGCCTTATTTCTTCCTATGCCAAGACCAGTTTTTGGGTTCTTTTTTTGCAAATGTGCACTTATGCAAAAGAAATTCATGCAAAAATTAACTAACTAATTAGAATTGATAGAAATGATTATTAATGTTATTCCAGTGAAATTTAAATTGTCTCCTTTTTCTTGTTACTGTTTTTCCCCAATATTCTCTCTGGCTGATAAAAATTCCAACAATTCAAATCAATTCAAATCAGAACAATTTAAATATTAGTGGGACATGGAAAAGGGAGCATAGTATTAAAATTTGAATATCAATGGTCTCAGTGAGGCATAATGGGGAATTAATACCCACACAAAATCCCTTCAATAATATATACATGTTTTTTTACTTCTGATATTTATAGTGAATGTAAATGTGTTCAACTAATTTTCTTTCAAATTATTGAAAGAGATTCTTGTATTGTTGTGAATGGCTGCAGCTTTAAGACCATCTGTCCAGTCATAATTGTTCTCAGTGACGCAGCCCTAACGGAGGCAAAGGGAAGTTACAGTAGATGAATGACCAAATGAGGAGGAGAGGAGACTCATTACTTCCTCATTAATGCCAGATGCCGATGCCAAGGGGGTTCAGATGGGAGATACAGGACGTCACTGGAGCAGATGCAAACTGAAGATTGGATCAAATGTCCATCCTAAACAGATTTGCAGCGTATGTTCGGGAATTGACTGGGCAGAGACTCGCAGATGGGGACTGCAGGCAGCGGTGCGTGCAGTCCAAAGAGTCTGATTAGTGAAGCACTGGTGATAAGAAGGTGAGATTTAGGAAGGTAAAGAAAGTTCATTTAACAGTGTGCTGCATGTTTCGGGAGGGGCAGATCACTAAATATTATGTCTGCAGAGGAAAAATTAACATTAAACTGGCACGATTCCCTTTGTCAAATATTGAGAAATCATCCATTGCTTGAGAGCATTGGTAATATAATTCAAAATATGTATTTCATGTATTAGTATGTATTTGGATATCACTTCTTGTGCTGGATCGGGCAGAAGTCTAAAGAAACAGACTGATGGCCCTTCTCAAGCTGGCATGCTTCTCGCAGACCTCCAGAGAGTTTCTAAAGCCCTTAATGGAGCCTTTAATGCAGCACGTCTCTCTGATGGGGTTCTGAAGAGGTAAACTAACCGACAGCCCTGTAAATATTATCACATGGGAGGTCTTACAGCATGCCTGTGTGAACGTGTACATGTGTGGTTACTGACTATGTCCACCTGTCCATATTTTCCCTCACACAGTGTGTTTGTGTAATGAAAGTGACAGGCAAGAAAAAACGTAAAGCACTGTTGCAAGTCCGAGACTTTAAGCAAAGAAAGAACAGCCCTCTTCAACACGTCAACGGAGTGACGTGCCAATGAGTTGTAAACAAAGGCAGAAATGCACACTTGCCCACCGTACACTTATACAAACAACACCTCAGTTAAGTTAAACAAGACATTAAGAGCACACAATGCATCAATAGAGAGAGAAAGGGGTGCAGGGTCCCCTAAACATGAGGATATACTGTAGTAGGACACAAAGAGAATCTATTAACAGTCAACAGCTCCATGGTCCCGAAGCCGGGGCTACAACAACTAACTGCCCCCCTCTCATAGCTTAAATATCATTCCTTGTCAAAACATTTCTTCATCTCGCTTTCAAAATATCATGAGGTCTATTCAAATGTGCGACTTAGCTGGAAGATGCCTCTCTCACTGCAGGTTTCCACAGAAATGAACTGTATAAAGTAATAATCCATAATGTTTTGGATAAATACACCTGTTTTATACATCCCCAACTGACCGTTCACTTGATCAAATATTACAATACAGAGAGTTTGGCAAGAGTGGCCACCTGTTAAGGCTAAAGAGCATATTATCACCTAACTACTTTTGTAGTGTTCAAACAATATCACACCCTCATCCTTTTTTCATTTACCTTTAACTAATACAGTATACTCCCTTTAAGTTGTCCCTACTACTACCATAATACTGGGGCTACACCGTGATACAAATACATGTTCACTTCTTCTGAATGGATCATGGACTTCTTGCTTCAGCCTTGGGCTTTTAGGATATCATGTAGCTATTAGATGACAGCGTATGCAACACCCTTTGACATGATTTAAAACAAGTCAGTATGAGACAGCAATTTTTAATTCTTTAGCTTCAGCAATAATTGATTAAATCTGCTGGATACAGTTGTCATTATAGAGGGCAATGTCATCTGGAAATGATATGCCTGTTTTTCTATCTTCAAACATTACTAAAAAAATTTGAGCAGTAATTTTACCTTTTTTAATCATTGCAAACTCTACCATGCAATACTGGAAAGCTTGACAGGCCTAGAATAGGCTGGGTGGGGCTTAGATAATGGTCAGTTGTATGTGAATTTACAGACGAGCTAAAACATCTACCAATTCATTAAAGCTTTTGGATTTGTCCAACTGATTGGTTCAATTTTATTGGAGAAGATCCCATGCAACAGAGGAAGTAATGTGTTATGTTTGTGGTAGTAGTTTGGAATAAACAGCAGAAGAACTGGATAGATAACACTGGCAGTGATTGCCTCTGTGGCTACAAACACACACCAAAGCACCACTTACACTGGCTAAGACTTCATTAGGAAAGTTAAATGATGTGTGGCTACATTGTTTAGTGTCCAAGGGATCTCTGGACAGTGCGATGCAGAAACTCCACAGCAACAAAAGGTTTAGCACCAAAATGTCACCAAAATAAATTAAGAGTTGCACGGATTACCACGTTAATCTCATTCATGTCTGTGAAACCATCCTCACAGGACCCCTTACAATCCCACTCATCTCCTTTCGCATGTCACATTATCACAAACACATCTTTTCATTTCATTAAGTCCACTGGAAACTCTTTTACCCCCACTTCCTCCTAACTTTTCACACTGCTGAGCTGGAGACCTGGAGCCAGCCCACCTCTGTGTAGGCCCCCGTCACGTGCCAGTACACTGCCCCCATCAGTTTGGTCCACACCATCTGCACCTCTGCTGGGAAGAATTCTGGGAACTCTTCAGACAACACTTCCAGCATCACGCCGCTCAGGATCTGGGAAGACAGAGGGTGAGAAAGAAACTTGATTAAAAGGAGGAAAAAAGTTGGCTTTGCATATGAGGAAACAGGGAGGATAGAGTAGGTTACTGTGAGTAGGAATGTATGGCTTTCAAGATAATGGCAGGTGGAAGGAGGGGAGAGTAATGCAGAGAATAGTATTCTCTAGGTAAAGTGGTAGCAAAGTGCTAAAAAAAGAGAAAGAATCCAATTCACTGTTACAGAAAAGTGGGCGAGACAGGTGAGAATTGAAAATGATAACAGTAAAACATGAAAGCAGTGGGTGGACAGGCAGTACAACGGGAACGAAAATGACAAAGTGGAGAGATGGGACATCAGGTGAGGAGAGAAAAAGTCCCAGATATATAAGCAAAATAGAGAAAGGTGAATTTAAATGAATTAAAATGCAGTACATGAGCAGTGGTACTGCAATGAAACACAATGGGGACATGCAGAAACTCCTCAAGTCATATGTTTGTTTGACAATAACACTGCTACTAACATACCTAAAAAGACTAACATGCATTTTGGTAAATTGTTCTCATCAAAACTATCCATTTCCTTTGTGTTTCCAAAACTTTTAAGAGTTCGGGAAATACACATTGGAACTGATCCATATAATGATTTATTCCCAAACTCATCAATTAAATCTTAAAATGTGTCCTAAAGGCAATCAGATGTCAGCGGTGCTTAAATGGTGGCAGTTTGTTCTCCTCACAGCTGCATTTATGAACCAACTGCAGACAACATTCAAAAGACTTGACGAGGGGAAGCGTATGCTTCCCTCTTCAATCAAATGAAGAGGGAAGCATTTTGGATTTTCACAGTGAAAATGATGAAACCGTATGGCCAAAATTAAACACTGGCTATTTTTTGTGATTGGCTTTTTTTCCCCTTAAATTGACATATTCAGTCTTAAACATACAGTATATATTACTGAGGCACTGTTACTGTTACTATAGTACTGAGGTACATTAAATTAAAAAACTATGTTTATTATTTTTCTTTACCACTGTTTACCACCACAGCTTGTTAAAGTCTTATATGAAGTTCTTCTTTTCATTAGCATAATAGCAGTACAAAATATGCCATCCTTGTTATGTAATGTAATGCCAGGTTTCTGACATTTGATTTATTTATTTAAAGAGTGACTAAAATCTCCAATGATTTAACTTCTCCCTTTTTGCAGTGATTTACAAGTGTTCAACAAACACTGTCATAGTATTTTCCTTATATAAAATAAGACATACAGTTTAACAACTATTTTGAGAATTTTTTACACATAAGTGATAATTGCTGCATTGAAAACACAATAAAGAGATCAGTGCTGTCGAAGAATATGATTTGTTTGGCCTGAGTAGATTTAAATAGGCAGAGGAATCCCCTGTGATATTAGATTGTAATGAGAAAATTTCTTTTGGGTGCAATGGGGTATTCTCGTGTCAAGGGGCTACAGAAGCAAGAAAAAACTTTTCAGGAAACAGAGAGCTGGGCAATTTTCTCTCAGAGACCAATCTGCTTTGTTTTCATGGGCACACCAATCAAGTGGCCAAAGCTTGAAATATAATACTCCTGCTGCAATGGAAATGGGAAATGGGAAAATCACTGAGCAAAGTAAAGCAGAATTATTTCCTGAAGTTACCTTGAAGTACATGGGCTCCACCTTGTGTTTGAGAGCATGGGCCTTTCCCACCAGGGCCAGCACTGATGACACCTTCTCCGGGTCATGGAGGTTCTCCACCACAGTATTTATGGCGTTCATCACCCTGCGAGCATGGTGCCGGAGTTGGCTACTTCGCTCCATCTCCTCTGGATCCTCCATGTCCTGGAACTGGCTGAAGTACTGTTTGGCTGATGGGAAGTTCACAAAGAACCTAAGGGGCAAAAAAGTCCCAATTAAATTTAAACATAAAACTATTCTCCTAACAGTGTAGCGCTCACAGTGGCAATGCTGGTCAGTCAACTGCTTTGGTCCAGACTGGATTGATGGCCTTGAAATTATTTTTGATCAAAGTCAATTAATCCTAATAACCCCTTCTTATCTAGAGTCACCAACATGACAACGTTTTTAATTATGTAATGAAAAATTATGGTATCTATGGATAATTTTGGTAAAAAAAATCAGTTCAAAAGGGTTTTGTTAATAATAATATAATGAGCCCTGATCTGGTCTTTGTCTTTTAACTCCTGACTCACTGACTTCACTTTAGATAGATATTTAGATAGATATTAATGCATGTCATGCTACCTCAGAATAAATGGTAGTAATTCTGGTTCTCATTTTGTCCAGTACTGTAGTTTACTATTCTTTTAAAACCAACAGTGCGGACAAACAGGGGACAGATGATGTTTCCTCTCCTTGCCTACCTTAATAATAGATAGGTAAAATTACCATGAACAAAATGAATTGAGGACGGAAAGTGTTTTGAGCAAATTACAGCTTCCCTTGCCTCAGCTTTGTGTCTCATTTATCAACGTCGTATGTGCACAAACTGATGCATCCTCTACTTTCAAAGCAGAAGTTTTAAAATTCATGGGCGCATATAGTTGCAAGTCACAGACAACAACAGTAAATTCAGGGTGGGAACAAACTGGACTAAGTGTCTGGTTTCCAATGGGGTGCAGGAGATCATGGTCCATAATGATAGTGGCTTATGGCATAGTGGCTGTTCGCACGCCAAACATGACACATTGGAGATGCTGGACACATCCAGCTGTTCATCGGTGACTTCATTGATTGTCTGATACTCGGGAAATAGAAAAACATGCTTTAATTACAACAAATTACCAGTGTGAAATATGAAAAATACCTAGTGTGGATGACTGATATAGACACAAATAACCATTACAGGATACATTTTATTCCCATTCTCTCCCACCATATATTAAGTCAGTGCTACCACTGAAAACTCTTGTAAAGGCAAGAAGTAATCTGTGATCTTTACTGTTGACAAAGAGGAACTGCAGTAAAATTTGGTAAACCTGTCTAATCCTGTCCCTTTCAGTGTGGAGATGAGCCGGCTCGCCAGTTAGAGAAATCCAACATAGACGTCGAGGTACATGACAGTGTACCATGTCACATAACCTAATTGCTTCAAGAAGCTTCACTTAACATTCTTGTTTCAATTTATTGTTGAATCGTTGTTGCCATTAAAGGTGACATCTGTTTGGCTTAACTGGGACAAATCCCTTTCCAGTCCCATAATAACTCCAGTAGAAATCTATTGAAATGGGAACCATGCATGTATAACAATGTTTGACCAATTGATTTGAAGACTTGTGTTTCATAAATGAGAATTTTTAACAAGATATAAATGACTCAAAGCTAGAGTCACTCTTCTTCATATAAAGAAAAACTTCACCCAGAGCCAAATGATGCAAACAAGTGTCCCAAAGTAACCGGAAGCCTTTAAAATGTGCAGCATGGCGTAAGAACATGTAATTAGTCTCTCATGATTTTCCTATTTAGTCAGTAGTTTTTTGGCCGAAGTGCAGTTCATACACTAACAGGTGTTTTTTTAATGTCTGCAGTGTGTGTAATCCATCCACCTCTGCACCATCAGTATGACAGGAAGTGCCTGGCAGAAACCTTTGCCGTGCAGCAGCACCGATGGGACCCGGATGGTTAAGACTGATCAGCCTCTTTGAGCTCTAATTCGATGCAGGTGTGCTGAAGAGAGGCGTTTAATTTTCAAGCATGTCTGGTGTTGTTTACGCGAGTCGATCAACCTGAGAGACACCTACTGAAGGCACGGTATTAAAAAAAAACGCTTCCACAATGTCATACTCATGAATGTTATCAAATCAAGATTTAATCAGTTATCCCTGTTGAGAGCAGCAGGCATACTGAATATTTGATCTTTCTCTGTTTAGATTGAAGCCCATGCTGCTGTATCCTTTACCTTTTATCTGACTATATTTAAGTGTTGAAAGGTCAGACCTGGAGAGACTGCAGTCCTGACTTGCATGTGAATCTGGCATTTGTTCATGCATGCAAAATTGCCATATATTGACTCAATATTTACATAACAGTGTATATCTGAAAGAAGGCTATACTGTATGCTATGATAGGTTTAGTTTTCCCTTTCTCGCTAAAGATGTATTTGCCAGCTTTTCAACTCCATCAAAGATTAACAATGAACAATTAATTAATGAAGCTGGATGGCGCTGGATGGACAGTCAGGAATAACAAAGGTAAATAATATTCATCCTTTGGGTGCCATGAATGTCTGAACCAAATTTCACTGCAATCATCTAATCTTTGTTGAGATGTTGCAGATGTTGAAGTGGACCCTAAAATAGTTTGCTTATGATCTAAAAATTAGTGCAGCTAGTATGTCCTGACATGCTCTTGCAAACCTGGGACCTGAAACCTGAATTTTATCTGTTTAACAGAGGAAATAAATGGTTGAAGCTTCACATCAGCGCTTTTCAAAAGTCTTCTCTGCATTAAAGACTCCTGATGTGGAAGACAATTACTGTTATCTGTGCTGAATCTGGATTGTGTCTCAGGTTATTTTTACTGCGTTATTTTAGATGTAGTAAATTCCATTCTTGAGCCACCCTGGTGGATGTAAGTGGAGAGATAAACAATGAAAATGTAAATTGTCTTGTGGGATTCTGATTATGTTTTGATACAGGGGTTTGACAGTTTTCATCAAAGCAGACTGTGAGCTCATAGCAGCTCGGTATGAGAGAGGACTGAGTGAATGGCAAAGTTTCCACAAGCTTAGCCAAAGGGGTTTGTGAGAAATTTGACAGATTAAGTGCAATGACAACAATGCAAACACAGAGCTTAAGAACCTTAGAACAGACACACTGAGTAATAGATTTACATGTTCGCTCACACTTCTGCTCTGACCCACTTTAAAACTTGTCAGTCCTCCTGCTGCCTAGAAATGCTAGAGCAGTTTTTTCCCAGTTGGAGCTTGGCCATCGACAGCCCCACTACACTACATCCACATCCCCCAGATCCTGTGTCATGCTAGGCCTACAAAGGCTCAGTTTGCCCATAGCACTTCTAGCTTGGGTCTACCAGCTGTCACAATATGTACACACACTTCTTTTTTCTTGGTGATGGGAATAATACAGACTGTGTAGTAGCTCCTGCTTTGCTTAGACAAACATGAAAGTTAACTGCACAGCTTAAAGAAACTGGGGCTCTGCTCTGATCCTTCCTTTGAAGAAAAACTGACTCCTTTTTGTACCTGCCCTCTTGTGTTAGAATGACAAATGCTTAATCCCCTGCAGCCAAGATGTGGTTTTTCAGTGCGTTATGTGTTTCTATGTCTAAAAATGCCAATCATCCTTTTTATTTGGATCCTGCAGAATTTAAGTATTGAATGGTTTACCAGTTGTAGGTGCTGCAGGTAAACACAATATTGGTATTGTTGATTTTCCATCCAATAGTTTTTGATAAGTCTTAGTTGAAAACCACAAATGTCAACCTCATGGTGACGCTAGAAGGGAAAGTCATTGGATCATCAGAACTGTTAGCATGTTTCACAGGATAAGTCATAAGGCACAAGTGGAAAAGTCAGAAGGATTCATCTGAAACACATGTGTGCCTGTACAAAATTTAAACCCAATCAGTAGTTGTCAGTTCAGTCTGTACCTATTTGGTGGACAGGCTGACTTGTTAAAAGACAGACAAATCAACTGCTTGATACTGACATCAGTACATGCCTGCTGCTCGTATGGCTAAATCATGGGGATAACTGACATTTGACATTTTGAGTACTGTGATCCTGGGGAACATTTTGTCTCTGTATGAGAGGAGTACTGGTGTTTTTGAAAGCTATAAACACATTCTTACACCTGTCTCTGCATTTAAATGAATTCATCCAAGCCATTAGTGGGGCTTGTTAATCACACTTTGATGAGTCTAGAAGGATTTTGATAATCCTTTGGAGCAGTATGAACAACCTTGAGCCTCCCTGCTGGAATTTCAAGGACGTCTTTTTTCACAAGGCAAACTCTGTGACTCCATGCCTGTGGCTTAATTGTTGATGAATTAAAAGGAAAACACACACACACACACACACAACCCACACAGACCTGATTTTAGACGTAGATGTACCATCAGAAAAGGACAAACTCACCAGTTAGACCATCAGTTCACAACGAATGATTTGCATTAATAAATTTTGTTTTGAAATAACATCACTTCTGGTGTCTACAGTGGAACATACTTCAAGAGGTCTTTGAAAGTTAGTTATATTCATAAACAAAACAGTTTCTCATAAGATACAGATTATCGAAACACAGTGGGACAGAAAAGATGTTAAACTTCCTTGGGAAACTACTGGGAATGTACTGTGCTGTGTTGACTCGAATGTTGGCATCTGTAAGCCAAACTGTGGTTCAGACTAAAATGTTGGCTAGATTGCCATGAAACAGATACAGATATTCATTTTCCCCAGAGGATGAATCCTGCTGACACTGGTGAGTCCGTGACGTTTTCCCTCCACCATGCCACCAGCATGTCGAAATATGTTGGTTTTGAGTGTTGTGCTCTTTGTATTGTTATATGTTAAATTAAAAAAAAACAATTGAAATGCTTCCTGCTTAAGTGTTTCTGCACTGATTACCTCATCAGAGCATTTAGAGTAAACCAATCTCATTTGTGTGTCCAAAGTCCTGTTACAAATAAAGCAGGAAAATACCTCAAATTAAGTGAGATTTTTCTCAAAACACTGCTTCATTGTGACATTTGAATATCTTTGTGAAAATGTGCTTGAATCGTCCCATTAGCACTCAGTGAGTCAAAGTACATTTGATCATATTCACAAAGCTGCCATATGCACCGTTCTGATGCCTGGGGTGCACTCATTCTTTGGTGCAATTGCATTTGTACGCATTGGTGGGATCAACTGAGGCCATTGTCACTGTCTATTCTTTCCATGCATCCAGGCCGATGGATCGACACGAAAGTGCAAATCCGTGTGAACATGTGGAGGCATGTGGTGCACTGATCTCAAAAGTAAGATCACAACTGCACAAGACCCTGTCCCGGTGTCAGCCGTGGGTTATGTTAGGTAACTGAGGAATTACCAGCCAACTGTTGATAATGCTGTACATCATACAGACAGAATCATTCCAACATTGTGTAAAGTGCTGAAAAAAATCGTTCAATTCAATTAGTGGCGTAACAGTTCAATAAATAATTTGAAATAATATGTCACAACAATTTTGGTAAACGATTTAACATTTCAGTCAACTATCAGGCAAAAATTTCATACATTCATGGATACTTAGAACAATGTGTTTAGCAGTATTTCTGTTTTACGTAACTGTAAATTGAATAATATATTATTGATGAGAAAATTAATATGAAAATTCTTGAGGTTTGAACTACTGGTCAGACAGAGGCTGGCTGGGTAGTCGGTTAGTTAGTTGGTTGATTGGTTGGTTAATTGGTTGGTTTTTAAGATAGAGTTGTTTATATTCTGTTATTGTCTGTCTTGCACACATTCTGTTGCTCCTTAGCTATGAGAAGTCTGTTATCAATATGTATCAACACAACCGTCAGCAAAAGTAGTTTCTGGATATTTATTGCGCTCGGCAGCTCTGACATAATTGACTGTTACTGCCGCCACGATCAAATGTGACTGAGAAGAAAGAGGAATGTCACCTTTTTCATCAAGGGAGGAGAAAGTGTGGCAAATTAGGGAAAGAAAATATGGAAAGAATTGAAAGGCGTGACAGAGGAGAAGATAGAAAGTGGAACATGGAGGGAGACAGTGAAGTGCCAAACCTTGTTGCTGTCATCCAAAGATAAGAGCACAATACACACACACTCACACAAAGTAAAGATGCTCTCTGCCCCTTTCCGCTCTCTCCCCTCAGGGATCCTTGTCACCCCAAACTGAAAATCAGTTTGTCTCACTCCCATCAGTTTCCTTGGCTACGACTCGCTGTCCATTTTAACAAGCTGCCCTTAAAGGTTTTCTTAGTGTTACACTGAAACAGTTTAGCTGGGGACACTCAAACATTTTTTTCTTTGTCATATATATATATATATATATATATATATATATGTGTGTATAAACACATTAAAGCTAGGTTATATCCAGCGAAGCAAAGCTTTGACGAGCATTACGGCCTGTTGAGGATTAGGCTCTTCTTAGGAAGAAACTTAAGGAGACAGCAATTGATGATCTCTGGATGAAATAGCTCTGAGTAATATAAAAGCAAGGTGCTTACAGTATATCTAAAAATGATCATTTATGATACCTAAGCTGTCTTACACACATGAATTATACCCAAGCCAAATACAAATGCTTGAGGAAGAAATTCAGCATATATATGTGAAAGATGTTGTGTGTCTCGTCAGAGTGTAAGAAGACATGGACTGTGTGGAGTGTTTCTTCAGCATCCTAATGAGAGTGGAATGCAATGTTCCTTCCTTCCCTTCACTTGTCACAGCTCAGTTATTGGTGAGAGGTTGAGGGAAAGGGTGCAGAAGAGCAGAACATGGTGTGTGTGTGTGTGTGTGTGTGTGCGCGCACGTGCATGCGCACGTGTGTTTGTGTGCGTGTGTGCATGCGCACGTGTGTTTGTGTGCGTGTGTGCATGCGTACGTGTGTTTGTGTGTTCGTGTGTGCGTGTGTGCATGCGTACGTGCGTTTGTGTGTGCGTGTGTGGTCTCTGCGGGCTCCAATAGTTGCTATCATTGGGTTTTCCACATCATGTGCCAGTATCTGTTGCTGACTCATCTTGATGCTATAAGACACATGAATTACTTTACACACAAACACAGACAATAAACTTCTCTGCTTGTGTGTGTGTGTCACTGAGCAAAAAAATCTCTGAGCATGTGGTAACACCAAAATGAAGTCCCCTTACTTACACCATGTTTACATGGTGTAAGTTGGGACTTCATAATCATCAACAAGGTACCCAGTTGTGTTGCAGCAAATTATACATTCATATATATTATATGCACTATTAATTACACACCCTCATCACCCAGTATCATGGGGATGACACAGTGTACCACCACACCCTGGTGTGCACTGCTGCATCACTGCCGCAAGGGTAGATGTTAAACCACTGGAAGTCAGTAAAAACAGGATTGTCACTTGCTGTGAAGTTCTTTTTATGTTTTTGTGGGGACTCTATAAACATATGGTTGTCCTATTCCTGTGATTTTATGGTACGCATATGATACACAGCAGTCAGGGGTATGTGCTGAGAAGAAAACTGTATTTGACTCATAAATAATGATCATGGCACTTTCATGGCAAGATTGTCCACACCAACTGGAGTAAACTGATTAGGTGTGGGTATAATCCATGGGATGAGGTGTGAAGTTGAAAATGGTTACATCGGGGCTGGTGTTACAGCTGCTGGGGTTAGGTGAGAGTTTGTGAGTGAAAGAAATCTGTGAAGAACTTCACTTGAGTTCAAAATGGCCACTGTTGTGAGGAAGGACTATGATTAAGGTGCCATGGATGGATCCCATGCTCCAAAATGGCTTCCACATTCATTCCAGTGAAATTTGCTCACACTTTTTTTTTAGGCTTCTGGACTTTCCTACTTTTGCCGAGGCAGCTGACTTCCTGCTGGCTCCCCAAACACGTTAATAGAATAAAAATGATTAACTTCTCTCTCTGGTAACACAAAGAGTCACTTCGGAGTGTTTGTGTTGCTCATTTATCATAATATCACAGCCGTAATAACTGTGTGTGGGGAAACGTGGGCCTGAGGGCAGAACTTTACCTCACACAGCACATCACCATTCAACCGGGGCTTGTTAAGGATTTGCAGAAACTGTGTACACGTACTGTTTATGCTCCATGCTCTCATAGTCTTGACAAACCCTACAAGTCTCTGGCAAATGTGGAACTGAGGAAGAGGTCAGTCTATTTAGAAGAATCCAAACAAACAAGAGACTTCTTGAGAAACATTGTCAGGAAACCAGCAACCACCAAAACACCAGTGCAATTACCTTTCATACACTGTGCTCTGCTGATTTCCTATCACTGCCCAATTATTCTTCGCAAGAATCACATTTGATTTCAGCAGGTTCGCTTTACGTTCTAGAAAGTACAAGATTATTACATTTGAGATCGTGTGGAGGAAAGTTTCAAATCATTTTACTCAATCAGTTCAGTTTTGAGTGCAACACTTCCACATTTCTCTTAAATATGTGGTGATGATATCACACCAGTTTATATCAAAACAATGTGATTCCTACCTACACTTCTGATATAATATTCTGGTGTGCCCAGTTTATTTTTTCTGACATTGGAAACATTTTGATGCTACTGGTTATGTATGTTTTGTACAAACAAATACAGGAGGTTGTGGAGACCTCATTCTTATTCTGCATTCACGTCGGCAGTGATTTCAAGGCCCTATTATAACCAGTCAAGTGGGTCTTTAACGTTACAGCAGAAAACCCACCAAAATATTTTTGGTGAGCAATAAACAGTGGCTTGGACGCTCTAAAAAGATGCAATTCATTTTTTTAAACACAATCTTGGGGGGACAGAGCATTTTACTTCTCACCCACTAATCATGGATGCATAGTGCTTTGATAGAAAGTGCCAGGTTTGACTGTGAGAATAACGCATCTACATCCAAACAGACTATGGAGCTCAAGCAGTGGAGAGACCGAACTGATGGCGTTACATCAACACAACTTAAGCATGTGTTTCTGTGTTTTCCCCATCTCTTGTTCATAAGTTTACTCACGCTGAGACATATTTGTTTTTTTTCAGAGAGACGGCGAATTCCCGCAGCTCTCACCTCTTGACAAAACTCACCTTATGAGCACAGAAACCCCCACATCCTCGCAGTTCTTGTAGACGTGCCCCCACGTGTCCTGTATGATCTCCCTCTCGGCGTCGGACAGCGGCTCGGCACGCTCCGGGCGATCCTCGCGCTCCACCTCTCCCCTCCGCACTCCCAGCAGCTGCGGAGGTGGAGGCGGCGAGGGCGGCGGCGGAGACTCCCTGCGAGACATCCTCCGGCGGCGCAGCAGCGCAGAGGCTTCCAGCAGGGCTCGGGGGAGGTAGGGAGCGAGGGAAGGGGGGAGGGAGACGGAAAGCTGAGACCCCACGGCGGGAGCTGGGAGAGGAGAGCTGGGATGAGAAGAGGAGCGGAGAGGAGGTAGAGGAGGAGAAGGAGGAAGAGGAGGAGGAGGGGAGAAGTAGAGGAGCGGTGGCAGGCAGCGCTTAAAAGAGAAAAGGGAAATGGAGTGCCCTGTCCCCCCCACTGCCACCCACCAAGCCCTGTCGCTCCAAAGTCACTCGTCCTCCCTCCAACTAAAAACTTCTTCTTTCACGGCTTTACTCCCTGTCTTTTCCTTTCCTTTCCTCTCCTCTAACTCCCGCCTCTCCCGCTCGTTCTCCCTCTCTCCCCCGGTGAGGGAGATTCTTGTCAGTGATGCTGATGTTGCTCCTCTGTCAGTCCTGCTCTCCCTCTCTCTGATCCTGTCGCTCTGGTGGGGAAGATGAGGCTTTCGGAGGCTGCGGCGTGTGTGTGTGTGTGTGTGTGTGTGTGTGTGGGGCGCGAGGACCTGATGGAATGAGAGTGGGGTGGGAGAAAAACAGAAAGAGAGAGAGGGATGGAGAAACCTGGAGATAAAGAAAGAGAGCGTATAGGGTGTCTAACAACACAGGCACACATGCATATTGACACATTCACATTCATTTGTCTGTCTTTTATGGAGGAACACAATAGACGTATAAAAGACTCTTTTATTATTATCATTATTATTATTATTATCATCATCACTGGAATCATTATTATAACAATGCATTGTCTCTGCTTTTGTCCAAAATAACAAATTAGTTGTGCAATTCTGCTGTACAATACGGTCTTTTGCGTTACTGGTTCTATCCAATTAAACTACTCTAATTGATATTTTTGATCACAATGGCTTAAAAGACTAAGTTCAACATGAAAGGGATTACTCAAAGAGACAAACCCACAGAGGATTTTCACCTACCACTCCTTTCAGAGCGTTTCAGCTCCTTTCAGTTGACTGTTTTCTTTTTTCAGCCCGCAAGTTTACTGTTCTGGTTCACACTCACACTGCTTATTTCCAGTACCAGCAGCAGGCAGCTGCTTTCTGTAGAGGAGACATGAATAACACACTGGCCTGTTGTACAGAAACAGGCCTAGCTGTCTGATTTGTAAAAGGAAGATCGTCGCACCAGCTTTCCTCTCAGTTCTGTAGATTTCAAATATTGACACAGTGCTGCCTTCACTCGGAGGCCCTTCGATTACATTTACCAGGCTGCCCTCGGGTTAGTCACCGCTGATAATTACAACACTCACCATACCACTGTCTGTATGATAAAGCTGGCTGGCCTCCCCTGTCTGAGAGACATAATAACCGATGGTCCTGATACAACACTGTTGGAAAATTGCCATCTTATATCTCATCTTTGCACCTCTGGCGCTCTGGTCCATGTATGACTTGCTCCAGTGACTGGTTTGATGCTCCAGTTGCCCTGAACCAGAACTGATGTAAGAAAGACTGCCACTGCTGTTCTTGCAGCAGTCTCATGGAATAACACACCATCAAATCACCTGCAAATCAAAACATTCATACCTGTGTACCTTAGAGAACATGCTCGATCTCTCCCTGCCTATGATTGTTTTCACTGAGTTTTTACTTTGTTTACTGTCAGTTACGTATTTTATTAACGAGTCTGTCTGTTCTTTTTATTTGATCTATTTTCTATTACACAAACAGGGTGGTAAAAGAGCGTGTGTGCTCAACCTCCCCTGCATGAAATAGGCTGACTAAATAAATAAATGAGAATTCAAAATATTTTTAAAGTTTTTAATAGGTCATACCAGTTTTTATGTCCCTAGTTACTGACTCACCCTTAAGTAACTGATTAATTCTAAGAGATTTATCCATAAAATGTCAGAAAGTAGTAAAAATGTGCATTATAATTTCCCATAATCCAAGATGACATATTCGGATGCTTGTTTTATCTGACCAGCAGTTCAGATAATAACCCCAAATTAGATTAGATTAAATAGAACTTCATTGTCATTGTACAAGATATACAACAAGATTGTAGCATCAATATTAATATTAATATTACTATCATATGAGAGACAAATATCAAATCTTCGCATTTAAGAAGCTCAAACCTGCAAAATGTGTTGTATTTTTGCAGGTATTTTTGGAAAAGCTGATTCATTTTTTAAATTAATTTATTTGAATATCTAAATACTATTGACAATGTTTCACTTCTTCTGTTCATCAATATTTCTGTTATACCAGCTTTTGTTCTATTCATCTTTCTTTTCTTTTCTTTTTTATGCTAAAGCTAAACCTTTATACTGTACATTAATGATTGGCACAGCATGTAGCTTGAAGTCATGGTCAGAGGGCACAAGATGAGAGATTTGATGTTTTTTGGAGGCAGCTTCTCTGTGACAAAGTATGCACACAGTAAGAGACAATGAGGAGGTCCTGCTCCTCCACAAACTCTCTCTTGACATTGCAGCAGAGAGTTTGCCATGTAAGGAGCAAGCTTTGTTTTTTAATCCATCAGGTTTTAATCAATCACCATTGTCATGCAATACCACACTCAACTGAGTACTGAAAAGCAAACTGTGACTGCAAAAGATCAAATTCTTAACATGTAACAAGCAATTTTACAACAGCGGTTGTAAACAGATTTTTCATCTCCGTCTATATAACTATTTAACAGAAGCTTTGTTTTGAAAACTGAGATCTGAGAATAAGGCAGAATGAGAAATAAACTCAAGAGAAATAACCCTTATGTCTAGAAAATATTTCATGTCCTGAAAACTGGAAAAAAAAACCCCATTTCAACCCCTGAGGAAAACACTTTTTTAGAACACAACAATAGACTAAATTACTTATTGAGATGGAGATTTTTGTAGTGAGCAACTGCCAAGAGAGCACATCAAGCCATACATGTGCAGAGCCCAAGGAGGTCAAACATTTATCTCTATCTAATCTGTAACAACGGTATTGAAAATGCAACATTTGACATTCTTTATCTGTGCTGGCAAAAAAGATAAAAAGATGGAGATGTATGATAAACCGCCGTCTGGACAAAAGCAGGAGAGGGATGGTGGAGGACGATGCTGATGACAGGTCTATTATGCAACAGAGGCGACTGGAGAAGCCAACAATTGAGAGATTGAGCTGTCACAGCATTTTGCAAAATGGCAGATTTCTGTGCCACACCAAAGGGTGTCACTCTGTCACTCTTCAAGACAACTCAATCATCTTGCATCTGTCACTCAAGCTATGCCAGTGCTCAGTATTTGACATGAAATTTAGAGGAAAAAATACATACTCAGTCTTATATTTAACTGATAAATCAGTGTGGCGATGTGGACTGGCTCACATATGAGGTGATACTGGAAGTGAATGTAAATGAGTATGGGAAGAAGTATACAGGAATCTGTGTCTTGACTCCTCTGACAGAATCCTGTCTGGCTCAAATGAACTTAGAACAGTAAATATGTTTTTTACTAATGTGCAAGACAGCTGCTTAGTAACCTCAACTAAATCCCTGTCATGCTGAAAGTCTGCAAAGTTTACCTTTGCTGCTGCTGCCCTCTACTGTCTGCTGCACTTCGCACAACATAGCAACATATAGGGTCAAATGGTATGAGGACTGCTATTAAATGGTATTGGAGGTTTATACCAAGGTCTGCATTTTGCATTTTCTCAATAGCTAAATAGATAACTTTTTTTATACACAGGGCCTGGTCTAACATTTGGCTCTTTAGGAACAGGTAATCTGTGGATCCTAACCATGGAGACTGCTACATTGTGCTTTACTTTAGCTGCTAAGTAAACAAGTATATCCACGCAACAGAAGCTACATTTCAGCGGGGAAGACTGCACTTTCCTTTAGTTTCCTTTAGGTTTAGTTACTATTTATTTTATCAAATAAGATTTTTTTCTGAAAATTACTCCAATGACAGAAAAAGAATTGGCAACTATTTTTGATAATAATTTGACTCTATTTTTCATTTAAAATGTACAACAAGGAGGTAATACTGATTTTAGTTTTAATTGTTTGATAATTGTGAACTTTTTGGCTAAATACTCTTTATATATTAATCAACAAAATAATCAGCAAATTAATCCATAACAAATATAAGAATGAGTTGCAGTCTTGCAGTCAAAAAATAGCTCCGTCTATAACAGCAACTAAAGGACTTACTAAAGGATCTGGATATTTGTTTTACCACGGCGCTTCAGGATTCATGGCCAGTGGCTCTCTGGTTCCACCTTGTGACCAGTCAGAGTTGGTGTAATTTAGAGGGAAGAGCCACGTTGGTCTCCTTTTCAGGCGACTTATCCGTCTGATACTGTTTGGACCCAGAGAGTTGTTCTTGCACGACAAATATCAACAATGTCTGTCATCTCTGACTGAGTTTGATTTGAGATGAGGGGAGAATAAGAGATGGCTCCAAAAGATGTCATTAAACAATGATGGACTAATGTGATTTCACATTAAGTTTCAGGTATCTGGGTGTTTAGTAAACAAGCCCTCTTCCCTCTGCACTGTTTTAGCTGGGGTTTTTTTTTTGTTTTTTAGATTGTTCTGACGTGTACTGTTAAAGTAACTTATTGTTCTGCAGCAACTCTTCATCATCACTATTTTACATGGAAACGTGGACTATGTTTGGCAGCAGTAATGTCTGACTCTATGCAATAGAGGGCGCTGTTTAAACACGGTTTTAACGGAGAATCAAAGAAGAAAGACATTTAATATAACTGTGTTAGCAGGAGATATATAGATGCATGGGACTCCGCCAGTGACATAGCGTGACTGAGCTTTTGCAGTTGAAGCTCCCAGAGTGTGAAAGACATTGTGAAATATACATAGATTATTTACAGCCTGTATTTTAAGTACCTTTTTATGTGAAAATGTCGTAATGATAGTAATACTAAACACTGCTTTTGTAAAATAACTGTTTCTTGTGGCTTAGCTCTTCATTCTTGCTTTTTATATTTTTCTCTATTTCTAACTAAGACCTTATCCATCTTTGTCTGCTGATTTTATGGTTTGTTTTTGTAACCTTATGGTCCCATTATTTTTACTGGCCTTTGTTTAAACTGTTTGCTTCTATTTTCCCTGTAGAAAACATGAAAAAATATAGATGCTTTTTATATTGAATTTCCCCAGATTGCCAGAGGAAAATTAAAGATAAACCTACGGACAAACAAAAAAATCAATATTTATTTTTCTTAACAGAATAAACAGTAAACAGTACAATAGGATATAATTGTATATCATTGTACATATATGTATATATAATTGTAAAATGACATACGTAGTAAAGTAATGTGTTAGTTTTAGTCGTTCTAGGTTTTATTAATTTCTTTATATCTGTGTGCCTATATGAAATTGGTGAATACAAATATTTTCCCATGGTACAGTATAAGCTAACAATAAAATCACCATGTGCAGCCACAGCAGCATCCATTGCTTGCAGGTGTTGGTATCAAGGGGCGGCAGTGATCAACTATTAAAGTTTTGGGATGGAGGTTATTTTCGACCAATCGCGATGAGGTATCACCCTTGATGCCCAATCACACTCCAGCTTTACGTTGTAGGCGTCGCCCGAAAGGAGAGTATGGCGTTGTGGTGCATCCTCCCCAGCCGGTAGGAGTTTGGTTGAGAGGGTGCTGGATGGTGTGGGAGTACCACTGATGAGAGAGCGGGCGAAACGAGGGACTGATCTAAAACTATTCCATTTATTTCCTGGATACTGTTAAACACCTGGGCAGAGTTTATTCATCTTCTGTGTGTGGTGAGTAAAGCAGAGAAAAACAGGACCGGTCATTTCGGCGAGGATGAGGTGGTTAGCAACAGTAAACCGTTATACGTTAGCTAGCGGATTATTGTGCCGTGACTTTTCAATGATGGAGGAGCGTCAGCTTTGCTAATGCAAGCCGGCTCCGCAGAGCCACTTTGCCGTTTCTGTTTGTGCGGAATAGTATTGAATTATTATTTGCGTCGCGTGTGTCCGTTTTTAGAAGTTGAAGCTTGGGGGCTGCAGCGAAACGATGTGGTCATTGTCCGTCTGCTTTTATCCCCACCCAGACGTCTTTGAGCCATCCACACCCACGATGGGGAGGCTGCTCGATTCATCCCTAAAACTCCCATCTGCGCAGAAATGTTAAAATGTTTCGGGAATTTCGGCTCACCACATCAGGGCGTAAAGTAACGAAAGCGCCGGTCGTATTCAGGTTTTTTTGATCGCTCAGGGTCTGGGTCCATGCCCGCATCTTTTCGAGCGGGTGGGATGTCAAGCACAGCACGCCAACTTTGAGCTAACGTTAGCAAGCTAACCTAGCCGATGCAGCTGTTTGGCCTCGGCCGGGGCTTATCAGTCTGCGACTTGCAGATTTCACAGTTCATGGTGAAATACCCTACAGGAGGTGTGTGTGGTGCGCCGCATGTTTCCCGTGATCTGGGGCAGAATGAAGGGGGGGGGTTGGATGAAAGTTCAGGGTTTTCCAGCTCAGAGTGAGGGGATGCAGTGACACGGCAGCCACACTGATTCCCCCATCCCGTGACCTGACCCAGATTCGCGTCTAACCAGCGCCTGATTTAAGCACGGGACTCGATTGTAGGTTAAATATCTCTGAGCATTCATCAGCTGAGGTTGTCTTAGATTAATCAGGAGCGAGCTGGGAGTGGTTCTCCGCGTCGTGCCCTCGCATTCAGACTCGTCCCTGCATCAGCTGTTGAGGGCGTCAAGTGCCCAAGTTCTCCAGAGTCACTCTGTTGTGTGAGCTTTCAGCTCAGTTTGTGGAAGTTTGTGGCTTTCGTTAATGTCACTGTGTCCTCTGTCATGAACACAAAAGCATTCACCAGTCGTCTTGTACTACACACAGATCTGCAACAAATGATCTGTTGGGTAATGTCATGATTAATGTGTTATTTTGTTAATTACTTCCAGGTTTTATCAACCTCGCCACTCACTGTTTTGTAAAACCCAAAGTGAGACATTCAAATCACGGCTGAAATACATTAGCATTATGTCGGGCAGCTTATTCATCAGTTACTTCATCTTCATTTGCATTATTTGGAAGGTGATTCCAAGGTTGTTTTTACCACAGTTAAATTGCTTTGGCTTATATATGTCTGCCTTGTTTTGTATTACACAAGGCGGCTCATGCGATGACGTTACTGTACATGTGGGTAAAGACGCGACGCTCGCATACCAGTCTGCGCGGCCCAACAAGGCCCCTAAGCAAGCAAAGGAAAGGCAGTAAATGATGCCCACTCACTGTTAATGAAAGAGGATGATTCAGGATGCTCGACTGTAAATATTGACTGACACCTTAGTGTTGCTGCATTTCATGCTCCCGCTCACGTTTACCTGCACGTCCGTACTCACTGCATATGTGAACAGGAAACGCAGAGAAGGGCCCGGTGTTTTCAAATGACCCAGATTTTTCTATTAATAGTATTTATATGCTGGTAGCCATCATAAGCCCCCCCCTACGAGTTATGACAGGCACCCGGCAACCACCGTGATAAACTGAGACACTTCAGACTGTCACACTTCAGTCAGACATACCCTGAAGTTATCAGGCCTGAGCGTTTCCTCAGATTAAACAGTAATGACGGACGCAAACAACAAAAACAGGGGAATCAGCTGTTGAGACCATAACCTCCTGTGGAAGAAATCCAGGTTTGTGGTAAATATTACAGATACACGCCTAAGATGCGACCCCAAAGCTTTTGCCAGTATCGAACCCCGAAGAAGCAGCGTCATCATCAAAGCACTCAACCGCCAACTTCTTCATTCGGCTGTATTGCTTGCTGGGATCAATAGTCTCAACTGGAATGTTATCAGAATGTTCGTTCAGGTCGCACTTGGGATCAGCCATCAGAAATTCTTTTGACTGCGTTCGGCCCTTGTGGTTTGTGATGCAAAACGACTGAGCAAGACCCTCTCTCTCTCTCTCTCCCTGCTGCAGGTTGCCTTGTGTGTTCTGCTCCTGGTTTCCAGCAGCAATGTCACAGAGGAGTGGGCAGGAGGACCCGGAGCGGTACCTCTTTGTGGACCGCGCCGTGGTCTATAATCCAGCCGCCCAGGCCGACTGGACGGCCAAGCGGCTGGTATGGATTCCGTCGGAGCGCCACGGCTTCGAGGGCGCCAGCATTCGCGAGGAGCGCGGCGACGAGGTGGTGGTGGAGCTGGCAGAGAACGGCAAGAAGGCGGTGGTCAACAAGGACGACATCCAGAAGATGAACCCGCCCAAGTTCAGCAAAGTGGAGGACATGGCCGAGCTCACCTGCCTGAACGAGGCGTCCGTGCTGCACAACCTCAAAGACCGCTACTACTCTGGCCTCATCTATGTGAGTGTTTCAAGAGCGTACACGTCCTAAAATTTGTAATCCTCTTCTTTCACCTTCTGTAAACTAACTTGTCTAAAAAAAATGATGTGCTGTTGAATTGTTAATATCACAGAGAGATAAAGCAATATCCTCGTGTAAAGGTGCATCCGTCTTACCGGCCTTGATCATTACCTGATGCGCTTATGAAACAAACCCTGTCCGTTCTAACCGAATCCTCCACGTGCCATATCCACGGCGCTTCGCACTTTAGTCTCTGAAGAGGCCGAGGAATAAATTTTGTTCAGCGAGCCAGTCACCCTGTCGTGCACGAGCTGCCAATTTCCCCTGTGATTATGCCCCGCTTAGCGACACGCATTCCTGGAATAGCCCAGACATGGAGCTTGCGGGGGCGCAGGAGACCCGGGGCGAGGGGTTCACGCTCAGAGGCCCAGCCACAAAGACGGTAATGAACTCGGCTCCTCGGTGAGGAGGATGGAGGTCCGCTTGTGCGGCCACGTTGCCCGGTTACGTCTCCGGTAAACGGTCGCAATCACTCTGGCGTCGCATAGCATCGGGAGAACTGGTTGCAGCTGGGATTGTCGGAAATCATTTGCATCTCGTATGTCTTTAATTTAAAAGAAACAGCCTCTCCTGTCGTGTACTCATTCATCAGTAGCGTTGGGATTTTCTGCGTCGGCCCGCCGAGACGGACGTTTGTAAGCGCGGCGGATGAAGTCATGCCATTTAAAAGGCTAATGAAGGCCGTGTGTGTTCTCGGTAGATGGCCTCACAGGCCACGTGGCTTTATGTCCCTCTGTGGGACGATTAAAGGAGAGAGTCCGCTCACTGGGCGTCAGGTGTTCACACTCAGCTTGGATTCATTGACGTGTGTGTGTGTGTGTGTGCGTGCGCGTGCTTCATATGTTGCACACTTTGCTTGAACTAAATGCTTCTGTATATTCACACTCAAGTTTGTAACTCACAATATTTTCCCATGCCCAAATAAAAAAAAGTAGTGCCCAAGATAATGTATTCACATTCTTTGTTTAGTCTGACCAGCGGTCCAAACATCAATAATGCGGCGTATTCAATTTACTTTTGGAGACAACAATGGAAACCAGCAAATATTCACCCAGTAGAAGCTGGAAACCAGTGAATTAGTGGTGTTCCTGGGTAGAAAATTTATTCATCCATCAACGGGATCATTGTTTCAGCTCTCGATGCGTTACGTCACGGTCTTGTGTCGGTGGTGTCTTATTTGTTGTGTGAAAAATCAGTGACGTTTAGTGCTGTCTGCGCTAATGTAGAAATATATACTTAGCATCGATTGAAGTAAAGTGTTTTTGCACGATGACGCATCACCGGGTGATGTCAGCGCGATGGGGGATGGTGGGACAAGGCAAGGTGAAGCAGCGTGGTCACCGCCCCCTGATGACTCCCTGCCAGGAAGCCGATCGGTCCGTTTGCATCTCCTGAGAGCAGAAGTTGTCCGTCGCCAAATTACAGCAGCGATGACCTTCCCATGACCCTTTACAAGAATGTTAAACATGAATCTCTTTTAAGATCAATTGACATGAGTCAAAAAAAATTGTAATGGAGACCTGAGCCTCATCTCTTAGCTCAGGGAGGCCTGTGCTGAGTCACACTGTAACCAAACCCGCCTTAACAGAGTTCTTTGTGTTCGCTGATAAGCCGCATCTGTCTGCTCAAATAACTGAAACGTTTCTCTGCTCTGTCGTCAGAAAACTTGTGTTTCATTAACATCCACTTCGTGTCCGCCTTCGGATGTTTCTGCCGTCCTGCAGGGTCGTGACGCGCTCTTATTTTTTGATCCGGTCTTCCACGCTTTGTCAGTTTTTTTTGTTGGTTTATTTGCGCCGCTCAATACCAGGTTTTTAAAAAAATTTCTCTTCAAGGCCACAGAGCCCGAGTGTGAAGCTTACAAACGGGAGATTTCCAAGAGATTTGAGCTCCAGCGACGGAGGAGGAACGGGGCCTGGCTATGGAAATGATGTCACCGATCTATTTTTGAATGCAGGCCACTACGCGCTCACCCTCTGTCGCATCAGTGGCGCAGAGTGGCGCGTCCTTCATCCTGAGGAGGATGAGTGGCAGCTCCGGGCCGGGAGCTCGCACGCTCCACATGATGTTATGAGTCCTTTCTTTGTTTTCACACGAAGAAGGTTTACTTTGCTGGTTCCCGTTAACGTGGAGACCGCGATGCCGCACAGCGCCAGTGGCGGTGGGAGTCGTCACCCGTGGAGACCGCAGCGCCGTCTCGTGCAGCTCTGTCTTCCGATTTTTGCCATTTGGTCGGGGTTTTCTCGATCTTCTGACTCAAACATCCCATTTTCCGCGCAGCATCAACGCTCCCCCGTGCACTAGCAGAGCTGCACTTTTTGACAGGGGCCCTGCATGATGTCTTTGTCTGTAATTCCTTGCAGATTATCGGCATTCGTTCATTTTTAAATCGTTTTCCTCGTCAGACTTCCCCTGTGTCACATCCACCCCTCCCGGCTGTCGGAGCCGGTTGAACGCGGGTTAGCTCCCTCGCGAAAGCCGTAAAAAAGCAGAGCGAAGACAGGTTGGCCATTTTAATCAGAGGGATATTGAGAGCACCTCGAGATTTACAGCAAATACAGTATTGAGCTCTGAGAATCTTCACGGTCCTCCCGGGAACGATCAGAAACGACCAGCGCGTGTTGCGCCAGGCAAACGCTTCGATCTCCATTTGCTGGGGGGAGGCCAGCAAACGCTTCTTAGGGTTTGAAAAGCAAAGTGAAGCCCAGCCGGCCCAGTTATGTCACAGCGGAGGGCGCCGGCTCGTGAAGAAGCGGACACCCCTCTGCCCATTGAGAGAGGCCCCGTTGCCAAGCACTGTTCGGTTTCCTCGGACATTTCCGGAGAGCCGGGAAAGCCTTTCAGCTGTTCGAGCTCCCGCCCGCAGACCAGAACTTCTCCGGGCAGCGGGCGTCGGGCCCGCGCTGATGAGCTCAATCCCGTTCATCAGCCCAGAATAACCTGCTCGAAGCGCTCGAAGATTCCTAATCTTCAGCTCTCAGTAGGTGTTGCTGACCGACGAGACGTCCCTGCATTGAAACAAAGGGATGATGCGCGGCGCGCTCGCTGGCTGGTGTCTTGTTGTTATGCCCGCTTGTTGTTGTCGTCCGGCCCCTTTGCCCTCAGAGCCGCGCTAATCCCCCCCAAATACCTTCTGGGGTCCACCATCAAGGACAGCCAGCTGAGTCATCCCTCTCCCCCTGGCCCCGTGCTGGTTCGCGGGGGGGCAGGGGGGGGCACTGATCCGTCTGCCTGGCGCTGCGCCCACTGTGTGTGTGTGTGTGTGTGTGGGGGGGGGGGGGGGACAGCATCCTGCGAGGTGAAGACGGTGTTCGCAGCTGGCGCCCACGGGCCTGGTGTGGGCACCGGTCCAGCCGTCGCCGCTCGGGAAACACAGGACAACGTTAGAGTCCGACCGGCAGAACGCTGCGCGGGAATTTCCCAGTCGCAAATCTCCACAGTGCGCGAGCGGAGCTGTCTGGAAAGCGTCTGTGCACGCGGAGGGGGATTGGGAAGGTGGGGGTCTGACAGCCATCTGGTGACCCGCGGCACTGGGTGTTGATGTTAATGATATTGTCTCCAGCCAGGTAACAGTTGTATTTTTTTGAGATGTTGTTTTTTTCCACTCTGCTCCCAGTTCAGTAACTGTGTTAGTTTTGTTAAAATAAAGTTGGGACCTACGCCGTGCATCTGACGGGGCGTTTGGACGAGAGAGGAGGATGTGGCCAGTAAAACGGGAAGCAGCACATGACGGCAGAGGGAGGGAAGGAAGAGAGAGGAGGAGAAGAAAAGCTATGGAGCCGTTCTTTTCATCTTCAACTTAAAGCACTATCGTGACTGGCTAGTGATTTATATGATTTATTCATCCACCAATAAAAAAACTTTACTGGTGGATGAATGGAGACTTTTGATCTTCCGTTGATCTGATGCAGAAATGTTAAGGCCCCCCCCCACAAAAAAAAGTTCATGGAGGGCTGCAGGAGCTGCACACTTGTCAGGGATTAAGCTCGTCCTGGGCTGTCTGTCTGCGGCACACAGCTGAGGTATGGATGTGCCGTTGTGACCTCTGGGCACCGACGGCGTAGTGGCTTTTCAGCGAACAGGAAAACGAACTCTGGGGGTAGCCGGGGGTAACCACTCAGCGTGCTCTCATTTTTGTCATTTTGTTCCTGTGAAAGTGCCCTGAAATAAAAACAAAACAAAAACCGAGAGTCCTTTTGTGCTTATTCACTGTCCACTTAGTATAATCAATGCATATGAATAATGAACTAGCATCAAAGTATTAACTGTAACATGGGGTAATGGTGTCATTAGGGCCAGTGTGCGAGGGAATTAACAGTCATCCCTGTTCTCCTTCCTTCTTATAGACGTACTCCGGTCTCTTCTGCGTGGTCATAAATCCCTACAAAAATCTGCCCATCTACTCGGAGAACATCATTGAGATGTACAGGGGCAAAAAGAGGCACGAAATGCCCCCTCACATCTACGCCATCTCCGAGTCTGCCTACAGGTGCATGTTGCAAGGTAAGTCCCGTTAGAGATCGGGTCCAGGAATTAGCGTCCAACTGGACGTTAAAATGTCTCTGAATGTCATTTGTTGGAAGACGTCGCCTTCTTCGTTCGACTTTCCGCCTGCCGTGTCTCTTTTTAGGTCGCATCCACTCGCCGTATGTTCAGATTAGGTCACGACGTGATCGCCAGTCTTTTCTTTGCGTGCGTGTTGTGGAAGTGTTGCAACCAATTTACCGGCGCCTCGCTGTCTCCTTGCGATTTAACGCAACGCACCGTTAGGAGCTGATTGTGTTAATCTCGGATTATCTGAGCGGCAGTGTCTGCTAGTCCGAGCGTTTCTGTGGTAAACATACAATGTAGGTTTAACGGTGTTATTACACCCAAAACGCAGCTCGGCCAATTTGATCTCGTTGGTTCTGCTCACCGTTATGATCGCATCTTCTCCAGATGCGATTTGCAAACGCTGCTCTTCCCGAGCCCACGTTATGTTGAGGAAAACCGTGCGTGGTGCTGCAACATTAATTCTTCTAGTACAGATAGAATTCACTGGTTCTAAACTGGGTTCAGGGTTTCATGCGGTCAAAACATTCGTTTCGTTACTTTCAAACGCTCAACGAATACAATCGGTGTCTCTGCTCCGAAGTCTTCGTAGCTCGTTCCCCGCGGTTGCGTATTTTGCGTTCCGAGCCTGCCCCGGTTGTAGCGTTTAACCGCTCTCGTCTCACTTAGGAACGTCAGGTCTCGCAAAGTGAAGGCGGCCCGCGTCGTCTTCAAAGATGAGCCTGGAAGCTGGCGCGCTCCCAGGCTCCATGAGCAGTGACCGACTGGGAGGGTGACCCCATTGCGCTCCACAATAGATCCTTTGTGTGATTGTGAGGGCCGACCGGTGGGGGTGGTGACAAACTGGACGGTCCCGTCCGCCCTTTCAGGCTTTGCTTTTCCCATGTTGGTGCGCAGGAGGAAGCTTTTGGTGTCATCAGCAAGCAGCCTGATGATTACTCGGTCTTTTTTAAACAAAAACTACAGTCAGTTATGGACGCGTCTCTTTTTTTTTTCCACGGATGTTCAGAATTTGAATGTAGAGCGCTGTTATTTTATAATCAAAGCATCGAAAAGATTCTTGTTGTGATGGAACTTCTTCACAGTTGATGTAAAATTACCGGAGCGTAGTTTATAGCGGCAGCTTCACTGCAGCTGCAACCCCCCCCCCACACACACACACACACAAATACACACTTTTCTTCACGCCCTCTATTCTCCACATGCCGCACCTCCACATGGACGGTCATGGGGTTGGGGGGGGGGGAGGGCCGGACGACCCTGTCAGTCAGTGCTGTGTGCATTTCAACACTTCAGCGCGTTTTCTGCAGTTTGAATGAAGCAGCGGCCCCTGCCCTCCGGGCGCTTCTGCGTGCCTCGCGCGCGTTTCGCCGCGCGTCTTTGAGAACAACGGGCCGACCCGTCGCCCTTAACGCGCCGCTGCTCCGACCCGTCGGCGGCCCGACCAGAATTAGCAGCGTTGCAGTTGAAAAGGAGGTTTGTAGGTTGGAGATTAGCGGCGGCCAGCTGCTGCTCAGCTGTGGCCCTGAGCATTTTAGCAACTGGGTTAATGTAAGTAAACATCCACTTCACAGTCTTGTCACTGGATGCACTTGGACAGACAACATCACATTTCTTCAGTGTGGATACGATTTCTCTGTCAGGGCATATTTAATTTGACGTCGATGTGTACTCAGTTGTACACTTTCTGGAACATCAATGAACAGTTTATGGGTTAAAAAAAAAAAAGAGACAGGGACGTCTGTTTTGGCTCATTCAGCGGATCAAATTCCTGACAAATTAAGAGACTTCATTTCCTATCGTGACAAATCGCACAAAAATTCGGCATTGCCAAAAAAAAAAAAGCGGTGCAGCGTAAGTGATCACTAACGGTCCAAAATTGTGCCGCAACATTGCATCTGCTAATCGGTTTGTCAATCACCAGTAAACTGTCAGCAGTTTTTATCGAGTCAGGTGATTAAATATTTTATCCGACTGTTGTCAAGCTTTTGTTATCTCGCACTGTGTGTCACTGCCTTGCCCAGCTCCACTTCCCGTTCCCTCCGAATGATTCACTGAGTTTCAGCGACGAATACCAGACGTCTCACGCTCCGTGTTTAGACTCTGCAGTGTCAGTTGCCATCTGAACAAGAGGGAACATTTGAGGCAAATAATTTGCGGCCTCTGACACGCGGCCTTTGCAAATCATATTTCCGGCCGAAGGGTGTCTAAACCTTGCAGGGATCTGTTAATTACTGCAGCACTGCTGCGAAGCCAGCCAGTGCTCGGTGGAGAGGTTAAATGAGGTGTTACCCAACAAAGACAGGGTGTGGAAGCGGGCCTCTAGAACTTCAGCACATCTGTCACCGATTACAGGTCCAGAGACTTTGCATAATTGCCCTCCTTGGTCCGCTGACACAGAAGAAGCTAATTTTATCAGATGTGGAAACGTGTAGTGAGGAAACGCTGGAGCTCGCTCGAGTGAAAACATGTGTCCAGGGAAGCGGCCGTGTCGGCAGCTGTGAACGGATTCCAAGAGTGGACGCGCACCGTCGGCGCTGCAAGCGTCCCGAGGTGCGGTTATGAAACAGGGGGTCTTTGAGGAGAAAACGGAGAAAGGCCCCCTTCTTGGGTCCCTCCCTGGTGTTTAATCAGGGCATTAGGTCAAGGCCAGCGAGACCCATCTCGGCTCAGGGAAGTTCTGTCCTCAAAGCCACAGCTCTTTAATTTCCCTCAAAGCGATCCATTTGATCAGCGTCGAACAAAGTGCTCCTCATCCCACGCCGGCGCCGCTGATCAAATATTAAACAATAAGACTGAAGTAGCATTGTCTGCAGACACATCTGCAGACGCTCAAGTCACAGTTTGGTTTTGTTGTTAACAGTTTAGTGAGGATTCAGGTCAACGACACTTTAGCTTTACATGCATTCACATGAAGCTTGTTATTATTATTAACGAAAAACTACATAATATCAGCACCGGCCACGTCGGTCGGCCGCTGGACTGATCTGTTTGAAGAATGTCAAGTATTCCATAAAGTTCTCCGTGAGCTGTGTAGTGTAACCTATGTCGTCAGGAATGTGCGATAAAACGAGCTGGGGGATGTTTATAACGGCAAAGCGCACACTCTCAGGCCACCTGGCACCAATCAGGTCCACAGCCAGCGGTAATGGGCTCTGATGGCTCTCTGAACCGAGTCTTAACGTGTGAGCCTCGGCCTCTTATCGAAAAACAAGCCGTGCATTTTTTCAAATCCACGCGCTTCACAAAGATAGGGCTGTGGATGAGGCGCAGATTTAGAGTCACTGAAACTATTGTTCTCGTTCAGCCCCCCCCAACAAATAACTGAAACAGATGTGGCCGTGGATGGCGAAATCGCTCAGTAACTGAAGGAGCAGTCCTGTTTCCTTTGTAACAGATCCCAAAAAGCTAATGGTTTTATCCTAAATAGTGCACGCACAGCTGGAGCTACAGATATCACTGCTCTTCTTTTTAACTATTACTTTGAACGGTCTTCTATCCCCTTTAAATCAAATCCAGTTGGACGTCTGCTTGATATAGAACCATGGCGTATACCTACTAAATGCACTTTGCTTCTGAAATGAAGGAGCTCCCTGGGGACCTGGTGTGCATCCAGCCGACGCCGGACTGACACATATTTTCATCAAATTGCAACCAGGCTCTATTTACATATTCCATTAAAATGTAAGATGTGTCCGATGATGTGATCCGGCATGGCGGCACGACACATAGTAGCTGAGCGAGTCCCGTGAGATCCGACTCCGTCCGCTGAGTGCGTCCATTCTTTGGGATTTTGAGGTTTAGCTCGCGTTGCCTGTCGAGCGTTTAAGCTTTGGACGCATGATGATCCCTGGCAGACTTGGTTTATGAGCCTCACTCATATGAAGTCATATAAAGTCTCAGCTCTTCATTTGTCCATTTTTTTTCCCCCCGTTACGGGAAACGGCGTGTTAGACCATTAGTTCGTAAAACAGTTATGAGCTCAAGAAGATTTTTTTCTCTTTTTCTTCTCACATATACATAACCTTCAGTACATCTTAATCTCCCCTTCCTGTCTTCTTCCCTCCAGTCACCTTTCTTTCTGCCACACCCGCTGTCCCCACTGATTCGTTTTGCACCCGACATAGGTATCGAGTTCAAGCTGTCCCAAACAACTTCCATCGGTTCAGTCGGCACGAGGAACTTGAACAGAAATCGAAATTCGGCTTTCGGTGTCACTCAAACGCAGTTAATTCCCTCCTTGGATTTCATCACTTTCCTTCTCAGAAATGCTCCCCACAAGAAACCGAACCCTCTGGATCTCCACTGCGTTTGTTTCCATCTGTAAGAACCCTTTTTTGCTCTTGAATCACCGGGTTCAAATCAGAACCGTATTGACGAATACCTCTTAGTCCAGGAAGCGTCCACTCCGTCTGCACCAGTAGTAAATGATGGTGTGTTCTGTTGGGACGGTGAAGTGAGATGAGAGCTGAGCGTTGGTTCGTGCCACTGAAAACATAAGCGGGGCCTTCTTAGCGCGGTGTAAAGCCCCTTCGGCGTCGTGTCACAAGCTTAAGTGTTAGTGTAATAAACAATCACAAGCCCCTTCTGCATTGTGGGGTGGTTCTTCCAGCGCCGCCAAAACACGACAGATACCCAGAATTCTCCGGAATCAGCAGTAATTCACATTTCTGTTAGATGTTGTGCCTCAGATTGGCGCCAACCCTCCCGCTCCTTCCAAGTGGGCTTAAAAGCAAATGCCATAATTGCCACATGGGATTCTTACCCACCGCTTTATTTCAGTTGGAAGCTGGAATGTGTGGTAATCCGTGCACGGTCATCACGCAGCGCGGGTACTGGTCACCGCAGCTCTAAGCTGGTGTTGTGTCGCACCGGCACTGCACCGATATTTAGGTTGTTGTTTGAAAACACACAGCACTGGAAAGAAAAAAAAAATCCCAGGCGGTATCCGTTTCATGGATGCGTCGCTGGCATTAGCCATCAGTGGCGGACGCTGGCCCGGGCCCACGTGTGCCACAGCCTCACAATGAGCTCACTGTCGGGAGCTGAGATCAGCCCCCAACCCCTCACCCCCCCCCCTCCTCCCTCCTCGCAGGGAGAAACACCACATGCCGAGCTGCTCTGTTTATGTCAAAGCCACAAGACATCTTCGAAAATTTTTCACTTTGTAAAAAAAAAAAAAAAAACAAAAACGCCCGGCGCAGCCCGTAGCGAGTCCGTAATATCTTTTCAATCTGTAGATCTAAATCCCTTGCCTCATTCCAGCTTTTTAAAAAATTATTTATTTGTTTTTTACCACCTTACTATTTTTACGACCTGACAACTTTTTTCGCTGTCCAGATTCTTCAGATCTAGGTCGATTATTAAAAGTTATGTTCAAACTTCTCAGCTTCCACTCCGGGCTAATAATATTACATATCACAGGGGAAGCTCCACTGCCCTTCAACATAATGGAGTCATGTGAAGCTGGCAAGAGCTTCACCAATCATGCGAAACCCCACAAAACGCTCCTTATGACCATTAGGCAATGTTACGGAAATAACGGCCCCTGGAACCAGAGTCCTCTGCCAGTAATCAGTGCTTTACAGTCCTGAGAGGTCTCACAGTGACGGGGTCGTATCTTTCCACCGTGTCTGCACAAGGCCTGATAAAGAAGACAGTAGTTTCCTGAGCGGCGGTGTCCGCGCCTGATTCAGATAGGGACGTGAATGAAGAGAGGAGGGAAAGAGGCGGGGGCCCGACAGGAGCGCACCGCCATGCATAACCCCGCGGTTGACGTCAGCGGCTGGAGAGATCCCGGAGGATCGGAGCGGCTTCGTGCGCGTGAGGTCAGTCCACCCTTGTCACGACGCTCAACCGCAGGAAAGCGCCCGGTCGAAGCCAGGAAACCCAGGTTGCTCCAAATGAGCCGTCCAGCTGTGTCCTCAGTCAGACAACCCGCCATCGTCTTACCCCCCCAGGGGAAACACAGTCAGCACTTCAGTCCAGGAAACTTTCACCTCTGGCACAGCGGCCCCCCCAGCCCGGGACATAACACAGACGCAATGAGCTGAAATATTTACAGCGTGACTTTAGAGAAGCGGCTCATTTTTTGGCATGTGACCCCGTCCCGATGAAGCAACATCGCAGGTTATGGCCTCGGGTGCCGATGTGAGTTGTTAGCAGTTCAACCAGACAGTGGTTTTACTTTCCATAACTTACTTTAGATTTGTGTAACACTTACTCCCTTTTAATTCTTTCTGACCCCTCAGATTAATTGCGGGGGCCCATGAGGGGGGGCTGCTCCGTGCTCTGCCGCCCCACGTGCTGAAGTGATCGGGCCTCGCTTCCCGCCACGTCCGCTACCGCGTCTTAGTCCTGTTCGCTTTTGACTGAAATTACAGAGGAACACGTCCGTGTCCATTCGCATCCATTCTCATTCACAGCAGTTTCTCAGGAAGCCGTCTTTACACGCGATCATTAAAATTCATCTGCGAGTTCTGCTGTTTGAAAATGAGTTAATCCACTAATGGAGCGGCTTGCCATTCACCCGGCACTTGTAACGCCTTCAATTATCTAACATGCAGACTTTGCAGTACAGTTACAGTATTAATGGCCTGTGAGCTCAGCCCCCTTGATGAACAGACCCTTGCTCATCAAGTAGAGATAAAAAAAAAACGTCTTATCTGGAGTGGCAAGGGATGGATGTGCAATTACTGTAAACCGTCAAGTGCTTCATGTGTGTTCCTTTTGCAGCACATCCCGCTTCCCAAACATGTTTACAGGAACCTCCTGGGTGTGTAATGTAGCTGCGTTTTGCATCCATATGATGCTGTGTCCATTGTGCAGTGGTCTCGTTATAATTGAGGAAAACAGTACAGGGATTTTGTGTCAACAAAGTCTTCTTTCCGTCCAACCGTTCAATCATAAACGTAACATTTGAAGTCGGTCGATTTAAAACGTTGAAGTGCGACGCAACTGCTTGCAGAGGTCGATGATCCTGATAGATCCCAGTATTTGCTTCACAAACTCGTACTTGGGCTTCAGCTCAGTCCCCTGTGATGGCCGAGGGCTCCCTGTTTTGACAAATAGAAGCCTGGCCGCTGGTCCACGTATAACTAGGTCACGCAATTGCTTACAGTTGCCATGAATTTGGGGTGTTGATTTCTGTCACCCCAGATAATTATCTCAGGAAAGAGAGCTCAGCTCATGTGCATAGGGTTCCTGTAGTCTGTGTTTACTTCTTTACTGTTTTACATTCATTGTAACGTCATGGTTATGATGATAAAAGAAGTAATGTATACTCCTCTATTAAACAAATATCACTCTGCCACCTCTCTTGACATGTAAGCAGAGGGAGTCAGAGGCAGGGCCAGAGGGCAGGGCCAGTGGACAGAGTGTCACTGCTCATGTGAGTGACGAAAGGGATGCGAGAGCTCCAAATGAATCGGGATGCAGCCCATCCTCTCACAATTTGATGGAAATCAGCGGGGTTGTCGAAGAGGAAACATTTCATTCCGGACGCAGCATGTACAAACAGGAGGGGTGTCACTTGTTTGAAACGTTGTCAATGGCGCTCCATGTCATACCCGTCCTAGGTGAAACATCTGAGGCTGTGCTCACTTTCAGACCGTAAACCCGCAACGTACCCTGACAATCTTTGTCAGCTAACTGGTGGCTCATAAAGTTCGAAGATTGCATCTGTAACGGGCAAAAGCTGCACCCGATTGTAAATTTGGCCGCCAATCCTCTTCGAAGTAGTCACAGTGTGGAGTGACACACTGCTCGCAGCGTGGCAACGCACCCTGGACGTCCTGTTCCGTGAGAGGCAGATCTACACCACCGCATAAGAATCGGCTTTCAAAATGAAGGTGTTTCTGTCGGGGGTCAACTTGACCTGAAGTCATCACTACTGCTGCCTTTGTCGTGCCTTCTGTCAAATATAGCATTACTCCTGTTCACTTAGGAGAATGAAATTACAGACTACTAGCTGAGAGTAGTCGAACCAGTCATCCTGTTTAAAAGCAAACCAAATGGTCACCTTTCTTGGACTGCATATTCATTTTCATTTAGCTCCGTAAAGCTGCATGCAGGCTCAAATTCATCATATGTTTTCACTCTGTAAATTCTAATAGGTACCTTAAAGTAAAATCAGAAATTACTGGCTACAGACTGTGTCTCAAAATTCTCCTCCCAGCCAGCGCCTTCTGTTTACCCACATGAAGCTGACATTACACTTTCCTTATCTCTCCCGTGCAGTGGTTTGACTTCACAGTGACGCTTTTTTTTTCACTTGCATTCCTGACATCCAAGGAAATGTCTTTGGTGAAATGCTGAGCCTGCGGAAAAATATGCCCCATTTAAAGTAACTTTGTTATTCTGATTAAAAACCGAGTCCCCGGCCGCGAAAAATGAGATTATTTACATCACTCGATGGCAAGCTGGCCTGCACGCACTCAGCTCGACACCGACCTTCACATCCACATCCAGATAAGACTTCACTTTTGGCGCGGCGTTTTGGTGATGGGGGTGTCAGTCCAGCTTTGTGACAGGCGAGTGGAGACTGAATCGGAGATTAGACTGACGAGGTTGACTTTTCTTCACCCCCGTTTCTCCTCTTCTTGCCTCCACAGACCGAGAGGACCAGTCTATTCTTTGCACGTGAGTATAAAGATTTACCTCACTGCTGTGTGACTTTAAATCAGTAGTCCAACATTTTATGTGCTTTATTAAAAATGCTGTTTTTGCTAATGTTGCAATTTTAGGCCGCACATAAATTTCACACTTCATGCATTGTTCTCACGCATGTCTCCTTTCTGCTCATTATTCTTGGAAAAAGCATCACATGGTACATTATATTCTCTGTTTTCATCTTAAATAAACAACATTAAAAATGCCAATAACACATTTACTTACTGGTTACCACACGCCCGCCGCCTTGACAGTTATTTTGAACGGCGTCCCTCCGTGACACCGACCAGACTGCCACTTGAGGGAAATGCGGGGTCTGAGAAGCGTCTGACATTTCTGCTCTGCAGCCCCTCTGGCGTTGTTTTTGCACTGACGAGTGTCTGCAGATGACAGGAATGTCACTGAGGAAAATGTCAGACGCGGTATCAAAGACACGAGCCATGCGAAAGCCCCGTTCCTCATTCCGTGAGCGCGGTAAGGCGTTGGCGTCATTTCGCTCCACCTGTACACACACTGTGCAACCAAAATAACTTGTGTCGCACACCTGGTGAGAATGATTATACAAAATCAGCCTCGCCAGGACGCGCTGACAAAATGCAGAGGCCCCACAAGACACAGTTCAGTCAGCGCTCCCAGTTTAAGTGGCTTGTCCTCTGGAATGGGGGAGCTGAGGAATGTAACACCCAGCAGTCCAAGGCCAACAACAGAGACATTGACGCAATCCCTCCCGCGATTACCCGCCGTGTACAGTAGTCCAATGAGAGTGCGCTCTTCCGGCCCTCCGCTCTTCAATCTCAGCCACATCACACTCGCTCGATCTGAAGGCAAAACAATATTTTGTGCATACTTGGTGTATGCAAATTTGCACTTACTGTAAAACCTCCGGTATGCGCTAAATCTGAACGGCTCCCCCAAAACTTTCTGCACGGCTGGGAGAACTTGAGAAGGCTTCTTTCCTGCCCCCTCCCCCCCATCCATGCTCCCGCAAACCACAGGCAGGCCCAAACTGACATTTAAAAAACATAGACACATCGTCGCATGTACGCCAGCGTTTGGTCTGGTGCTCTGTCCTTGCCCATGAGCACCTGCACATCAGTAAATTTTAAAAGAGGACCGTACGTCGTTGAGCCCAGAGCTCAGGAACAGATGTTCAGCGTTCAGTCGAAAGGGTTCAGGGTTTCACTGGTCTGAAGATGCCTGTTTTTTTGTGTGTATTCCCTCCTTTGTGTCTCGCAGAGGTGAGTCAGGAGCCGGCAAGACCGAGAACACAAAAAAGGTCATTCAGTACCTGGCGCATGTTGCCTCCTCCCACAAAGGAAGGAAAGACCACAACATTCCTGTGAGTATCCTCCATATCCATCACTCTAACTTAGGCTAACTGCGCCTGCTTTAAGCCATAACCGAAACATGCCATGAAAATGTGTCGAAATACTAATGTTAATGGTAAACTAACGTAGATCTGTTGTATGGTCCCCTCAGCTCTTTAAAGCCAGGCTGTTCCTTTGACACTGCAGGGAAGTGTATCATCGTAACAATGCAGGTGGAGCGACAATCGCTAGAAATAACTAATGAGCGGTTTGGGATCGCCATGGGCTTGGCTGGGACAGTAATAGAGGATAAAGCTGCAAGTTACTGAGACGTGCTAACAATTTAGAAATAGAACGAGTAGATAGGTAGCAGTACCTGTGGCAGGCGACGTGGCTTTGTGCACCGCATCTGTGTGCGCGCAATCTAACAATATGCATTTGTTTATCTGCAACGAACAGCCAGAATCACCTAAACCAGTGAAACTGCAGGCAAGTCTTTTTTTTTTTAAATACACACCATGTTCATGTGCATGCCACACTAACATCGTCCTCTCAAATGAACCTTTTTTCTGCAACTTGGGCTCATAATGCATCTGCTGAAAATGAGCCCTCCTAAAGTATAATCAGATGGTGTCAGTAATTCCAGTGTTATCAGACATATGTATTTAGGCATATTTAGTATTTATGTTGTCTCTCTGTCAGGCTCAAAATGCAGTTGTAAGTAAATTTTAAACCTGGCATGACTGTTCAGTCTCTATTGTGTTTTATGTCGATGTGCCACACTCTACATTTGCTTGCTGTTACTGTGATTCACCCTCAGTGAAATATGATCACATGCATGTTTGTATTAGCTACCAAACGAGTCTTGGCTGTCATCCTGTGCAGCGTAGCCGCTTCTGTACTGGGTGCAGGTTAATGTGGTATGCGATCTGTATTTTGGACAGTTCAGGTAGAGCTGGGGACAAACACCCGTCTTGTTTAAAAGCATCAGTTGAAAAAAAAAAAGTAAATCTATATGAAACAAGGTTACGTTGAGTGATTCTCAGTCCTGGCCACATGGACCTCTGCAGGTAGGCCTCGTAGGCATCTAACCAGCTACTGAGTGCAAACGTATAACTGTAGTGCGAGAGCACCGGCAGTAATGTGGGTCCTGAAGGCCAGGGCTACAAACCCCTCAGGTACGACTATAACACCTGTTGCTAATGTCATTTACAGACTGCTGTAGGCTGTGCTTAGATTCATAGTCACTAATGCGTTACGCCATGTTCAGCGTAAACCACAAGTTCACGTGTATCCATGACATTAATGCAGTTTATTGCTTTCCATAATAACGATTGAATCTCCCCATGTCCTACAGAGCGGACCCCTGTTTTATGTGAGTAGTATGTAGTTTCTCACCTATCTCACCTCACTTACAACATCAAGGGGGGGGTTCTTTACCCACTCTGCGCCGCCTCCTCTTCAACTTCAAAATAACCGACTGCTAACTGAAGTTGGCTCATAGATGCTTTCCATCCACCTGCAGTAGCTTTGCTTTTAACACATACATTGCATGATCTATTCTTTTTGTCCTCCTTTCAGATGTCTGACATTTATATTACTTGCTTACTTACAGAAATAAACATCGTTTTAATCTTCATGCAATAACTAACTAATGGGCATTGAGGCTGGTGGATCCCATGTTATTTACAGTAATTACCTGTAAAACAATTCAGGTTTATCTTCTTTGCATCTACATAGTAGTAGTAGTACTAGTATTTTCCACAGCACAGAATAGGAGAAGTCTGAATTCAGAGCTTTTAAGATGAAAAACTTGAGGATGGTATGATATGATATGATATGACACTTCCATCCCTATCCTACAACTCCCATGCCCCTTGCTCATACTCTCTGAAACGAACATGGGATGATCATATAGGTCATTTATCTATCTCAAAACTCCAATACTATTAATAATGTAAGTCACAGATCTTGCAATTTGAAAATGAAATTCTCTCAAATGGTGATTACAGTATAGAAAAAAGTAATTATTTAGCCGTACTGCTACGTATTATCTGCACCTAAAACACCTAGCCATAAAGGGTTTTCTCTATGGAATCACAGGGGACAGTCACCCTCCTGTAAAAGAAGCTAAATAATAATTACATTACAAGATATCCTGTATTTATGCTGAATATGACTGGAGCAAGCTCATCTGAATTACTTGCTCTTGTGGCCAATGCAGAACCTCAACTGACCTTTCCTACATGAAGTTGGAGTCAGCCTAAAAAGACTCTTTCAACCCAGATGAGCTATCCACCTTGGCTTGTTGCCGTCCGCATTCGTCCCATTTCCCAAGAATACTTGAATTTTTTTTCTTGGCGGTGAAAAGAGCAAACTTGTAATATCAGTCAGGCCCCTCGCGACCTCCGGAGCGGCGGGAACACATCCGCGACTGGGCTCTACCTCGGAAGATTTAGTGGGACAGTTTTGACTGATCCTCTTTGGCTTCACTCCGTCTGTCCTAAAACACTTCCCTGCGGCCTGCCAGACACGCTGCACGTCGAGCTTCGAAGACTTTTTCATGAAGGCAAAAAGAAAATAATAACAACAGACCTAGATTGAAAGAGATGATTGGGATTCTTTCATCTGCGTTCTTGACAGATGATGAGTCGATCGCTTATATTTCACCACGGTTGCATAACATTTGGGAATCTCAAGTGGGGGAGCCAACTCTGTTAGCTGTCAGACATCTGACATATTCACTTTTGCAACAGGGATGTGGGTCAAACTTCTAATGCTGCAAAACGGAATCCCCCCTCTCCCAGGATTTTTAATCTGCTCTTTGTTTTTCTGTGCGTACAGCAGACCACACGGACGAGAAGACGTTGCCAGCGAGCAATTTTTAACTACTGAGTGGCACCGCGGGCCTGCGTTGATGTATAAACAAAGGCTTTTGGTTAAAACCCACTGGTCTCTGTGGGCTTTTGCCAATGCTCCGACAACTGGAAAAGGACCAGGTTTATCCAGTCCAGTTCTGCCTCATTCCAGCCGCTCAGAAACTCAATTAAAATCATCCCATCAAGGCTCTCCAGCCAAAGATCACGTTACATGTCTCACGTCCCTGAGCGCCGTGCTGATTCCTCAGTTCCCCTCTGTGGAAAATGACCACAAAAACCCTTTTTTTGACGTATTGGGAAAATATTTCACTTAGCCACAAGAAGAGAAACAAGAGTCCAGAAGAAATTGTTTTTCTCTCAGTCATTGTGGATTCTGAAGTCGTGACGAAGCCCACAATGTGGCTTAGATGGAAACGCAGCGAGCCACCTGTCCAAACATCTGTAAAAGTCACATGTTTGTTTATTCAGCCGCTAAAAGTGTCCAGCCCGACAAAAAACAAAACAAAAAGTGTTTCGGTTGCATGTTGTGGACGTGATAGAGTGCCTGTCTGGCTTTTGTCACAGAAAAAAAGTTTGGACCTGAATTTTTCTCACCATCAAGCACTGCGACACATCATTAGTCCGCAGTCAGCCAGAGCAGGGCTCAGATCAGCGTTGATTTTTCTTTGCAGGCTAAACTTCAAAAGATAAAACTTCTGCAATTGGGATTAAGCGGTGCTGTGGAAGGTTTGATGTATAGTTTTACAATAACCATGGCCATAGGATTAGGATATAATCTGAGTTCTTGAGCAAATACAAAAAGTCGACAGTTTCTGCATTTTGATCTATCGCGTAGGCTCAGATCAAGGGCTGCAACTATCTTTTATTTTCCCTCAACTGTTTAGTCTATAAAATGCCAAAGAAATAAAAGATGAACTTCTCAAATTGCTGGTTTTGAATGAATAACAGTCCAAACCCCAAATATGTTTTATTTACAGTATCATAAAACAGAGAAAAGTGGCAAAATTTCACATTTTATGAGCAGGAAAACAGGATTGTGGGTATTTGGCTTGATAAATGACTTACATGATTAATTGTTTATCAGAGTTGTTGGCTATTATCTTTTGAATATTTTCCTGTAATAAACACCTGACAGGTCTTCAGATGTCTGCCGTCTTTGTCTGCATGTTTTGATTTTTTTGCAGTGAAAAGTAATCGCTCAACATTTTTGTCTGTCGGTCTTAACTTTAATGTGGTAGCTGCTGTAACGTCCCTCTGTTCTTACAGGGCGAACTGGAACGTCAGCTTTTACAAGCCAACCCCATCCTTGAATCTTTCGGGAATGCTAAGACGGTGAAAAATGACAACTCGTCGCGATTTGTAAGTCCTTGTCCTGTCCCAGCACCACCACGGCTGATCTTATTTTGGAACCTGGATCCGATTTTGTTTTTGAGAATAAGCAGAGGTCAAACTGATTGAAAGTAATTTGATTATTCTGCCTTCCCTATAAGCTATTACACAGGCCATAAAGCCAGACACCGGCGCCTGTTAGTCATTACTGATGCCTTTGATATACTGGAGCCTTTCAGACCGGCGGCAACTCCACTCAGCAGACTTCTTGATAGTGACATAGGACAAGAGGGATGTGGGCGAAGGCTCGGTTGAAGTGTTCCTGACTCGTGTGAAATTCACTGGAAATGATTCCATAATCATCAAGTTAATGTGTTGCTTCATAACACGTTGATCAGGGTGAAACTTAATCTACACAAACCCTGGTCAGCATGGACAGGAAAAGTTACCTCCACTTGTCATCGGTGAGAACTAAGAAGCATAGCTGTCATTTCTTCCATGACTCATTGGATGTGCAAACCGAGCGTGTCAACATTAGATTATGTCATAAACACAACACATCGTTTGAAATATTTAAAGTCACTTTATCGATTTTGTAAATATCACTTTTGTACTGTATAAAACATCAGCACTGTAACTGATCTGTGTTACATGAGAGTCACTGTGGACATCCATTGCTGTATATTTTGTCTTGTGCACTTCCTGAGCATTTATCTGACATGAATCTCTGCAGGGGAAATTCATCCGCATCAACTTTGATGTCACCGGATACATTGTTGGAGCCAACATTGAAACCTGTATCCTATTTAAAAACCATTAGCTAGAATACTTAATTGTCATTGTAGGTAATATAGCTTTAAAGGGGCCGGCCAGGAGTGTTTTTTGAAAGCACCCGCAAAAAGGAAATCCAGTTGAAGATGTTCATCATAACAAGCTATAGAAATACATTGCCATTCATAACGCAGATTGTTATTTTTGAAAATGTAATCTCAACCACATTCGACTGTTTTAATTCTACATGGAACTGTCTCCCAAAAAAGATTTTTTTTTAAAATTTCCTTGACGAGTTTGCGTCAGACTTACTGGAGAAATCCAGAGCTATTCGTCAAGCCAAAGATGAGCGCACCTTCCACATTTTCTACCAGCTGCTGGCGGGAGCTGGGGAGCACCTCAAATGTGAGTCGACTGAGCTCGAAAGATCGCCATGCAACAGAAGCACTTTTTATTCTAACTACTGTATGTGCGAGGCAAGCAGAATTTATAACATTATACAGTATGTATTAATTAGCACTGAGTTTCTAAAACTGAAAATGTTAGTCATCAGAATCTGTCAGTCCCTCCTGTGAGGAATCTTTACCAGTTAAGACTTTTTTAATATCATGGATAACTGTGGATGTGTGTCTACAGCACTAAAACATTAGTCCTCTGTCAGTCCACAGTCCACTTGAATCCTAACCTTCTGGAGGGGGGGGACTCATCTTAACCAAATGTTTTTCCATTTTTCTGTCCGCAGCGGACTTGCTTTTGGAAGGATTCAACAACTACCGTTTCCTGTCCAACGGTAACATCCCGATCCCAGGACAGCAGGACAAAGACAACTTCCAGGAGACGATGGAGGCCATGCACATCATGAGCTTTGCCCATGAGGAGATTCTGGGTATGTTTTCTCAAACACCAGCAGTAAACATACATGAACATCACACGTTTCTCAGGAATGTTGCTTTCACTTGCTCTGTTTTTTGTGGTCGCCCCGCCTCATTTCATTTGATCCAATCGTTGAAAGATGCTTTACTACCAGTGCTGCATATTGAGCTGTAGAGGACTTAACATGTGAATTCATCCAATCAGTAAATTAATGTGTGGGATGAACCATAAGATCTATTTTAATATATAACAGGAAGAGAAAAGAGAGAGATTTGGGGATATAAAAAGCACTCCAAAACTTGAATAGCATGTTTTTTTTTTGTTTCCTTGGGTATTACGTTACAAGGTAGTATTTGTTTTATTTCTTTGACATCTTTTCCTAAAATATATGAAATACTTATTGATGACCTCCAATGTAAGTAACACTAAATTAACATCATCAGCTGCTTAATGTGTAATGTAATTTCATGTGAGGCAAAAGCGACGTCTGTTTATTTTGTCTGTGTTTTTCTACACATAGCCATGTTGAAGGTCGTGTCCTCGGTGCTTCAGTTTGGTAACATTGTCTTCAAGAAGGAGAGGAACACGGACCAAGCCTCTATGCCTGATAACACTGGTTGGTATCTCAAATAAACACACACACACACACACACACAGGCACACACACTGCACTCCTTTAACATCTGCCTGACAACCTCGTGGCCCGGAGCTCACCGCAGGTCAAGGTACTCTTCTCCTCCTTTTCCTCTTCCCATATGTACTTCAGCTCCTCTCCTCCCCTTTTCCTGCCTCCCTCGCCCGCCGCGCGCCTCGTCCGCTGAACAGAGGAACCTCTGATTTATGTCCCGTCTCTCCCCGAGTGTTGTCAACCTGCCATTAATCCACATCATTATGAGGATTTACTCGTGAAGGAAATGGGGCACAGCCTTCCAGTTCCTCCACATGTGGCACTGCATATTTGGCACTTAAAGGAGAGCGAGCCGGGGAGAGAGGATGAATCTAATGCCAATGATGCAGCTCGGCCAAATATTCTCAAATGCGATGAGCAGAACCCAGGACTGAAGCAGATGTGGGGGTTTTTTCCGTAGCGAGACTTGGCTCATCTTGACCGGATCCCGCTTTTTCTGCTTTTCCACAAGCTCCAGCCATGTAAAATATGACATTTGAATTAACAGCTTTGAAAGATTTGTGGTAGATTTAATATTCATTCAGTCGTAAGCAAACAGCAGTGGTGACCAACCAACTTTGACAGGCACTTCAGCTGTTATACAAATGTTTCTATGTTTTTTCGGGAGGTTTGTAAGGCTGTCTGTTGAATTGTGAGATAGTACAGTCAAACTAAGATTCCTTATCTCTTTCAAATCACTCTTGAAATATAAACAGTAGTTCCAACACACAACGCTAATTTTTGCTTTGCCTTTTATTTCTCGTGATGACAAAACAATTGATTCACTGGCGTAAGTGATAAATAATTTTTCAAACCCCCCACTGGGGCCACCTTTAATTCTAATTTAAATGAACTGTTTTCCCCTTTGTGTGCTTTTTCCGTCTCGGTTTCCCAGCTGCTCAGAAGCTGTGTCATTTGCTGGGCATGAATGTGATGGAGTTCACCAGAGCTATCCTGTCGCCAAGGATCAAAGTGGGAAGAGACTACGTCCAGAAAGCACAGACGAAAGAACAGGTCAGTCTGCCTTTTTTGTGTTTCTGCAGGCTGACATGATCGACAGTATATCTCCTTTTGTTGCCAGCTGCAAAACCTTGGTGACACTAATAGTGATCTTTTATACAGAAGTGCAACTCAATTTGGTATCTCTAATGCAAGTTAATCTAACCGTGGTGTAATTCAGTTGCGTAGTTGAAGTTATGTTTTGTGCACCAGGCAATAGTAGTATCCCCTCTGTGAAACCACTCCAGAGTACATCACCTGTTAATGAATCATTCATGGCCGTTGAGAGTGCAGTACTTTTGCAGACTTCTGATTATAATGGCTCCAGGTTTGTGGACATGGCTTTTATCCCAACCTTTTGAGATTACAATGAAAGTCTGACTCAGAAAAGATTTGGAACATTAATGATATACAGACCTGCCAAGACTTACAAGTCTGTTTGTCCAGTGTAGAAGAAGAGCTGACAGCATGTCTGAATGATTCTGACTTAAACTCCCACCTGCTTGCCCCCACTCTCTGTTTTTTGTTAAGCACACACACTTAAAAAAAAAAAAACAACTTTCTTTCTTATACTTTGGTCATGCCATTTCTCTCTTCATATATTTTCTCACCATTCCTCTCCCACTCTTCCTCTCCTGTCTTCTCTGCCTCCCTCCAGGCTGACTTTGCAGTCGAGGCCCTGGCTAAAGCAACATATGAGCGTCTGTTCCGCTGGCTTGTCCATCGTGGTCACCAATTGTTCTTTACCTCACGGGGCACCATTTGCTGGGGCACCCTTTGTTGAGGTTGCCTACTAAGGGCACTAATTATTGGGGTTTGGCTATCCAAAATAGTTAATAATTATTAGAATAATAATTATTAATTATTAAATAATCGGATCTAATACATTAGATCACCTCGGGGCACCACCCTTGTTACAAGGGAAAGATAGCCAATTTATTAAATCAATCTCATAACTAGTACTAAATTGTCAATTTGGAACTCTGATTAATGATTAATTTAATAACTAGAACCAAAATTACCAGATTAACAACTAGTTTAGGTAGAAGGAATTTGGAGTTCTTGACCGTGTAGAGGTTGGCGGAATTCACTCTTGTGCAACATTAAACAGACAACAGGTATGTTAAATAATCATTTATTAACAAGAATAAGAGAAAAGGAAACATACAATCTAGCTACAGTGTACTTTCTACAGGTGTGTGCGTGTGTGTGTGTGTGTGTGTGTGTGTGTGTGTGTGTGTGGCTGGGTGTGTCAAAATGGCTGCTGAGGTCTGGAGGCCCTGAACAAAGAAGATCTGTGGAGGCACTCAGACCATGTGCTGGGTGAGTGTGTGTGTGTGTGTGTGTGTGTGTGTGTGTGTGTGTGTGTGTGTTTCATGAGGTGCCAGGTTAGAGGAAGGATGGTTAGTTAGCATGCAAGCGTAACCTAACTTCATCTACTTAACAATGTGGCAGAGCCAACAATACAATAACCTGTCTACCAAACTGATCACAACACTCAGTAAACACAAATACATCAACTCACAGTCCTTGATTTATCTTTAGCTTAGCTTATCTTAGCTTGACTAGGCCCAGTTGGTGTTACCAGTTCTGGTGTGAGAGAAACTCTCTCTGGTGTGTTGCTCCTTTGGCTGGTGGTTCCTGATGGAAGGGCCAAGCTGAGAGAGTTAGAATTCCAATGTTGGAAGGCAGTCTTTGCTGTGTGGTCCTGATGGCAGACGCTGGAGGGAAACTGGCCGCTCCTTTGACGTAGTTGGTTAGCAGCTCGGTGCTAACTCGCTGTGTGGCTCCTGTTGTATGGAGGATTAACCTACAAACCTTGTGTTTGTTGGCCAATGGAGTTTGTTTGCCGGATCTTGATCGTTACTCAGCAGGCTCTCGCGTCGCTGCTGTGAGGAAAGGTCTGAGGATCTGCTTTGGTCAGCAAGCTACCTCAGACGGCCAGCTGCAGCTGCACAGCTGGGGATCCCTGGAGAGTGGTTCCAGGGCTTGGAGAAGAGAAGAGCTTCAAGAGAAGAGAGCGGATAAAGGCTGAGCACAGCCTTTATATGACTTGATGACCTCAGAGGTCACATGCCACAGTCATCCAGTGGTGGCTGCTGGATCGGATTTCACACCTGGAAGGTTGTGGGACTTTAAGGTTCCGGTGCTTTCCTTTGTCTCCAAGACAAAGAAAGCCATGTGGTCGAAACTTGGTTATGCGTGGTGAGCCTCCATTGCTCACCACCAGGTTCAGGTCTCGTTTTACCCCACGATCGGTCAAAAACTCTGAGATTTGAACTCCCGAGAATGTCGCTATGGAGAAGAATCTGCAGCACCCCGAGGCCGCATGTTGGAAATTTTGCCAATATAAGTACTGAATGCAGAAAACAAAAAAACCAAAAATGTGTGCAGCGTTAATTTCTACAGTAAAGTGTGGCGTGTATATTGAGCTGTTGTGTCAGTTGTACAAATACAGATTTAAATAAGCTTTCTTGAATTGATCTTGCAGTCCATGTGACTGACTGGCTTGTTATTGGTTTGCAGCCCCTCAGACTTAGTTAGAGCCACAAATTCTGCATTTCCCATTTTCTAACATGTAACCAATTTTGAAATCTGATTTTCTCACTGTAAACAAGCTGATTCTCTCTCTTAGCCAATGTATGATGTACACTGAAATATCTGTGTTGAGGTAACGTTTAGTGAAGAATTCATTCCATTGCTTCATCTAAATCATTTAAACTATGAATTATCAGATGAATCAGTCAAAATCTGTCACGCATCGACCATGAACAGTTCAGTAGCAACAGTTCAGTGTCGGTCAGACTATAGTTGTGGCATTGTTTTTACCTATATCACTAATTTGTACCACTTGATTTTCACAGGTGGACTACAAGGCGGACGAGTGGTTAATGAAGAACATGGACCCTCTGAACGACAACGTGGCCACTCTTCTTCATCAGTCAACCGATAAATTTGTGGCTGAACTTTGGAAAGACGGTAGGATGCTACTTTTCTTTTTTTTTTAAATCTCCAAACACTCATGTGTACCCGTTTGCTTATTTAGGAGACAGACACATCCACACGTCTCTCACTCTCACTGCCTTGTTGTCTCAGGCCTTTACGCGTATGTTTTCCAAGATGTAACATCGCCTCCCCTCCCTCTCTCTTTCTCTGTGTTGTAGAGATTCAGACCATTCAAAGGGCTTCATTCTATGACAATGTCACTAGTCTGGATGAGCCGGCAGGTGAATGACTGGGTCATGCTGTGACAGACCTGGGCCAAAATAATAATAATAATATTAGTAGCTGAAAATTAAGAGTGTCGGGGTCACGGAACCACATTTTTAAAGGCTTGGGAGGCTAAATCCAAAGCAGGTCAAAGCGTATTGCTGTATTCTTGCCCAGATCTGGCTGTTTGGTTCATGCTTTAGCCAGTGCTGTGTCTGTCATAGCTACGACGACTCCCATTTGCTTCCAGGATGCATGGCTCCTTCGTATCAGCCAAAAGCAGTAGCGCCTTATTCCTAAATAGGTTCAAGTAGAGCGTAGTCATTTACTCCCTTTAGTTTGAACCAGTCTGCTTTAATTTGTCAGAGTGTTCTTGTGATCTTTTGTATGATCAATAGCCCTGACCCAAGTGTTTAGGATCGAGTGCAGCTGTTGCGTGAGTCTCCATCGCTTATTTCTGTTTTTGTCCCTCCCTTGCACTACGTCCACAAGCAAATTTAGGATTCGAAGCTGAACTGCAGAATATTTAAGGGCTTGAATTGTCCCATTTCCTCCTTCCTCGATAGGATCATGGTACCAGGGGATTGAAACCAGATGTTGTTCTCGGTATTTGTTTTGGCTCGGAGCTCAGACGTCAGTGCAGAGGGTCCAGACACCGGGCCGTCCATCACTTCATCTTAAACTCCAGCAATCTGTGACTCATCACATACTTGTAGCTTTTAATTTTGCTGCTGGGGCATTGATAAGTGACATTATGTACATTTATTTGAGTGTTCAGGCGTAACTCATCTGCTGGGTCACTTTGTTAAGATGTTTCAGAATAATTGTGCCTGCTTTACTGCCAGATTATACAAAGATGTCATATTTATGAGATACATATTGGATAACTCTCCTGATATTCCGTGTTCCGTGAAAAGGCCAAAACCAACAGCAAACTGATCCCATTCACAGGTGTTAATAATATAAGCGAAACCCTGATATATTATTCTGTGCTAGCCAATGTTCCTTCATTACAGTGAGCGTGGGCACTGCACCGCGTTTGAGTCAGCCCCAAATACGCCCACCTACTCCTGTAACACCAGCTCCACAGCTAAGCCCAGAGACATTCTGATGCTTTGTTGATTTTGGTCTTCTAATGGGATTCGTCAACGGTAACCAAAACATAAAATGACAGAATGAACAACACGTGAGAAGTTGAATTCATAAGCAATAAAACATGACATTGCTCACTTCAGTACCTGTTAAGTGGAAATTGAGTTAAGATTATTTTGGTCAGATTTATGGCTCTTCCCCACTTGTGCTACAGATGTTGAAATGAATCATCGTCCCATAATTGGCACTTCTGGCTGAATGGCCTGCTACTCAGCAGGAGTAACATAGGCTCACTTTAACTTAGCACTCAAGCAACTCCTGACCACACTTCCATGACTTGCAAGAAATCTGCTTTAATTAAAGACAAAAGTAGAAATTGATGCTGGATCCCAGATTGTTGTGTCCTTTATTTGCGGTTCCTTAATATTGCCGATTTTTTTTTTATCATCTACTCATCTGCAGTTGGTGGTGGTAGTTCAACACTTTGAATGCTACTTCCTTAGACTGCTGCTGTTTGACTTGGTCATCCATATGCACTTGGTCAAGTAGCTACATTGTGCCACTGTGTCTTCCCTTCAGCCAAGTCTTCCTGCTCTAACCAGTTCTTCCCATCTCCCCACCAGTCGACCGTATCGTGGGCCTGGACCAGGTGGCGGGAATGAACGAGACGGCCTTTGGTGCCACCTACAAAACGAAAAAGGGCATGTTTCGTACCGTGGGACAGCTCTACAAGGAGTCGCTCACCAAGCTCATGGCCACGCTGAGGAACACGAACCCCAACTTTGTCCGCTGCATCATCCCCAACCATGAAAAAAGAGTAAATACAAACTTAAACCTATTTTGGGAGAGGCTGAGTGTCAACCAGTGGAAAGTAAGGGACCTGTATAACATTTTAAATTATATTCTATCAAGATAATATGGACATAGATCAATATGTTCATGTATAATGTTTCAGCAATACAATTATTTGTCTTTTTTCCCAAGGAAACACAGTTATGGTGGCCTGAAGGCACTAAAAAAAAGAAAATGGAAAAGTCTGTGACATTTGCCTCGTACTTCATGTCCCTGAAATACGCCACTTTTAAGTTACTTTATAGAGAAAGAATTGCATGATAGAAATGTAGAAAAACACCATTCACTTTCTGAATGGTGTGTTTGTTTCATCCTTCAGGCTGGTAAATTGGAGCCTCACCTGGTCCTGGACCAGCTACGGTGTAATGGAGTGCTGGAAGGGATTCGCATCTGCAGACAGGGCTTCCCCAATCGCATCGTCTTCCAGGAGTTCAGACAGAGGTAAAACGAACAAAAAAAAGGACAAAGAGGCTTTTTGAACTCTGTGGGCCCATTTTACACAGAAGAAAGACTGGCTTCATTTTCAATTGACGTTTATTTTCTCTTTTGTTCACAGATATGAGATTCTGACACCCAATGCCATCCCCAAGGGATTTATGGATGGGAAACAAGCCTGTGAAAGAATGGTACTACTCTTTTTCTCTATTTTGCTTTTAAAACTGTTGCAGTTAGAAGTTCAGAGTCACGAATACGTAGTTTAGACACAGCTAGTTATTTGAATAGTGGGCAAAATCTCAGGTAATTCAGCCTCATATCAAGCTACTACTGAGGTTCTTTTTTCCATGTTTGCATGATTGCAGTGCTAAAATATTTTTCAAACTTGAGGTTTCCTGAATTCGTTTTAACAAAGTTTGAATGTAACCCTGTCCACAGAGCTTATTTCTCAACAACCCTCTGTGTTCCATTTATAGATCCAAGCCCTGGAGCTGGACCCGAATCTGTTCCGTATCGGTCAGAGTAAGATCTTCTTCAGAACAGGTGTCCTGGCTCACCTGGAGGAGGAGAGAGACCTGAAGATCACTGACATCATCATCTACTTCCAGTCTGTGTGCCGTGGCTACTTGGCGCGCAAGTGAGTGTCATCTCTCTGTACTTTTATTCAAAGGAGATTTCTCAGGTATGAACATATCACTGTGTTTGGTTACCCAAGATGCATTTGAGGACAGGCGGACACACAAAGATAGTGAGCAGCTGATGAGCATCGTAGGCCACTGAGCAACTTATTTTGCTAGGCAGTTGGTAGAGACCAAACACTGAGCTAATTGAGAGTGAGTATTGGACTCACACTCGTCAAGTGGCCCTACTTTAAATGAAGGATTTTGTTGCACTGTAACTGCCAGAAGTGTGACTAATTAATTGTTTAACTTCATCCTATCAATTCAAATGATGATATGTCAGTGCTGTGATTCCGTTGCACCCATGTGGAACAAAAAATCACAGCAGAAAACATCAGTGTACACAGACACATTGCTTCATCGCCTGTTATCTCATAATGTTTTTCTTCCCTTAGGGCCTTTGCTAAGAAGCAGCAGCAGCTGAGTGCCCTGAAGGTCCTCCAGAGGAACTGCGCTGCTTACTTGAAGCTACGACACTGGCAGTGGTGGAGGCTTTTCACAAAGGTCTGTTGTTCTTCCAGCAATGAAGTTCATATGTGCTATGCAGATGATGCACACCTCTACATCTCTGCTTCACCTGAACATCTGATCCCTGCTGACAATCTTGCAGATAGCCTCTGCAAAATTTAGCAAATGAATGGCTCAAAAATGTCTTTGGTTCAGTAAAATTTAAACAGTGTCCTCATCAACAGATGTGGTTTGCTTAGCTGCAATGGAAATGTTCCCGGTTATCATGTTGACCTGGAAAAAAAAAGGTTAGAACGTCTACATTTTCACGGCGTCTTAGCAAACCCCATCTGCTGACGGTGAAAACCTCCAGATAAAATCTGTATATGGGCCTTAAGTTAAGATTGTCACACTGCACTTACTTAAGCATAGTATTGAAGGTATTTTTACGCTGTTGCAGGCTGTTGGAAGACATTATCAAATTATTATAGGACTGTCCCTGTTTTCAGAAAACCTCCCTGGTATTCAATCTTCTCTCTCTTTCAGGTGAAACCTCTGCTGCAGGTCACCAGGCAGGAGGAGGAGCTACAAGCCAAAGATGAGGAACTGATAAAGGTGAAGGAGAGACAGCTCAAGGTGGAGAATGAGCTAGTGGAGATGGAAAGGAAACACCAACAGGTAAGCATGTCCTCCGTTATGGAAAGTAAATCATTTCACCTCATATGAGGTAGGATACAAGAAGTTTTTTTCCTCAAATTGTTCCCTCTCTCCAGCTCCTAGAGGAGAAGAACATTCTAGCAGAACAGCTTCACGCAGAGACGGAGCTGTTTGCCGAGGCCGAGGAGATGAGAGTTCGTCTGCTTTCTAGGAAGCAGGAGTTGGAGGAGATCCTTCATGACCTGGAGTCCAGGGTGGAGGAGGAAGAGGAGAGGAACCAGAGCCTGCAGAATGAGAAGAAGAAGATGCAGTCACACATCCAGGTTTGGACTTCAGCCATTTCGCTTGGTTTGGTTATGGATCGATTGGCTATGGATCTCTATATATGTTTGTGTGTTCCTCTCCACAGGACCTGGAGGAGCAGCTGGATGAGGAGGAGGCTGCAAGACAGAAGCTGCAGCTGGATAAAGTGACGGCCGAGGCAAAGATCAAAAAGATGGAAGAGGACATTCTGCTGCTGGAGGACCAAAACTCCAAGTTCCTCAAGGTGAGGGGATTATATCTGGAAAGATGGGGTCAGACAAGAAGCAGAGTTCTTAACGCCATCAAGAGAATTTTGATTTTGGATTGGTTTTACATGGCACAATTCAGACATTGTGTGTTTTATAGCCTTCAGTCTAACCCCCACGGCGATTTTACCAAACAGGAGAAGAAGCTTCTGGAGGACAGGATCGGCGAGATGACCTCCCAGCTGGCCGAGGAGGAGGAAAAGGCCAAGAACCTCGGCAAGGTCAAGAACAAGCAGGAGATGATGATGGCTGACCTGGAGGGTAAGTGACTGTTGCTGTCACTGGCTCCATTTTGAGAATAGGGAACATGTGATGTAGTCCAGACAGGTAGGCAGCGAAACGGATGGATGTGTGTGCACGTCATTTGACAGTCTAGCCTAAGATTAACTGTCAATTAAATGTCAACACTGTCCTTAAATAAACTGTCCTCACAACAACAAGAATAAGAAAAGGTTTTATGTTAGAGAAGGACAACAAAAGTTCACATGTGGGACATGCAGTCTTACTTTCTATGAGCCATAATTGGGTGAATTTACTGTTAAATTTACAGCAGTTAATCCAATTACTTAGTTGTGTCAGGCTGTTAGCAATTAGGCGGTTTGTCACTTTCTGTGACCTCTTGAAACCTTGTATGACCCCTCTGTAACTCGTGATTTTGGCCATTTACCTGCTGCCTCCCTTCAGAGCGGTTAAAGAAGGAGGAGAAGACCCGCCAAGAGCTGGAGAAGGCCAAGCGCAAACTGGACGCCGAGACAACGGACCTGCAGGACCAGATCGTTGAGCTTCAGATCCAGATAGAGGAGCTGAAGATCCAACTGAGCAAGAAGGAGGAGGAGCTGCAGGCCGCTCTGGCCAGGTCAGTCACAGACATAAATAAAATACGAAAAAGGACCACAGCAGACATCTTCTGCAAAGGATAAGACACTGAGAAATAAAAACCAAAAATGAGCCTGTTCACTGCACTGATGAACTGTATAATCTCCACATCAGCCTAAATCTTTTCTAATCTTTCTGTTTAATAAAAAACAGGCAGGGAGTCTGATGCAAAAAATACTGAAATAATATTCGGTTTACCCGTGGTACTTTTCAAACCTATTTGAAAACTAAATTTTGATATTGGACATTAGATTCTTAAAGGTTTGCAGACATCATGGTTAATTTACAAAGAAAACTGTACACAAATGGGACATTTTGGACATTTTATTTCTCAATTAAGCTACTTTCTTAACATGATAACGTGATACAATAACTGAAAAAGAAGTGAAGCCATAAAGAGAAGAATAAAGAAGAATTAAATAAAGTAAAACAAAAAGTCTTTCACTTGCTGCCAAGGAGACTTTTGAGACTTTTTTTAGCATTGATCATATGATTGCAGTACAACAAAATAAAAGCAGCCTGACATGGAGCTCATAAATTCCTGTTTAATAAGATTCAACAATGAAAGAAGTGCTGTAATACCCTTTAATTTGCTTTGCAGTGGTTGTTTACTGGAAGCCCAAAGACAGCTGCTCAAATGTTTGGCCTCTAGTTTAAAGACATCTTTAAAGACATTTTCAGTTCAGAAATAAGAAGCATCTGATGATGATAATAGGCCAATTTCATTCCACATCCAGACGTACAAAAGTCTAATGTTTGAGCCTTGTGCATTTTCACATTTACCACAAAATCACAACAAAACCTAAACTGGTGTGGTAAAATATTATACGTAGTGGTGTTGCTCATCTAGGGTTAGTACACATCCACGCATCCTCTCACAAGTGCAGTGCATCCCGTTTCCTTGACAACAGCACTCCACTGTCAATACGAAGACCCGAAATAGACATTCAAACAAAGACAACGCACGGAAACAATCACCGAGTCAACTCTGAACCCCGACTCACGGCAGCTAATGTTCACTTCAGCAGCTGCAGTCGGTGTTTTCAGCACACGTACGCACTTTTTCCCTCTCGTCGTTCTCCCGCCTCGGCCCATACTTCCACGTTTCTCCGCTCACTGCTCCCAGCTGCAGCGCCGCAGGCTGAGACCTTTCATCTTGGAGGCAGCCGTGTCTGATTACAGGCAAATTGATGTTGATTGATGCCTGGGCTTTGCAGTATTTTTTTTTTCTTCCACATGAAGCCATGAAGAACTGGACTCGATCAGGCTGTCATTTCACAGTGGAGGACAAACTGTTAACAAAACAAGTTTTTTTCTCGTTTGGAGATTCGTGCATTGTGGCTGGAAAAAGGCCTGTGTCGTCCTACTCTGAACCCAGCATCCAAATATTTTGATATATTTCGATCCCTCCTCCAGTCTTCCTTCCTTTGAACATTTTTGGAGTAATGTTAAATTGTCTCCTTAATTTAACTGTCACAAGACAACATACAAATGTGGAGGTCATTGAAGGTCACCTTCCTCCTTTCACCAGGCCAACTGTCCTGACCACAGGGGGCGACAGGGAACGCCTGTCCAACTAATTTCACACACAGAAATCATCAGTGTAGTCACAGCACAAGATCATTAATCCTTCATTGCACTTGGCACGCCTCATTTTGAATTCAGCAGCTATTCTGAGAGCGACTTTATTATCTTTGCTTGGAAAGCGGGGAATTACTTTTAAACGGGAGTCATTAGTGTCTTTAATCAAAGCGGTGACATTGTGTTAATTATAGAACTGAATCATTATGACACTCAATGGGTTTAATCAGTGGGTTTCTGCATAAGTGAGGAATGTTACAGGAGTGCTGCAGCCAGCGTGGATTTCACTTCGGCTCAGTACCATTTTGTTCCTCTGACAGAGGAGACGTGCGCACGCTTGCACACACACACTTTCGTTTGGGCAGCTTCAGCAGTGAACGCTTCACCACAGTGCCACCCTGTGTGCAATGGTGGCCTCAAATCAGCTAGAGGAAAAAAAAGACAAAGATATACCTCACTTTTGCTTTTCATTGAATGTACGAATCCTCACTTTAGACACAGAATTGAAATATAAATGCAGTAAATTTACAGCACTGAAAAAATATTCTGTTGTTGGATTTTCATTTTTCAAACCAAAATATCATCGTAGGTTTCTATGGTATAACTAAAAAAAAAGGTAAAAAGGTAAAGTACATACTTTATTGTCTTTTCCTGCTAGTTCCGGGAACTAAATGTCCTTCTTATAATGACAGAAAAAATCTTAAATTTCTCCAACACGTACATTAAATTTATTGAAAATATAACTTTTGAGTAAAAGAAATCAAGATGTTCTTGTCAATCAATACAAATAAATGAGCAATTGGGGTCTACTCTGAAAAACGAATGCGTATGCTGGTGTGTCTCCAACCAGGAGTGACGAGGAGGCTGTCCAAAAGAACAATGCCTTGAAGCAGGTTCGTGAGCTGCAGGCGCAGCTGGTTGAGCTTCAGGAGGATCTGGAGTCAGAGAGGATGTGTCGGACTAAAGCGGAAAAGCTGAAGAGGGACCTGAGCGAGGAGCTGGAGGCTCTGAAGACGGAGCTGGAGGACACGCTGGATACCACCGCCGCCCAGCAGGAACTCAGGTGCTTGTTTAAAACCGCTTTATCAATGAAGACGATGGGCTCAGTAGACACTCAGTTGGAATTTTAAAAAGACAATAGCAGCAAAAGTTTTTTTGTGTCGTATCCTAGAAGGTGTCCTACTCTCTGAACGCACTCCCTTGTCTTTGAACTCCAGGACCAAGCGAGAGCAAGAGGTGGCAGAGCTGAAGAAGGCAATAGATGAGGAGACCAAAAACCACGAGGCTCAGATCCAGGAAATGAGACAGAGGCATGGCACAGCGCTGGAAGAACTGTCTGAGCAGCTGGAACAAGCCAAGAGGGTGAGGGGGTTGCACTGGGTTCCGCTTCAAGATCTTGTATTTGCCTGCAAACATCAGTCTAAGTCTGCTGTATATGAAAAAAACAGAAATTCATCTGGCCGTTAACTGAAATTCAACCAACAACTGCCACTTCAAACACAATGGCTCTTCATATACAATTAAAGCATTTTTTTCTTTTGTTCTGTGCAGTTCAAGGCCAACCTGGAGAAGAACAAGCAGAGTCTGGAGAGTGACAACAGAGAGTTGGCCTGTGAGGTGAAGAGTCTGCAGCAGGTGAAGACGGAGTCGGAGCACAAGAGGAAGAAACTGGAGGCCCAGCTGCAGGAGTTCATGGCCAGGGCCACCGAGGTAGAGAGGGCCAAGGGAGAACTGGCTGAACGTTCACACAAACTCCAGGTAAATACCTCCACCGACAGTTACAGCAATCAGAGGAGCCAAGTCGTTTGCAGCTTTGCTATAAAATAAAGAATTAAAGCCCCAGATATTATTTTAGATGAGTCATGACAGCAAATGTGTTTTTTTTTTTACTTTGCATCTATATTTGCCCACTTTCATTGAACACTTTAGGTTTATTGTTCTTTCATCATAAACCTATCTTTCTTTTAACAGACGGAGCTGGACAATGTGTCGGCCTTGCTGGAGGAGGCGGAGAAGAAGGGCGTTAAACTGGCCAAGGAAGTGGACAACCTTAACAGCAAACTGCAGGACTCTGAGGTAAAAAAAAAGACGACATCTGCGTCAGCCTTCCTATCAAAACAAAAGATTAAAGCTAAGTGGAATTTGGTCGGAATCACTTTTTCCTGCCCATGGAGGTATACTGCATAAATTATGAAGGCATGGTGTCCCTGCTTTTCTTTTGTCTCATCACTGCTCCTGCTCGGGGTCTCGTTTGTAGGAGTTGCGACAGGAGGAGACGCGTCAGAAGCTGAACCTGAGTGGCCAAATCCGCCAGCTGGAGGTGGAGAGGAACACCTTGATGGAGCAGCAGGAGGAGGACGAGGCGGCACGACGCAACCTCGAGAAGCAGCTGCAGTCGGCGCAAGCTCAGGTACAGTCATTCGTATTAACAGACATTCATCACTCTCATGAACATGCATAAACACATCTGAGGGCCAGACACACGCAAACATACATGTATGAGGCGGGCACACCTTCCCCACACCACTGATAAAACCACCGAGTGCCAAGAGAAGGGCCAGGCAAACGTTTCCAGATGTTTACCAGCTGTGAACATCTGTCTCTGCTGTGCAGGCCAGCATGTACACATGACAGCTGTAAAGGCCTCGCAGCAAATTAAACAGCCGCAAAGTGAGAATCTGAGTCAGTTTAGGAAGTGTGGTTCAGAATAACAAGGATATGTGGACAGGCGTCACACAAGTTGAATGTAAGTTGTGCACATTTTAACAAAACCCAGTGATGCGCCCTGTGGTAAAGACAGATCTTTATGTGTTCACTGATTTTTAAAATGTCCTTTCTGCAGCTGTTCGAGATGAAGAAAAAGCTGGATGACGACGTTGGAGCGATGGAGGGACTGGAGGAGGTGAAGAAGAAGCTCCAGAAGGACGTGGAGCTGACCAGCCAGCGTCTGGAGGAGAAGACGATGTCCATGGACAAAATGGAGAAGACCAAGAACCGACTCCAGCAGGAGCTGGACGACCTGGTGGTGGACCTCGACCACCAGAGACAGATCGTCTCCAACCTGGAGAAGAAGCAGAAGAAGTTTGACCAGGTACACTGAATCGGTCAAAAATGTCACAGAGATGACAGACTGACGTCAGTGTGTTAAAGGCCGGTGTGTCTCTGTCTGCACTAGATGCTGGCTGAGGAGAAGACCATCTCCGCTCGTTACGCTGAGGAGCGTGACCGTGCGGAGGCTGAAGCCAGAGAGAAGGAGACCAAAGCCCTGTCTATGGCCAGAGCTCTGGAGGAGGCCTTAGAGGCTAAAGAGGAACTGGAGCGGTTCAATAAGCAGCTCCGTGCTGAAATGGAGGACCTGATGAGCTCCAAGGATGATGTAGGGAAAAATGTGAGTGACCTTTTCACCTTTTCTTCACATCTGGAGAATTATTTTCAGTCATTCTTCCCGTGCATGCCGCTCTCAGGATCCTCAGCCTGGTTCGTTACTTTGCCTTGTGTGTGCTGACACTGTGCACAGGTCCATGAACTGGAAAAGTCCAAGCGTATGCTGGAGCAACAGGTGGAAGAGATGAGAACTCAGCTGGAGGAGCTGGAGGATGAGCTGCAGGCCACAGAAGATGCCAAACTCCGTTTGGAGGTCAACATGCAAGCCATGAAGGCCCAGTTCGACCGAGACGTGCAGGCCAGAGATGAGCAGGGCGAGGAGAAGAAGAGGGCACTGGTCAAACAGGTACACGGGGCGCCTGCCCGATGGCCACAATGGAATGGCCCCAAACGTGTTGCTCGTTTTAGAATGACCATAGTTTCACCGGGTTGTTGAAACTCGCTTCGTTCCTCCAGGTGCGTGAGATGGAGGCAGAGCTGGAGGATGAGAGGAAGCAGAGAACTCTCTCTGTCGCGGCCAAGAAGAAGCTGGAGATGGACCTGAATGAGCTGGAGGGACAGATCGAAGCCGCCAACAAAGGCAGGGATGAGGCTATCAAACAGCTCCGAAAGCTACAGGTACGCACCCTGCTAAAATGTGTGTTCCCCTGAACCTCTTATATATATTAAAAAAGTAAGGAAAATGTGTTTGTGATGTTGGAACTGAGTTTCATCATGTCTGTCTCGACACCACAGAATAACTGGAGAGGTAACTCTTCTGCTGTGTCAGCCTTTCACTCTGACCTTGTCTCTGATCTCCTGCAGGCTCAGATGAAGGACTATCAGAGGGAGCTGGAGGAAGCCAGAGCCTCCAGGGATGAGATCTTCACCCAGTCCAAGGAGAACGAGAAGAAACTGAAGAGCCTAGAAGCAGAAATATTACAGCTGCAGGAGGTGGAGATCCTGATTTTTGTTACATGCATGGAAAATACGAAAAGTGGGATATGAATTACCCTAATGTGTGTGTGTGTGTGTGTGTGTGTGTGTGTAGGGACCATGCAGCGTCAGAGAGAGCCCGTCGACATGCTGAACAGGAGAGGGATGAGCTGGCTGATGAGATCTCCAACAGTGTGTCTGGAAAGTCAGTGTCACCTTGTTTTTACCGAACAGTCCTCACATTAATATTTGACCGAGAGACGGGATTTGTGCACGCTGGGGTCATTGTGTGGGGATTCCTTTTGACATTGTTTGTTTCGGGGTCTCTCGCTAAAATTATGAATTCGGCAAATTATTGGATCGGGGGTTCGGATGAAAAAAGTCATGGAGCTCTGTGTGTCAGGTCATCACTGCTGGAGGAGAAGCGGAGGCTGGAGGCTCGCATCGCCCAGCTGGAGGAGGAGCTGGAGGAGGAGCAGGGCAACATGGAGATGCTTAACGACCGCTTCAGAAAGACCACCCTGCAGGTAGACTGACCTCACACAGGAGCTAGTAATCATGGTCATCGTTAGTGTCAGCCAAGAAAAACGATAACGGCCTTTATCCGTCTGCTCTACAGAAATCTTCACTCACTGAAGTTTTTTCAGTAGCTTTAGCAAATGTGATTTTCCGCTTCGCGTCAAGGCGTCACTCTCGCTCACCTCCATCTCTCTTTCGCTCACAGGTCGAAAGCCTGAACACCGAGTTGTCCGGCGAGCGTGGCGCTGCACAGAAGAGCGAGAACGCTCGACAGCAGATGGAACGGCAGAACAAGGTGTTGTACAGATTGTGAAATGCATTAGCATGTGTGCTTACGTACGTAAAAGGGTCAGATACAACAGGAAGTGATCGGTTGGCTTCGTCTATGAAAGTGATACAATCCAGAGTGTAGGTCATAGCTTTCTGTATGACATAACACATGCATTACTTTATCAGTTCACTTTAATATCCTGTCTGCCTTACGCTTTGTAATTGTTAATGACTTAGTTATTTCCATAAGCCTCTCTGAGCGTGGATCTCCTGTTCTGTTGTTCGGTTTACTGCTCTCATTTGTCGTGGAGTCCCTTTACTGTGCAGGGATTACTTGAAACGAAAAGCACATATCGTCATGTTCGATGCTCACGATCGTGAACAGTTGCCTATCACGAATGCAGGATTTAAAAGCAAAGCTGGCGGAGCTGGAAGGGGCCGTCAAGTCAAAGTTTAAGGCGTCCATTGCAGCCCAGGAGGCAAAGATCCTGCAGCTGGAGGAGCAGCTGGAGCAGGAAGTCAAGTATGTGTCTGGGTCACAACATCTCACAAAGGGCATTTTTATTTTCATCGGGCTGAATATTTTTGGATGGAAGATGACAAGTCATTGTTGAGGTTTCTTTCTGTTCACATATTGCAAGTTTGTTAGAGTCTAATTTGAACTTCCAGGGAGAGAGCGGCAGCCAACAAAATCGTCCGTCGCACAGAGAAGAAACTGAAGGAGGTAATGATGCAGGTGGAGGACGAGCGTCGTCATGCCGACCAGTACAAGGAGCAGGTATGGACTCATGATGAGCACAATGATCCGCACGGAAAGATTTGCTGTCACTTTGGATGGCTATGCTGCCAAGAGTCCATGACCCCCTCACTATCTCCCGTCTGTCTCCCCACGTGTCCATCTTTCCGTCAGATGGAGAAAGCCAACTCTCGTATGAAGCAGCTGAAGCGTCAGTTGGAGGAGGCGGAGGAGGAAGCCACCAGGGCCAACGCCTCCCGCAGGAAGCTGCAGAGGGAGCTGGACGACGCAACCGAGGCCAGCGAGGGTCTAACCCGAGAGGTCAACTCCCTCAAGAATCGCCTCAGGTGCGAGGAGGACTGTGATAGAAATGCCCTCAGATCAATTACGCACAAGAAATTCGGGAGAAATTTTTTAAATATACTGAAACAGAATCAGCAAGATGCAAAGTAAAGAAATAGGTGCAACATTAAAAACTCAATGAAGTGCGTGAATATGCTTCTGAGGAGTAGATCAGATTTAGTAGCAGTGATATCCAATAGTACAGTTCTGATTAGGATATTTGTCTAATGTGTCAAATTGATCTTCTCATGTAACTCTTTGCAAGAAAGCAAATAAGCAGGTCTCCCTAAATACTTAGAATCCTAACCCCCTTTCCTCTAAGCAGGTTGTTTGGTCTGTTTGTTCTCACCAGGCGTGGAGGTCCGGTTAGCAGCTTCTCCTCCAGCCGTTCGGGCCGCCGCAACCTCAATCTGGATGGTGCATCCGTTGACCTGTCAGACGACGATGCCGACAGCCGCGCCAGCGACTTTAATGAGACACAAAGCTCAAACGCTGAGTAGTTAATCACTTCTCCCCCTCTTCCTCTTGCTTCCCACCTCAATCTCACCTCATTCACTCGTGACCTGTGCCCAGTTTTCCCCATGTGACCCTCGGCCTCAGCGTGGTCTTTATTCATTTCAAATCACTGACCGGACAGAAGATCAACGCCATGAACTGTTTTTGGTAAAGCCGGGCAGAGTGCCCTGGCAGCGTGCCTCTGCCCTTTTTTGTATCAGTTAACACTGCAGGGAAAATCCACCGCACTCCCCTGAAGAAAAGCCTCACGGCCTGGAGAGTCACAGGGGCAAATGGGCAGTTTTGCCTTACTCTGTTCTCCTCTGTCAAGCTGCTAGTCCTGGCACATCTGTCGGCCATGTATCGTCTCAGCACCATAGAGTAATAGCACCTACCCGTCTCCCTCCCATCAGCCCTGAAGTCATCTGCTCAGCTTATTGAGAAAGTATACATAGGTACAAAGTGCTTTTTCTACGTATGAAACTGTGTGTGATGTAGGCAGAGGCTGTGAGGCGCACACACGTCAAACAAGCAACACACGTGAACGCACTCCACACTGGAAATCCAGGGCTACAGGGAACCGTGCTTCACTCTGGTGTCACTGTAGGTGTTGTGCTCACTAGTTACGTAAAAGCCATCTCACACCCAACATGCTCCCTCCTCACAGAGTTCGAACTGACGGTCCTTTAAAAGAGGAACACAGAACCTAAGGTCACGGTGGCCTTCGGACCGCCATGCCTGCTGCTTTGATTGCATGCATCTCCCTCCGATGTACAGAGTACAATATAACAGGAACGACAAACATCTTGGGACATGCAATAAAACAACATGGACTCTGAATTGAAGATGTATTACTGTGAACAAAATGGTATTTTATTTTGTCTGTTGCTTCATCTCAACATTTAATGAAGGAATGTCTAGCAGAGGTTTTCGCTAGGAATCTCATAGTCATAAGGTTATCTTATTTGTATTGGCAACACTATTGGGTATAAGTATATTGTCCTCCAGTGTGAACCGACTTGAGCTGCGAATGATGCAGATATGCTGGAAAATGCACAGAACTGCACAGGAAGATGTTTGAATTTTTAACTGGAAACCAACAGGGGAAAACTGAGCTCTTATTGGAAGCACTGAAGTGTCACTCAGTCTGTGTTTTCAGTGTGACATGAAATGGTTACAGCTTAGGTTAAACATGTAGTTTGATTAGAAATGGAGACTGGTGAAAAAAGTCATCTTTACATTTCAGTGTTTATGCCCGAAAGCTCATTTTGTCTTATAACATTTGACTCACAAAGCTAAGGATCAGTTTTTCTGAACAATAAATACCTGGCATTCTTCTGAAGCTTGATAAGTCGTTAAACACTTTACGCTGCTCTGTTCAAGGTATTTTTCAGAAATCTCGGATCCCCCAACCAAAAGATTAATGGATCTGTTGCATGATACGATTTTCACATTTTTTAGACAGCATGGACAAGTTGTCCTTAAGCGCTGAGAAAAATTTTAGTAGCTGGATTCCAGGCCAACCTCTTTTTAACCTGTTTTTAAGTATAAAACAGCCTTTACACAGGATATTCAACAATACCTGGATACTTACTTTTAAAGGAAGGTTGTAGTTCTTTAGCATAACGATGGTTTGTGCCATTTTTTTCCTCATCAAACAACCATCTTACCTGATCCAATAGTGACAATTTGAAAATAAACTTTTTATTCCTTCCTTGCAGTTTTAGCCCGTTAAGAACATTTTTAGTGTGTTAAAGACAGGCTCTGCTTGAAATACAGCAGCCAGCTCAACAGTTTAAAAAGTTTAGTGAAAACAAGACATGCCAAGGTATTAATTTCTAGCCATCAATTTTTCTTTTATTATTTGTTTTTTCCTCTGTTCTGGATAAGTTGACTAGGATGGTTGTTATGGCAGATCCCTTTGCCCCTCTCCCCAAATGTTAAAACTTAACATTATGTTTCTTTAAAAGTGCCTTAGACACTAAATAAGAACATAAGCAGGCAAAGATTTCATGACAGTTGTGAAACAAAACCATGATGAAATGAAACAAGTACATCAGGAAGATATTCAGCGCTTTGTTTTTTTTCTTTCTTTCTTATATCATTGCTGTGCTTCACATCATATCTGCTGTGTACCCTTGTGTTCATAATAACCTCCTAGCAAAAGCATTTTGGCTAAAATCATTATTACAGTATTATAACTAACTACATGAGACGCAGAACCTGAGGCAGCTGCATATCCCAAAGTGATTTTTGAACAAAGGTCCCCTCCTGTAACCATTCACAGGTAAGTGCTGAACAAATTTTGGGAAATGATGCACTGCATAGGATTTTATTTGGTTGGAAGCTTTAACATCCACACGTAGTTAACTAATTTGTCTTTTATTATTATTATCCAGCAGGCTGTTGACAACCAGGCATTCTACTGCAAATACCCCCATCTTATTATTTCTTGTATTCCTGTATTTCTAGACAGTATTTTTTCTGTTTTGTTTTTGTAAAAGGAAAATAAAGCATATTCATTCGAGCTGTGATGCTGTTTCCATTAATTTTTGGGGCTTAATGCTCATGTTTGGTCTTATATTATTTTATGCTATTATTTTGGACTTGTCCAGTTTTTTCACTGAAAAAAGGCCAGGTTTTATGACAACTTTTTGTTCTTTTTTGACATTTTTCGCCATTTTATGACATAGTCTACTATGGCGTTTTTTGCATTTTTATGATAACCCTAACCCTAACCCTAAAAATAAAATTTTGACATTTTTCACCTTTTTACGACAATCTACTATGGCGGTTTTTGCGTTTTTATGATAACCCTAACCCTAAAAATAAGATTTTTACATTTTTCGCCTTGTTTCCGACATAGTCTACTATGGCGTTTTTATCATTTTTATGATAATCCTAACCCTAAACGCTAACCCTAACCCTAAAGATAAAATTTTGACATTTTTCGCCTTTTTATGACATACTCTACTATGGCGTTTTTTGCGTTTTTATGATGATAACCCTAACCCTAACCCTAAACCCTAAAAAATAAACAACCCTAAAAATAAAATTTTGACATTTTTCGCCTTTTTATGACATAGTCTACTATGGCGTTTTTATCATTTTTATGATAATCCTAACCCTAAACGCTAACCCTAACCCTAAAGATAAAATTTTGACATTTTTAGCCTTTTTATGACATACTCTACTATGGCGTTTTTTGCGTTTTTATGATAACCCTAACCCTAAACCCTAAACCGCAACCCTAACCCTAAAAATAAAATTTTGACATTTTTCGCCTTTTTATGACATAGTCTACTATTGCATTTATTGCGTTTTTATGATAACCCTAACCCTAACCCTGAAAATAAAATTTTGACATTTTTCGCCTTTTTACGACATAGTCTACTATGGCGTTTTTTGCGTTTTTATGCTAACCCTAACCCTGAAAATAAAATTTTGACATTTTTCGTCTTTTTACGACATAATATACTATGGCGGTTTTTGCGTTTTTATGATAACCCTAACCCTAAACCCTAAACCGCAACCCTAAAAAATAAAATTTTGACATTTTTCGCCTTTTTATGACATAGTCTACTATGGCGTTTTTATCATTTTTATGATAATCCTAACCCTAAACGCTAACCCTAACCCTAAAGATAAAATTTTGACATTTTTAGCCTTTTTATGACATACTCTACTATGGCGTTTTTTGCGTTTTTATGATAACCCTAACCCTAAACCCTAAACCCTAACCCTAACCCTAACCTGTAAACCTAAAAATAAAATTTTGACATTTTTCGCCTTTTTACCCTTATAGTCTACTATTGCATTTATTATGCCTGATAACCCTAACCCTAACCCTGAAAATAAAATTTTGACATTTTTTTTTTACGACATAGTCTACTATGGTGTTTTTTTGCTTTTTATGATAACCTAACCCTAACCCTAACCTGAAAAATCAAATTTTGACATTTTTCGCCTTTTTTACGACATAATATACTATGGCGGTTTTTATGCTTTTATGATAACCCTAAACCCTAACCTAACCCCTAACCCTAAAAATAAAATTTTGACATTTTTTTTTCTTTTTACGACATAATATACTATGGCGGTTTTTGCGTTTTTATGATAACCCTAACCCTAAACCCTAAACCGCAACCCTAACCCTAAAAATAACATTTTGACATTTTTCGCCTTTTTATGACATAGTATACTATGGCGGTTTTTGCGTTTTTATGATAACACTAAACCGTAACCCTAACCCTAACCTTAAAAATAAAATTTTGACATTTTTCGCCTTTTTATGACATAGTCTACTATGGCGTTTTTTGCGTTTTTATGATAACCCTTAACCCTAACCCTAACCCTGAAAATAAAATTTTGACATTTTTCGCCTTTTTACGACATAGTCTACTATGACGTTTTTTGCATTTTTATGATAACCCGAACCCTAACCCTAACCCTGAAAATAAAATTTTGACATTTTTCGTCTTTTTACGACATAATATACTATGGCGGTTTTTGCGTTTTTATGATAACCCTAAACCGTAACCCTAACCCTAACCCTAAAAATAAAATTTTGACATTTTTCGCCTTTTTTCCGACATAGTCTACTATGGCGTTTTTTGTGTTTTTATGATAACCCTAAACCGTAACCCTAGCCCTAACCCTAAAATTAAAATTTTGACATTTTTCGCCTTTTTATGACATACTCTACTATGGCGTTTTTTGCATTTTTATGATAACCCTAACCCTAAACCCTAAACCGCAACCCTAACCCTAAAAATCAAATTTTGACATTTTTTGCCTTTTTATGACATAATAGACTATGGCGATTTTTGCGTTTTTATGACAACCCTAACCCCTAAACCGTAACCCTAACCCTAACCGTAACCCGAAAAATAAAATTTTGACATTTTTCGGCTTTTTACGACATAGTCTACGATGGCGGTTTTTGCGTTTTTATAATAACCCTAACCCTAATCCTAACCCTAAACCGTAACCGTAACCGTAACCATAACCCTAACCCTAACCCTAAACCGTAACCCTAACCCTTAACCCTAACCGTAACCGTAACCCTAACCCCTAACCCTGCTGTCAACACTTTATTTATGTATTAGTGTTGCTGTTCATATGAATAAAAAAAATTAATCACACTTTTGTCACTTATGTCATTTTAAATGAGACTCAGCAGGCCACACACTGTATAACACTGTATAACACTGTGTGACACATTTCATATAAACATTTTTTGTTTTGCATTTTTATGACATTATGTACTTTGATCCTTTTTTGCATTTTTCAGACATATATTATGTTATCTTTATGAAACAATTTTTTATGCACTTTTTGTAGTTTTGAAACATAAGATACTCTGGTCTTGTTTCCCCACAAAAACATAGAAAATACAGTTGTTCATAAAAACTGAAATAACACCATTTTGTTATATATCATCAAAAATGAAAAGAAAAAAAAAAAACCCGTCATAGTTTAGTGTGTCGTTAGAACTGAAAAAGTCATTATAATATGTTATACAAAGTGAAAAAAGATAAGTGAATTAAAAGCTTGTAAATTAAGTGTGAGCAGGGAGTGTTTGAGTTTCTCTTGAATGTTCAAATAAAACAGTTCCCAAGCTTTGTTTGAACGCTGGAGAAAGAAGCAAGACGAAAAGGGTCATCATGAAAACTGCCTGTTTTGTTTAATTCATCATTGACACACAAAAATAATCTACAAAAGACCAAATTATAGTAACCAGTTAACCACGAAATGTCATTTTTATCCTCACCTTCACCCCACCCTCCCTCAAAGAAAACACAATTATATAAGATGTCACCCACTGCTCCAGTCACATGACTTCACAATGACACTTATGGGTTTACAGATGTGGGGAAAATGTCAGATCAATCGCATACACTGAACAAGCAACACCCCATCTAAAAATATTAATAAAGGACTACAGGAGCAATCTTTGGCATCATTCTTGGTGCTGCTGGACAGTCACACACACAGGCGGAGGGGGGAGACTAGTGGGGGGGGGATTACAGTGAGACTCAGGAAGAACGGTTTTGTTAATGGAGGTATTCAGAAGAGGGAAGGTATCTATATCACGGTGTTCAGACCAACAGGCAGGGGAATTTTCACCATGAATTTCCCCATTTCCCCCCAGTGTTTCTTTTTTAATCATAGCCAACAGTACAGACTATTCAGAGGTTAGCTGTAAGCAGTGGATACAAAGACACTGTTTGCCATTGTGCATCCATGTGTTTATGTTCAACTTTGCCTCCAAATTCACCAGAAAGTCTGGTTCTATTTGTCTATCCTTTGTCATGTTTTATACCAGCTCATTACCAAGTGTAACCACATACAAAAGAAGTGTTTTGCTCCTTTAAAATAAACTAAATCTTTAGCTTCAAAAATTTGCTACATCTCCAACTCTGGAGTCACTCTAAAATATTGTGATTTCCTGACACTGGCTGTACCTCCTCCTTGATGGAAAGGGTTAGGGTTGGATTTATAGGAGGTATAAATCTTGTATCTAGTTTCACTTAGTAATAAGTAACATGATACGACAAAAGAAGCAATTTGATCTGCTGAGATGACAAGGCTAGCAGTGGGGCTAATGCTGCATTCCAGACATATGAAGTCATTATAATTACAAGTTACCAGCTTGTAAACCCAATTTATGTCAAAACTCCAAGTTGTAACAATGATTGGGATTTTTCTGGACGCTCTGATATATCTGACTTATTACTTGCGAAGAGCCTGAAAACAAACAAGAGCGTGGCCGCTTAACATCATTCAAAGACTGCATTGTAATTTAACCCACATTTCATTTCAATGCACAGTATTTTTTCAACTATGACACTTTGGAAAGTGTACAATGGGCTTGAGTTGTTTGCTTACAAGTCACTGACATAGGAACCTTGGAACAATGCCAGGTAGTGGGTTTTACCTCTTTTTCTCATTCTGCTAACACATGAAAGCAGCATTATCTTGTGAACATAGCATCAGCTTTTCTCTCAAGTTGAAATGTTCTCAACTTGCAGATGCATCTTTGCGCCAATTTGAACCTTGTGTCTGATTGCATTTTTCCCCAGTGATGCCCTGCCTCTCAAATTCACTTCATGTTCTGCCTGAAAAGATACAATAGAAATGATGGAGTCTCAAGTGACATAATAGTAAAATCTACAAACATTCACAACTCCAGAAATGCACTGACAAGTTGAGTAGAGGTTGAAAGCCAAGCGACAACTTGCACTTTTGCATTGAGCGTTTTACAGTCCTGCATAGATCTTTTTCATACTTCTTCAATACAAACTAAGGCGTTGTGTTATATTAAGTTGGTTTGAGTCAATAAGCAGAAAAAGTAAATTTAAAAAAAATCTTAACTCAAGGGAAAAAAACCCAACAACAATTCAAGTAGGCTACAATCTTGACGTTTCCCCCCTCTCTCACAGGCGGCTCCACCCTCCAGAAGTGGAGCCTTAAACTTTTTCGATTCAAGTCTTTTTCCAGATAAGGTCCAGTGTGATTAAACAGCACCAAAAACACACTGAGTAAGAGAGGGGCATCAAACTTACACTCTCTCATTAATGTCAAAAGGGGATAAATATCTTTACCCATTCATACAGAATAATCTGGAAAGAAATTAACAGTATATTGTGTTTTTATATGTACATACACACATTGAAGTCAACCACACTTCTCTATCTCTCTCACACACACACACACACATACACACACGCACACAATAACATGTTGTTGTCCCTGTGTAAATTACAAATAATTTATCAATATTAATTTAAGCTACTACTTAACAGTCATTTGTGGGAGCAGAGGTGACCAACAATAAAATTTCTACGGACACAACAAATCCCACATCTGAGACAAAAGACAGAAAAATAAAAATTCATTACTCAGTCCGTTTTTCTTTTTTCTTTTTGTACTGCAAGAGCAAGAGTCCTGCTATACGACATAAGCTTAAATACAAATTATATTACGTAGCGTACTACTACTCTCATCTGTACCACCACCACCACCACAACCACTACCTCGCTCACACTCATTCCACAGTGATCAAGGTCGGTCATATGTAAACATGTCGACAAAAATAAAAATAAGCTGAACAAAAATCAGTGTTCTCATCATTCACTCTGTCTTGTTCTCATACCCGGTTCATTAGAAAATACAGTTAAATTAATTCATCATTGCCACTTGTAGCGAGGATAAGTCAATTCTCTTTTCGGTCCATCTTACAAGAGGCAGTGGAGCCCCGCCCCCTCATGCCACGTCATTATGTCACCATTAAATTGAAGACTCCTATTGGTGGATGTGTCCAGGAGGCTGCGATGTCACCCCACTGGTGTCGGTCTCCTGCAATGTTATTGGTCAGTGGGATTTCCTCTTCATGTCTCCACCCTGGCTTTGATTCGCATCTGAGTGGAGAGGAACATAAACTCGGACATCAGGTCGATAAGAAATCAGCTCTTCCTGTCACAGATCCAACAGCCGGAAGCACTAATTGAACCAGGACTTTTTCAAGCAACATGTTAAGTGCATACACTTTGCCAAAAAATTAATGGCCAACAAAGTCTATGTCAATTGAGTCATTTATCCAGCAAAAACATTAGTTGTATTTTATCAAATTGTAAGGATTTGCTATTTTTGATTGACATTAAAACTGAATATCTTTGAGACGTTGGACTCCTCATTGGTCTTGACTATGACAGTTTCTCAGTTTTTCAACATTTTAATCTATTAATCGATTAATCGAACTTAAGCGATCCAACGTGTCTTTGGTTTAACTTGGCCATCATTTGCTGGATCAGGATTTAGGCTTGGGATTAATATTTGATCAGGGGTCTAAGAACTGATTTTGACAGAAGGTAGAAACATTTTAGAATTACAGCTGAAAAAAGACAGATTTCGTGTTAAACTAACTTCATTACAATATTCGTCTTGGCTTCATCACAGGTTGAGCTGGTGCTCCAGGCTGCAGGAGGTTTTACAGTGAGCTGATGATGATCAGGAAACACCCGGCTGCGTTTTCCATACAGAACAAGCTCTGCTTGCGTTTCTGTCTCTTGGTTCGGATAGTCAGATGGTTCTTTGACCTGAGCACTATGAATGATCCAGGTGAGACTGCACTGTGAACTGTGAGTGTTCACAGCTATAAATAAAAACTGAATTCAGCTACAGGTGAAGCTAAATATGGAGAAGATGCAAAGCAGCTGCGACAGGTTCTACAACATGAGTAAAACTGTTTAATAAAAGAGTATTAAACAAAGACTTGATACTGGTGGACGGATTTTTAAACCATCTGAGACATCAGAGAGCAATAGGAGAAGCGAGTGTTTTTCATTTTTCACGATTCATACAGCCAAATCACACAATTCAGTTTCTCGTGTCAATCAGACTGCTGCTCTCAGATCAGAGAACCATCTGTGCAACACAGGATGAAAGTGAATCCTTGCTGTGTTTTCTGCAAACTACATCTCTGAATGAGTTTGGTTTTTCTACATGCATCTAGCGCACTACAGCTACAGAGGCATGCCAAACATCAAATATACTGAAGTAAGCAGAAAGACACAGAACAAACAACGCAGCAGCTAAGCAGAGGGTGACAGGTCGTCTTGACACAGACAGATGGAGGACAGAGAGGGGGAGGAGGAGGAGGAGGAGATGTAATGCAGATTACCTGAGAAAGCAAGCTGCAAGTGAGGAGGTAGGGCAGCCTGCGACCCTGACTGGAGACTCTTGTACAGATCTGAGAAGAGATGGATGGAAGGATGGACAGATGAGAGGGAAGAAGGCAACAACAACAACAACAAAAGGGGCAATAATGGGAAAGACGATGCACGACGAGAGTAAAAAACATGTTAAAATGGAAGACGGTCGACAAAGGGGAGGAGAGGATCAAAGCAAAGTGGCAGCGAGGCATTCAAGTACAAAAGGTGGAGATGACAGAGACACACAAAGGAGAACAAAGGAGGGAGACAGCGGTTGATAAAAAAAAAATAAATGTAAAGAAAGGAGAGAGGGTCACAGCAAGAGATGTGGAGCACAGCAGGCACAGTGCAAGTAAAAATTCAATATGAACGCACACACAGGCACACTCTCAAGGTGGAGAGGTTGGAATTACGAGAATGAGAAACCGGGGATATGTTAACGATTCCCATCGATCATTTTTAGCCCCCCTCTCTCAGTCAACTCCAGCTAATTTCTCCTTAGTTAACACCCTCCTGCTTCTCGCATATATATTCAACCTGCAACTTTCACAAACCCCTGCCTTGTCGTGGTCGTCTACAGTGAGTGAGCACAGTCAAACTTATTTCATCAGGATCAGAGCAAGAAAAGAGTAAGAAGTGATGAAAAAGTAAAACATTTCCAGATTGGACCACTTGTTTCAAGAAGCAGACTAAATCTGCCGTGGTAATTGTGACGCCAAGTGATGTCAGTTACTTACAAATCACAATATTGATAGAAAAACAATCAGTCATTTCAACCTAGCTTCACAAAATCCTTTCAATATATTACATCAGGGGAAAATGTTTTTTTCAAAAAAGGTCAAAAAAATGAGATACAGCTGGGGATGTTCTGCATTTTTTGTATCAACAAATCCTGTGAAAATACTACAATTGACAATGATCCTACTAACAAACATTATCTGGGGCCACATCTTTGCACTAGCTGATACGTTCCTTCATTACCATGAAGATGCGGAATCTCTCCGACCCTATCTTCTAAAATTTGATAAACCAAGAAAATAACTCTTACTGTTATTGTGCATGTGAAACATTGGTCCTAGCACCCACCCACCCATCTCTCTTTATTTTTGTTTAAATCAGTGTAAGATCAATGCAACAAACCGTGCTTCAACAATGTGTGTGCCTACTCACCAATTAGGTCGCTCTGTGCTAGGGGGTATCCTGAGTTGGAGCTGGGGGCTGAGCCCATGCCAGCAGCCCCTGGGGCTCCAGGGGAGCTGAAATTGAGCAAGGGGGGGAACTGGAAGGGTAAAGAGACGGGCACCAGGCCTCCCAACATCCCAAAGCCCAGGGGCAGAGTGGAGGGGCTGCCCAGGATGGGAGTGCCTGCTGTTGATACCTGCTGGAACAGGGTGCAGTCAGGTTTTTCACATTCGCACAGATCTGTGACTTGTGCACTTTTGTCCATTTTTGTCATACGGGAATACTAACCTGTGAGAGGTGTGAAGTTGTGGAGGACGTGGCCAAAGTTCCTGAAGCCGCCCAACCGTTTCCTGCCTTTGAGCCCGGGCTGGCGCCGCCCACCACCCTCTGCCTCTGCCCGTGATTGGACGAGGCTGAAGGTGAAGAAGATGGGGGAGCTTTGTCCGCGTGACCGCAGACAGCCGATACCACTCCCTTGTTATTGTTGGAGTTGTTGATGCTACTGTTGCTGGAGGTGGACTGAGGTTTCTGACCTCCGGCAAAGCTGCAGCTGCCCTGCGTCTGCTTCACCTGCCCGCCACCTGATACACTGAAGGGGGGCCTGAAGGTTTTGGAGGTCTTGGGGGAGTACTGGTGTTGCTGTTGTTGGCTGGGGACCATATGATGGGAGAGCGGGTGTGAAGGCGAAGATGACGGGGAAGGGGAGGAGGAGGAGGAGGGAGGTGGAGTGGGCGCAGGAGGCCGAGGGGTAAGTTTGATGATGGGAGAGGAGTTGCTGCTGTGGGAGGACTTGGTGAGGGTGGCCTGCATTGGCGTGATGAAGTTGGGCTGGTGATGGTGGTGGTGGTGGTGGGGGTGGTGTGTGTGGGATTTACCTTGCGAGGAGTGTGAGGTATGGGAGGTGGGGGACGGCGAGGATGCCACTGGGGAGGGAGGGCAGAAGGACTGCAGACTGGGATGGGAGGTAGAGTTGGAGCGGGACTGGGAGGACGGGGAGGAAGAAGGCGTGACGCTGCTGCTCACGGCGCTGCCGTTGCTGCTAATGCCGCTGGCTTTGGCACTGCTTTTAGCCAGTCCTTGAGGGGCTCCCATGGTTCCCAGTATCCCCGCCGGGCTGACAAAGCCCTTCTGATGGGGGGGCAGCAGAGGGGAAGCGGTAGGAGGAGGCCGTTGCTTCGGAGGCGATGGGGACGGGTGTGGATGTATCTTGCTACCTCCACCCATCATCGAGCTTGGCCTGTGATTGGGTGACACCATGGTAACGTGTCTCTGATTCTGGGGTTGGCCCACAATGCCAGATCCTTTGATCGCGCCATAGGGACCATCTGCAGTCCTGGAGGCCAACGACAGGCCTGCTGCCTGCACACGAGCCATGGAGGAGACAGCCGGAGACAAGGAAGAGGAGGTAGAAGAGGAGGTCGGTAACGTTGTTATCGTTGCTGGCAAGTTCCCAGCAGACACGGCTGCCAGCGGAGCCGTGTCCACCTTAGACAGGGAATGATGCTGCGTTGTGGATGTGACCGAGGCAGAGAGCTGAGACGCTGAGGGGTAGTGAGGGGTGACGGGAGGAGGGGAGGAGGTGGGGATTTGCAGGGGTGGGGGCGACAAGGGGCTGTCTGAGGGCCCGAGTCCCTTGGACGCATTGCTGAGGAGGGCCAGAGCGTGGGAGATGGAGTCCAGAGAGGGAGCTGTCAGATCCTCATCCAGAGAGTCCGACAGACAGATGGGCTCCGAGGGCGAGGAGGAGGACGGGGGCAGGCGATTGGAGGTCACAGCGGATGTGGAGGTGGGTAGAGATGGTGTAGAGGTCATGTTGAGAGGTGGTTTGTGGATCCACAGACCCTCCTAAAGATCAGAAGACATTGCTATTTACCAGTTTACAGTTAACTGTACAGTGGCAGAGAGAATGGGGCTTTTACATCTAATGTCATTTCCCCTGTTCATCAGTTAATGTCCATGTTTATCTGCTGTCCTGATAAATTCAGTATAATGTCCACCTCTAATAGCAGGAATGCCAACACAGCAAGAGCTTTTCCTTCACATCAAACATCTTTAAGTGTTGAATTTTTGTTGCCGGTGGCATAAGATCAATCAGCAGTACAGCACAGAGGAAACAACTGGAGTTAATCCCAGCATAAATGTAATGATTATTCCTGTTAAGTGAGAGAAGCTCAGAGAACACTGAGTGGAACACAACATTGCTGTTGTACTCATTCTACTGTGTTGACCCCATGTGAGCTGTGGTAATAGGCTACAGGTAATGTCACCTCCCTGGTTTTTTTAGTAGCCAGGACACTTTAAGAGGAAGTGATACAATGGTATTATATAGTTAAATGACAGAATGCTGTTCAGCAAATCGGTTCAAATTAAATAAGCCATTGTGGGTTTGAATAACAGCTGTACTAAAAAAAAAAAAAAGTCAGTGGAATATTTTTAGATAACATGAAGCACACAGTCTCAGCTATCTGTCACTCACCTTGGCTTTGGCCTTGGGCCCAGGCACTATTCTCCTCTTGACTCTGTACGGAAAAATACCAGCAAATAATCAGCCTTTTCCAGCTCAGTCTGCGAGAAACCCCAGAGTGGTGGGCGACACTGAGAAGACACAAGCTGTTTGAGATAAAGCAAACACTTACAGGTTTCCAGTGAGGTGACTGTGAACGACGAGACTCTCCTTAAACAGAATCCTGAGGAGAAGAAGCAGCGTTAACGTCAGGGGACCGGAACAGCTCGATTCATATTTTTAAAATTCTGCGCCGTGAAACAAAAACCAAATGGGCCTCGTGCGTTCACCTGCAGCAGAGATACTAGTTGAGCACAGTAAGGAAGGTGAAAAATTGGTGCAAAAAGTCATATGCATTAACTATTGCCACGAGAGCAGCTATTAATGTGTCCGTAGTGATATCACACTGAGGAACAGGGGTTAAAAACGTCATGTGCTCAGCATCATATTTTATTATCATGCTGTAACTATTCATTTTGTTGCAACCCATTTCCCACTTTAACAGGTGTATTTTAATATATATTTATACATAACACCCGATGATAACATGTCTTTTTCCTGTACCACCGCTGCACCCACTCACTGATAAGGAAATATCGGGGCCCGCAGGGCTCCTACTAATTTAAGGTTACTTATCTCACCTTGAAGAAATTTTAATACTTTTTCTTATCACCATGAAGACATTTTGTCAACCGCTGCTGTACTGTCAATAAAAACTATGTCAAGCGCAAGCACACAGACACACGTGCATAAAGCACACACAGACCTGGCCTGCATCCAGCCCTTGGGCCATAGTGGTTTGACCTCATTCTCTAAGAAAACCTTGAGGTAGTCCTCCACAGACAGAGCGCACTGGTTCTCCATGTCGTAGCAGCTCAACTTCACTCGCACCAAGCTGCACAGCAGGTTCCTGCACAGACACAAACGCCCGATTCAACACCAACTGTGTATATATGTCCAATATTCACATCTACAGTCGGCCGCTGATACACAGTGCACAATGACAGTCATTTTTCAGGGAGTCAGGGTCAATGATTACCCTTTCCTGAAAAATGATGCCGTTGAGGAAATTAAGGATCGCTGAAAAGCAGTTCTGTTCAAGCCTGAAGGTTTTTGTTATTTAAAGCCAGATCAGCAAGACAGTCCTGATCCCAGATCATCACCTGAGTTTGTCATCCCAGACAAACTTCTTCCGCGGGCCCATCACCCTTTTCCCAGGTTTCTCCTCATCCTCCTCCTCTGAGCCGTTCTTATCGCCCTCCTCTGACTGCTGCCTGAAGGACACGCACACGGTCAACATCCATGGAGACATTCAAAAACCACCAGCTTGAATGAATTTTATTTGATAACCTTAATAATGACTACCATTCTTGTGAGTGTATTGTCTGGACGTCCAATTTAAAAGAAATACCTATATAGACACCTGGCTGTTGAAAGATGTCAGCTTAAATTTAAACTAAAAGAACAAATGTGTCCAAGAGAGTTATTTTCTGCAAACAAAGACGCAATCATGACTCCTACTGCAGGTTCTTTTCAGCTGGTAAAAAAGTGAACTTCTTCAAACAGCCTCAAAAGTCAGACTCGAACAAAACAAAGTAAAAAGAAAGTGAAAAGGAGTTTCTTACTTGGCAACCTTGGCCATGCAGTCCATGTTATATCTTGCTATCTGCTCTGGCATCACACTGCACACCGCCAGCTTCAGCTTCAACAGTGGCGTCCGTAGCCGGTCGTCCTGAGAGAGAGAGAGAGAGAGAGAGAGTCGGATTAAGGGGAAGAAAGAAGACTGCAAGAGAACTACGAGAATGAGAGGTGGATGTTTTATCCACAATGCTGCTTTTAATGGCAAGCAACAAAAAACATAACAGAGGGCTGTTCTCAGCGGCAGTCCTCGCTGCACTCGTCTGCCGACGCCGAGATCCCTACACATTAACAACTGAAGCAACGAAGATGGCTGGGGATTAAAAGCTTCACGAAAAGGCAAAAATAATGTGGTGAAATCAGCAGATTCAGATTTGGGGCCAGACAGCAGGAGCTGAACGAAGCAGCTGGAACGCTCAGAAATATCAAGGGTAAACCGGTTCGAGTTTGAAGATGCTGCTTGCCCTGATATGTTTGTTGTTATTGTTTTTTTAAAAATAAATAGTTAATATTTTGTGGTCACAGATTTGAATGAATTTGCTGCCAAATGAGCAAATGAGGGGGCCGTAAAAATCACTGGTATGGTGCAAGAAAACAAAAAAAAACGGGAAGCGCTTGGAAGAGGGGAGGAAAAAAGAAAGAAATGATGTTGCCCAAAACATGAAAATTCACTGCCAAGACGTGAAGGAGATGTATAAACATGTGCAGCTGAAATGTGTGGATTCGCAGTTCACGCTCTGTAATCTCCGATCATTTTTGCCTATACCGAGTGCGCGCGTTCATTTCTCTGGCGCACAATGAGACGCTGTGAAAATTACAGCTGATGCGGCTAAATTACCGTCAAAATGTTGACGACTGCACACCCGCCGCCTGCAGCCGTTGGCCGGGTGCGCAGAGGTCTGAAGGTTTGCAGGATTTGAACTTCTGCCACCGTCCGAGAACGGGCAGGATTCACACATCACAGTTTGTGAGCATGCACAGAAGCTTCCGCCCGTCCTGATTCTGGCATTTAGTGACCACGGAGCAATCACAGAAAGACTGCAGCAGGAAAGATTTCTCAGCTGACATTCCAGATCAATTTAATGCGAGGGATTTTTTGTTTTTTTTGTTGTTTTTTTTTTTCATTTCCTCCACAGAGAAGCAGCACTGACCTGGATGTTGAGGCTGAGCTTCTTCAGACGTTTGAGGAGGGCTTCCTTGTTGCACGGCACAAACGCCTCCATGTGCGAGTAGATGGCCGAACGCGTCTCGGGCGGCTGCTCCTGGGCCTGCAGCTCAATGCTGAGGGGGTTGGAAAGGGACGGAGAAGAAGTCAGCATCGTGGGATTCAGACGGGACGGACAAATAAAGACGGGGGGGGGAATAGTGAGGGAGATGATGAGAGACGCCGCACAAGAGAGAGGCAACAATAAAGGGCAGCGGCAGAGGAATGAGAGGAGGATGAACGTAAATAAAGTGGGATGGAAATGAAAAGCGTGTAATTAACGCAGGCCATGAGAGGCGAAAGAGGACAAACGGCGCAAAGATAGAGTGAGAAAGAGTGAGCAAGACTGAAAACTGAGGGGGGGAGAGAGCGAGCTGGGATTTGGCCGACGGTGATTTAAAAGCTGTCCCGCACTCACTCCAGGAGAATGTTATTCATGTCCAGGGTGAAAAATTTCTTCCTGCCCTCCTGATCAAACTGCCGCGAGGCCTGTGGAAGAAAAGGTTGAGTCAGCAAACAGCACGGCTCCGTACAGTAGAAACAAATACACGTATGCCTGCGATGCCGACCTCACTCTGATTTGAACTGTACGCCTCAGAAGGTGCTCTGACACCTCACTTGTCATATAGCTCTGGTCCAGTTATTCGGGCCAGTGAACTACCGTTAAATCCACCTGCCGATCACAGGAGCTGTCAGGGATCTCCTGATCAGCACAAGCGATATGCAAAGTCACGGTAACCACAGCGGCGACACACATGCGTATCAGTAAGTGCATGGAGGGAATTTCCCTAATTAATCTGAAAGCGTAGATGAGCTGCAGCGGCATATGCTGCGCCTTTGTCCCGCCCCGTGTTTCGGCAGTTTCTCGGTAAAAAGAGGGAGTGACGAGCTCTCTGTGAAATTAGGGCGCAAGATGCCTCTTTTTTTCCGTTCCGGTTCCACCTCTCTATCGTTATATGACATACGAGGTTCAACTTGGTCACAAATGGAGCAGGTCTAAAAGGCAACATGTCGAATGAACTAAACGACAGGTAAAAACACACTTCTTACTCATGCTGAATCTGAAGTTACCTTTGGAAGCTACAACAACAAAAAAAAATCCACCGTTACTTAGTGTATTTGTCTGCATCCCTCTTCCTCCACCTCCTCCCTCTTCTCTTCTTCACCTTTGTATCTCTCCCTTGCATCTTCCTTTCCGACTGCCTCTTTCTGCCGCTCTCCATATTTTTACCAGCATCTAAGAAAACATTTCTCTGCCACGGATTGACTCCGCGGCTCCGCGATGTGAGAGCAATAACATTCGAAAGCGCCGATGCCAACCCTGTTATAGTTACGTAAAAAAAACCCACAGGGTTCAGCTCGGAGGCAATGTTGTAGAAGCGGCTGTTCTCATTGGACTGAACATTAACCGTCACACTCCCCGATCTTGTTGGCATTTGTGTTTAACTTCAGTAAAGAGGCTTCGCCACTAATTGCAGCCACCCACAGACAGCCCCCAGTTGACTCACCGCCCGCAGGTCCTCGATGCGTTTAATAAGAGGGGCAGGAAGTCCATCAGGCAGCGGGGGTGGAGAAAACAGTCCGCTGGAAGACCCCAGGCCTCGCCCTTGACCGCCTCCCGCTGCTTTAGCGGTCGGAACACCGACTCCCAGGATGCCGTTCTCTCTGGCCGCCGCCATGGCGTGCTGCTGGTCGGTGTCCAGGACGCTGAAGTCCAGGTCGCCTAGGAGATCCTGCAGCTCCTTCTCGTTGGCCGACCCCAGCAGTGACATCACGGCGGGGTCCGAGGTGAGGTCGGCCAGCGAGAGGTCGTTGCTGCCTGCGTTGCCCTGCGGGTGGGCGGAGTTAGAGGCTAACAGGTGGTTTGTAGAGTTGGCAGAGTGGGGCTTGGCGGCCACGCCTCCTGCCGGGCCAGAGGGAGCCATGTTGGGGTTTCTTTTCCTCATTTCCTCCTTCTCCCGGCTGAAGCGGCGGAGCATGGCCGCCAGGTACAGCGAGTCCTTCATCAGTTTCTTCCTCTTCTTCTTCTCCGGCCGATGGAGGCTGAGGGCAGTCACTCTGATGAGAGTAAAACACAGCAATGCCTTGTTTTTAGCGGAATGTCCCACGTGTTTTGACCTCGGACTGCATGGCATTTTGTTTCCTTCAGGCCTGCGCTCAGGGTTTGAGTCTCATCCTGGTTTTAATCCTATTCAGGGTATGGGAAGGGAAGGGAAGTAGCATCCAGGTTTCTCAAAACTGGGTTAAGGCCCTTTTTCGGGCGCCAGAAACCAGGATATGATCTTTGAAACTGGGACGGTCCGAGAGCCTGATCATAACCAAGATGTACTAGTATCCATGTTAGCAATTTTTTTTTTCGATATCTCTCTAAGCAAGCTTACGAAAACTAACTTTGACAGTGTCAGGTGCAGGCCATGATCACACGTCGCACAGCTCCAGACACAAAATGCTCTAATCAGGCACCGTCTTTGGCTCGTCTTTGGCTCGTCCAGTCCGCCGCCCTTTGGTGAGCAAAGCGCAGTGGACTGGAGTCGTGCGATGGGTTTAAATCTTGCTAATAAGTTGGCCTGTGCAGCTGTGCTGATCTCATCCACGCTCGCCGCCACTTCCCTGTCTGAACACTCCACTCCATCCGCCGGCCGACCTTCAAAATCCCACTAAGGGAACTGAGACAGTTGCATTTAAGAAGGGCAGCAAAGAGAGCAGGTGGAAGTGAAAGCAGTAGTATAAATGAAACCCATGCTAAAAATTTCAGCCGGTGACATTCGACACGCGCTGACAAAGACGACTCAGAAGCGCGGGAAGAGCGCAGAGCTGCGGGGGATTCTGACGGATTAACCTGCAGTCTGCTCTGAAAGATGGCACGCGAACACATGCAGCATCGCCCTTTTCACACCGGCACAATAGCTCCTGCTATTTTTGGAACTTGCTTTCAGAATGGCGGCATGTTGGAGTATTTGGCCTATCTGAGCGGAGATAACGGGAGCGCTTTCGGGAAGGTGGCTCTGACCGGTCGCGGCGGCAGAGAGCGAGTCGCAGGCCGGCATCTCGGGCCTCGCCGATGGATCGAACGAGGGGCTCCGCGCAAAAGCGGCAGAGTATGATGGCACACGGGGTGGTGGATTATTAGCGGGGGAAAGAGTGGATAAAAGGCATCCTCACATATTCACAGCGGGTCAAAAGGTTAACTTCCCAGCAACTGGGTTTAAAGGTAATGAATTGTCTGAGTTGGAAATATTCCTCATGACAAGAACACACTGCTCAGTGTGTTCTTCATGCTGCTCACGAGCCATTAGCTGCGCTGTTTTTAATTAATGTAAACCCCAACAGTCCCTTACACACAGAAGTAACCGACACAAGACAACCGCAAAAATAAAAGACAGTAATGTGACACAGCGGCGATGCTCACCCTTGCTTGGGTACTCTGTTCTTCTTCGGGTTCTTCTCCTCCAGATTGTTCACTTCCTTCTTTTTCCTCTTCTTAATCACTTGCTCCCTGTCGGCATTTGGCTTCTGCAACAGGAGCACATGCGCCCCGTAAGCCAAATAAGCAGATGATGACAGTGCACAATGGCAAAAGAATCAATGCTGTCTGAGGAACACACACCACAGTGCTCTGTGTGTGCGTGTGTGTGTGTATCCTTCAGAGATTCCTCTCGATGTGCTGGAAGATAACATCCTGATCCAGAGCGTGGTTTGGCCCTGAACCTCGCACTTCTCCGAGTTGGAAGTAAAATAGAATGTACAAATTCTACGATACATTCCAATTTCCTCCACCACCATTCCTCCACAATGTCAAAGGGGTAATTTTGCTTCACCGAGCTGAGGATTTTGTTTTGTTTGTTTTTTTTTAAACGAGATGTAGTGCATTAAAAATAAGAGTTGGACTCTGCCAGCCGTGCTATGAAGTTCTACTTAAACACGGTGTTTGGAGCTAAAGGCTTCTGCTGTCAGTGTCTGTACAAAACACTGGACTTTGAAACACACCAACTGTGGAAAATACCACAGATACATCCACTTCCTTGATATTACATTTTCATGTCAAAATGAGTAACTTGCAACAGAAAACGCTCAAGTTTTTGAACTTGAATGCAACTTTTTTTTTTTACATTTAAAAGATGTTTGGCTCGGAGTGAAGGGTGAACTCAAACGATAATGAGCTACGCTGGGATTGCTGCGACACCCCTGCCACAGCAGACAGGCAATAAATCCTCCTTCGTGAAGGCTATAATGTTGGGCCTTTGCTGGACCTGTTTTAGAGCGGTGTTGATTCAGCTGTATGGTTACTGCTTGCGGTGTGGTTGAACTGTGTTGCATTTCAGTGAAAGGTATTTCTATTATTTTGTTCAGCCTATTTTTATCAGCAGGGGGGGGGAGCCTGAAGAACAGAAACACCTCTCTGTATGAGGAAATACAGTCGGGGAAAGGTCCGGGATGATGTGTCATCCTTATTGTTTTTGCAGCGGTGTGTGATTTCATGGACAGCTTTCTCACAATTTCAAACTAAAAGTTAAAAAAAACAAACAAACAGACAAATAAAACCAGGGCAGTCTCACCTTATCCCCCTCTCCCTCGGAGTCAGAGGCCACTATGAACTGCAGCGTGCCCGTGTTGATGTAAAATCCTCCCAGCTTTGTGGTCAGAGAGGCAGGCACCAGCTCATCATACTGAGACAAATAACGACAGAAGACAGTGTGTGGGATAAGATCGCTGGCAAGCAAAAAAAAAAAAAAAAAAAAACAGTGAATCCTCTTACACAACAATGTGCGGACGTCGTGTCCACATTGCAAAACGCAGTGAGTAACCGATCGCGGTTTTTGTTCGCATTTCACTGAGCGCATTTCCCTGCGCTCTTCTGCCGGTCAGTGAAAACAGATGACTTGTGCGCCAGAATAAATAAATCACTAAAAAGAATCACAGTCCCCCGGGCCACAGATGAAAACATTTTCCATCACAGAGCATATCAAAACAGAGAAAAAAAAAAAAGAAAAAAGAAAAAAGGGTCAAACAGGCTCTGCTGACAGGCGAGTGCAGAGCGGACGGCTATCAAAACAAAATGACAAATATCATATAATGGCAGAGAATCCATACAAAGAACATAATTCCAGCTATTACAGGGTGACGGAGAGTGATATCCTCCGAATACGGAGCGACAACCACTGTCAAACAAAAACAATCACATATCCCAGAGCAAATACATATTCCTGAGTCATGAGGACGGTTTTAGACTGCAGTCTCAGGTTGGTTGTAATAAGGGACACGGGGTCTATCTTTAGACATGCCTTTGAATGTACTGTGTTGAAACGTCGAGCCAGGAAATGAATGTTTAACCACAGAAGAGTAATGTCTGCCTCAACGCAATGAGACGGGAGAAGAACAGTTCAAGAACGTGACGAGGACGGCAAATAAATCAGCAGGTAATAAGCGACCAAAGTGAACAATATCTGCCTTTTTTTTTTTTTTTTTTTTTATAAAGGGAGGCATCTCGCTAAACTAAAGTGACATCCTGGAAAAACAACAGACGCGAAAATGAAAAATCACCTGATTGATACTCACAGCTTCTGAATTGTCGATAAAGGGGTCTGTCTCGTCGTAGCCAAAGCCGATGTCGATCAGATCTTGCATTCTGTCCTTCCTCTTCTTCTTCCCTGTGTTACCCTGGAAATTAAAAAAAAGAAACAAACACAAATATTTTATAATAAAAATTTTATAAATAAGTTTTGACCGTTCGCATGAAAATTCCTCAAAACTTTAGTTTGGCCTTGGTCAGTTCAGTGAAGGACACAAATGCTCATCAGACTGGGGACACAAATACAGCCCGACCGAGAAATCAGCCAGGCCCATATGTTGTCCAATAGTCAGCCAGATATTTTGTTATGTCTGTGGTACGCTCTGATGTCGACAAATGACAGCGATGTCAGACAACACATCATTACTGGATATTTTAAATTGTCAAAAAAACTTACTAACTACAAGTTGCTATAACAAGTTATTAAGGAAAAACACTAACGGTACTTTGCCGGCCACTGATAACTTGGGAGTACTGGAGGTTATTTAGGAACATCAGCACTCACAAGCTCAGTTTCTCAGCTCAGTTGTGTGTTTACAGGTTTACATGATAATGGTATTTTTAAAAACAAATATTCCAATATTAAAATATTAGTGCATATCCAGTATCATATGGGCCTCAATTTCAACATGATCTGATGAGAAACGCTTCCAAATGCTGCAAAAATAAAATAAATAAATAAATAAATAAATAAATAAATAAAATCACTCACATATTTATTTTCAAACTTTTTTGCCAGGGCCTCGACCTGGAGCCGCTCTCTCTCCTCATCCTCGAAGGGGTCGCTGGGATTGCGGGCTGAAGTCAGACTCGGAGGTTGATTCTTCGCCTGCAACAAATATTAAAAACCGGGAGTCAGAAGAGGAGGCGAGCAGCAACAATCGCGAGTGGGGTTGCACAGTCGCAGATGCCCAGCGTGTAAAAATATCAATACAAGATAACAAATATTTGCCACGAAACTTAAGAATAACTGAATACAAAAACCGCAAAATGTGCCAAGCGTGGCGCTGGCGTGACCATCGTTTGGATTTAGAACAAACCCCAAAAAAATAAATTAAATAATTAATTATTCTGTGCTTTTGCAAAACTTTTCTCCGATTTTTTCCCCCCCGCACCGCTCTAAAAGAACACTGCCGCGCAGGATCGAAAAGAGGCGAGCTCCTCTCGTGATCCCTCAGCTCTGACATTCGCCTCCGCTCCCGTGCTACATCCTGGTACTTCCATCAGCAATGCTCTCTCATCTATCTATCACCCGCAGCCAGAGGGCCGAGCTGCATGTGGCATTCCCGAGTGCTCAAATGGCTGTGCGACCGGGCTGTTGCTGGGCAAGTCTGAGTGAGTCGGACACAGGTAGCGGCACGAGACGAGCTTGATCTCCCAACGTGTGCGGGAGGAGAAGAAGAGGATGATGATGATGAAGAAGAAGGGGCAGAAGAAGGAGGTCCCGTCGTTTAAAAGGCTGCAATCCGCAAGAGCGCCGCTGAAGTTGTAAAGCACACGGAGTCGGATGAGTGGCGAAAAAAAATACACACACACACAAACTGCCGCTGCCTTTTGTGTCGAGTGTCGAGTAATGGTCAGTTTCAACCGCGGAAGGACGAGGTGCACTTTACTTAGCAATGACAAGTCCGCACAAACACTTCAAGAGCAATAAAATCAACTCCAGCTCCGCTCCCGGTCGGCCTGGTAATATTAGTTAAACTGTGAGATCCTACCTGGAGGTTCTGGATGAGTTCGCCGTAATTAAACTCGGCGGAGGAGCGGTCGTCGGGCTCGGACAGCGGCAGGTTGAGCCGCACCGTCGCCCTGCTCTCGGCTCCTGCCTTGTCCCTGTCGCCGGCTTTGACGAGACGCCCGTTGCTGGCAGCAGCCCCCCCTGCCCCGGTCGCTGCCTCGACCTCACCGGCTCGACCAAAGCAGAAGTCGGCCTCATCCTCCAGCCGGCGTTTCCTGGACTCCGCGGCTGCTCCAGCTGCGAAGGCCGAGAGGGTGACAAATTGCACTTTTCTCGGTTCGGCCATTTGGATGAGCTGCCTGCCTGAACCTCGCTCCGGACAGACAGCGACAGCGAGGAGAAGAGCTACTTCGCGAAACTACTCCAAATTGGTGGATTGAAGAAGGTTCCGCGAAGGTCCGACGGCTGCTCGGTGCCTAGACGGATGTCAGGGCCTCCTCCGCACCATACGAATTGAACTGCAGGGGATGCGACGGTCGGGGAAAAGTTGTTTTTTCGTCAGCTACTTGCATCCTCAATCTGCTATGGGACCGAGACATTCACAGGAGCCATCTTGGGTTTCGGGAGTAAATAAAATATCAGAAGAGAGGGGTCGCTGCGCCTGCGCATACGCACGAAACGGAACCATCGTGACACGCGAGGGGGGGAAGGTGTCATCGCGGCCAATCACCGCGTGCCCCGATCTTAAACCCGCCCCTGTCACACCAGGCGATAATAACAACACTATTACTACTATGGTACTATTATGACCCTGATAAAGTGTGTGAGCGTCGCGTGCGATCACACAGCGATTAGCGGCTCCGTCTCAGCCGACGTCTTTCACCCGGCGTCTCTTCTCTCCGTCTGCCCGGGGAAAATGCTCAACTGTGCATTTTTTTCCCCTCGACAATGGCACCGGCTCACACCCCGACATCAGACCCTAAACGGAAAGCCGTCCCTTCCCCAACGCAGCTGATTCATTTATCTCCATCACCACCTGTTGACATATTGTTTAGGGATCCTTATCAGATACACAACGATTGTTGATTTGTGTCAGAGGTAGTTTTTTTTCCCCCCATAAATAAAAGTTGTATTGCACGGTTAAACAAACTCAAAGATTACCAGTGTGCCTCCGGAAAACTCCAGAATCTATGAATATGTAAATACCTTTCATCTTTCAAAAGTTTTAACTTCTGGATAAAAGCTCTCTCCCGCTGTAAGTGACCTAGTTTCCACATCACACCTCTGTGGACCAGCCAACCACGTTATCAGGAGTGCATTGTTGACGAGTCTGGATGTTTTTCTTCTTCTTTTTTAAGCTTGTTTAAAATGTTTCAGGTTGGGTGATCCCATCCATACATTAAGTAATTGTTATAAAATTTAATTTCTAATATTTACACACAGTGAAATATAAACAAAATTAAGGTGTGTTCACTCAAAATAAACAGTCCAGTTTTAGGAATACTGTGGCCAGAAAGCCAAAAAAAAATGTGGCAACTGGAACCAGAAGATATTTGATATGAAAATGGGCATTAGTCATTTGAACACACACTATTAGATTATGAACTAGTGGAACTAAATTTACTGAAATTTGTTAGGTTTCATTTCCTTGCAAGGTTTACATATATCGCTAAGAAATCTCTTGCATGTTCTTCAGGAAAATATGGGAAGCTGATGTGAAGTACAGAGGCAACGATACGCTCCATGCCTGAGCATGGCCGCTCCATTGCAGGTACATGGCTTAAACTCACATATAAAATAAGATCAGAGAAAATCTTCCCTCGAAAGTAAATGGTGATTAAAACATGTAAACAGCCTGCCAGAGTCAAACATCATTCTGCACGGTGAAAGTCAAACATGGCCAACCAAGTAACAGTAACGACCAAAACACATTTTTGAGTGGAAGAGGACTTAAATTGCAGCAGATATACTCCTAATTACAATACACAAGGTGAATCCATTTATTTGGCAGTGATCCTTGTCATTTCTGTTCAGATAGAAACCACAGCTGGATTCACCTGTTGCAAAGGCCCAGGGCAAAAATCTGATGATGGGGCCCCACCTACTGCCCTCTATGCTGTGTGGTAAATCCTGCCAAATTGGCATTTTTGCAACTGAAAAAAACATTTCACTGATCTTACAGTGTTGGGCCAGTCTGATTGTCATGAGGTAGGTTGCAAAAACAGCTGTATAATGTGGCTCTGGAGGAGCTTTGTCAAGTTCAAGAAAATAAACCCAACCCCATCATTAGGTTTAGGTTGGGTGTCAAATTTTTGGCAGAAAATCTTTAACAAGGAGTTGACATAAAGTTTGAAAGAGTTAAAATGACGTTTGTGTTGCATTGGGATTTGTAGGATCTCACATTTTTGAAGCCTGACTTACATACATGCTGCTACTTTGACCATTAAAACAGTCTCTCACAAAAAACCCATGCATTTATATTTATATGTGCAATATTAACTTGAATGACTAACATGAATGTTTAATTTGAATACCGATTTTTTTTGAGTTGAAGTAGCTTTTCCTTCTTTCACTCAGAAAATATCCTGAATTTGTCTATTTCCACTTGTCTTTTTGCCCGTCCTCTACAATCTACTCATGTCAATCACTTTTCTTCATTGTTCTGCTCACCGTCCCTGCATTTTTACTACTTCATTTAATAAAAACTGGAAAAAAAATGTATCAGAACAATGAAATTAAGTTAAATCACTGACAAAACAAAAGTAATTTACAAAACACGGTCACATTTTAATACAAATATATATAAACGTATAGAGTATTACAATTCAGAACTTATATTTTTGATACACCACATTACGTCAGAGAGAAAAGCTTCATAGTTCTTTAATTGGCATAGATATTGTTCATAAAATTCAGTGAAAATGCACTGAAATTACTGCAGATTACTGCATACATAGCTACTGTTGATGGGGAAGGTTGTCATGACAGGAGGACTCTGTTGTCTTTTGCCCACTTCCTCAGGGTTCGAACGATGTATTCAACCTGGGGGTTTCCTGAATTTCGTAGCAAAGACACCACCTCTTTAAGTCTCTCCCTGAAACGCAAACAGGAAACACGAAGAAACAGGATGAGATCAAGAATGCATCATCTCTTATGTCTCATTCATTTAGACATCACAACCACACAGACCGCAGAGGTTTGAAATTTGAGTTCAGATGTTCAGTTTTACTTGGTAATAACAGGGATTGTAGAGTTGTTTGACTAATGCACAGGGAAAAAAATGGAACAGACATACTTGGACTCCTTGTTTGCCAGTATGAGCTGGAAGGTGCCGACGCATGCCCCTCTCTTGCCCTCCCAATAGCTGGATTCTGGGTCCAGCTTCTCCAGTGCATCAAAAGCTTTGGCTGCATAGTAGAACTGGCCCATCTGAAACAACACGTTGCAATCGTGACCCACTGCCACATATTGACTTTCCAGGCACGGATTAAACCACCTCTTTACAAAATGACTAATCTTCTCCACGGTATGATTTTATCCAGAGCACTTCTTGTCCGTGATGCTTTTCACACTTGCAGATGGAGTTCAAAAATAAGTTGAAAACACTGAGGGAAAGCACCTCTAACCACTCACTAAAGGTGAAATGTGCTTGTGTCAGATATGACAATAATCACAACAGAGCCAAAACTGGTATGAACTACAAATATTGTAAATACTCTATGGCCAGGTAGTAAATGAAACGTGAAACTTCTCCATTTCAACTGGTATCTGGGTGTCCAGCCTATATATGCATTTGTATATGTATATATAATGGTCAACAGTTCATAGACCAAGCAATTATGGGATGAATCAGAAAATCACCTGAAGATTCATAGGTTGCAGATATGAGTAGTTGCTGCCCAACAGCTAAATTCATTGGAAAAAGGCAAATACACATTCATACCAATGCTGTAACAAGAGACTTTTTTCCTTTTGATTAATTAATTGCATCCTTATTAATCAATTAATTGGCAAACTGGCCAATGACAAACTCCCAATGATGTCTTCAAAAACCCAAAGTTTGTAATTCAAAATGCCATAATATGAGGTAGTGAAACTGGAACAGGACAATGTTTAGCATTTTTGCTTGACATACAGTATAATTTAAACAATTAATCGCCATAATTGTTTTCATGTGGTGACCTCAGTTGATGTGAGAGGCAGAAAAAAGGAGGATGCAGTCACCTTGTAGCAGTCGTTGGCAATGAGCTGCAGCAGATTGAAGGAATCAGAGGAAGTGCCCATCTTCAGGTAGAGCTCCCAGGCAAGCTGGCCCTTCTTGTTCATTATGTCTTACAAGCACAAGACCAGACTTCAGTAACCCATCGTTCACAGCCAGTTTAAGCAACTTTTATACATTCAAATTTGGAAAATATTGCATGCCTTTGGGCAGATTTTATTAATGCCGATTAAGCCGGGAACGGAAGAAAAATCTTTAAATGGAGATTTCCGTTTCCTGGAGGCGCTGAGCATAACATAAGCCCAGTGCGCGAGTATCCCTGAATTTATTCAGATCGAAGGCTAGAAAATGACAGTTATGTTGGATTCAGATTTCAGCTTCACTGAAAAGTACGAAAAGCCCCCCTGTCTCATTTTTACCAGCTCAAGACATCTGCAGATGACTGCAAGTTTTTCATGCCTACCTAAAAAAATCCTCGCCTTTATGCAGCTGGTGCCAAACACAGCAGCAGGTCTGCCATGTGAAAAAACCCAGGGAATGGGATCATATTGCTCCTCTTTGGGGCTGTTTTCACTCTATTTATAATAAATGTAGAATGTCAATTCCCAGCCCTCTGACTGAGCAAACTGAGGAAACTTCACCGGCGGTGTAAGGTTTTGAGCTGGTATTCTCCTGATGGAGGTCTGTGGCATTTACCTGTAGGATTAACTTGAAAATTTTAGGGTTTTTTAGTTTAGTTGTTGTTAGTTGTTTTTTTGTAATCATCCAAACATTTTAAGACCTTTTAATGCTTCTGTGCCAAAGCTTAGCCTCAGATCTATTCGCTTTTCAAGTTTGACTGTATGTAAATCTCTTTAAAATAGTTTCGTGAATGAGCTGTGCTGCAAGAACTAATTTTCCTTGCAGAAAGATTTCTGTGATTAACTACATAATTACTACATCTACTATACTTACAGCATCGTGCCAGCCAGCTGAGGTAAATATAGTCATTCTTGATCTTTTCACTTTGAATGAGGAGAAAAACCTAAAAGACACATAATCATTAATGCACAACAATGGTCAGTAACTTTTGTCAGAATGAATAAAAGTTAATAAAAAAGAAACAGTTCTGTAGATTCTGAAGTGACGTACCTCTTCTGCTTCTTTGTAGTTGCCAAGGGCCGCATTAGCCTGAGCATAGTTGAAGTTGAACGTATCGTCATTATAAAAGTAATCCTGTTAAAAGAAAAGAGCAGATATGCGCACACGCACACACACACACACAAAGGATGAGTGCCCACATGTCCAGATGCATAGCAACAGCTTTCCGTTGTCAGTACGACTCACAGGAAAAGCACACACCTGCATCTGTAAAAAGCCACTTGTCATCTGAAGTGACACTCACCCAGTGCGTGGGAGTCCCATTTTTCAGCCCCATGTTACATACTGACACCACGGTAAAGAAAATACCTCCTCACCGGAATATTCCGTATAAGGCGTTCCTTTTACTGAGCAACACTAACCTTGACTGAGTTCAGATAAATGAGAACATCTTTAAACTGCCTCAAGAGGAAGAAGCAGGAGGCCATGCACTGTCTGCCAGGAATAGTGTCTGAAAGGACAGGAAAAAAAATGTTACACACACATAGTGTTTCTTTAAAAAGGTCACATTGATTACACTTCTATTCAGAGTACCGCATTCGCTCGCCGAGCCTCCAACCAACTGAAAGAACTGCTGCGCGATTTTCAAGTAGTCCGTCTGAAAAGACAGACAAAAGCACAATAATGTTCAATTTTATCACATTTATTTTCATGTACCATGTATGTACTTCCAGTTTAACAGAAACACTCACCGTTCCGGTTTCTTGTCCCAGTGCGGCATTCACCACTCCTTTCAAAATATACTCCTGAGAAAATTAGAAATGTCAAGAGTGGATCATATGAACACCATCCAAATCCATTTCAACAACTAAAGAAATGAATAAAAGGGTTTCAAACGCCAAACACACTGACAGTTTCAGGTGACATTAAGAAACACTGATCAAAGGAAAGCTCTACGGGAACTCTTAAGTGGAACAAGAAGAGGTTCATGAAAAGGCTCCATCTACTCTCGCATTTTTGCAGTTTCCATTTGACATTTTTTCCAATGAAAGAGCAGCATCTGTTGCCCTTGAAAGCAAAATACTCAATATCAGTCCTCTTGTTACAGTGCAACTGGGCAGATTGTGTCACATCACACGGAACAAATGAAACATCACGTTAAATCTCACTGCGAATCGTCACCTGAGGTGTCGTGGGCACCAAATCATGGATGAGGTTGTAAGCTTCTCGGATGTCATCTGTACGTGTAGAGAAACGAAGCGTATGAATCCCTGAACTACGGCAAGTTTCCTATAGAAACTGACACTATATAAAACAAATATATATCAAATTGACTGCAGCGTGAAAACAAGGATACTGGAGTAAGATTAAATGTTGCATGGTTAATGTGCCAGTGTAAGGACTGGATGAGGAAAAAAAGGGAATCACCATCCATATTTTCTACCTTGTTGAACACAGCATTTGATTGTGTTATTGTCATAACGTCTCCTTGATGAACAGGCTTTGTGTTTCTAAATGAAGCCCTAAGCATAATGCATCTTCAATTCTTCATTCACTTATCATTACACAATAAAACATTTCATGCAGTTAAAAAGAAACATCTCCTTGTTTTGCTTGTTCCAAGAAAACTGCAACGCCACACCTTGTCTGAGATAGTAGATGACCAGGTTGAGTCTGGCCTCGGGGATCACATCGATCAGAGGAGGCAGCACCTGCAACGCCCCCTCCCCACCACGAAACACCACCTGCGGTGCACGGGGAAGAGTTTCAGAGTGCGGAAATCCAGCAGGTCCTGTAAGTCACTCGTGTATGCACACGCCCACACACTAGAGAGAGCCTGTGAAGAGCTTACCAGGTTGTGTCGGATAAGCTCCTTAGCAAACTCAAAGGAGCAGGAGGAGATGTCGATTAGGTTCTTCAACTCAGCCTGAGGGGGAGAAAATGCACACATGACACACACTTCTCCCCAAAGAAATGACAGGGGGCAGTTAAGGTCTCAACTGCGATGGGCATAGCTGTAAGAAAAATTAAATAAATACTTGCAGTAAAAACAAAAATACTGTCCATGAACCCCACTACAAAGGTGATTGTATTATTTGTATGGATTTTTTCGGTTCACAGATCAGCGCATGGTGGCATGGGAACAAACACGGAGGCGTGTTCAGCCTTGGCCAGGTCTGCACTCTCAGAGTAATTTCTCGTTATCGTGGCAGCAGATGAAACATGAAACATGAAACACAGAAATCAGAAAACATATTAGCATGCAACGGACACTGTTTACCTCTGCTGCCTTGCCATTGTAGAGCCTGAAGTGGTTGCAGGCCTTGAGGTTGAGAGCAATAGTGGAGTCAGGGATGCTCTGCAGGTACACGGCCAGCACCTCCTGGGACACATCGTAGTAGTCCAGCTTGTAGTAACACAGAGCCACATACACTTTCAGGGCCAGGAAATCTCTGAAAACACAAAGATGCGATATGGGCTGAGTCTTGCCGTCAGGCGTATTTCTTGGAGTGAAGGGACACAAGACTTTTCTGATAAGAAAAAAGGAATAATTGAAAATAATAGTTGATGAAATTGAATTCATGATTCTTAAATGCATCGATTAAATAGTAGCAGCGGTGAGGCTAATTTGCATTTCAACAAAGTGTACTAAAAGCTGTTGCAGAGGCCTGCTAGTACAAACAGCTTCCATGCACCTTGGCCTAAAGAGGCTACAAAGCCATGAACGGCTCTCAGAGAGAAACGGCAAAGGAAATCTTGTGAAATCAAAGTCTTTCATATTTTTTTTTAACCTTTGCTACTACAGATACACTATATCAGTGTTAGAGGAAGCTAGCTCAGCAGGTCTGCAGCACTGACACTTGATTTATCTTTATGGTTCCACAAGGCGTGAAGCACATGAAATCTAACACCTGTCAAAGCGGAGCTGGGATGGTACACGCACCCAACTGCAGCAGGAATGTGAAACTAATTTAAGAGGGTAAGAGGCAGGGGAAGCGCAGACCTGTTCTGTAGTAGAAGGCGTTTATAGATGTCAATAGCCTCCTGATAGTGGGACCGCATGTAGTGAATGGACGCCAGGCTCAGCTGGTCCTCCGTCACATCCTCCAGATTCTGGTGGAAACCCATCAGCCTTTTCTCATCGCTGAACTGAGACGCGATATGAAGACAACAGGAAAACTTCAAACAGGGTGACGAGGAGGGAAGGCAGTTGGAAGTGAATTACACTTTGTAAATAACAGGCCGTAAAAAATGGAAATATGGAAGACATAACCAAAGGGCGTTGAATCAGGAGAAACTGGACATAGTGGTAGATTTGGTAGGAGTCCAGTTGCTCCTGATTCATTGGCCTTTGGATAACTATGACCTGGATGATGGAGAATTTCCACATGCATGGAAGACACAACAAGGAGAAAAGGGTAATCATGGTGGATTTTGTTCGGTCTGTGTTGAGATGAAAGTTGAGCTGATATGCACAGACAAAGAGTGGGAGCAAAGCCATAATTCAAACACTGGAAACACAACTAATTTTTCTCTGCCAGTTTACTCAGCATGAAACTGTTAGTGACTGAGTGATGGCACAGAGGATAAGTAAACACATAATAGATAATATCATTCATTTTCCAACCTTGTGAGCCAAGTGGAAGAGGAGCCGGTTTTGGAGGGGGGACACTGGCGCTAACGAGAACAAGAAATACCAAAATTAGTTAGACAGCAAACCACATGACAATAGGAGGCACAATTACAGCACCTAACCTTGCTCTGAGCAGTGAAATAACTGACTAAACAACAGCGATCTGGCGTAGAAATTAAATGGGTTGACAGGATCAAATTGTGTACAGCAAACCCATTGAGCAAAAGGGAAACGTCTGCATTCAGAATAAAAGCTCCTTGACAACAGAAATAAAAATAAGTGAACCACTTAAACAGCAAACTTCCTATGATCAGATTTACAACACTGGTGGAATTATTTTGATTCCACTCCCCCCAAAGAACTTAGCAGCACTTGACTGAAATGCCTACCGTTGGACGCAGCCTCCTCAGCCTCTTTATAGAGCCCCAGAAAAAACTGGGCACAGGCCAGATAGACCCACACATCTGCCGGACATTCAGGGTTCGTGGTCAGAGACTTGTACTCCTGTCCCAACATAGCAAGGAAATATTTTACAAATGTGATATAACAATCATATCACATCCATATTCATTCATTAGACAACGAATGAGTGCGTTGCCTCGCTACACGCACTCATTCAGGTACACACATATATGAGAAAGAAAATACCTCCATCGCTCTCTTATAATCACCCAAGTGAAAGGCACAGTAGCCAATCCAGAGGTCAGCATGCTCTTCTTTCTCTCCAATACTTCTCTGAAACTGAAGATGACAGAGCAACACGTCAGCAGCAGCGCTTCGGTAATACAGTGTTGTCTGTAGCACAGATGTGGGAGATATTCTCTCTCTGGAACTTTCATTCCAGAGCTACACAGGGCAATCTGCGGCAGAAAATTGTGTTAAAATGCGTGAAAATAAGACAAGAGCAACTTGACCTAGCTGTTCCATCTGATCCCACCAAGCTATTCAACAATAACCATCACATCTGGATTTTTTTTGCTGAAAGAAATGGTGGCTTCATTATTCCAGAATGTTAATATATATATATATATATAAAACGAGGCAGGTAAATGACAGTAATGAACAGACCACACTTTACATCATTGTTCTTAACTGCCAAGAGCTGACACAGTAGTGCTGGTCGCTCTTTACTTTTAGTTCTACGAAGATAGGAACACAGACCTGTGCTTGTATTATATTTCTGAGATTTGGTGTGAGTGTCAACACATTTTAAATACCTTGTTGTATTACTATTACCTGAAACAGCAATAATGGTAATAGCGATTTGACAGGTTTCACGATTTTATTTTGGATCCTGTGCGCTTTCAAACTTTGCACGTTGTTCAGATGCTGGACTTCGACTTTTACATTTACTTGTGATCCATGAATGCATCTCAGCATTGGACCTATAAACCTGCGCTTGCGAGTGACGATTGGCCCTTTAAAACGTTTTAACACGCCATCAGGAACCCGCGATTCGGTTTGAGCCGGGTTTGCGTTTGTACCTCCAGCAGTGTCAGGGCCCCCAGGTAATCTCTCTGCTGCAGGTAGTCCTCCAAGCGGGGGACCTTTGTTTTGTTTTTCTTCTTCTTCTCGCTGATGCTCGCCGGTGTCTCGCCTCCCACTGCGGGTTTCACGCGAGAGAGGATCTGCCAAAGTTCAAAGACAAAAACCGGATTTTGTCACGCGATCACATAAAGTTGGTGGTTGGTTTCAGCGGGCGGACGTCCACGACAGTTTCATGCGCAGAATAATTTATTTGAACTCTGTGGAGATACAGTGGTCCCGGGAATAAATGTAAGCGTGCAGATATGTTAACTCACCATGCCGACGAGTGTCGAAGAGGTGACTGTAACCTATCTGAGACTTGTTTATTACTAACCAAGGTAACGTTGGTAACGTTTTTCCTGTCTATGAAAACACAGACCGCTAATGCTAGCTGTTACCTCCGATACATAACCTTAGGTCTTAGCACCCTCAGTTCATCTTTCTTTGAAACTCCTGATATCCCGCCAGATAACGCTACAAACGTAGATTAAATTTTATCTTAATCCTCACATGGTGGGGATGAAATAATAAACTAAACACGTTTTTCACTGCCCCGGGAAGATTGTCGCCAATTAAAGTCTCAGCTTCAGCTAGCTCCAGTTGATAGATAGTTATTTTACTGGCAGCGTAGAGTATGCCGCTCCCGTATTTTCAAAATAAAAGCGCAAGCAAATTGTCTGCCAATACAGTGAGGCAGTTAAACGCAGGGTTTAGTGTTGATATAATCCCCGTTGTTGCTTCGTCTGAGCTGGCCATATACTAAATGTGAGAATGCGGTCGAACAAAAATATTAAACATTGCAACCGTTTTAGAATATTGCTTTCGGGTGACATTTATTTTTACTAAATGAACGGGATGAACAGGAAAGAGCTTTGCTCTTCTTTGCTCAACCTGACGCCGTGGTTTGTTCTCTGTTGCTCAGCAACGGAACAGCGAGGAACGGCTGAGCCGCGCCAAGAAGGCGTTTGTGTCTTTGAAGTGATTTATTATACAATAAATAGTCATATCTGTTAAACCGGTTATGTATGTTATGTTTATATATATTTGGTTATTAGACACATTTACAGTGCGCCGTACGCCCCAGTGGCCTAATGGATAAGGCACTGGCCTCCTAAGCCAGGGATTGTGGGTTCGAGTCCCATCTGGGGTGGTGTCTTTTATAGTAAAATTTAATATGCTAGATTGTTTGTGTCATGGTATCTATTAAAATAGTGTGCTTTAGTTACACTGTTTGTTCCAGATATTTCATATACCTATATACTGCAGTTTCATCATCAGGTACATGAGAATAAAAGTTTCACTATCATTATGTCAAAGGAATTTATTTTATTACTTTAATTTTTCTTATAAATTTGTACTGAAGCAATCAAAGTAGTGACAAAATAGTTAACTTAATATTATTTAAGTAATATCACAATACTGAAGTCTATTGTTTTCTTTTTTATTATTGTTTGTGTACTTGCCACTGTCTTTATTCATACCATGTGTCAAGTATTCCAAAAATGAGACCTTCAGATTAATTTTATTTTACCTGCAGTTGCTGTTAACATATTGTTTTTATAGATTAAAAAGCAAAAAGTGTGATCTCTCAGCGAATTATTTGCTCTGAGTTTTTGGTCTTCCCAGGCAGGTACAGCACTATCTTTTAAAAAAATATTTGAATGTATATTTAAGATTTGTTTTGTAGACACATCATTTGCATTTGTCAAAGGCAACCTGGGTTTTGTATGCAAACACTAACGTCCTCATCAGCTCAGTCCAAGGGTAAAATAATAAAATTCTCATTCCTTCCTCAACTGAACCAGGATGGAGAGGACTGTCTTTGCAGTGCTCGTTATTACAATTGCGTGCAGTTTGTCTGAAAAACATGTCTTTGTGCAAAAAAAGGTGTTCTGGAAGATTGCTCAGCTTTACTGCAGGTCCATCTTCACTGACCTTTCACCCATCACCAATGAGTTGGAGGAACAGGCGTTCAGGAAATCTGTGAGTCAAAATAGTTACGGGTGGATCGGTCTTTACAGAGAAAACAAAAGCCCCACTGGATGGAAGTGGTCAGGGGGAGACGACGCTACCTACCAGAACTGGGCTCAGAATCCATCCACCCGTCACAATTACGCCAGCTGGACCAGTAACGGATGGCTTTCAAATATTGAGCACCAAAACTATTTCTTTTGCTTGAACCTGACCGTGGTGAAGGTGGAGAAGACGTGGGAGGAGGCTCTGAAGCACTGCAGAGAGAGTCACACTAACCTATCCAGCCTTCTCTCTGAGACCGAGCGTCTTCTGGCAACGAGAGAGATCCAGCCTGTCCACATCACTGACCCCGTGTGGATCGGGCTGCGTTTCCTGGGGGACGCCTGGGTCTGGGTGGACGGCAACCCTCTGGTGTACAAGGCCTGGCCCCAGGGAGGAGATCAGGACCACCGCTGTCCAAAACAACGTCGCTGTGCAGCTTTAACCAAAAAGGGAGAGTGGGAGAACCGGGACTGCCAGGAGAGACTCAACTTCATCTGCCATTAAATCTCATTCATGTTATTTAAGTTTTCAACTTGTCACTCTTGCTGGAAAGGTAAAATGTTAGATTTTAGTGCAGATACTACTCAAATAGCTTAAAATGTCTTCAGAATTTCTGTTTTGTACAAATATTTCTCCTATCACTACCATTTATACAAGGTGAAGTTGGTGTCGTGATTTTAGCTTTAATTTATCTTGTTTAGCTTTAAGACGATTAGGAAATTAACCAGTACATTTTTATGAAGAGCCACAAACATATATACAGTAAATGCCTAGATATGCTCCAGCCTTATTTTGTTACATCTTATTTAAAGATTTAGTCAAATGTTGGAAAAAATTCCTGAGTGCCTACTAGACACAAGAGGCATAATATTAACAGAATGGCATAAGTGATATATTTCATAATTTAATAACTTCTGGAAATCTGATTTACTTGCAAAAGAATGTGTAACAGAATCTCCTTCATATTGCATGGCCGGTTTTAGTTTCTAGTCACTGTCTCAGTGTTTAGCAAGAGCACTTTGTTAATATTATAGTTGATATAATAGTTGTTATCTGGAAATACAGAATTTCATATTGATTCAAAAAAATTTTAATAAAAACTCACCCTTTGCTTGATTTTCCAATAACAGAAAGTCAAAATTACTTTGAAAAACAAGAGGGAAATTTATTGACATGACAAACCAGGCAGGCGCAGCGTCTGAGCAAACAAATATTCAAATAGCTACAGTAACCATGACCAGATACAATACAGTCACAACAGAGGACTGCAGGAGTGGTGCAATGATAAAGATAATTGATGAGGTGAATAATGGCACATTTATGGCACAGATACAAAGCTTGTGTTACACAGAAAACACGACGGCATTTACAAATCGATCCTGTCACACGCCAATTACTTTAACTATTAAAAAAAAAAAAAAAAAAAGACACGTTTATCCGTTTGTCAGGTTTAACTGCACTCGATACTTGGGTAACACTGATTTGTTTTTGTTTTTTTGTGCTGCACTAACTTCCCGGTTAAATCACAGATCACACGGGTTATTAGTGACCTGTCTGCCACATTACCAAGACTTGATCCATTTTGTTCAGACAGTACAACCTCCACCACCGAGGAGAGCTTCCATTTGGCATTCATTCTATAAATGCTTCTAAATAAACCTCATTTTCAATATATAATCTTTTTCATATCAACACTAATAAATAATATCTATAAGAAAGGGTACACTGTACAAGCAACATAAAAACATGGCCGTACTTTTTACAACCACTAATTCTCTATCATGTCCAGTGTTTCTGAAGAGCCAAAGAGACGCTGGAAGCCGTCGAGGCCCTCGTCTCTCCAGGTCTGATATGGATTGGTTCCATTTTTCTAAACATGGCAGTACAATGACAAAGTAATCCTTCCCTTGCAAGCTTAAGGTTTGCGATGAAAATAAAATGTATGAACGTTTTAAATTTTAACCCTGTCATAATATATCATAATACATGCCATCAATATTGACTTTTGAATTTGTAGAAAAGAAAAAAAAAATAAGTCAACTTATAAAAGTGCTCACATAAACTTGGGAAATACGAACTGATTAGAGGTGCCCCGTGGAGTTTTCTCGTAAACAAACAAATTTTCATATTTACATTCAGTTTTGGTGACGAAAGTGCATTACGTGTATCCTTTGAGATCTAACAAACAGGCTGAATGAATTTCTCTCCTCATAAAACATTTGCGAAGCCGATTTAAAAAAAAAAAAAAAAATTCTAAATTGCACGTTTTTCTAGCCTGAAGTCGCCCTCTTCCTTTCTTCTGCTGGAGCATTGCTATGCTTGGTCACTCATTACCGCTGCCAGCTGTCTGTATAGCGTGAATCTGGCTTCTTCCTTGTACAGAACACGCTTTGCATCGACACGAGGGTTTTGTGAAAATCAACCACCATGGAGAGTGTGGTTCTTGGTGCAGTGTGGGAAGCATGTTCGTGTCTATGAGCAGAACAACGGGAAAGTGAGTATGTTGCTCCAGTGTCTACAATACAAACAACAAGGGGACGCGCTCATAAAACATAGCGCAACTAGTAATATGAAACTCCACAGGATACCTTCAAGTCCTCAAAAGTAAGCTTTTTTTTTAAGCATTTCAATTACAAAACTCACACACTCCAAAAATCCTGATCTGGCTGAGGGTCTGGAGGAGTTTTAGCTATGGATGTGACGATCATTATTTCTTTAAAAAAAAGCACATCTGGTTTCACTATGCTAAAATGCACCACAGTTGTATAGAAAGTTTCAATTAGCACAGTTTGAGCAGTATGGCAATAAAGGCTTTATCGTGATTACTGAAGTTAGCCCAGATTTTCTTTCTTTCCCCTATCGTAGCCATGAGTGCTTGTGATTGTCTGAGCCTCAAACGAATAAACATCCTCTAAGTCTGCTTGTCAATTCACAGCAACGGGCAACGTTAAGTCTCATAAATATGGCAGAAGCCGGAGCTCCTGTCTCCTCCTCTGCAGTGCTTCGTTTTGGTTACCTCAGCAGAAGTATGGCCGGTGCACCAGCTCGCTGAAAGTCACGTTTGTCTTGGCAGCGTATTCTTTCTTCTTTTTTTTTTTTTTTCCCCCGCAAACACCTTGCCAAAGGCAACTGAGCTGACACGCGCCCTCTGTTGAGGGCATGTTTTGAGCGACAGCCGTAGATAAACGGTAAGAGGAAGAATAAGTTCACTTCACAGCAGGGAGTGTCACTTCAGAGTGTTTCAGGAGTAATCTCTAACTTACAGACACCTAGAGGCACATTTTCGCAAACATTTAAATAACCACACACACACACACACACACACACACACTCTCACTCTCTTTTTTCAGACAATTATCCACCTGGTTCCTCCGCTACAATTCCTGGTAGTGCTGGCTTACTCTATTCAAGCTCCTCGGCTCCCTCTTCTTTTTGCATGAGGCTTTGACTAAGAAAATAGATCATGTACCCTCTTATTTTACCTTTTTTTCCCCCCCTGTGGCTCAACACCATTGCTCTTCAGGATTTGAGGCCCATTTGAGCCATCAGCTGTTCGTAGACAGTCCAAGCCATAGCAGCCATCAGAGTGCGCCGGAGAGACCTGGGTACAGCCCCGCGAAAAAACCCGCCCATGCCGTGCTCCTGAGGGGGAGGAGAGAGCGGGACAACGTCAATAACCTGCATGTCGACGACAGCGCGAGTTGCCATGCGCGCCGGCAGCGCGGCTCGATGAGCACGCACCATATAGATGTAGCGGGCAGCGTCTGCCATGCTCCAGTGGGACGGGCTGACTTGAATGTGGGTCTTCACCACATCAGCAGGCTGCGTGACCAGCGACGCCATGACACCTGCCACCACCCCGCAGCTGAAGTTCACCAGCGGGGCGTAGGCCGACGCAGTCACCTCTGAGAGAGAGAGACCAGAAAACCTGTTTTATGAGAAAGTACCGATGTGCATTGCGAAGCTCAATGCTGATTACAGCAGCTTGTAAAAGACATAATTTAAACAAACATTTCTGCTTAGGATGTTTAAAAAAAAAAACTGTGGAAAACTGGAAAAGTGGTGCAAACACTGTATGAGCTCTGGAGTGATGAAGGGCGCTGAAGTCACACGCATCACGTGCAGCGCATCACCATTTTTCACGGCCAGTCTGTTTCCACTGTTCCGTTGATTCGAAGCCTCTGAACCTCACCGCACGTACACATACTCCTGCCCTCGGTTTCGACTTGCTGACTCAGGCGTGGCTCTCACCTTGAGGCAGCGCCCTCTTGGTCTGGCTGTAGAACATGACATAGATGCCGGAGAACGGGGCGTCCCGGAGCAGCGTGGCCGTCAGCCCCGAGAACAGAGCCCGGATTCCCTCCGTCTCATACATGCTCCTCAGAGCCCCGGTCACACTCCCATAGCTGTAACAGCCACTCTGAAACAAAACGTGAAAATCGACAAGGGAGGCGGAACATGATAATTCGTGCTGCTTTTATGATGCTATGATAACTTCCCAAAGAAGCGAACGCGAGCAACAGATGCCTCAAGTCATGAGCTGGCCTGTTAGCAAGTTAACAGCATTAAAAGGAAACATGACTGTGAGGAGATAATCAGAAAAGTCCAAGTAAAAAAAAAAAAATCATATGTCAGAACGGCTCTGAGATCTCTGTTTGCAAAGAAACCGTCGGCTCACCTCAAAGCGCGTCTTGATGACGGTGAATGGCAGCATGCAGACGCCAGCCACCGCGCGGGCGCCCGCTCCGAGAAGGACAGCCTCACCGGCATTGGGTGCCCGGTCCAGGAAGAAGTGCTGCTTCAGGGAGTAGAAGGTGCTGAAGTAGATGCCGACCCCGGGGATGCAGCGCACAAACGACTGCCAGAGAGAAATTAAAGTGTTTAACACTCTGCGATTCAGCTTTTTGCCTGGAGAGACGCAGTAAAGGGCTTTAGTGAAGAAAAAAAAAAAAGTTGAATTTTTATCAAGGTCAACTGAAACATTTTTAACATTTCACATATTAAACTGTTTTAAATGATGTTTTGTTTGACCCTCCGATGAAAGCCAAAGAGCTCGAGTCTAATTTATATTAAGAGTTCTTGAGCAGAACCATTATATAAATGGATGTCGTTTTTGTACATTTTGCATTCTGACAGAGACACATCCCCCCTCGAGCCAGACACATGGATTTAATGCAAAAGTAAGTGAAAAGAGTGTCAGCTGGCATCACTGACCACTGCCTGCATGCAACAACAGAATTTCCACCTGCAGAAAGGATTGCAAATGTTTAAAATAATAAGATCGGATACTCACTGGGGACACTCCCTTCCACAGACTGAAGAAATTCTCTGTCCTGATAACGTTGACGAAAACAGCAAACATCCCCGGCTTCGGTGCACTGCGGGATGAAGTTTAGGAACGGTTACGAACACATCTGAGGGTCCAGACACGTGCAAACAAACTGACGCTCGAAGACAAATGATAAGCAGTTTAGATTTTTCGTGCTGTGAACAATCATTCACCACCGATATTCATCCTCTCGATGGCGGAGCTAAAGCGTGACCTCCACCTGTGGATGCGGAATGAATATCCTCTTTTATCAGGTTAACATTTCCTGTTCCAGTCCTTAGTGGAGGGAAATTGCAACCCAGCAGCCTGATAGTACGATGACACGATGCTGGTGTGACTAATAACTCTATATGGGTCATAACAGCGGATTCAGGCTGGCACTGCCTCCAAATGCCGCCATGCTGCGTGTACGCGTGCTTGTCGTGTTGTTATGCATGCCTGGAGAGCAAAAGAGGGAGGGCAACACAAAGATAAAACTGGAGACATGCTGATGTGCATGCCTCTGACTCCGAAGGCATGTGGGCGAAATGTGGAATATGTGTGTTTGCGTGTTCACACACACGCTATCCGTCACGCGTTGTAGTATGTGCACACTCACCCCGGCCTGGCATTGTTCTGCAGAGTCTGAAGACGTGTCTTGACGAGATCCAAAGGCTGGAAGAGCAGCGTCGAGCAGGTGCCGCTCAGAGAGCCACACATGAAGGCTTTGAGGGCCGGGTGAGCCTGAGGACGACAGGGGGACAACGGAGGAGGGAGACGCAGACGGACGGAGAGAAAGGGGACATGAGGGAGAGAAGTGACAGCAGGAGAACGAAATTTGAATTACAGACAGGGATGAGAGAGACACAAGAAGGAGAAGGGGATAAGGCAAAGAGAAATATATAAAGGATTAGTCACAGTGGAAAAAAGCCTAATCTGAAAATGAACCAATTAACATCGTTCTCCTTACTCGTCACCTCTTGTGGAATGCCAGGGAAACACTCAAATCAATGTGTGTCAAAAACTTCATTTTTATCTAAATGTGCGTGTGTGACGTGATTATCGCTACAAAAAAGAAAAATCTGTGAAGCTGTAAACGGAGGAGAGGCCAGGCAGGTTACCACACAGTGGAAATGATGGAGATGGGCAGAGACAGCTGTGCGCACGCACACACACACACACACACACACACACACACACACACACACAGGACGCTGGATAGAATTGTACTGAGACTCAACATGATCTGTGGTTCCGTGCCTTCTGGACAAACAGGCAGAGAAGGCGTGACACAGACATGGACAGACAGTCGGACCAAACATGGAAATATGGAACAGAAAATGCATATCGGTCGCTAAGTCAACGGCAGTGACTACAATTACAGCACACACAACATAAACGCAAAGCAAACTGTGCGCAAAAAAAGAAATATGAACGAGAAAAAAAGATATACTATGTGCAGCTCACACACACACACACACACACACACACCTACCTTTCCCAGGCTGCCCGGGGCTCGGCTCTGAGAATCCTGTTTCTCCTGCATTTTGTCCCCTTTCACCTCCCTCTCTCTGTGATGCTACCGTTACACATAACTGATATAAAATAAACCCTCCCTCTCTCTCTCTCACATGCAAACCTCCCTTCCTCTCTCTCTCTTCTTGCCCCCCCCCCTTTGAAGCCAAAGCAGAAGCTTAATCCAGCCTGTGTTTTTCTATGGGCTTCTATCTTTATCTTTCAGACACACACATACATCTGTACCCCCCCCCACACACACACACACACACACACATAAAGCTCACTGCTAAATTGCATCTTTGTCAAATGGTGTGAGTCATCAAGTGGCTGTGTGTGTGTGTGTTGGGCAGGGGGTTTTAAATATGGGTCACTGGAAATGTAGGCAGGAAGAGTCCATTTGCCCAAGTTATTAAGTAGCCATCCGATAATCCGCTTGCAATCATTTATCTGTGCGAGTCGACAGCATGGCACGCTTTCCCAACAATCTCATCTCTCCCGGAATTCTAAAACATCCCGTGGAAATAAATCATCAAAGTCCAGCTTCGACTCTGTGTGGCAGGGTCAGCAAGTTAGAAAAAACAAACATCGGTGGCACATTTCCGGCCCACACCCTGCATCATTACGGTCCCACCCGTGATAAACATCCGTCAAACTGTCAACGGAGAAGCTTCAGCCACATTCTAACTTCGTTCCGATTTTGTTCCTCGGGGAGTCCCAGACACTTGCACAGAATCGGCTTCCTCTTTAACGGTTGAGAGCAACCGCGGTGAAGACTTGTGTTGTATATACATCTCAACTCAACATCATTACAAGCAGCCAAAAGGCAGCCTACGGTTTCCTTTCGGATTAACCGCGGGCGCACTGGATCAGCAGCCGAGACACAGTTTGACGTTTAATGTCTGCGCGTTGTTTTCGCCGATGCGCCATTAAACTCGGACTGAGTGCTGTTTTCTATCATTAATCAACTCGGCATGGTTGTACAGTCAAATAGTTAACGCTGGAACTGCTTAACTACAAAATTCTTGAGCTCGCACACGAACACTGACGCGCGCGCTGTGAAGGTATTACAGCCGCGTGGTTTAACGCACGGGTTTCTATCCCCATCGTCTACACTGACGGTTTGACTCGTGTGGGAGAATGAATGATGATAAGATACAGAGTTAAATCCACAGATCCAGGTTCTCCGACCCCCCGCGTGACTGTAACCGTAACTCTCAGGCGCCTGCAGGTGCACTCACCGCTGCTAGCTCCATCTTGGACCTTCCCGTCGAGCCCGAGGAGTCCAGTTTCCCCTCCGCTGCTGCAGCCGTGTCGAAGCGGGTTGATTTCAGCCACCGTCACTAAATAAGGAAAGATCGGCCACGAGTTTAGACGCGAGTCGTGTTTGACAACAGCGAGTCTCCAAGAACTAGAAAGACTAGTCGTGGCTAGCTGTCAGGATGTGAGAGGATGAAGGCAGCGAGACACCGGCATCTCAGGACAGGGCGGACACACACTGACCAGCCGGCTGCTTCAGGACCGGTTAAAACTAAACTAAACTGCTTCGTAGGCAAACGCGCCAGCCTCCGCTGCGTAGTCGTTTTGGAAACGACCCCCAAGATCAGACACACACACGCGTGCATCACTAAACAGCAGGCTAACTTAGCATGTTAGCTCCTCTTACCGGGCTTGGACGTCAGTCACGGGATGATGGAGGTGACGGCCACCCTTACCGGCACCATGCTTTGCATTTACTGCGAGAAACAAATGTTTCTAAACAGCCTAACGATAAAAAACGCCCCCCCCTTCCTGGCTGAACACAGAACTTTCGGGCAAAGCTAGTTAGCAAGAACGTTAGCGGTAGTTTTAGTTACTTATATTTCGTCCGACTCTCTTCTAAAATAGCATGCAACACGAACGATATCCTGACGCGATTTTATCTTTCTCGGTGAGAAACTTTAAACAGGCAGCAATGTCCGCGGTAGAGCTCTGACCAACGCTGCCGCTACTTGCCAGGCTGCTGCGACTGTTAGCATCTGGCTAGCAAAGTTCACCTCCAGCAGCAGTGACACGCGCGCGCGCGCACACACACACACACACACAAAATCTCACCGTCACACCCACTCACGCTGGAGTACAATACAGGTTAGACAAGTGGCTGAGTCCGTGTGCGAGGTCTGAATCGTAAGGCAATAATATACCTGAGATACGGGGCTCATATTCTGCCGTTACAGTGAGATGCGGTGAATAAGTTGGCATGTGTTGGGTGCAGTTCTGACGTTGGCCTCAGAGCGTCGCTGTTGTATCACGTGTCAGTCCTGCGACGCCACACTGTTTAATAGATATATGTTAGAATTTATTAGATACAGTTGAATGCAAAAAAGTGGATTCTTGAATTGGAAAGCAGTAAATACAACACCTGCAGTAAACCTCTTTACATGCTAATGCACTGCTATTTGTTTTATTTAAAGAACTTAAAACTGAAAGTGCATAAATAAATGGATAAATAACTCCTGTGATGGCGGTTCCAAAAGCTTCAGCTTACATTGGGTGCATTTGAGGCCTGCCTTAGATCACTGTCTGACTGCGTGCCATTTGTATCCAGAGTTGGCTGATATTTAATGAGACCCAGAAAAAAATACAAGGAAAATAAATTTATAGTTGACATAACATTCCCTCAGGATTATTTAAAAAGAATAAGCACAGGGAATTTTGAACCTTAATAAATATAACTTTTGAAGACATTATCTGTTTAACTACAGATTTCATCCCCCATTATCTTGACTGAATCACTTTATCGTCTCACAGTCAGCATGGGCAAGAGGAATAGCTGAGCAATAACTGTTCTATTCCGTGTACACATAGACATGCGAGTATTGAAAAACAAACTTATCCTTCAAGCCTCAAACTTTTCAAATTGAGTTTTTTCAAAGAAGAGAAGAGGAAGTCGGATGCATTTAATATTCTGTCAATTTATTTAATTAAGGCATTTGATAAAATGTGGAACAGCCTTAAAATATTGGCATCAATCTGACATGTACTTGCTATGATAATACAGTGTTTGGGTATAATATTGGACCTAAAATATGCAGGACTCAACATTCAGAGGCTAATGTGCTAATAGAAGTTCTGTGCAAAGCAATTCCATAGTACAGTGAGAGCTACTAATTCAAAACCCACCACCAATAATCAATAGTGTAAAACCAGTGATAAATGATACATCAACCAATCTTTCATAGATGATGGTACAAAATCAGTACCGACATTTTCATCACCATTGCCATTCTGAAGAACTGAACATTTTTCCAATCTTGTGTCCATTTTCTTTGTGTTGGCATTGTGCAATTTTGGTTGAGGTGATAAAAGTGAAAGGATAACACAGTGAGAGCAAAAGCTTTACAGTTCAGACACAGATTTAAACTGACACCAGCAGATGTGAACCCACAGTTTGTAACTGCAACAAAGCTCCCAAAAGATCCATGTGTGTGCAAAACAAGCAAAGAGCAAATAAAACTCAAGCGCGGATAAAATGAAACTGCAATGGCTTGTTAGAAGATCAATATTTTCTAATATTTCCATTAAGTAGAAAAATAGACCAAGAAACTTATTTGTAAAGAATCTGTAGAAAAACATTGCTCACATTCACTGAGATGAATAAGACTATTTGGCCAAATATCAATGCATTTTATAGAATGTAACAAAAAGAGTCAAGGGGACTCAAAAGCTAAATCCTGTCAGATAAAGTGTCACTTGATAGTTTGCATGGCTAATGTTTTACTACATCTGCACTTTGACTGTGGTTATTGTAATATTTTCCTCTTGGTGCTTCTCCGCTCACTCAGCTGCATGCTCAGATGTCTCGGTCGGCACGTCCACATCATCATCACTGTCCAGGCCGGAGCGATTTGCGGTGCGACGTAAATTGAAAGGCAAATCTCCACGTCTTTTGAAACAAACAGTTTAAAACACAATCAGGTGTTGCACAAATAGTACACAAACAGAAAAAAAATTAGACATTCTGTATAAATGAATATATTAAGACTATAACTGAGTATATCTTTATGATCTAAGACTAAAAAAAAAAAGTTAAAACACAAGATTGGTAAAAGCCAAAGCAGCAGAGGAACAAATTGTCCTGACATTTATTTTCCAGAATAGCTCAAGCTCCAAAAAAAGAATTAACTTAACCAAATACTGACTAAATGTTAAAAGAAACCTACCTGAGCTTGCTCTTCAGGGTGCTGACTTCACGGTTCATAGCGTCTGCTGACTCGGTGGCATCATCCAACTCCCTCTGCAGCTTCCTGCGGTAGGCGTTGGCTCGTGTCACCTCCTCCTCTGCCTCCTCCAGCTGGCGCTTCAGCTGACGCATTCGGCTGTTTGTCTTCTCCGCCTGCAGAGAGAGGGTTCACTCAGTGTGGGGAGCATGTGCCAACAATGCCAATGTGTGTGAACAAGTGACAAAACCAACAGTACAGCAAAGACTCAAGTCAGAATGAAACTACACAAAAGACTCTCCTTTCTTTCCTTTACACATCTTGAACTTAAGGGGAGGTTTACCTGATCTTTGTACTGCTCTGTGTTGCGCCTCTCATCATCCACCTGCAGCAGCACCTCTTTCAGCTTCTTTTCCGTCCGCCTGGCCAGTCTGGAGGCCTGCTGACGCTCCCTGACATGAGTAGCAACAGAAAACTGCTTTGAGAAATGTTTGGATGGAGAGATTTGCCCCAAAAATACAAAAATGAAAAAAAAAAACCAATACAAACAAGCAACAATTACAGCGACAATAAAGAAGGTAATGCCAAAAATGGAGCAGTCATGACACACAGAAAAAAAAGTTCCCTCCAAAAATGTTTGCTTGGTTTACTGACTCACTTAGACTCGGTGTCAAGCTGTTCTTCCAGCTGAGCGATCTTCGCCTCCAGGGTGGCAATGGAAGATTTGTACTTGGACTTGATGGTTCCCTCAAGCTCCTGCAGCTTCAGCTTCAGCTCTTTGTTCTGGCGGTCCAGCTGGGATCGTGTCCCCTCCAGCCGCTGGGAGTTGCTGCGCTCTCCTGCCAGCTCTGTGTTCAACTGCTCAGTCTAATGCATCAGACAGTTGGGAGAGAGGTGTTGTTAGAGCAGAGTGTAACCTAAAGCAGTGCTCTCAGTCGCATCGTCTTCATCTCTGTTACTCACTGTGGTGTTTTTTTGTCCACTCCACTGAAAGTAACTGAGAACTTTGTTCTGAGAGTTTCCAACGCGCCGTAGTTTAACCGTTTAGTCTTTCACCTGAGATATTGTGCATCCTTACCTGCAGCGTGGTTCTCCTCAGTCGGTCGTTGACCATCTCAGTGTTGAGCTGCTCTTCCTCCAGCTCCTCCTCCAGCTGGGTGATACGAGCCTCCAGCCTCCTCTTCTCATCGGCCAGCTGAGTACTGGCAATAGCAAGTGAGGTGAACTTGTAGATTCTTTTTAATTCCACAATATGACCATGCATGGACTGCATACTTTATTTAATGAATGTACAATATAACCAAATTTAAATTTGAGCACCCATACCATTTAGCAGCATGAAAAACAGTGTGGTTGCATTTTTAGTTCACACTCTATGGGTGACGTGATTGTTTGGTTCATACTTTTTGGTGTTGCTGCTGGTAATCTCATCCTGGAGCTCGTCTCTCTCGGTCTGGACCTGCCTCTTGAGTCTCTCTGCAGTGGCCAGATCCTGGAGGTAACAGAGAGTACAAGCATATCAAGACTTTGGAGGCTGTAAAAAATGTGGCAAAGTTAATTGACATAAATGGAGCAGAAATGGAAAGGTACTATCAATTGTGCTATTTGAGAAGCTCCCAAAGATGATAGAAAATCATTACTTTTATCTCTGGGCCAGTCCTCTGAGAATGATTACATCTCTCCTGGTTTTTCAACCTGTATATAAATTTCTTGCTGTACAACAGTCAAATGGCAATTTAAGTGGACTTAAATTTGTCCAGAGGTGATTATTCCTCTTCCCCTGACAGTGTCAAGAGCTAATCATCATGTTATTTCATGTTGGAGATGAACAGGTGAGAGTTCTGAGAACAATTTCTTACTCTTTTGTGACTGGATATGCAATTACCTCCTTACCATTTCTACATGTCATGGAAAAGGTCAGATCTCAGCTTTGTACTGATAGTTTATTACATATTAGTTTTATTTTTATAACTCTAGAATCCATGTAGTATACATCTGTCTAAAAGAATGTGAAACCTGACTGAATGACAGATTTTTTCCCCCGTTGTTACTCTCATACCTCCTGGACGTGCAGGACATCTGCCTCCATGGCCTTGAGCTTCCTCTCAGTCTCCTTGGCTTCACTGACAACTTCATCTCTGGACAAACGCAGCTCTTCAAGCTCTCTCATATGCTCTTTCACCTGGGCCTGGAGAGTGGACATGCACACAGCAGTGCTGAAGTTAGACACCCAATCACTGCGAGGGGGTTTTCATGCTTGTACGTTTGTGTGTGCGTACATGTTAACTTACCTGGAGTTTTTTCAGCTGTTTGAGGGCGTCATCACGGCCCTTGTTGGCAGCGTCAATCTGGACTTCAAGTTCCGTCAGGTCCATCTCCAGTTTCTTCTTAGAAGAGAGGGCCTGGGAACGCTGCCTACGCTCATCTTCCAGCTCGACCTCCATCTCACGCACCTGAAGGAGAGTCAAACCATAATTCAGCCTTTTCCTGCAAATAACTATACAAGAAAGTCTAATCAACATCCCTAAAAGTATTTGTGAATTAACTACAGCAGATATGAGGTTTCTCTGTTGTACCTGTTTAACCAGCTGTTTCCTCCTCTCCTCTCCCTGCTCATCTCTGGCCTGCAGGTCTCGGTCAAACTGGGCCTTCATGGCCTGCATGTTGACCTCCAGACGCAGTTTGGCATCTTCTGTGGCCTGCAGCTCATCCTCCAGCTCCTCCAGCTGAACCCTCATCTCTTCCAGCTGCTGCTCCATGGCACGCTTTGACCTCTCCAGCTCGTGGACCTGTTGGCAAGGGGGTTTTATTGTACGAAAAGAAATGCAGAGGACCAATACTGCCAATGATGGAACAACGTCCTACTCTAATTTGTACTTCTTCATTTAACAGAGCATAAAATTGTACAGAGTTGACATTTTAAGCAAAAAAAAAATCTCCAAACATTCTAAAGACCTCATATAATTTCCAGTGTTTTCTCTTACACTCTTGCCAACATCATCCTTGGAGGAGACCAAATCTTCCATCTCAGCTTTGAGCAACTTATTGGCCCGGTCCAACTCATCCTTCAGGTCCGTCATGGTCTCCAGCTCACGGGCCAGAGTCAGCGCTCGTGTTTCCTTCTCCCTGGCCTCAGCCTCGGCCTTGTCACGCTCCTCAGCGTACTGAGTAGAAATTGTTTTCTCTTCTGCCAGCATCTAAGGAAAGGAGAGGATCAAATCAGGAAGGGCAGGTAAGAATTTTAACTAAAAACATGACACTTTTTGATCTTCATGTTCCATAAACGAACATGTAATCCTTCAGGTTTATCCAAAAACATTCAAGATCACAATATTTGGAAATACACTGTTTTCACAGCAAATTTACTCAAACTACAAACATTTGCTGACTGGAGGTTAAGTCTCTGGACAACATGTTTGGGCAGTAGCATCCAAACCCATGGAGAAATCCTTTGCTCATATGGCAGAATTGGTTAAGTTCTGTGACACTGGTTATCGTCGCAGCCACATCCTGTTACTGTTCTCATGAGATCACTGTGACACCTAAAGGCAACTGTCCAATTGTTTCAACACCAAGGTAAGGCATGCAAGTGTATTCCTACATTAAATAACATTTTCATTTGTGCAACAAAAGAAACACATCCAAAGATGCTCCTATAACCTGATTAAAAATGGTCAGAGCTCAATCTTTAAAAACTTCCTCTGTGGTACAAGACCCACTTTTTGTTGTTGTTTATAACCTCAATAGGTCTTACATGGTTAAAAGAAATGTTAAATAAACAAAATATCATTTTATCATGTTAGTGCATTATGCTTCTTTGCTCTGGGCACAGAATTACACTTGACATGATACCTGGTCGAACTTCTTCTGCTTCCTCTCCAAGTTGGAGACAATCTGCCTCAGGTGGTCCTGGTCCACCAAGAGGTCGTCTAGCTCCTGCTGTAAACGGGTCTTTGTCTTGTCCAGTTTGTCGTAAGCTGCCGTCTTCTCCTCTAGCTGCTGCGTCAAGCTGTCCACTTCCCTCTGGACTCGCTTGCGGCCCTCCTCTGCCCCCTCGAGGGACAAGGCCTCCTGATCCAGCTTCTTCTTCATCTCTGCCAGCTGAAGACATAAAAGAAAAGAGGGGGGGGGGAGGGAAATCAGGAAAAGGGGTGAATTGAAAACAAGGAAAGGTTGAGCAGCAATGTTGATTTTTGATGAAATAATCAATCTACAGTGCAACAAGGGAAGTCCTACAGACATCTAAAAGACAAAGATTCTGTTTTGGGAAGACACTGTGCACCAACCTGAGCCTGCAGAGTGGAAACCTGTTTATCCACGTTCTTTTTGCTCTCTTCCTCTTCCTCCAGCATCTCCTGCAGGCTGTTCTGCTCATCTTCCAGCTGCCTGAGCCGGGTGGAGAGTGAGAGCTTCTGACGAGTCTCTTCTTGGAGCAATTCCTGGAGTTCAGAAGAGGTGGAAAATTAGAACAAATCTACACCATGAGAAGTCATAGAAAATTAGTCACAGTTCCCGTTTGCAGTGTTATCAGGGATGTACATAAACTTTCACTGGATTATTTTGGTGACTAAAGTGATGTTTTTTTAGGCAACATCTAAAAGTTATGAGTACATTAGAAAATCTGTGACAGACATTGAAGATATTTAAAATTACATGTAAAGTGCAAGTTATTTTAATGCATCATTTGTCTATGTATTCAGATCTGACTCAGAGAGATGGACCCGTCAGATGTTTTTTTGCCTGTTTCCAAAATGCAAGGAATTAAATTTACAATGTTACTGAGAGAAAAACAAAAATTGTAACATTTGAGAAGCTGTATCTTTTTTTTTTTTTTTTTTTTTACCTGTGTATCCCGCAGCTGAGACTCTGCAGCAGAAAGATCCTTACTGGATTTGATGTTCTTGCCCTCTGCTTCACTCAGGAGGCTGTTTACATTGTCCAGCTCGGACTAGACACCAGAAAGAAAGAGCGGATGGATCAAAAGACACAATCACAATCATCTACACCATCGACCCTAACAGAAATATCATCACAAACATCACATCTTCCTTAACTCTGTATAAGCTCCCCAAGCTGTAAACCACCTGTCACAGACCACTTATTCATACCTGCATCTTGGATATCTTGTCAGCCAGCTCCTGCCTCTGTCGCTCACTCTCTCCATGTTTGACCTGCAGTTCTTGAACTTGGGCTTCGGCCTTCTTGCGACGGTGTTCAGAATCTCCTTTGCCTTGAGTTAGAGTCTTCAGCTCGATCTGCAGCTCGTTCCACTCACTCTCCAGGGCCTGCTTGGCTTTTTCCACTGACACCTTGTTCTGCAGGAGTGGCACACATTAGACATCGTCACCATCATTGTTCAAGCATTGGTATCTTTTTTTTCTGACCACAGATCTAGTTACCCTTTTGGCCTGTTCCAGCTGTTCGTTGAGCTCTTCAAATGCCTGATTGTGTTTTTGCCTCATGTCAGCCATCTGCTGCTCATGGAGCTTGACATCCTCCTCCAGTGTTCTCTTTAGCTGGGCGACCTCCGTCTCACGCTTTGTCCTGAAAGAAAATGTAAATGAACAAAGAAAGGTGTTAGGAGAGTAACCATTCATGTCTGCTAGTGTAGCTACAGTTAGTGTGAGTATGGGACCTTCCCGTTTCCCTTATGTGGACAGCAGAATTATCATCGTGTTACCTCAGCTCCTGCTGTGCTGCAGTGGAGTCCAAAGTGTCCTCCAGCTCAGTCTTGAGGGCCTCCAGCTCTTCTCCCAGGTCCCTGCGGTGTTTCTCAGCCTTGGATCGCGCCTGCCTTTCCAGCTCCAGATCCTCCTGCAGCTCCGAGATCTGGGCCTCCAGCTCCCTGATCTTCTTCTGGGCAGTGTTCTTGGCAGCAGCTTCTTCCTCAATCCTAGAGGTGAGGAGGGGGAGAGGAAGGATGAGAGCAAAACAGGTACTCAGGTGCAAGTGAGGATAATTTTAGGGGAAAATGTCTATTTTGACTGTAAATGACAGAGTTAACAGTCACAGTGGAGAAAAAGGAAAAGTGGTCAGAGAATCTCTTTGGCATTTATGTTTTACTTTTGCATCCTCCAGTTGACACAATGCTTTGTTCCAAATGGTTAAAATCAGCACTAAATATGACACTAACCTGGCCAGTGCGGCTAGGAGTTCCTCCTCCTTCTTGGCCAGTTGGGCTCGGAGCTCAGCAATCTGGGACTGCAGGTCTGCGATCTGGTCATGGAGCTCCGTGGAGTCTCCCTCAAGTTTACGACGGTTTTTCTCCAACTCCTGACGCACTTTCTCTTCTTTTCTTAGACGATCTGTATGTGAGAAGACACAGAAATTAAAAAGTTGTCATTCACTAATTTAATTTTTAATAATTTTCTAAGGTTTTTGTATATTTTTAAAAATATCAATAAAATGATTTTAAAAAAGGTTTGTACTGGTAAGAAACAATGATAATGTAAACATCCAATACTTGCCTTCCAGATCTGTGATCATGGCTTCATGTTTATTCTTGAGTTTCTGTAAACTTTTAGATTTCTCTTCCTCCTCAGTCAAGTTGGTGGTGAGCTCTGAGATCCTCTCCTCATGCAGTTTCTTCTCCTGAGGTTAAAAAAAAACAAGGAAGACTTGTACTTTGTGCAGGTGAAAATATTTTTTTGTAATGATGTCCTTGATTTTGAACTGATCGGTATTGTAGATAACATGTTGTATGAGACCTTGTTGAGCTTGCTGTTCTGGTCATCCAGCACCATGACGTCCTCCTCGAGCTTCTTCAGCTTGGCGTCTGTGGTGACCTTCTCCATCTGAAGCTTCTGTCTAGCTGCTTCCTCCTCGTCCAGCTGCTGCTCCAGATCCTGGATGAACGACACAACAATTTTGCAACTTTAATGACTTAAAACATTTTCTCATCATGTCTATGTGTATCCAAGAGGACTTAACCAACCGTGATGTTCTGCTGCATCTTTTTCCTCTCAGTGTGGAGCTGCGTGACTCTCTCCTCTTCCTCCTCCAGGCGAGACTCCAGGTCATGCAGGATCTCCTCTAGCTCCTGCTTCCTGGTGGACAGACGGGCTCTCATCTCCTCAGCCTCGGCACACAGCTCCGTCTCGGCCTGGAGCTGCTCTTGGAGAGCCAACTTCTCCGCATTCAGCTGGCAGAGGGGAAGTCGAAGTCAGAGTGAGACTGAATCTGCACGTGTAAGTGACAGACTTAAATGTTGCCACAAGTGCAAAAAAGCAAACCTTAAAAAGAAAGTATACAAAGTAATTGAGCCACCGTCACATATTTAACATCAAACTAGATAAAGAGACTACATTAACCTCACTCCATTGTCACAGATCCTCCTACCTGTTGCTGCTTGGCTTCAAATTCTTTGAGCCGCTCCTCAGCCTGCACTTGCTTCTCCTTCACCTTGATCAACTCATCTTCTTTGGCCAGCATCTCCTCCTCCTGCCGAGTCACTTGCAGCAAAGGCTTCACCTAAAAGGGGAAAACAAAATTGGCATTGTTTTAAAACATTACTGAAACAGATGATGACCTGTGGACTTTCTTGGGGGCACTCACATGGGAAACTATACAAAAAGGTCTGAGCCAAAAAATTAGATTTAAAAAAAAAAAATTCCAGTGAGAAATTTCTTTATTTTCCTAATTATTATTACAATAGTGCTACAGCACGTTAAAAGATGAGTGCCCTTTAGATAAACAACAGAGGTGTCAATACTTAACAGATATTTAAAACTTGGCTTCAAGTCACAAGAGCATGGGAAACTATAACTCGACTTGGACTTGTTAGCTCCACCTGAAGACTGTTTGATGTGAGACTTGGTGACCCCCAAATATTGAAAAAATGGTGTAGTTTTAACTTTGAGCTCAAATCAATCTGTTAGAAATAAGTAATATTTCAGTTGTGCACACCATTCCCTCAAAGAGAGAAAATGCTAAATCCAGATAAGAGAAATTAGCCTGTCATAATATAAATTACCTACAGGTATAAATAAGTGGCCTTATAGTTTTCCTCCTCCATATCCAGCTGTGTAAATGATTCTGACAGAGATCTTATTCATGTACTTCTTCTTATTAAGACTTTTTTTGTATTTACAAAAGTAACAGGTTGAGTAAACCTTTAGTGACAACAATTGAAAGCAACTTACCTTTGTGAAAAGTCTCCACCACTGCCAGTTCCTGAGTTTGAGGTAAGCTGCACAGTTTCTCTGGATAACTTTCATGGCTGTCAGCTGCTGCTGTCTCTTAGCAAAGGCTCTGGGTTGAAAAAAAAAGAACAATATATATAAAATTTTGTCAAGATTGTGAAGATAAGAGAATCAAGTGAAAACGAAAGTATATACAGATGATGACTGAAAATATTTCCAGTATTATGAGTTAAATGACACGATTCTTCATACTTGCGGGCCAGATATCCTCGGCACCAGGCCTGGAAGCTGATGATGACGTCAGTGATCTTCATGTCTCTCTCCTCCTCCAGGTGGGCCAGGACTCCGGCTCTGAAGAATACTTTACTTTGGCCGATGCGGTACAGATTGGGGTCCAGCTCCAGAGCCTTGATCTGACACGGACAACAGACAAGTGTCAAGTCCTGATTTTCTGACCAGGGTAAAGAGGAGCCATTTTTCCCCTCTTCTGATGAACTGTTTTCTTCTAAAACTGATTTATTGTTATTACCATGAGAACACAGGCTTGCTTGCCGTCCATAAAGCCCTTTGGAATAGCGTTTGGAGTGAGAATTTCATACCTGACAGACAGACATGCAGAATTATTTACTGAAGAAGGCAATTCATAATCACAGATACCCCTGCAACTGATTGGTCTTATGTTTTTTGTGTTTGTCCTTTGGGGGGTGTGATATTCCGACAAAGATGGTAACCTTTATGTGCTGGCTCAAATATGTGTCACATGTCAATACATGTCATTTTTGTTTGAAATGTTCTGAGGGTGATAGAAATTGAAAAATAATATGATGAGAGATTGCTATTGATCTATTAAGTTCAAATTTAATATCAATACTCCATAAAAAACTTTTTTTTAAAGTGCATAGCACCACAAGTTTGCTGATACATCTGCTACCATCTGTTACCTCTGTCTGAACTCCTGGAAGACGATACGGTTGGGGAAACCCTGTCTGCAGATACGAATCCCCTCCAGCACTCCATTACACCTCAGCTGGTCCAGAACCAGGTGAGGCTCCAGTTTGCCAGCCTGAAGGAGGAAACAAAGATATATAAAACATTTGTGGAAGCATATGCTCCTTGCATGAAGTAAACATTTTATGCATTTATGGACATATGATTCAAAATGTGAAATCTTGTTCTGTCTCTCAAAAGGGTGAAGAACCCAGAAGTTCATTTCATGTACCTTCTTCTCGTGGTTGGGGATGATGCAGCGGACAAAGTTAGGGTTGGTGTTCCTGAGTGTGGCCATCAGGTTACCCAGCTGCTCCTTGTACAGTTGGCCCACAGTGCGGAACATGCCCTTCCGGGGTTTGAATGCACCGTGCATGGAGTCCGACATTCCTGCCACCTTATCCAGGCCCACGATACGGTCCACTGCGAGGACACAGAGACGGCAGGAAACAGTTTGAGTGTTGTGTCACAAAATCTTAATTTCTCAAAAATAAAAACATGTTTGCATGTCTCATGTGTAGAATTTACAAATATTTATTTCAGTATTTACATTTCATAAGCAATAAATTACAGTAAAACGGCTATTTTATATTGGTACATTAAGTGTTGTCTAATGCACACTTGTTAGACAGTTGCATAAAAAAAAATTCTGTTAAGTTCCTGCACATCTGTGTATTTTCAAAAAGATGTTCACAGAGCTGTGAGATTTGGATAAATTCAGTTACAACACTTACTGTCTCTCCACAGGTCAGCAGTAAACTTGTCTGTTGACGCGTTGAGCAAAGAGGCAACACACTCATTCAGAGGATCCATGTTTTTCATCAGCCACTCATCTGCTTTGTAGTCCACCTACACCAGAGGGATATATACATTTACTTATACACGCATGTATTTATGACAAAGAACTGCAGAGTCGAGGTTAATCACCAAACCATTGTTATTTTAAAGTAATGCCTTGATGTCCTCTCTAACTCTGAAGGACAGTTTATGTTTAAAAAAAAAAGTGCCTCATAGTGTACTCAGTTTAGCCAGGAGTGTGTTGCTGTATATAGAGTGCTTATATTGAATCTTTTGAAAGTTTTTTCCTTGGGCAGAAGATGTGTATGTCTTAGCTGAAAATGTACATGATCAATGTGCTAAAATCCAAAACAAATTCAGACAAAGTTATCTTCAATCACCTTTCCAGCATAGTGTATGATACAGAAATCAGCATCGTCCTTGAGTTTCTTGGGTTTCTGGAACTTGGGGTGAGTTCCCTGCTCCTGCACCACCTTCTCCACAAAGGTCTTGTCTGTGGCTTTGGGGAACCAGCACTCTTCATCCAGCAGAGCCAGGATGCCTGGTGGACCGGCCTTTGATGGCCAGTGGGAGAAACAGACAGTAGGACACATTTAGTGTTCAGTTCCATTTAATTCCTGACAGGTTTGATTAATGCATAGTTAGTTACATGCCTCATCTTGTATGACAGCTAAAAATCCCTTTAATCTGAAGTTTAATGACAGGTGAAGACAGACAGCATCAGTTTTATTTATGTAAGGCTTGTGGAGAATTAATGGAGTCATCTTACAGGTTTTTCAATGAGGTCGATGCAGGGCTGCAGGTCCAGGCCGAAGTCGATGAAGCTCCACTCGATGCCCTCCCGCTGGTATTCCTCCTGCTCCAGGATGAACATGGTGTGGTTGAAGAGCTGCTGCAGCTTCTCATTGGTGTAGTTGATGCACAGCTGCTCGAAGGAGTTCAACTGTAGGAGAGGATCACAAAAATTATTTTCTGATGGCTTATAGATCTAACGACTTAAGAAAATCAGCAGATTAAACAATAAAAGAAAATAACTGTTAGCTGTGGCCCTATAGTGGGGATAAAACATTTGCAATTATGCTTAAGCTACATCAAATATCTGAATGTACACATTATATACCAAAATAAATTTATATGACTCAGATTTTAAAGAAGGTGATTAGTGAACTGATGTACAGTATATCTTGAATGGCATACTGTACTTCTATGGTCGAGGGCAAAATGTACACAAAGGAAACAAAATGCATTTGTGCACATGTAAAAAAAACAACAACAACAATATACTTTACCTCAAAGATCTCAAATCCAGCAATGTCTAGGATGCCAATGAAGGAGGCTCCCTGTCTCTTGGTCTTGTCCAGAGCTTTATTGATTCTAAACACCAGCCAGCGGAACATCCTCTCGTAAGAGGCTTTAGCCAGAGCCTCGACAGCAAACTCAGCCTGCTCCTGAGTCTGGGCCTTCTGGACATAGTCCCTGCCAACCTGGAGAAAGAAATATTCCCATGTCATACTGTGATACTAAACCTATCGTCATCATCACATGGAAACTATCTCACTGACTAACTCTTCTTCATTTATTTTGGATAAAGAAACATGAACCAAGTTTTAACACCAGGTTTAAAGAAAAGTGGCAAAACATGTTCAAAAGATCTCTCGTCATCTCTCAGTGTTGAGACAAGACTCAAGTGAACCTTCACTTATTGATTGTCATGCAGACCTTGATTCTGGGAGACAGGATTGCTCGTGTGAAGTCGGTCACATTGATGCCCAGCAGGTGACACACTTTCTGGGCAGCTGGAGTGAAACATGGGGGTCACGGTGGAGGATGTAAAGGTGAATGGTGGATTAATAAGGAGGGTTTAAGCAAATGGAGCGAGACAGACAATATGCACGAAGCAGATGATGATGGTGATGTTGATGTGTCTGTGTAAATGTGTGTACCAGTGTCATCAGGCATGGAGGCCTGGTCAGAGTGACGCTCCTTCTTGAAGCTCATGTTCCCCAACTGCAAAACAGCCGACACCACCTTCAGCAGACCTGACCAACAAACAGAAGTGGTCGATGTCTGCCGCAGAGGAAATAAACTCGCATGACAAGACAAGAACTAAACACAATGTGTGTTTCCTTGCACTTTAACAAACACACTGAATTCCCTTTCTCGTGACACATCTGCAAGGCTGAGCTATTAACTATTTTAAATCCTGCATTGTTCTACATTACTGCACATTGCTACATGCTGCTGATCAATGGAACAGTGTGAAATCATTGGCAGAAATGTGTGCCGTGTCGTCCACTAGTGTGCATGCAGAACATTAGAGGTGTAACACTTCACAGGGAACCTTTGAATGATCATGAAAACAAATTCTTACTCACTGACCCAAATACAAGCTAAAAAATAAAATAAGATGATAGCTACCAATTCTTTCCTCCTCTGGGACACTCATGATCTGAAAGGCCTCCATGGTCTCAGCGTACATGTCCTTGTCCTGCTGGCCGGGAATAGTCACGTTCCCATTCGACAGGAAACGGTACTTGCTGTAATCCTCCAGACACAACTCAGCTGGATAGTGAAAAAGATGAGAATTATCTGGGGGGAAGTGATCATTTTAAACAGTGTCTCTGTACAGTGGAGGAGACTGGCTTTGCATTCATATGGGACTGCTCAGCTCTGTGTGTCTTACACAAAGGTCAACTGAATCAGCAGCCCCGTATTTCGGCCACTACGATAACTGAACTGAAAAAAGGGAACCAGAGCCATAGTGGCCGAAATATTTCAAAGGCACTGACACAAGTTTCTTAAAGTTTCCTGTTTCACAAGTCATGTTCAGCTTTCAGTACTAGCACTTGTTACTTTTTGCAGCATTCACCCTCAGCTCTCTTTCACGCAGCGTTTACATTGTAATGAAATGGTTTCAGTGCTCACAGCGCAGCTTGTCCCCTGCTCCTGACAGCATGTAGTAGAAGATATGGAAGCTCCTCTCCTCTTTGGCTTGTCTGATGGCTCGAGACTTCTCCAGCAGATCTGTACACATTTTAGTCAAGGACACACAAATGCAAATGCATCTGCAGCAGAACAGCATGTTTAAAATACTGCATATAAGCATGGCCACCTGGGAAGACTCTCCAGATTGTCTCCATAGCATCCACTTAGATGTAATGCGATTAAAGTTGCACCTACACCTGCTTTTTATCTGGAGACTCAATCTTATTCAAAAGCCTTGTGTCAAAGATTATTTTAGAACTTTTAATGTCAGTCCATATCATCATGATTACTTGATGCAGATCCTTAAATAAATCTGTTGAGGGAAATTATCACAAACTGACAGCAAATCTAGGCTGGGAGAATTATTACAGCTCAGACATACCAATTGCCATCTCTTATTCTAAGCAGAACAGGTTGAGGAAGACTCATTTGTGCCCAGCCGCCCTGTACAGAACAGCTGAGTAAGAGGAATATATGTTTTGTTTTTTTAAAAAAGGATGCAAGTTTCAATGTTGGCTCCAACGATGTATCCATTGACATCAAAGTTGATCCTGATAAATTTTCCCTGAAAGAGAAAAGCAAATCAAAAATGTGTTTAAATGCAACACGTCCTACTCTGAAATATCTATCTTTTAGATCATTAGTCACAGACTTTGTTAATTAGAAAAAAAGGTAAGATTTGAGATTCAGTTTTCAGGGAGCTTGAAGTCATGCTTACAAATCTTGAGGAGTTATCATTCTTGACAGTCTTTGCGTTGCCAAAGGCCTCCAGGATGGGGTTTGCTTGCAGCAGCTGTTTCTCCAGTTCCCCCTGATTGAGAGGAGACAGCGTCAGTGCAAACAATAGACTCCATTAATGCTCTATCATGACTCCGTCCTGGACATTGGTCAAGCAAGCACAAATTTCAAATCATGCATTTTCTTGTAGCGCTGCACATCATTTATTAGCAAATGCAAACACATGCTAAGTGCAATGACTCATTAAGCTTATTGAAGACAGTTTAGGCTGTGTATTCAAAAGGATTACCTCAGGGGCTGCTATCATTTCCCAATCAGCCACCCACAGACAAACACACAAGCAAAAACTGAATCCTGCACATTCCAACATGCATTCCCGCAGCACAGCAAGCCTACTCAGGCACAAAAGCCCTGTAAGATCATCCCTGTCCATGCACGCACGAATAAGAGGACGCAAGAAGCAACACAGGCAGGTTAGCCAAGATCCCCCAGAGGAAATGCAAGAGGACATTATTAACACCCCATGTGTTACATGTGTAACATATACACATATACTGTACAGACTACGACATAACAATGCCCCCCCCCCAAAAAAAAAAAAAAAAAAAAAAAAAAAATCAAGTCTGGCCAGGCTAAGAAAAAGGAAAAAAGCTGCTTGGTAGAGTGGGACACCTTCACCTAATACTGCTTTAAACCCAGCACAAACAGCAAGGTGTAGTTCAACACTTGAGTCAAACTTTAGATAATGTTACTGCTCAACTGTACTAATGTTTTACTGGACAGTTCACTGAGCATGCAAATCTCCATATACTCTGAGACCACTTCAGCTTGTTTATTATTAATGTAAAATTAGTTTCTGTGTTTAAAAAAGAGTCGCTGACCTACATTAGAAACAAAAAAAAAAACTTCTCACTGTTGTAAACTTTAAGCTGTCCAAACATAGAAAAAAACAACAACAAAAGTGTAAATATTATAAGTTATATGCCAGCCTGTTCCTTACATTGAGTGACCATCAGAGGTACTGGCAGGTGGATTTTGTTTCTTTGGATGGACCCAGGCAAGCCAATTCCCCTCCGTTTCCAGTCTTTATGCTAAGCTAGGCTAGCTGGCTGCTGACTGTGGCTTCATTTACTGTACCGACACAAAGGTGGCACTAATGCTCTTATCTTGCAAGAAAGTGATGAGGGCTTCTTTCCCAAGATGTTGAACTACTCCTTTGAAGCAACAACCTATATTTAAATAATTGATGCATTTCCTTCCATACCCAGACAAAGACAATGACACTTTTCCCGTTAGTAGAGTAATGCATGTGCACAAACAATCAAGACACCATCCTTATGGAGTCAGAGAGATGAACTCACGTGTGACAACACTGCACTGCCCTGGAGAAGAGTCGAAACAGGAGAAAAGATCAACACATTTGATTTTAACTTCAGCACACAAATTTTGGAACTGCAGAGGAAACCAGGTGTCAGCTGATGAATCTTTATGAAACTTTTAATCTAAATGTCCATATAGAGAATCAAAGTACACACACACACACACACACATCTGCGTTCTGCTTGATCGCAGGGAGGTGATTCAGGCACGTTGAGGCCTGAAGGAGGAATGTTCAGTAGTCACCACATAGCTTGTTCAGGTAGACAACGTTGCAGACACAGACTAAGATGGAAATATACAGACGGGTGTGAAACAGAGAAGCAGGAAAGAGGAAAAATATGTGGGGGTTTCCAACATGGTCTTCACATATCTGTGAATGAAGAATCGTGACGTAAGAAGTAAATGAAAGAGAAAAACAGCAGGACTTTACTGACCTGATCTTTCTTGGACTTGTGAGAAGAGGCAACGTGGGCAAGATACTGAATGACTTTCTTCGTGTTTTCTGTTTTTCCTGCTCCCGACTCCCCACTATAAAAAACAGACAATATATACAGATGATTTTGACCAATAATATATATCAGAGGTCTTCAAACTTTATTAAAAAGGGACATTATACAGAACATCATGGCAGGGGTAAAATTGATACTAACTGGCCATTATAAGCATCATTTTTAAACCAACATGAATGAGAAGTCCTGCAAGGGTTCAGGAAAACAATAATTCAAATATGTACACTTCAGTGACAAATGGGTATACTTTGTTTTGTCCAAAAAAAGTAGATCCCAACACAAAAGAGTGACCTACGTGCAAAGGATGGACTGGTCCTCACGATCTGTTAGAGGAAGAGAAAGAAAAAAAAATTCCAGAGGAACAGGAACAAAACTGATATCATACAGAAAACACAAGGAGCCGACGTGAAGCTCAGGAACTAGCAGAGAGTATTAAAGTCTGACTGCAGTTTCGGTAGCAGAAAGTGACAGAAATTAGCTGACTAATTGCCAACTATTTTAAACAATCTGTTAATTTTGACGCACAAAGACTAAACATTTTCTGTATCCAGCTGCAGAAACATAAAGACATGCTGTGGACTGTCAAAAACATTTTTGACAAAACTTGACTGTGGTACCCTGCATCATGCTCCTGTAGGCAGTGTCTGTGATGGCGTAGATGTGAGGGGGCATCTCGTGTCTCTTCTTGCCCTTGTACATGTTCACTATTTCCTCGGTGTAGATGGGCAGGTGCTTGTATGGGTTGACCACCACGCAGAAAAGGCCAGAGTACGTCTGGGTGAGTCAGAAGACATTTACTGTCAGACAGGGGCGTTAACGCAATAAATGTAATGCTGCCAAGAGAGATCCATTACATGAGATTCTGTGCAAACACACCTTCATGGTGCCGCTACATAAACATGCAACCACCCAAACTCACATAGATGAGTCCAGAGTAGTATCTCTCCTTGAGGTTGTGCAGCACAGAGGCCTCGTTCAGGCAGGTGAGCTCGGCCATGTCCTCCACCTTGTTAAACTTGGGTGGGTTCATCTTCTGGATGTCGTCCTTGTTGACTTTCACCTGAGATTTACGGAGAAAAGGGCACCTGTCAGACATGCATCTGGAGCAAAGCATGGGGAAACATTCTTTATTGCTCATCTGAGGTAAACATTTTACTTGTCAAAGTTATTTTTGAATAACCGTTTGTAAATGCATCAAAAGTTGTTCCAACACATTGACTTAACGCTAACATATGAACAAATTCAGACTTGTTTTTCACCTTCTTCCCAGAGTCCGCCAACTCCACCATACACTCATCTCCATGCTCCTCTTTGACGGAGCCGGCCTCAAAGCCCAGCTTCTCTGAGGGGACCCACACCAACTTCTTGGAGGACCAGTCGGCCTGGGCCAGAGGGTTGTTTACCCCGCTGCGGTCCCCATACAGGAACTTGTCCGCGTCCGTCATGGTAGCTTTAAGACACCGCAGGAGAACATTATAAACAAATATGAAGCCACTTTCAGCAGCCTGTGAACCAGGCTTTAGACACTGTATTAAGTTACACACAGCAACAGTGAGATCCTAATTATCTGGTAGAATTTTAAAAGAGAAAAAAAAACACCCACAAACAAATCTATTTAAAAAAGGAATGAGCAAGAACTTATTCTGTTTTTGATATTTTGCAGCAATGGGTGGCCAAATTCCTTGTAGCCATGGACAAAAAAAATTAAATAAAGTAAAAATAATAATAAAATAAAAAGTCTTAATATTTCTACCAATAAAATATTTACAATATAGCCGTTTACACTGTGAGAGAGGTTACTAGTTTGGAGTCAACTGTACATCAGACTAATAGAACTGCTCGTCATACCACTCAACTTGTCATTCATCACTGGCAATAATAAGTCTGTGTGTTTGTGTAGTGACTTTTAGCTGTGACATGCGACTAAACTATTCCACATCAATATTTAACTTGGTGTGTGCAGCGACAAGCTCGCACGCAGTGGCAGCACTCTTCACGGAGATGAAATTTACTGCACCTTCAGGAGGGCACTTGAGGTACAGCACAGGTTTGGGCACATTACTTCTGCAACAGCTGTCATTTCATCCTGTTCCACTGTATTATTATCAGCATCATGTAAATTCTTTAACTATGACTTACAAAGCTAACTGTGCACTAAAGCACAAATCAAGACAGACCACTGTAGACAAAAAAGGTAAGCAGTAAACAGTCACTACAGCATTTGCAATCCAAATGTTATGATACTTTTTGGTCACAGGAAAAATCCTGTTAAAGTCAAACATTTTTATTTCAAATTGTGTGTCAGTTTGTTTGTGACCTGAAGCGCAACACAGTCAGACCAAACAATTAGTTACTTTTCTCCTGAGCTCTACAGTACAACTCCCCCTCTTCTTCCACCTGTCCATGCTTTATTCCCTATGCAGCCCACATTCCTTCCTCACCACCTCATTACACAGAATTCCACAAATTCCCGGCTCCTTCTCCCTCTGCTCATTATCCACAGCCCTCCCTGAACATCCGCAATTTCCGCCAGAGGTAATACATGTGCAGCCATTACAGCTTTATCATGCTTCAGGATGAAGAGGCCGGCTCTGTGCATTTAAAGCCTCGAGTTCTTTAACATTTGGTAAAAGTCCTGATAATGGTCAGGAGGGGATGCTTTGCAGTCAGAGAGGCAAGTAGGAATGTGGGAAGCAAGTCTGGGCAGAGAGAGAAATGTCATTATTCGCCAACCACGCCCGAGAGAAAGACTCAATGCCTCATTAGAAAAAATTTAAATGCCCTCAAACAGAAAAAAATTCTGCATCTGGATTCTGCTTCATCTTTTTTTCAAGATGGCCCAGCAAAACATTAGTTTGCACAGGAACATGCAAAATAAGAGAAAGAAAAACATTAAAAATGACAAGCAATATCAGCTATATGAAAATAATTTGTGAACATAGAACTAAACATTAGAAGCAAGAGCTAGTTGATTTTAATGAAAAATATTAAATAGGTTCTGTATTTAATGTGTGACAGGAAGTTATTATGGGCAGCAGGAACCTTAAAACAGAACATGTGTGTTAAGACTGTAGGGTAGTGGCTACCAACCATTTCAGCTTTTTGCTTTTAGAGTTAGTCAGCCATCTTTCCTAAATTCTTCAATGGGCTTTAAAAAGCTGCAGACCAGCTGTACACGCCCTTTATCCTTACATCTGCTGTTTGGATAAGGAAAAAGTCACAGAAACCTTTTTTTTTTTAAACAAAGAGCGGAAGAAAAAACATAATTATATAGATTTCCATGAATGTTAATTCAGCAGATGTTCAGCAGCTGCCTCCTCTCAGGTGGAGGATGGATGACAAAAACACCAAAGAATATATATGTATGTGTGTGTGTGTGTGTGTGTGTGTTGAAGGAGACAAAGAAGAACAAGAGTGTGTGTTTACAGAGTGAGGGATAAAGGGATCAGTGCACAAGGTGTCATCTGTGTCTCTCTTAAGTTCATTATGTGCTCAGACTCTTGAAGATCAGTGGGGGAGGAGGAGGAACACACTGACAGTTCTTCTGGTTTTATCATGTTGCAACAAAATTCTGTAAAGTGTACAAGGCCGCACCATCTCCAGAGGTTGGGGAAGGTTAAGAGCATCAGTATGTGTCAGCTTGAACGCATCATTAATACATCAACCACAGAACAACAACACAATAAGCAAAACACAGAAAACTTGTGATATTCACATGCGAGTATGAATTCACTGCTAAAAGTTAACCATGGGCTAACTTCCTCAGGAAGTTGCACAAACTGCACATTTTGACACTGTCGTTTGAAATGCTAAAACAAACTACTTCAATCTTCAGGTCCAATTTTCTGTATTGACTACTGTCACTTCAACCCAGTGGAAGTGAACAGAATAAATCCATCCCTTTGAAAAAAAAAAAACAACAAAAAAGATCACATCAAACCCCTGCTGATGTCAGGATGAAGAATAAAATATTAAAAGGTCTGGATGGGTTTTCCCATGTGGTTTTTGACCAACACTTAAAAACTAGTTTAACCATGCCTGCAGATGTAATCGCTCCAGATAGCCTCGCCTTGCTAAACCTCACAGCTTCTGGATTTAGTTATCACTGCAGATGCATTCCTATTGTCTGCAAGGACCCGTTAAATCCACGTCTCTTGCGTTCTCCGGCCTTAGCGTTGCACGTTTTCAGTAGCATCTCCACTCTCTTGCTCTCTTCTCCTGTTCTTGGCTGCCAGTCAATCCAAGCTTTATCTGGGGCTTCCATGGCTCTTACCTAACAAAGAGCACGAGCCCTGCCATCTGCAGCCTGTGCCACCAATACGGGGCTGGTGAGGTGAGGGACTGGTGGCCAGTATTGTGCCACTGACTTTGGGGATTAGTCCAAGTGTTTGTGCAGTGAGTAAGAAGGTGTTTGATTTTTTTTAGATGTTGAGGCTTTAGGGTGGGGCAGGGCGGGTAACTGCAGTGTGCAGAAGATGTGAAATAAGAAAACAAAAGTAGGGGAACAGTCAACATTTAGTGTATTTTGCTCATTTCCTTTGTTGTATAAACAGTGATGAGTGGCTGGGAAAATGTTGCTGTTTAATTGTCAGGCTGAACCAAAAGAGGAAGCATACTATTTATTTATAAGTCATAAGTAAAGATATTGCACCAATTGAATCTGTTTTTTTTAAAAATACAATTGTTGAAAATTCGTGACAAACATAACTCCTCAATCAAATTAATCAAAAACATCAAGCCTGTTTCATGATCTTCTGATCTTCTTTCATTCATGCAACACACACACACATTTATATATCACTCACACACACACACACACACACACACACAGCACACACACACACACACACACACACACACACACACACACACACACACACAGCAGCAGGGTGTGTGCAGTTTAAGAAAAAAAAAGGTGCTGATCTCATGCAAACTGCTTGACAATAAGATCCAAAATAATCAAGATATTGACAAGAAGTCGAAAGAGTAGCACTTGAGATGAAAACAACTTCTTCAGCTTTTGATTTATTTAAAACATTTCATTAAGTTGTTTGGTGTAAATATTTACATTCCTTTGTATATAATTTCTTAATATATGTAATTTCTAAATATATATGTATATAAAACTGCTTGTTGCTGAGGCAATAATAAAGTAATAATTAGGCACGCGCAGGTTTAAAGGGCTCCTCAGCCTGATGAAAGCACCTGGCCAGGTGCGCCACATTTAACTCAAATGGATCCCCACCTGTGTTTCTTAAACTAAAACTGACTTTTTCTTTCTTCAATAAGCTAAATTGTCTTATTGTGCATTAGCTCATAATCATCCCCATCCGCTAAAAACGAAGATAACACCGCCCGGCTCTCCACCTCAAGAGGACTCACCTGATTTTCAGCTGCAGGCACTGTAGGTGAGCTCGGCTCTTCTTCGTGCGTCCGTGTCTGCAGCAGCGCTGTCCTGCTCCACCACACTCGGCGCCGACGAAAAAACAAAGAAGAAGAAGGAGCTGTTCGGGATGAAAAAAGCCGCTTCTGTTCAGCTAAGTCTCTGCTCTGTCATGCGGTCCAGCTGCTCCAACTGCTGCTCTGCGAGAACGGACGGGTCCGCACCTTTCGCCCGCCCAGTTTTATTTTTCCGCAGGTAGAGGAAACGCCCCGCCCCCTGCAACGCTACAGCGTGTGCTGCGTTCATGTGCTCTACGTAAAAACGTGAAGCAACGAGTGCCGCGTTCACTTCTGGGTCATATATAATCGACAGTCAATGTCTAGAATATTAAAATCTGCTGCAATTTTAAAATCCTCGCTGAATTGTTTTTGTTCTCTCTCTGTTATACATAACATAAGGGGTTATAACATAAGCATTTTGAAGGTATCTTGGGCTCTTAAACCTTGTACTTGACATCTTCAATCTTTTCTAACATTTTGTAGACTAAACAATTAAGTGATTAGTGAAGACAACGGAGTAATGGAGATAATGAAAATATTTATAGTCATATAAGTCACTCTAATTCTAGATATGTCAGTTGTTGCAAGTCAGTGATTTTTTTTATTATGGTATCTGTCTAGAATCTGTGTGTAGTGTGTCTTTGTTTGTGTTTGTGTTTGTGTGTGTGTGTGTGTGTGTGTGTGTGTGTGTGTGTGTTGGGGGGGGCTGATTTCAGAAAACTGATTTTTAGGTCAGGGATTAAAATCAGGTTTTGGCAATAGTGATTAGGATTAGGGTTTAAGGTAAATCTCCAGGAAATTAACGCAAGTCTACGTAATTTCACCAGACATTACAAAACCAAGTGTGTGTGTGTGTGTGTGTGTTGGAATGCAGAGCCTCGTCTGTACCTGCAACAGGAGCAGGGGTGTGGCACTGCTGATGTGTCCAAGGTGGAAATACTGTATGACAAAAACACATAACTGTCTGTGGAGAGATGAACCAAATGTAAAGACAGCAAATCAACATGTGAGACTGCTGGTTCTGTCTTTATATTTATATTTCAGTGGTTTTACTTGTCAGGCTTCATGGCGACATGACCATTGAGAAATATAGTACAGTATGGTCTCCCACAGTACTTATTGTTCTCGAGTGTTAATCTTTCTGGAAAAAACCCCCAAATACGTATATTTACTGAGGCAAAAGAGACATGACCCAAGTGTATTTCAACAACATAACCCAAACAAGGGAAAACCTATACCTGCACCTTGTCTCTCATCCACCAATGAGCTTTTGGTTTAATTTCCTACCATATATGGTCAGAGAGCGATAGAGAGAGAGAGAGTGAGAGAGAACAGACAGAGAAAGAAAAAAGATCTCCAGAAAAGAGAGAAGGCTGCAGAGCAGAGAGGTGGAGCGAGGCGTGGACTATTGTTGTGTTTTTTGCCGCGGTGTAAAGTTTCTTTTCATACCCTGTCATTACCCCGAGCCCCGGTCTGCCTGTTGTTTCTGTCACACATCAAAGATGGGCTGATAGAAATGAAGGGGCGAGCGTGTTGCAGCATGAATGAAATCCAACAAGGACACACACCAACGCCATTAGCTTCACAAAGTGTGCGCTTAAACCACATTTCATGATGTTGTCTGAGAGGGAACAGATTAGCTGATGTCTTGGTAGGATCAAAAACAAACTTGCTTGGCACATGTAACACTTCTTACAGCTCTTCTTTCAGTTCTCTGGGTATAAAAGACATATTTTTGTAAAAACAAAAACAAAAACCCAATAAATCTTCAAAGTGCATTCTCCTGAACTGTTGTTTTTCATTTTTCTTTAAGTTATTAATCTGTGTTTTAGTTCTGTTGTGTTTTAACCTCATTCATTCCTGTATTATTTCTAATCTTACTTAATTATTTCATTCTACTTTTATGTGGTATTTATTGGTCTTAGTTCTTTGTAAAGCACTTTGGTACTAGTTTCTGAAAAGCGTTGTATGAATAAAGCTATAATGTCCTGAAATGGATATGCAAGTACTTCAACAACAATCTATATTACAATGAAGTCCTTCAAGCTACCCCCCCCCCCTTTCTCGTTTAGTATATATTTGAAGATGTACTGAAATATCACAAATCTATGAAAATTTAAACATATTTCACAGTGGAAGATTAAAGTTAATACCGAGCTCTGACTGCTTTTTTCTCAGCCATCATCCTGTTGTATTCATTTTCGCAGCCACGGGGCACAGTCTGTTGTTACACCACTTTGCAATGAATGCAGCTTCCTGGAGCTCACTTCAGGACAGTGAAAGTCTCACACACCTCATAATGGCCTCAGTGAAAGGTGATCTATCTCTTCTGCATAGTGCACAGACCAACAGTGTCGATACCGTAACACCCTCTCAAAGGTTTTTCAAATTAGTTAAAATCTGCAGGATCAGTTGTTGCATAACTGTTTAAAACTGGGAGCAAAGGCAGAGTCAAGTCAGGTCGTGTCACAGAGATAGTTGTGGTAAATTTCACTGAGGGGGAAAGTGCAGAGGCCGTAGCAGAAAAAGAGGGGTGGGACTGTTGTCTGGGGAGTTTCAGACATGTTGGAGCACATAAGCCTGTGTTAAGCAGACACAGGGAAGTGCTTACCTTATCAGAAATATTTTAGATGGAGCCACAATTATGTTAGATGAATGAGGCAGGCAGAAATTCAGTGACAGTTGCTTGTCGAGATCCACAACAACAATCGTGGGATTGTTGTTGTGGATCTCGACTGGAAGAGACTTCAAGGAGTATTTGAAACAAAGAAACAAAGTGACAGAGATTGGGAAATGTCAGCTGTAAAACAGGTTGTGATATGACACAGTTATGCCAACCTGAAGTCACAAGTCTCAGGTTAAAAAAAAACAAACAGTGAATGAGTAGTGCTCCACATAGTGGACAACACTCAACATTACAAGATATGAGTGTGAAGTCGACAGTTTGAACATCTTTTCTGCAATCACATCTGCCATTTGTGCATGTACACCTCCACCAAAGGCACTTAAGCACAGCACTCTTTGCAGTAACAAGGCACTTCATTAATGAAACTAAATGAGATTTATTTACTTCTTCTGCAAAAGCGAAAAAATGCTGCATTTTTCCCCAACTGTACCACTTCTGAGCAACCTTAACGAAACACCTTGTCAAAAAAGCAGACCATGATGCGTGAACTTTTTTTATGAGTTTTTATTTATTTATTTATTTGATTTTTAAGTGTTTTATTATTTTTTTTCTCCAAAAAAATCCTGAGGTATTCACAATATAATGGCATTTATTCTGTTTGAAATGAGACTCTGGGAGGGGGGAATAAAATACAGCCACAAACGAAATAAAAACAAACGGAAACAAACAAAAAAATGAAATAAAAAGAGACGGGCAGTAAAGCTGTGACGACTGATACAACTGTCAAGACAATATATCCGTGTTGTCGTACATACGAGAAGCCTTTGAACTGCAACAGCGGTGACCGAAGTCAATCCTCCCCCCGCCCTGGAAAACTAACAAACTCATGCAATCTAGACCAAGAACTGCATTTAGAGAAACCAAGCAACAAACCTCAATGATACTTCAAAGCAGCCATGTCCCACCTCACTAACAGGGAGTGCAGGTTAATAACAAGCCAATCAGTCCACTATCATAGTAGTTATCATCAGCTCAAATACCTAAAAAAACAAAAACAAATAAAGAAAAAAAAAATCTAGTCTGCTTTGTAGTCAGCCTTCAGCACTTACTGATGAAAAACTGTCCAAGTTTCAAACAATACAAGCTTTAACTGTGAGTTATTAAGCAATGCATTAGAGCAAAATACACCATGCTGTGGCATTAAACCATTGGCGGCTTGTTTTTGTCGGGCCTTCTCAAAGGGTAACAATGGTTGTCAGTAAGTCTGACAGTCACAGCTGCGCCGGAAACACCCGCGCCTTGCTGTGCTGTAGGTTTCTATTTTAACCTGTTCATCTGTTACTTTACAGACTGGATGTTAGTGTGATGACTGGTTACATCATTTTACTTTCTGTACACAAATGGTGAAATGCCAATGAGAGACTACTCCTCTACTTTTGAGTCCTGTTTGCCCTCCACAAAAGAAAATCAATACACATAAAAAACAACCCCAAAAAAACCATACAAATGACCAATAAATAAATATCAGTGAAAAAAATACACTGTTGAATCATTTTCTTGCTCTGTGTCACAGATCTATATGATTGATAAAATAACCGCTGTGACTTTAAGAAAATAAGGAAAACACCCATAATTCTCTTCTCTGCACAACAATCCCAAATCTGCAACACAAAACAAAACAAGAACAAAATAAAAACCCATCACAAGTGCAACATCAGTCACGACAGTCTCAGCATCAGGGAAAATAATAATAAAAAATAAAAGCTCTGGTATTAGACCAATCAGCTCATTACTACAGCATCAGACAAACCAGAACAGATTTTAAAAAAATAGTCATAAAATAAAATAAAATAAAATAAAAATTAAATCCAGAAGCAGTGGGCAGGGATAAAGGAGGAGTAAAATAACAGCACACAATTTATGACCCAAACTGGGGTAACAAGAAATGAAACGATCATGATATCTGATCAAAGGAAAAAAATAAAATAATAATAATAATAATAATAATAATAAAAATACTATTAGACTTTCAGTTCAGAGGTTATCTTTTCGTGGCGGTTTAAATAAGGTGGACAGACACTACAGCGTAACGGTGAGAGAAACGATTGCTCCACCTCGCCACTTAAAGAAACCTTTAGAAAGATGCTCTCAGCGCTGTCCGTCTGGGATCACCCATTTATTTCTTTGTTCAATTTGGTGTCATCTTTGCCCTGAATAATAATAAAAATAACAACAACAAAAATAATAATAATAAAATAATAAAAACAGTAATAATAGTGATCATAATAATAAAAAACAAAGGACAAAAATAAAAGCTAATAATAATAATAAACAACAATAATCATCACCATCGATAAAGACTTTTGGTAGACGGATAAACGTCACACGATCTCCGCTCGCTCACACAGCTAACTGAAAAGAAAGACACACGGCACATGAACGAGGGGAAACAGGACATTTTTCTAACAAACACTGTCTGCTAATAAAGATACAGCTCCTCCTCCTCCTCCTCCTGGTCAACTAGTTACGGGTCCAAAGACAGAACATGTATTGCAAAGTTGACAGAGAACTTTAAAAGAAAAAAAAAAGGCAAAAGTGTGTCTTTTCCTAAGAACACCATGAATTCAAAGTTTTGTTTTTCAAAAAAAAACAGACTATATGTGTAAAAATCATAAATAAGGATAAAGTTTTGTGCATCCCCACCCCGACCGACCGTTGTCTTAGAAGAAAAAACAACAACAAAAAAACATTGGCAGTTACAGCGGTGACAATAACATGCAATTGATATACTTTACAGCATTGATCTGCCCCCCCAACCCACACGCACGCACACGCACTACAAACCCCAGCCTAACCCGCGTCCCTCCCCCGACCCCAGTACAATCCTTAAATATTTGTCAGCTCATTCAAAACATAGTCTCTTGCTCTCTCTCTCTTTTCTCTCTGAACTAGTTGCGGGGGGGTGTCGAAAGGAACACGCGCGCTGTCGCCGACTCCAGTTTCTCTGTAAATCTGTGTATGTACAAGAGGCTATATTTCCCCCCCACTGATGCAAGCTGACACGGTTTGAATGACTGCATAGTGAAAATGATATTTGGTTTACTTACAGATGGGGTGACGACGCGCACGCGCACGCACGCTCTCGCTCGGTGCAGAGGCAGAGCACGGGTGCGCGCTACCGACGAGGTGTTTCTACGCACTGCTGGCCTCGCGCCCCGCAAGCTAATATACACATAAAGCCACTATTGGCAGTAGCCAGCATTGCTTTGCAGGGATTTATACATTTGATGTGTGTCCGTGTGCGTGTAGATTGTTTTCCTCACACACACACACACACACACACACACACACACACACACACAGTCAGACGCACACCTGGCCTGATAACAGCACGGTCGAGCGTGTGAAACACAACATCAGCTCAACGACAGGAGACTGGCTCCAGCTCCGTGTCTGGGCACCAGCGGACCGGGACGCGGAAACGCAGGTTGAACGGTCGCAGCGAGGAAGTCTCCTACGGTGGTCCTATCCGACACGACGCCAAGCACCAGATCCAGGAATATGTACAGTTTGAGCGGACGGGCTGAGCCGTCGGGCCGCGATCGGCCCTGCGTCCCGGTATTTGGAGAGTTCACGAGCTGCGGGGTGAAGGTCCAGGTCTCACCCGGGTCGCAACGTTAAAACCAGACAAAAGGAGGTGAGGTGAGGGGAGCCCACTCTCAGTCTCATCGGTTCGGGGGCCTGTGTCATAACGCAACACGAGCCACCTCTGGGCAGATTTGTCCGGTGTCGCACCTTTAACGGGGCGGGGCAGGTCACCATGGTAACCTGGAGAGCTGTCATTCAACTTCAGGCCTAGTTTAGGTTTAAAACGCGAACACGCAAACGGCCCGATGAACGGCCGACAGTGCACTGGAAATAACTGTATCACTCTTTGATCATCGGGGTTACAATGACGGGAAATGTTTTCTGGAGCTTGACCCATAACTAGTAGTAAATTGCTGGAGTAGAAGTCAATCCTAATCTACTGTAGTTGAGTGATTATACTGTAAAGCACTTTCTGAAGGCCCAGAGAGAGGCCGCGCTGGGACGTGCTTACTTCCTGACAAAGGCCCGCGGTCAGTTTGGACTCACTGAGCAGACGGACGAGAATGTCCTGTGTGAGTGCGCCAGTGCCCCCCCTCCCGTACAGTATATGACACACACATGTGGCACTGTCGTACTACAGCACCACCACCCCCACGTACACACACACACACACACACACACACGCCCTATCCCACTAGCTCTAGAGAGATTTCATATATATATATATATATCATAGCTGAGAGTAATCAATTATAATGTTGATAACAATAGTCAGAACAACAACACCCTCGCGTTTTTTTGTTGAGTTGTGGACACCTTTGGTGTGAACTGTCAAGGTTGTCAAGTTTGCAGGCGACCTGTGGATGGGGGGGGGGGGGTTGGATGGACAGAGTACAGGATGGGTGCGACAAAAAGCATCTGGACAGACAGACATCCCCTCCGATCATATTTACACTGTACAGAGTTGTAGTGTGACGACGGCCGACTACTTCCATTACATCGAGCTACGTCTGAGGTGAGGCGTGTGCGTGCGTGTGTGTTGGCATTTTGTGTGAGTTAGTACGTTTTGTGAGGCTAACCTCCCTGCACCTTCTCTTCGGACCCGCCTCGCCACGTCTCACTTGCCTTTTGCCCTCTTCACACTTGCTCTTCAGTATTTGGTAACACGTGTAGACATTGCATCATTTCATTTATTTGGCTTAAAACAAAAAGAATAAAGTATTTGTCCTTTGGGGAAAAGAAGTGACAGCAGCGTCTAAAGCAATAAAAAAAAAGTAGCAGCAGTAGCAATGCAATAAATAACACACTTTGAACAGAACGTCAACATCGTAAACACAACGTCCTAACTCAACTCGCTAAAAATCACAATTGGTAGGTTGGTGTAACACCACGAAAGCTTTTTACAATAACCAGCCGGCCCTCAGAGCACGGCAGTGCCGTTTCCCTCTCCTCTCTCCCCAAAATCTTACTTCCTGTCATCCAAGCTCCAGCTCGTCTCTAGACTTTTCTTTCACTTCCCAGATCCCACTTTCTCAACACTCCCTGCCCTCCTCCTCGCCTCACTGCGTCCTCTCTCGCTCCTGTCGTTCCGTTTTCTGCCATCATGCCAACGTTCCCGGATCCCTCGCTCGCTCCTCCACACCTGACGGTTTCCTGTCTCGATCAATGCCCCTCCCCGGGTGCCTGTGTCTGGCTGTGATTTGGTTTGGTGCGTGACGGGGCTAAGAGGTCTGAGTCTGCACATCTCGCAGGCTTCGACTGTGGCCCTGTGACGGGGGGGGGGGCAGGAGGACTGCTTCAGACTACATCCAAGCTGCTTTCGTCCTCGCAGATGAACCAATTTATTTTTTTTGGGGGCGTGAAATTACCAGCGACAATTTTGATGATTGTTTTTTAAAGTAACAAATTATTCTACAGAGTATCATTAGCTTGTGGATTGTTTGACCCGGGGGGGGGCAACAACAACAACAACAAAGCGACTGTGTCCATGCCCCTTAGACTTTCACAAAACTTAACATTTTTGCTATTTTCTAACATTTTAATGAACGGTTATTGAGAAACTAGTCCTAATAGACTGACACACACAAAAGTCAGGAATAGAAAAAAAAAATAAAAACCTGGAGGTGTGAGTGTTGTTTAACAACATTTCACTCCTTCTTAACGGTTCTTTTTTGAAACCTCTGCTCTAGCTTATGGAGACTTGTCGTCTGAGGTGTCACGGGGTCATGGGCCTCCACCAGCGACACCCGACGCGCAGCCTTTGGTCTGACAACACCGTGGAAGCGCCACGTCACAAACAGCAAACAGAGCGGTGGGACGAAGAGGAAGAGGTAGACACACAAGAGTGAAGTGAAGAGCTACTCCACAGGTAATGAGATGTACTGACACACGTGTGTGTTCTTTGTGCAAGCTAAGCTCCTGTTCTCGTCCTTCCCCGTGAAAAACGCACTCTGCTCCGTTTCTCGCCTCCAGACTTTCCCACACCAGTCACAGTTCCTCAGTCTTCCAAACCGTCAACACCTTCTACTTTCTCCCACCAAACATGTAGAAAGCCTCTCTTCTCACTCATCAACTTGCCCCTCCGTGACCACTAACGTTCTTCGACCTCATTCTGAACACACGAGCACCATCGCATAAACGCTTCCTCCTCTACAAAGCTAGAACGCCACACTAATTTTTTTTGCGGTTGTTTTTCCATTGTGTTTTTTTTTTTCCGGCAGACAAATACAACGATGGATATTCCAAACATGGTTTGTTACAAAGGTAACGGGAATTAGTATTTCTACATGTTAAAAGATGAGCCAAACAGTTTGTGTGTTAGAGCTGTAGTGTGAAGGTGTGTATATATTCATCTAATATATATATATGACGAGTAAATATAAACTCACTTATAAAAACAACCAGTGACTGTGTTTGACATTTACAATACACACACACACACACACACACACACACACACACACACACACACACACGGGTACGGCCTGAGAATGTGTGATAGCAGAAACACCTGAAGAACCATAATTGCACCGGACGCTGCCACGTCCTCCGTGACGTCTATGTACAACGACGATTCGTGATTGCTAACCTAGCGGATGCTTTGTTCCAGTGTGTAGTGACTACTCTGTCGACTAATCCAACGGTGTGGATCAATGCTGGGGACGGACACGTGGGCGACCAACGAGCGAAAAGGGAGTGGAGGACGTGCAGGAACGCGTACGAGATACACGCGCGCAGATTGCGCTGAAGTGCGCGAGGGCTGTTGCCGCGATGCGACGGCGTAACGAGATGTGACACACCAAAAGGAAGCGAGCTGCAGAGTGAACCCCCTTGTCTGCTCCCTCCTCCCCGTGTCTGCCTGTCCAGATTTGACGCATTCATACAGAGACCCCCCCCCCGCTGTCGTCTATCCATCCGTCAGTCAGTCTTTCACACCGTCCATCGCTGCACCTGTCCATCCGGAGTCCCCCCGCGTCGTGTCTCCAGCTCGTCCTCCTCCTCTACGGGGTCTCCGGCGGACAGATGGACAGGTGGGCTGGGTCTAACGCTAGGCTTAGCTGCTGACGCTGGGCTAGACTAGGGCAGACTGTGTCTGGGCTCGGCAAAGCTAAAGCTAGGCTAGACTAGCGTGCGGCTAAGCTAACGCCAGGGCTGGGGCTAGGCTACCTGCTGAAGAGCGAGTGGAGCTGGTGCTGGTGGCTGTAACACTGGCTGCTGCGAGGCGACTCGGTGCGATCCATCACCGTCTGAAACCAACCGGCCACGTCCACCTCCAGCACCTGGTAACGCTGGATGAAATCATGCTCCTGCAAGAGAGAGACAGGGGGAAAAGTAGAGCTCCGTCACATTCGAGCATCGGGTAATCCTGCTTATTCTGGCAATTGCTTCACACGGCCGGTGACTTACCAGCAGCCGGTGGTATTTTGGCCTTTTTCTGTGATCCTTTGTGAGGCTGCGGAAAGACACGCGCATCAGCATAGGCTGCAGTCAACCAGTTTTGCCAGAACCCGCCCCTGAACGACAGTGTCTCTCACCAGTCTTTGACGAAGGACTGGAAGTCGAGGGAGAAGCCCATGCCGAGAGGCAGCAGAGGAGGGTCTTCCTGCAGCACTTTGGTCAGAACCTCGAAGTCCGTCTTGCAGTTCTTGTAGGGAAACTGTCCCGTGGCTAGCTCCACCTAGAGAAGTAAGAGGAACCGTTACCGGCCGGCTGTCACCTGCTGCGGCAGCAACTCATAACTCGTTCTCCTTTTTGTCTTTCTTTCAAAGTGTCTTAGAACTGGGGTTTTCATGCAAATTATTTAATGAGCAAATTCGCTCATTGCAGTCAAAACCAAAATCAGAACTGCGCATATCTTGACCAGTTGTGTTTATTAATGGAATGTAACTGAATGCTGGGGGACTCGCCAGAGAGATGCCGAGGCTCCACACGTCCGCTCGGATGTCATAGTCAGGTTTGGTGGGATCTGGAGGGTCTATTCTCTCAGGCTGCAGGCAAACAAACATTGTGCGTATGTTTAGGTGCATACTGGTGAGGCTGTAAGACCGATGTGCACTGCGCGTGGGTTTTTCCGCTCACCGCCATGTAGGCGGCGCAGCCGGCGCTGCGGGTCTTGGCCTTGGAGTCGACGAGGCGTCCGCTGATACCGAAATCGCACAGTTTGATCTGACCTTTGGCGTCCAGGAGGATGTTGGAGGGCTTGACGTCCCGGTGGATGACACCGTGTCTCTCTTTTAGGTAAAGCAGCGCTTTCACTATCTGCAGAGGGAACACGCACAACGAGAACCAAACGGTCAGGGCGAAACGATCCAGCGTGCGGTGTTGCACGCTCCCCATCTCTGTGCGCGTTTTCCTCCACTTACCGCAACCGTCATCTTTCCGAGGATTCGCTCCGGGATGGGGCCCTGGATCCTCTTCTTCAGCTTCTCCGCACACGTTCCCATCAGCTCCATAGCAATGAATACATCCGTCTGTACACAGACACACACACACACACACACACATCCAGCTTTTACCACTCGGGGAAGCGAGATTCTCGAGATGCAGTCACAGTGGTCCTCATTTATCAGGAGAACGTACTGAAGGAAAATGGTACCAATGGACTGTGATTATTTCGAACTCGGGTTGGAGAAATTCCCCCTTTTGGTCATTCCACCTTCATTGACCCCCTATGAAGTCATGAACCTATGAACCATGAATGTATCGCTGCTTGATATTAAGACGGAGATCGTTTCCAGCTGCAGCGTCTACCTGCTCGTTCTTACGCTGTGAGACTGATTGTGAATGTTTCAGGAATCAAACTGTAAGATGAGTTCTGCGCCATACGTGCGATGAATGAGGGCACTGGATGCAAATGTAACAAATGAAGCTGAAACTACCGTTTGTCCCGTCCTACCACTTTGCTGCTGTGAAAACGGACAGCAACGCGTTTCGGGGACACTCACGTTGGTGACTATGGCGCCGTAGCACTGGATGATGTACGGGCAGTCGTGACTCTTCAGCACCACGTCCAGGTCCATCAGGATCCTCTTGTTCTCATCCTTGTTTCCCGTGCGACGCATTTGCTGGCGACACAAACACAGACGCACACGTCGTGCCATTAGGAAGCCACAAAACAAAGACTCCTCCGGAGAACTGAGTGACGGCCTAATTGTTTAACAGCCTGGATGGCTACAATTAAGTCAGCTCTTAAATAGGAGGGCTGCTGTTTGGGGTTATTACCGCCACTGTGTTGGCAAACTAGTCACAATTACGGCAGGACAGAAAATGAGAGCTCCTGCTGCGTTTTAATGGTGTCGACTGGGCTGAGAAATGGTGTCTTTGTTTGAGTTTCTCTTGTCCTTTGGTAAACATGTACGAAAAATAAGCCCAGCAGATGTGACCAGCGCACAGGAACCTCAGTTTGGGGACATTTCAAACGATCCCGGCGACCTTTTGAAATCGAGCGCCACCGCCGGATGCTGGTGCACAGCTGAACGAGGTTAAAAGAGATCTGAAATGCACTTTTCTGTAATTGTCCTGCTTGAACCTGTCACCAACCCACGTCAAACAGAGCACAGAGCAACACAGCTCACATTGTTATTACAGAGCTGACAATATCATGTATTTTTTGGATTTGGTCCACGTCACGATTATGAAATTTGATTATAAACTTGATCTGCAGCTCACGTTGTCTGCCGTCCGCCTCTCTGTCTCCCTGTACCACCTGGGGGTAATATGTGACATGGTTGTGTTCACAGTGAAAACAGGTGAGCGCCGGAAGCGTCTTACTTTGACCGCGATGACGTGGCCCGTCTTCTTGAACCGCACTTTGAAGACCTGTCCGCAGGTCCCGCTGCCGATCTCCCCCTCGCTGATCAGGTCCGTCACCTCTGCCGGATACCGCTGTGGCGTTAGCACAGACACGACGAAACAGGATTTGAGATCATCCACCGGATATTTTTTTTAACCAGCTGCAGGAATGCTGTTTCAGGGCAAACTCTTCAAGCAGGGAATGAAGGGCAGAGACCATTTCTGATCCCCTGCATCAGAAGGCAGCAGGGAACCACTCTGAGCCACTTAGTAACAGACGTTTTGATGGGTAATCACGATGCTGTGAGTGACATCTCACTGAGGGCATGACGCAGCGGCTCCTCGGGGCTAAAGAGAGGAAGCTAAAAGACAATCTGGAGAGCGGCGATGAGTCACACCGCTTTCTCGACGCTTCTTCGAGCCCCGACCGGCTCGGACTGCGGGGCTGGACCTGGAGGCCGAACCCTTCCCAGAAATGATAACAACTTTTTTTTTTATCTCGCTAGAAAAAGGAAAACACGTGTCACGGTTTTCATTACGTTCCGTTTATCGAAAGAGAGACAAGGAAATGCCAGGAAGGGTTGTTGTTTTTCTGATTGAGATTCTGTGCTCCGCTCAAGGACGCCCGCCGTAATAGCGTGGGTGTTCAGTTTGGGTTTTTTTTTAAGTGTTTTCTCCTTGGCCTCATTTAACAATGGTCTCTGCACTCACTGCACCACCCTAGTGCGTTTTCATTGCGGTGAGAAATATTGACTTTTCTCTATCAGAACACTGTGTCACAAACAAACCGAACAAGCGTGTAAAAACCAAAAGAGTTCGTGTTATAAAAGGAGTTTCATGGCACATCTCACCTGACCGTCGATCTTCAGGTAGCCCGTCTGTCTCATGATCTCCTGCAACTTCTGGTCAATCTCTGCACTGTGGACACACACAGACACACAAGAAAAAAACGCACAATGTCAGGGAGCGCGAAAGCCACACGAAGCGCGTTTCAGAACGAGACGTCCACGGGGAGACGAGCGAGCCAGAACCTCTGACTCACAAATGGATGCTTGTGTGCGTTTCCCGCCCACGCTCTCCGCATGTGGATCCATTAAGTGCAACATAAGCTGCTCCGCCAGAAATGACCCTTTGCGCTGCTCGGGCCCTCAGCGCGTGTGCGCACACCGTATGTGACATGCTTGAAGTTTAAATTCAAAGTTACGATGCCTTACTTGCATTTAAAAAAAAAAAAAAAAAAAAAAAAGAACCCGACGTGGTCTCTCCCGGAAACGTCGTCATTTTAGTCCAAATTAATTTAAGATCTAAGAAAAGAAGAGAAAGCAAAAGACGAAAAAAAAAGTGGACGTACTTTTCTAGACTCATCTGCAGGCCGTACGGAGGTGTGGGCAGCGTGAGCATGTGTCGCGGGCGGCTGGGGTAGGGGTGGTGCTGAGGCGAGCTCTCCGAGGACGACGAGCGGCTGCCTCCATCGTTGGCCAGTGGCAGCTGGAGCGCTGGGGTGGGGGTGGGTTTGGGGGGGGGGGGTTGGGTGGAGCGGGAGGCAGGACACAGTAGACACGCATTAGACACAGTAAAGAGGCAGGAGGGTAGAACAATTCTAGCGATGTTAAGATGCTTTACACGGTACACGGATAGAGGAGGTAATAATGTTTTTTTGTTTGTTTTTTTAATCCTCTGATTTTTCCTCGACTCTGCATTTCCTTCCCGAAATCCGGACAGTTCTACGCAGCAAACGTCTGAAGAGACAAGAACGATTTTATCCGGTGACCGAAGAGCTCAGGAGAAACTGGCCTCGGCGAGGTCAAAGAGTTCTTTCCCTGTAACAGTGCTATCTAGGACCTGCGCAGTATTTAACCCAGCATGTAAACTTCTTGCCCCCCCACCGAAGTTACGGCCTTGTTTTCGTTTCGGCGATGTCCCGACCCAGTGTTAAAACAAACAGGATGGTTATCTCGGGGCAAAAGCAACAGCACTCTCAGGCAGGAGGGAGGCAGCGCGGGGTTAGCCCACGGCTGGGGGGTCCTGTTGCCGGGACGTGGACGTCTACTCGCTGTTTTTAAAGACAATCGACAGCTTGTTTCTTTTTTTTTTAAAGTTATGATAACACTGTACTCGCTGAAGTGACTTGTATGAGTCTGTCGGGCAGTCGTACAGCGTGCAAACAAGATTATTTTGAATTTGAAGAAAATGTGAGCGCACACGTTATATCGTTGATAATCCCTGTCAAACTGTCAGCGGGCGACCAATGAAACAGTTTTGGTAACAGTTTCACTGTTCACCTTTGTTTTCTCGTCCAAGTGAGGCTGGCTCACCGGAGTTTCTTTCTTTCCGCCTCACTGGGCGTCTTTTTAGTGAAGTCAATTTGAGACGGACGACATTATCGCAACCGATTAAACCGAATTAAGGATTAAACCCTACGTGCCGACAAACGGCAGTTGGCCCTCAAAGCCGCGCAGCCTTGATGATGCACATTAAGATATTCACAACTCAAATTGACAGCTCACACCCGAGTGGCGCTGAAATCCCAAATCCGAGCAGATGATGCAACATGCCTCAGGCCCCGGATAAACACAGGTGTAAATCATGCGTGAGAGGACATGTTCAAAACTCTGCTGGCCTTCAATATCAGGCGTGTGCGCGAGCATTGGAAATGTTAAAAGAATTTCAACAGAATCGCCAGCGGGTACGATGACTGGCTACGAATAATAAGTAAGGCTTTTTTTTTTTAAAAAAACAAGAAGCTCAAAACCAGTTTGAAAAACACGTCGAGGACCTGGAACCGTCGCTGTTATCCTAACTGTTATTGTCTCTGTAGTAGCAGGCTGGCAACTCCTCTGAGACTGCCAGTGGGTGTTTGTGTCCGTGAGTCACCTGTGGATGGAGCGGCCTGTGAACGGAGAATCGGTTAGTGAGGGGGGAGGAGGGGGTTAGTGTGGAGAGGAAGGAGGACTCAGCCAGTCTTTGGCACAGATCTCCATAGTTCTGCCGGCTCCAGATGGACGGATGGGAGGACAGACAGGCAGACGGAGCCAGGGTGAGGAGTTTGGGGGAGGGAGGGGGGGGGGGGCATACATAAACACACAGATACTCGCAGGCACTGCAACACCGCCTCCTGCTCAGTGCTGCTGCAAAGGGGGGGGGGGGATGCTGGAGATGAATAACGGACAAACAACATCAAACGGTCTGATGTGAGAGAGAGAGAGAGAAATTCAGCCAAAACTGCATAGCACAGACTAAGCTGGAAGTCAGACAGTCAGTCGGACTGGGACAGGAGGGCAAGTCTTCAGTCGCCACACAGAGAGAGAGAGAGAGAGAGAGAGAGAGAGAGCACTCCTGCAGACGGACCGGTGGGGGATGCCGGATTAGAGACCGCGTCGGACACAACGCAACCCAGAACACTGTGCCGTGCAGAAAAAGCCGCATGCACCGTGATTCTCTGCCTCCAGCGAAACAAAAGGTTAATCGTCTGACACGTCCTCACACGCACGCAGCCGGAGAGAGAGAGAGAGAGAGAGAGAGAGAGAGGGCGAGTGGGGATGGAAAGATGGAGAGAAGATGCGATTTGAGAGGAGGTGTAAATAGCTGCTGCGCTAAAATATCAGCGCTGGTTCGGGGGACGGGTTTCACAAACGCAGCAGAGATTGTCATTCGGCCAGACCACCGTGGGGCACGGGGCGTGGGATGGAGAGTGAGAAAGTGAGTGTGTGTGTGTGTGTGTGTGTGTGTGTGTGTGTGTGTGTGTGCACGCGTGTGCGCGCGCACGCAGGGAAGGGGTTGTTTGAAATACAAAGTCAACATGCTCTAAAAGTTGCAGTTACAGCGTCTGTGAAACCAAACTACACTTTATCAACAGCGTCTCGTGTGTTAACAAAAGACCATCGAGTCGCTCTGGCTGAAACTCAGCGCACTTAGCGGAGAGAGGAAATAGGCCACTGGTAACAGGAGCGATAGTTTCGACTCTAAATAACACACGTAAGGAGACGTGTGCGACGGTGTCACAAAAGTACAAGTGCGGGCAGTTACAGTGAGTGGAGTAGTAATATCCAGAGCCAAAGCTGAACTGGTGCGAACGTCAAGGACTGCCCGTGTTTTTCAAAGGCCATAAACATTCACTGATACTGAAGGTTTAACAGGAGTATAAGGTTTCGTTTTTAAAAACTGGGAAAGAGAAGATGAGGGTAAGGGATGGGATGTGAGACGGGGGGGACACAGGTGTTGGGGAGGGGGGGGAGGAGGAGGGAGAGAGAGAGAGAGAGAGAGAGGTGCGGTGGCAGAGAGAGCGATGGATTGAATGATACCTGCACGCTGGGAAGGGGCTGGAGCAGGACTGAGCTGGATCACGATGACTAGACAAGAGGAAAGAAAATATACACACACACGCACATTACTGCACTGTACTACTGAGACAGTCGCACACGTGCGCGCGCACACACGCACACCACCCCATCATATTACAAAAAGTGAGGAATTAAACGGAAAAATAAAGCCCTTAAAACTTCAAAACGCTTCATCGATCTTGACACGTGAAACACACACAGACTTGAGCGGCGTCTAAAGTATGACTGCGGCAGTACTCTCGTTTTCTTATTGTCTGCAAATCCGGCGAAAAAGACCAAGATCAACAATGCATCGGTACGTCTCGGGGAGGACTTTCCAACTTTCCTACTCTGTCTGTGGCACTCGGCCCCGAGCCCACTGGTTCCCACCGAAGTCATAAATCTTTCAGAACAGGTCAGGAATATATGGTTATCCGTTTTGAAAAAGAAGGTGCGGCGATGTCCCGCGCTCTGCCGAGCACTGTGGGCGCAGATCTTAGCTACAGATCAGAACAAAGGAGGGCTACAGTGGTAAATCGGTGACGCGCCGCTCCAACAGAGCACAAACCCAACTCTAAGAGTTGGGTTACTTACTGCATGGAACTCAATGGGATCGCTTTTCTGCGAGGCGGATTTGCTGGTGCACTTGAGATGATGGTTAACTTTTAATATGTCATGAAAAAAGAAGCTGTATTTACTGTGGGCTGCTTATGGCTGTCATTCAACCTGCTTCATCTGTCCCCGGTGATGTCCACCTGTCGTACTGGATCGGTCAATCATCTTTAGTGTTTGGGTTGAGGAAAGGAGAGGACGTCGTCATACCCTGCTTTGCATGCACAAACTATACTTGTTGGTGGGATCGATTGTTGTTGACGTTGGTCTTTTTTTTATGTATTTGTGGACAATAAGAGGAACACAGAATAACCCCCAGGCTACCATTCACCACAGTCATTCTTAGAGGCAGTTAATGTAACATCACGATGTTTGTTTTTTTTAAAGAACCGACAAGGGGACAACGAAGCGGGTTTGCGCCCGATGTCTCTCAAACCACATAGACAAGAGGTGACGATCTGTGTCCGTCGGTGGGCGAACAGCAGCTAGCCGCTTTATAAGTTCGCGATCGCGGTGTTTGTGTCGCCGTCGCGGTGTTGCGCGCAGACTTGCCCGCTGAGTTGCAGCCGGGCTGCCGGGTTGACTCGGTTCACGGGCCCAGCGATCGCTCGCCAGCACCACGTCTCACAAGCTCACTGGCTCCGCGTTCGCCGAAAAGCCGCGGACGGGGTTCGCCTCGGCGGGTCTGCGGCTGTGACTGACGCTGTGCCGCCTCGCGTGGAGCACAAACCGCGATTTTACGACGCGGATCTCCCCGGCGGTGGTGAACGTGTGTTCACCGTTAGCTAACGTCAAATGGGATAGCTGGCACGGATTAGCGTCTGTTCCGTCAAGGGTCCCCCCCCCCCAAAAAAAATGGCAGGAATAATTGACTTTGCCGCAAGAGTCGCGAGCAGAAACGCTGCTTCGTTCTTGCGCGAAGCCGAACACACGCCGAGGGGGAAATGGCACGTCTACGACATTTACACAAGCAGCCTGAAAACTACATCAAATATTCAGATTGACGCTGGGCCTGCCGCCGACTATCACTCAGGGTGCTAGCCCGTTAGCCTAGCATGTTTGACAGGACGGAATCAAAACAGATTTCGGGACGTGACTGCCGGCGAGATATTTCGTGACAGCGCCTCGGCTTCTTTAATTTTGTTTTACGCACTGCAGCACTTATCCCACAAGTTAAGAGAGTGATCTGACGAAACGAATCCGCCGACCAAGCCGAGTCGGTGTTTGTTTATGTGGCTAGCCTGCTAGCATGTAGTGGCTAGGAGCAGCACGAACACCCCCATTCCTTCCTTCCCTCCCTCCCGACGCCTCTCGGATCTTTCCCCCCGCTATTCTGGCCGTTACCGAATCCCCGGTCCTCCCCGGTGGACACTCACTCGGCCTCGGGCGTGATCGCTGCGGACTCATGTCGATGTTGAGGTCGATTCTCCGGCGCGCTTCTTCATTTTCCTGCTTTAGTTTTTCCTCGATTCGCGACAGCCTCTGTTCCAGCGACGACATCTTGAAAAATTGAGCACCATGTAGTTCCCAGCAGAGCTCTCGACTCCCCTCTCTGGCAGGCAGGGCCAGCAACACACACACACACACACACACACACACACACACACACACACACACACACACACACACACACACACACACACACACACACACACACACACGCACACACACACACACACACACACACACACACACACACTGAGCGACCACCCGTGTCACACCTGTATTACTGTATTACAGACTCGTTCCGTTACCGTCAGTAACGGTAACAGTAATATTGATACATTGACAGTCTGTGACATGGAGGAGCCAGCAGGGAACATGTCCTCAAAGGATCCGTGGAGGATGTATGATCGGAACTGCACCTGACGAAACCACCTTGGCTCAAGGTCCACTTACTCACTTGTTCTGGAACTTTTGACGTTATCACACGGTCCTCATCAGAAGACTGGGTTACCACTCTCTGATAGTCCCCCCTTTTTTTTTAAAAAAAAAAAAGAAATGACATAGCTGTTGTTAATGGCTGTGTGTTACTGTTTAATAGATCGTTTATTAATGATTTATGGAGCGCTTAAAAGCCATTATGAAGGCCAGCTTTTGAGTTGCCAGGTTGGCAGCACACTTTTTTTGAGCTTTCAGCATCTTCGATTCATAAGGAAGACCCCGATAATGGACTGTTTGATCACTCATCTTTTCAAACGGGGCTGGTATAAAGATTCAGCGCCACACTTGAGCAGGTGATGGTTTCTGACCCGGGACTCTCGGCATTATCCTGAGACCCAAATCAAAACAAGTGATCATATTTGTTTCTCAGCCTTTTTCTAGACGAAGCGGGTAATGGATCGATGATCAGCATATTGCTCTCTAATGAAAATGCTTTTGAGTTGTAAATTACTAAATTACTGTAAACATTATTTTGCATGAAAACAATAGGGTATGATCATATTAGCACATCATGCTTCTGCTGAATGCTGGTAAATTATATTGAATTATTAACAAGACACAGCTGAAATCAAAAGCAGCTTTGTGACTAATTTGGATCCTGAACCCGATTCATAGTGATGAAGTAAACACGTCTTTCTGCACTGCACATACATAAATACACACATTTAAAATTGTTTTTCTTTCTTACTGAAATGCATTTCAGGAGTTATTGGATTCTTTGATTTTACTCCTCTTTCTGGTGTCTGTACTTAAATGAACACTCCCCTGGCCATAACAACAATAAGCAGACATGATACAGTATCCACTCCAGGTTTTCTTTATAAAATAAGTCATCTCATACTCACATGGTTTGTATTGTCATACACAAGATAAGTGAAATCTACACCATCATACATCCAGCTTCACAACAAACCTCTCCTGTACTCTGAAACAGTTAAGTGTTTATAGGCGTTCATAGCACTGGCTCATTTTGTTTTTCTCCAACATTTATCAGTCTGTTTACCGCTAATGATAGTGTTCATGTAGAAATGTATTGCCAAGAGAACTTGGCTCGTTCTGCTGTGGAAAAGTGGCTAGTGAGGTTTGTTTTGCTTGCAGGGCCACCCACATTTTTCAAAAAGAGCTCAATCGGTTTCAGTTAAAACAAGGATGATTTCAGAACTTCGATGGAACCCAAACCCTGCAGTGACCAAACAGGTAGATTTTAACCTGCGGGCGGCTTATGCTTTTAAAACAGACACTAAAACCACTGCTACAACCAGTGTTTGATAAGTTTAAAATCTGATGTAGTTGTCTTGGAGGGAAAAAAAAACTTCATGTTCACACAACTCTGGCAGCATCAGGATAACTGGATGAATGTGTCTCAGCTCTAATGGATGGTCTCTTTCTTGTTCATTAAGTTCTCATGTTTGGATTTTTTTCCCCAATTAAAAAAATATTTAAATAACCTGCTTGTCACAGAGCACAGAACTTTTATGCTAATGTTTTTTTTGCATCTGCTACATGTTTATATCAAATAATGTAGACATCCAAGCAGCATAATTTTTTTTTTTAAAAGTGGCTTGGTGGACGTCCCATAAAAAATCCATTGCAGCTAAATTAGACAGTGGCTCTTTACCCCAACTCATGATTCGCCTGGCATTGGTCAGCATGACATCATCATACGACTGCTGGAAAAGCTCCGAGTACAATTTTACACATTTCTGAATGTCACTAGTTCCTGACAAGCAAATTCTCTTTTTAAAAAAAAAAACAAAAACAAAGATCAGTTGTATTACTGCAGCACATCGTATCGCTCTCTTCCTGCTGCTGTATACAAAGAGTCACAAAATAAAAACATTCGGTGGATCAAATATGAGTACAAATGTAAGGCATCGGTATAAAGAGGCCACTGAGCCACCTCCAAACAGTCAGAGCTCGTCCTCTCGCAGCTGCACAGGTGACTAGACTGACACATAAGAGGATGGTGAGATACACGTCACTGGTTTGTTGTACAATAAGTGGAGGGGCGGTGTTCGCACAATCCTTCGTTCATGATAGAACTTGTAACCCCATCAGCTCTCTGTCCCACATTTCATTCCCTCCGTCCTCAATAAAACCCTTCAGACAAATGAAAACACAGACCAACTTCCTTTCGGTCTCTCCGCACTCATTCACAGTGTAATTATTGGCAGACGACAAACAGTCGGCGGACAGTCAGTGGGAGACTGTCGGCCCGCTCTAACTAAAACCGCCGCTTCGCCCTCAAGAGCGAACGTTCCTGGAGGACCGTGAGCCGGCAGCCCCACTAGCAGAGGTCAGAGACGTAATCGAAGTCCCGGAAGCTGTCCTGGTCCTTGCGGGAGAGCACGCGGGGCTCACGTGGAGGCGTGAGAGTCGGGGGTTCGGTGGTGAACTCCTCGTCAAAGTTGCTGACGTCCTCTTTGCCGCCGATGGAGGGGACGAAGGGAGGGGGCACCTTTCTTTGCAGCAAGGCCTCCCAATCCACATTCTTAGAGGGAGATGGAGGAAAAAAGACATGAGATATAAGTAAAATCTACTAATCTTTCTTAGTTCGGCACAAATTTCCGTATTAAAAAAGCAGCAGGAATGAACTTACTCTGAAAAATGGCTGCTTCTTCACCTCCTCTGCATCCTTCTCACCAGATCCCAGTCTTCTCTCTGGGTTCCTCCTCAGCAGCTGCTCGTGACCACACGTGTGCCAGGATAAGAAATGCGTAAGGGAACATCACAGTCAGATATTAATGTGATGTCTGTGATTCGGAATAAGTGGATTTGCCAGAGCGTCGACTATCCTGGCGAGTTTTTCACACTGTGTATCAAACACATGTAGCGTTTGTCACGATAGCGCTTGTGCATTGAGGCGTGTTCTCTTACTCTTCTCATGATGCCAATGGCCTCAGTGGAGAGGAAGCGTGGGTAGCGGACTTCATCATTCACTATGCTGTCAAACACCTCCTCCTCATCGTCCCCTGGGAATGGAGACTAGACACGCGCACACAAAAAGGAGCATGCATCAAAGTACACTTTCATAAAATCCAATTTCAAGGCTTGAAATTCACTAATCAGTGAGAGCGACTCATCTTCGATCATATTATGAATATGCTGCAGCATAAAAACAGGAGCACTTGAACAGCCAATCCTCTTTGTGCAGGTATTTCAGAAGGAAGAAATTCAGCTGATTTGCAATAGGATTAATTTCCTTTTCATAACCATTCAGGCTAACTCTTAATGTTGCTATCCATATACTTTCATTAGCAGTTTTTCACATTAGGTTTTGCAGAGACACAAAGGTTTGACAACAACTAGCTTCCCAGGCCGAGTATGAATTCAGAACACTGCAGTTCATTGACCTACTTCAGAGTCTCAGCGACAGTCTCTGCTGTGAAAGCAAAGTGTGAAATTAGATAAACGTGATATCGGCCTCACAAGTTTGTAACGTGCGCTCACACGAACGCTCGGTCAGCTACTAACTCCACGGACAACGTAAGAGCTGTAAGAGCGTGTGGATTAGTTCTCACCTCCCCCACCAACATTTCGTAGATGAGGACCCCCAGTCCCCACCAGTCGACTGCTCTGGTGTAGGACGTATCTGTTAGGACCTCTGGGGCCAAAAACTCTGGAGTCCCACAGAATGTGCTGGTTCGGTCCCCGAAACCCATTCCTGCGGACGAGAGGCGGAGAGGTGAAACCGTTTGTGGCTGAAAGCCTCCGGGCGAACTGCACTCGAACGCAGCGCGAGGAACGAAATGAGCCCATCTGTCAGTATGATCTATATCCACCTTCTTTACACAGTCCAAAGTCGGCAATCTTCACATAGCCATCTGTGTCTAGCAGCAGGTTGTCGAGCTTTAGGTCTCTGGAAGAGAAGGAAGGTGAAAAGATGTGGGTGAGAGTCAGTATTTCACCAAGCATATATATATATATCTTTACATCTTGACCATTGTGTGATGATGCAGGTTTGTGTGGGTTACACTCACCTGTACACAATCTTATGGTCATGAAGGAACTGAAGTCCAAGAACCACGCAGGCCGCATAAAACCTGAAGTCAAACAAAAGAAACATCATTATATAGCTGCGACATGTCGGAATAAAACTCGACATATGAGACAACGCTAACTCTGCTGCCGGACCACTACCGGAGTAAAAATGGACACGCTGCTTCTACTTCCACCACCACAAACACAAACCTTCAGTGTAAAAGTTCTGGCATTTGCCGTGCTCAGCGTTTGTTACGTACACGGCTCGTGGCTCCGTAAAGACGTCTGTGTGGATGTGCATCATCAGGTCGCCGCCGGCCGTGTACTCCATGACAAAACACACGTGCTCCGGTGTCTGGAAACAGGCAAACAGGTTGACCAGGAAGGGGTGGTGGGACAGGTTGACGATCTCGAAGATGCGCTTCTCGCACATCAGACTGTAAGCGGGAAGAGGCCAAAGAAAGTGAACAGAGGTAGAGGAGAGAGAGAGGGAGAAACAGGAGGAGTAGGGACATGAATTCGAAGGCGGAAGGCAGAAGGGGAGGAAGCAGAGGAGGAGAGGAAAATGAAGGATTGAGAGGAGGAGAGGAAAAAGATTAGAGGGAGAAATGAGACACATTTACACATGATTAGATAGTGTTTATTTTGGTCGATGAGACACCCACGCCAGCATGAGCTGTAATCATGGGGATTCATGGCACCGCAGCGCAGACTGATGCTGCGCAGTCAAACGTATGAGCTGCAGCTCACGACGAGCCGCGCTCAAAAGCAAGCAACCGATCACACCAACGCACCTTTCCACCTCGTCCCGGGCTATGATGTCCCCTTTCTTCAGGGCTTTGATGGCGTACATCGTGCCCGTCTTCCTGTACTCTGACAACAACACCTAGAGACACAAGTGAAACAGGGAGCTTAAAGACGTGGAAGCCTTTTAAATTTGATTAAGATGTTTAAATCCGCCAACCCCCCTCCTTTGTTCATCGTGTTTCTACCGACCCGTTTGGTCGATTACAAGTTCAAGGTTTCACTGATTTAAAAAAAAAAAAAAAGGAAGCTGTACCTTCCCAAAATGCCCCCTGCCCAACACCGCAATCAGCCTGAAGTCCTGCAGGGACAGAGGACCTTTCTTCTGCTTACTGGGGAGACGGACACACACAGTCAGCGGGAACATTTCATAATGGATAACGACCTTTAACGGCCTTTTTCCAGAGAAGACATTTTTACAAAAGCACAGGTGTTGTTATAAACCCTAACAATGGCGCTGAGCCGGCACGCACAACACCAGGACCCTGACACGGAAGCAGCTCAGTGGCATTCAGCCATCATTTCATTTATTATTTAATATCGACACCTGTGCTTTACTCACTTTGATGTGTAAAAAACAGTCTGGTGTTAAAAAGGCCTAATATGACATTTGCTCAGTCAAAAATCTATAGAGCAGAATCTATACAGACGATATCATACCACACAGACAATGTAGCAATTATATAAAAGAAGACAAACTGCATATAAGGCAAAAATAAATGCATATGGGCAAAGTGTGTACCTGGTAACAGGCGGGGTTCGGACAGGACACTCAGGGGTGAGGTCTGGGGGGGAGAAGGGCTCGATGACTGGCGGCCGGTCCTGACGGGGGACATGCGAGGAGACGGACACGAAGGAAAAGACACAGAGGCGGAAGACGAGAGACGGATTTAACGACAGCAGCTGGGACGCGACGGGACAAACTGCGCATTCACCGCTCTTTGCTCTGTATTTAAAAAGCCGACGAGCTGGCGTCATCTGAAACCCTCCGTCGTACGCGTCTCTCACGGATGAGGACGGTCGTGACCATCCACAAAACGCCTGCCGTCTACACTGTGATGTCGACTGTGTCTATAATGATGATTTTTCCCATGGGCACACTGCGGCTGCGTGAGCAGAATTAAATAAATGATTCACTTCATAGCAACAGTGCAGTTTTCTACCTGTGCACTCTTCATGGAGCCCAACTGTACACTAATTTTGCACAGGGAATTTGTAATGTCGATTTCTTCAAAGAAATCACTAGATGCTCTCAAATGACTGCAGCTCAGAAATCCAAGCTAAATTTTCAAATTGCTGTCGTGAACTTAACCCAAATTCTAATTACTATGGCCCGGATTATAGATCTTTACCTTCTCCACTGATCAAACGGATAAAACAAACACGCAACAGTGTATTTATCACAGTGGGCCCCGACTCCTCGCACACACCTCCCGCATCTCCTCCTCCCTCTCTGTCTGTCTCACCGGAGTGTGCACGTCCACGTCTCTCCTGTAATCGCCTCTTATCGGGGAGTCGCTGTCCAGACTCAGCTTCTCCACCGAGATCTCCCTGAAAACATTCACACAGACGCACACACACACACACACACACACACACACACACAGCAACGGCACCAACGCGGCGATGCAGACAGACGGGTGGACAGACAAAAACAGAACACAGAGGGGTTGTTAGAACGCGAGGAAGAGGCGGCACCGCTCGCTTTGTTCTGTGCCGGGAAACACGGGGAATAAGGGAGTCGGAGGAATGCTGCCGGAGTTCGATAGCGGAGTCTGGCCGACAGCTATCAAACGCCGTTTCCTCAGCGGGAATTAAGCGGGGCGTGGCCTTTGCTTGTACTCGCTGCGTGTGTGCGGGCGTCTCACCCGGAGTGGAGCGTTAGGCTGTGCGCGTTGGGGCTGTACGTGCCCGAGTTGTTGACGGTGGGGATGGCGTTTCGAAGCAGCCTCACCCACGTGCCGATGTCCACGTTCATCTGACGGGCCCGAAGGAAGGCCTTACCTGGAAACACACACACACACACACACACACACACACAGTCAATAATGTCTGTGTCACTTTGGCTCTGAGGAAAGAGTTCAATCTTCACCACTATCACCGCTTTCTTCTGTCGATATGAACTGTCCTGTATCAGATGAAATTATGTTCCCAGCTGATTGTTTCTTGCTTTATGTGACCTCGGTCAGATTTTTAGATTTTACGTCTCCTTTGAGTCAGGCACTTTGCCATGGTGTCGTCGCCATAAAGGAATAAAATCATTCACCACTAGAGGGCGCTGCTGCCCGAGTGACAACAGAGCGGACTTCTGGTCGAGTTCATTTTCTCATTCACGCAAGGCCAATTCGAACACGGCTTGTTTTCAACACAACTCCCTCGACACAAGCGGTTCTAATGCTGCGGGGCGGAACTATTTCCACCGTTCAACTTATTAGTCTTTGTCTCCCGTTCGGCTCCGTCCATTCCTCACCTTGCTGCTTCGAAAAGACTTTTTTCTGCCTCTGGAGGCGAGGGACTCGCTCAATGACCGGGTTGAAAAAGGTCACCTGGGAAGCGCACATGAAAACAAACATGAAACAGACACGCAACACGCCCACATTTGACTTTCAGATGCTGCACTCACATGGTTGAACCTTTCAAGTAGGATCATATCAAAGCAGTGTGTTTCAGCGCAGGTGCATCTGACAGCTGGTGTGCGTGCGTACGTGTGCGAGTGGGTAGGTGAATTTGCGCACGCGAATATCTTTGTTTGTATTTCAGGCATTTGCATAGATGGGTGTTCTCTTGCATAGATGGGCGTCTGAGTCCACTTCTGTGCCTGACTGTGTGTGTGTGTGTGTGTGTGTGTGTGTGTGTTGTGTACCTCGGCCAGCAGCAGGCCCTGAGGCTCCAGCTCCAGCTGAACTCTGTGTTTCTGGTTGTCCAGGAACTCCTCCAGCTTCAGGTACTTCAGAGCGCACAGCGAGCGGTAATCCTTCCAGTAAACTGCGATCTCCATCTCCCTCGACTGAAACACCCGGGCCCCCGTGAGTACGCTGGTGCAGCACAAAAGAGCGCAAAAATGTTTTTGGAAGGACACTGACCCTTTCCAGCTCCACGGTGAAGGTCTGGTCCCAGGCCTGCTCTCCCACGGTCCTCCAAGCCGTCTGGCCCACCACTGTGTTGTCCAGCTTCAGCACAGCACTTACCTCAGCTGCACACACACACACACACACACAACTTTACATCCTCCATAGGTGACATTCCACAGAGACCTGACCAGTATAAAAATGAAAGCTGCTCATGCTACACGATACATTTTTATTATTGATTAATGTCCTTAGAGATGGTGGAAAGTGCAAGACCTTTAAAAAAAGCAGCTGGTGAATTGCCTACTTGGGGCATTGAAGCTAAATTCGCTGACGTTGCTGTGTTGTGTTGTGTGTGTTGCTATGTTACAGTGCCCAACCTCACCGATCTAAAGCGACCACTGCTCGTCTCGCTAACATAAATCGCTAAAATAGAGTGAATATAATTAATATGGACAGGCTGCATGGCCGTATTGCACGGGAAGTGATAGCAATAGCATTTGCAAGGGGAAAAAAATTCTATGATCTTAAAAATGAATTCATTTCAATGTTGCGTTAAAGGAAAAAAAGCTCATTTCTCTTTGAAGCTGTGGAACAAGGCTTTGTTCACCTGACGTGAGCGAGACACACTTACACGAGAGCTCGTCCGTCTTGCTCGGCGTCTTCCCGCTCACCGAGCCGCTCCGTCCGTACAGTCCCTTGCTGCCCCTCATGAAAGACCTGGTGTCTCCGGGGCTGTGACAGGGCAGCATGACAGCTGTGCCCTTATTGCGCCCTGGGACCACCTCCAGCAACCCCACACAGCCCAGCAGCTGCACCTGCAGGGTACCTGGAGACACAGAGGGAAAACAGCTCGGGTACAACCAACCTCAGGCCAAAACACCCGGCGGCGGCGAGCTAAATAAATCTGTGTGAGAAATCTCCGTGACTTTCTGTGTTTAAGTCAGTGCGTGTTTATAATGAAGCCCTGAGGGGAAAGCTTTCTTGACTTTAGCCTGTAAAACTTAGTTGTTTTTTTTTAAAAAACGTACCAGTGAGGGGCGAGGGTTTGTTGAGGGTGCTGTACTGGTTGTGGAGGTAAGGGGCACCGTGGCGGGAGCTGAAGGCCGGGGAGGAGGCCAGGACCAGCTCCTCTTTGATGACGCTGGCCTTGGGGTGGTCCTCTGGCAGCTCCGTCAGACGCTGGTCCAGAGAGTCTCTCAGCAGGTCCAACCGCTGGGACGCCTCGCTCAGGCGAGACTGCGCCTGCACAGTGTCGACACGGAGACGGTTTATTACACATCTATATCCGCTGGGCGACCAGCTCTTTAACCAATCTCACAGGCAACACAGTCCATCTCTGCCCCCCCCCCGCCCGTTTTAATCATACTTTACAGCACTTAGCTTACTGCTTTGAAATTTGCTCTTCAGGCTTATCTTTGTTTGTAGAATACAACAGCCAATATTTGCAGAATCATATTTCAAGACTGAAAAAACAGGAGGTTATAGGAGTCAAAATCTGTTTGTGTCAAGATATTGGCACCACAGAAGAAGAAGAACAGAGGGCTGGCATGGTGATATGTTACCCTACAAGAAGATTAATGTGTTTATGTCAGTATGATTTGATTTGACTGATGCAGCTGATGTCTTATAAGTCTCTTTGCAGGATGTGTGTGTGTGCCCGGGCTGACCTCAGACAGGGCTTTCTTGTCCTGGACCTTGCTGGCCCCCAGCAGCCTGAGCACATTCTTGGCCCCCTCAGCGACGGCATGTTCCACTCTGTAGTGGTGCCTCAGCTCTTCGATACGCAGCTCCACCCCGCACACGTCCTGGTTACCTGCAGCGGCGGAGCGCACAAATAACATTACTGTGGACTGCATTCAACTGCGGCCGCGCCGCTGTTACAAACCATACCTGCACCGTTTACTCGGTTGTATTTTACAGTTTGATGTTTGTCTGTTTTGGCAGCGGCGTGTTACGGGGAAAGTCCCCTGGGCACGCTAAGTTGGGCTAATGCCTTAATGCATGTCATGCATTTCACAAGAGTCAGACAAAGAAAACATTAGCAGCGCCTGGAGGGAGGCGAGCGGCCTCTTCATCTCTCCGGTGAGCGGCACTGATTTTAACTCCTACCTCTGCTTCACCGCCATCTTTTAGAGCAAAGAGAGAAATCCAAAGTCAACGTCTCCTGCGCGTATTGATCTTTAGAAAATTGCCTGATTGCTAATTCAGGTTAGCCGGTTAGCGCTAATAAGACAGATGGCTTTAAGTGTATTTTGTCATAATTGGTTTACTTTGAATTATAGCCAAACATTTGTTTTGTGACATCACAGTGACCTTGACCTTTGACCTCCAAAACCAAATCAGCTCATCCTTGAGTCCAAGTGGATGTAATACCCTGGGGTATGTCCATGACCCACACAGAGACATGAAAAACAAATCCCCAATCTAATCTGGATATAAACAAGGGTCACGGTTAAAAATGGTTTCATACGCAGTCCGGTGCAGAAATTAGAAAAATAACTCTATACAGCTACTGCCTTGGATAAAACACTAAAAAATGCTTCCTGGTGTGACATAATCAGCAAATTAAATAAAAGTTAGCCTCAGAGGAGCACCCACAAAGCACAGCTACAACTCAGTGGTTAACTTTACAGCACAGCAGCAGCCTCGAGAAGAGGAGAGAGGAGGCGCGAGGTGAGGAAGAGGCCGGGGTAAATCACATCCGAAGAAGGTGCATTTGACTTTCAAATGTCAGGCGAGTGAAGGGGAAGGACCGAAGGACGCGGAGGAGCGGCTGAAAATGATTTTTATGACTTACGGGCCGTTCAGAACATTGCCTGAGATGAGAGGAGGAGGAGAGGAAAGGAGAGGGGTGGGGGGGGGTATGGATGCTTTTATCTCCTAATAAGGTGTTCTGCTTGGAGTCCAGACCCTGCTAGATGACCCCTCCACCGGGTGTGGTGCCTGGAGACTGTCTGTCTGTGTACACTATACACACAACCCTGTGTGTGTGTGTGTGTGTGGTTCAAAGGAGAGAGACAGAATAACCGAGAAAAGATCCAGAGACTATACAGGACACTGACACGACGCAGTATCATTTAAGTCTTTTAAGTTAAGAAAGTTATGTTGAGGTTACTGTCACAAACAACGAAGTCCCTTCGAAGAAAATACAGAAAGGCGCGAACTCCACGTGTACTTACTGCACATCACAAGTTAACATTCTGAAGAACTAAACTCCATTAAACGAGGTCGCCGCTTGTTGAGCATTGCACCCCTAAAACACTGGCGGATTAAAAAAAAAAAAAAAAAACGTGGATCAAAACTGGTGCAGCAGAACAAGACATTCTCTCTCTCTTTGTCCCACGAATGTTTTTTGTCCCTGTCACAACCTGGATGTACCCACAGTGATTCGAGTATGTAATGCTAACGCAGCCTGAAGCGTCTCGAGCGGACGTGTTTTTAAAGATCAGAGACTTGATTTGACATATTGAAGTGGTTTTAATCGGTTTACGAAGAGGTGTGTGACCTTTCATTTCAGAGAAAGTGGATGTCTGCTCTGAAGGCAGCAGTATCCTCCAAGACCTGGAAACAGACCCCGGTGTGTAAAAATCATCTTTAGGAGTTTCTTTGAATATCCTGCAGGTTTTCCACGTGAACGCGACACGCATAGGGATAAAGTATGGCCTTAAAAGGCCCGTAAATAATCCCTCCAAATGGCCATTATCTTCTTGGCCTCAAAAGACTTCCCACTCTCCTCTCAGCCATCAGCTCCGTCAGCCTGACAGGAGCAGAAACGAACGCACGGCCCCTGAAGGGAACGCACCATCCTAAAAAAAAATAAATCGCTTATTTTACTCCTGCCCCCTCCCACTGCTCTCTTACTGCTCCCCTGATGCATTTAAACAACCCACCCACCGTCATCGTAGCTTTCCCAGCAGAGGGGCCATAATGGGCCAGAGCACTTACTGCCCTATAGAAACCCACTCACCTGGCCTGAAATGGCATCGATCGCTCTGCCACAACACGTGCGTGAGTGGCAGAGTGAAAAGAAAGGGAACGGGAGGTCACTTTTGTATTTAAGTTCTGTAAGTACCGGGTATTTCAGCGTGTGTTGCGCATATGCTGTTCGGTAACGTCCACGTGAATACACGTCTGCCTCTCTTTGTGTGTGTGGCAACGTGCCAGGTTGGCCATTTCAGACGCACAAGCAGACAGATGACAGTCCGTTGTGCGTCGACCCGAACCACCCTCCCCATCTTCTTCCCAGGCTGAGGGACGGGAAAAGACTGAGACGGCTCCCAACCGATCTGTTTCTGCCACCGTGCGTCTGCGAGTCTGGAGCTTCTGCTCCGAAACCAAATGTTCGGCATGCGGAGAAGAAAGAAGGAAAGACTGCGGATGGCACGAGAAGAAGAACAAGCAGCCAGCGGAAATCCTCCCGCCAGTGCCTGCTGGCCACCGACACAAACCACTTTAAGAGCACAGAGCACAGCGCTTTAATTTCTAATGTGAGAGTAAAAGATTTATTCACAGCAAGAGGACTGTCCTCGAACCTGGAAGAACCATCATATTATGTCTGCCAAAATTGTCTATTTTCTGTGGATGTCACTTCAGTTTGGTCCCATGGTTTTATGCGCAGTATAAATTAAATACAGTATTTTGAGGGTGTGCAGGTATTTTTTTTTCTATTGCTACGAGTCTGTTTTCCTTGGACACATTCACCCGGAGCTACTTTTTGAGAAACGTGAGTCCACGATTGCTGTGCTACCAGCTGTGTAAGACTATGCTAACGGGTGCGCTGTACTAACACTGGCGCGGCGCTACGACATACGACAAGTGTCAGCTATACTTTGTTTGCGCTCAGACTTACTCTGGGCGTCGTCATTGTGCTCGGTGGCCTGCACAGCCTTGCGGATCTGCATGCGGATGATGTCGATCTTGGTCTTGCTGTCCTGCAGCATCTGCTGGGCTGTCTGCAGCATCTTCTTATCCTGAGTCACACGGAAACAAAACAAAGCGATAAGCCAGCCACGCGATAAGAAGCTGTTACTGTAGATTTTACAAAAAACAAAAGGCACCTCCTCTTCAACGTCTTTAAGCAGTAAAACATGGGGGAGGGGGTGGAGGTGTGATAGCAAGGTTGAAGGGAAAGGTGAAGCAGATGCTGCATTAAAAAACGGGGGAGGGGGGCTCTGGTGTGTCACAGGTTATATGAATTTAGAAAGCAACATCTGAGTCAGCAGGGTGCAGCACAGACGGTTATGAGCCGGCCAGGGGAGGGTATAACGTGTGTGTGTGTGTGTGTGTGTGTGTATCCTGTAACCTTCGAAACGCTTTGCTTGCAGTCAGTGAGCATTGTGCTACATTGCGCTACAGTTTGTGGTGTTGTGCTGTGTTCAGGTGCGCGGGGTCAGCGTCCTGCACCTTGGTGCATCCATTGGCGTAGATGGGGATCATGTTCTCAACCCCCTGTTTGACTTTGAGCTCGATGTTGAGCTGCCTCTCCAGGGCGGCGATGCGTTCCTTGTGGGCCGAGGTTCGGCTCTCCGCCCCGGGAGACTGGGGACACTCATCCGTGGCTGGAGAGAGAATGCAAAGAGGAGCGGCGTGAGGGCGCATGTGGTGTGCAATGAAAATGAAGGAAGTTTATACAGAAGTATGATAAGCACAGCAAGTCTTTTCTATTTGATTCATGTATGCACTAGATGGAGATTAGCTGCCCCCCTAGTTTGATTGGTCATCTAACTTAATTTAGCAGTAGCTAAATTAAATCCTTTCTCGTATATTGAGTCTCTTCAGCCCTGCAAACGGGAATCTGACTCAAACTCACCCTATTTCTCTCACATAAAATAATGGTATCCAGTGGATTCGGATACCTTCAGTACACTTATCAAAAATCACTGAATATTGCCACAAAGCAGCCCTGCTCGCCAATGTGCAGCTTTCTCGGTCATGTCGCAGAGCGCGAAGGGAACAGAGGGGCGCGGTGGATTCGACGACAGGAGCGGCGTACGCACCTTTGTTCTCCTCTCCTCCCTTCACCACAATGTGAGCATCCAGCTCCTGCAGCTGAGCGTGCAGGTCGTCCAGCCTGCGGTTGGAAGACCTCAGCTGACTGTCCACCTGTGGGACACAAAGTCGCGGCGTGAGGCCTTTCGTTTCATCTTCCCTGTGTGGAAACATCAGCGTGCCTGCATCTAACTGATCCTTTAAGACCTCGAACAATTGCTAATATCTGTCTTCTTTGCTTTCTGCTGTAATTATGTTTCATGTGTTTAATTCAAAGAGCTTTTCATACTTTAATACAAACGCATCCTCAGAGCGTCTGAGTAAATCCATTTTGATAAAAACATGTTGCTTCGGCCGTAAAATGAGCTCCGGACCGCAGCATTGAGGAGCTCTGCATGAACTATGATCTGCTTACAAAATGTGAACATAAATCTCTCCCCCTGAATGCCCACGACGTGCCCACGAGCAAAGCATTCTTTCCTGCGCCCGCTCGAGCGGGTGGTGCTCGCACTGGCCGGCAGCTGCAGGAAGCGAACGTGTGAGCCTGTGTGACAGTGCTCGGGGCGCTGTGGGAACGCCCTGCCCCATAATGTGGAAATTTACGCTCAGCGAGCCTCCTCAAAACACCGCTCATCTGAGGATTTCAAAAACATTCAGCTGTCCCAACTTTTCTGTAAATACAAACAGGATAAGCACTTAACGTAACAGCTCGTGATTCACCAGCCGCTGTTCCAGAGAGCGATTAAATTGGTTTCCTGCAGTGGTGCTGATGTAAAAATGTGCTACTTTCCAAAACCTAAGTCGTCAGAGTGCTCGCATGATGTTATCGTGCTTCATTCCCGCCTTGTTTGTTACAGACGATCTGACTGGGCCTGGGGTTTCCGCTCGTTTCTGTGTGTGCTTTGGAGAAAAACTATTTGGAAAGTGCAATCTTGTGGAACAAGGTTAGAAGTTTCCCTGTTGACACTTCAGATTACCAGATGGGAATCTGTTTAAGAGCTGGCTTCTACACAAAAATAAGCTTTTTGGTCAGTGTGAAAAGAAAAGAAAAGAAAAAAGGAGGATCTGAGCGTCACCGTTGCTGACCTGCTGAGCGTTCCTCTTGTCAGTCGTCGCCCTGCGCAGGTTCTCAGCTCCTTCCTTGATCTTCAGCTCCTTGCGAATCTCTCTGCGGATCCTTTCGCGCTGCTCGTCCAGAAGCTGCTGCACACTGGAGTCTGAGAAATCTGAGTTCTGGTCCAGGCCGAGCTGCTCCAGAACCGACAGCCCACCTGGGTCACTCTGGACAGGTTGGGGGGGGGGAAGGGGAGAGGGAAAAGGGGACGGGGCAGAGGCAGGAGAAGTTTTAAAAAAATGCAACGTTGAACAGAATAATATTGTTGGTCTGGAAAATACAGGGGTTAACTTGCAACGCAGTCCGACGGATGAGCGAAGGTGTTGAGAGTGAGGCCGGCAGAAGAGGAAGAGATGGTGAGCTGGATAAGAGAGTAATGGGAGGAAAGAGATAGAGACAGTAAAGGGGGGGGGGGGTAGAGGAAAAAGGGCAAAGGTGGGCAAAAAAAAAGCGAGAAAAGGAAGCAGGAAGAGGAGAAAAAAAAAAAAGACACAGGAGGAGCGTCGAGGAACGACAAAAATCGGGCTCAGCCGGTGTTTATGACGCTCCCAATAAACAATCTGCAAGGTACGAACTGTTTACGACGAGAGCGCCAGAGCCGCAATGCCACTTTCAGGACAGTCCCGTCGAAACAGGCTTAAACTCGACGCAACACACACACACACACACATCAAAGTGAGTTGCAAATCTGTTCCCTGACCTGTGCTCGCCCATTGTCCTCTCTGTCCTCTCCCATGACGGGGTTCTTCTCTACTGTGTGAGAAAAGCTAAAGGTCGCAAACACATTTTCTACACGGAAGTTTTCTAACAACTTGTTGTTTTTTCTCCCCTGCCTACTGGATTGATCGAGAGCGACAACTTGCCACGGAGTGCGATCTGGAGGCTCGACAGGACGCACGAGCAGGAAGACGGCGGGAGAGAGCGAGCGCGTTTAATCACCGGAGATCGCAGGCGCTGTTACAGGAAAGCACAAACCGAAGGAGTCAACAACACTTCACCTCCGAGCTGTCCTCATCCTCCTCGTCGCCATGCCAACACATGGTTCGCTTGGATCCGACGACCCGGAATACAACAATCGGTCCGCTCCTGGACTCAGCCGCGCTGAACAATGCCACACCGGAGAGCAAAAATGGGCTGAGGGGGTTTGGCGGGGGACGACGAAAACAGATGAAGAGAGGGAGAGTTAAGGGAGGGAGGAGGGGGGAGCGCCTCCGAGAGAGGATATCCGTCCTAACGCCAAGCTGCTCAGGCCTTTCCTGTTTCCTCTGTGATTTCTGCTGCTGTCAGTGGAGGGCGAGACGCAGAGAGTCGGCACATCGGGAACACGTCCTCCCTCCACTTCGAGCTTTTCCTTCATCGTTCTCGGAGCGAAGCCTGCGCGACGCCAAGTCCTCCCTCCGCCGCTCATGCTCGCCGACGAACCAGATCTGGCTCGAAGCGAACCTGCGACGGCTTCTTCTCCGCTCCCGCTCGGGTCGCCGATAACGATCTCGAGGGCGGAAACGAGGGGAAGGACGCGTTTTCGAAGCACTGGATCAAAGCCAGAGAGCAAGGTTGGGATGAATTTCTGCTGCCCGCTTGACTTCTCGCTTCCTCTGGAACCCCCGCGTCTGCAAATCCCAGGGGTGATTCCCCTTCCCCCCCCGCAGAACGGCCCCATGAACGAAACAAGGCCTCATCTGAAGATATGATGAGCATGTGTGTGTGTGTGAGCGGCAGCGGGTGGAGACATTAGAGTAAAAAAGTAGACAATCGGAATACGGCCCCTTGACGCTGCACAATAACAATGATCTTACAAGTGTTTTCGAGCGTATCACATTGTCCGGGGGCGGGGGGGGATCACAAACTGAAAAATGATCTTCATATATTTAACCATTCGCAAGATGAATCACAGAAGTCGATGATGACAGGCCTCTCATGATGAAAGACTAAACACAGTAATATTAGGGGCGGAATTCAACTCGATTACTTTGATGACCAATCTTTTATGTGTGTGGGAAAACAGGATATGGAACGGTTACACACCGACACAACAACAACAAAAAAATCCCGCTGCTGTCGGTGCGGCCGCCGTGAGCGTTCAGCTTTGGGGGGTTCGTGGGGGGAAACGGTCCAGGTTCGTCGAAACATCTGACGCGCTTCCTCGTTCCAGTGGAAGAATACGAGCTCGCGAAGGGCCTGTAATTTCATGGTCATTTTGTGGCTGGTCCGCATGACACTGACTCATCTCTCGCCAGCCCTCCGCTCGGATCCGCGGAAACCCGGAGGAGACATTTCCTGTCGTCAGAGGAGACGGACCGATCCAATGGGAGGCTCTGGGAATCCAGGACGAGCAGGCGCACCACTCACACAACCGAAACTGAATATCGTCAATGACTGCAGTTTGGTCATTTTATTATTTAAAAAAAAAAAAAAAAAAAAAAAAAAATCGGCACCGTGTGATCCAATGAAAACACGTTTGAAGATTTAATTACATTATATAAAATAAATTGAATGAAAAACTAATATTCAAAATGTTGGCATGACCTCCTTGGACGAAAACAAAAATTGCAAAATAATAAATATAATAATGACCACGATACAACTTCGCAGCCCCTCAACACGAACACAGTTAATCTCCCCCGTCTCCATCCACATCCTCCACCTCCCCGCGTGCGACCGCGCGTGTTGGGAAACACCGAGGACGTGTCCTGGAGTCGGTCACAGTGGGAACAACCGCTGTTGCTTAAGCCGAGGCCGGAGCGCGTTACTGCGGATCGTCGCTTTTCTGCTGAGTTACCGTCTCACACCCACGCGATGACGTGTCCGAGCAGCGAACCGATTGTGTAACTGATGCCGCGTTGAAGCTGTTTGAGTTGTTCTGCTGTGACCTCGCACCCCCCCTCGAATCCACATTCTGACCTCGAGCAGAAACCCCAAAGCTCCTCAGAAAAATAAACAGTTTTCAAGAGCGACTGTGTTCGCCTTTTATCTTTAAAAGGACACACACTCGCACGCAAGTGATAAATGGCGGTTTGTTTCTCCGATTCAGCCCACTTATGACAAATTAGAAGAAGATAAGGGCACTTTCATTCACTGCTCTTATAACCAGCGTTCTGCACGATGCAGCCGGTCTTTGGCCACGTCAGCAGCTTGGCTCCGAGCACGACACCGGTCTGTCAGCCGCCCGCTTCAGTCCACACTGAAATATCTCATGCCACAAAACTTTGTTACACACATGCATGGGTTTTTTTTCAGAGGATGGAACAGTAACACTTCGGTAAACTGCTGACGTCTCCTATGTTGCCATCAGTTGGGATCAAACCTTGTCGAAGTTTGGGAAAGAAGCCTCCAAATATATATATTACATCATAGATAAATACGTTGGATGGGTAACAGAGTCCCGCTGTCTCCTGTTCATATGAGTGAACAGGTTCGTGGCTCCAACTCCGTTTTGGCGGTCTAATCTTCTTTCCGTAAAAGGAGTGACTCGTGCGCTCTCTTATCACAGAACCTCAGCCTCCTTTCTATGCCGAGGTTTCGCGGTGAAACCTTCCAGGCCTCGCAATCCAGCCCGACTTCACTTGCGAGGCTGGGGGGGGGGGTGCAAGGTGTCATAAAACGCAGTCACGCAGCGACGGGAGCAGGAATCTGTGCCGCCGACCGCCCGGCGACACTCGGCTCGGTGCGGCACGTCCGCTGTCGCTTAGAGACGCGTTAACGGCGGCAGATGTTGACGGAACGTGCTCTGAGCAACGCCACGCGAGTTCTCGCCAACCGGTCATAAAAAGAAAAAAAAGAGAGACTCACACCTGTTCACTGAACCGAGATCTCGTTGTTGACCCAGCAGAGCAGCAACAAGATGGCGACAGCGAACCAGCTCGCGGGAATGACGCATCCCTGAGCAGCTTGTTAGATAACTGGCCCCGGGAAGTAATGAGGGGCTGACTCGACAGATAACGTCACCGAGCGGACTTAATTCAATCAGACTGCGTGAGCAGGACAAGAGAGAACTGTGGGTAACAGTTTTTCTCTGTGCGAGGACACTGCGAGGACAACGCCTAGAGTTTTGCTACTGAGCGGTACTGACCACGCGGAGGTCACGGAAAGGCGACCCCGACACGGCACAAATGAGCGCGCGCACGCGCAGAAACCTCCTCTCGCCTTCCAGCGAAACGCCGGGATGCGTCTCTTGGGGAGCGAGGTCACGCAGCTCAGCCCGTTGGCGTGACCTTGGCTTGTTATTGCGGCAGGGCGTGCGCGAGAGCCCGTCCGATTCGAGGCCGCCGGCCGCAGCCGGACTCTCGGCTCGTAGTAGGAGGGCGAAGGAAAAACAGGAGAGGAGGAAGAGAGAAAAGGGATCTGGCGGCATCTCATATGAAAACAAACGGTGAGAATGAGACGGCTCTTCCTCTTTACTCGGCAAGGCGGCCGGATGCCTGCGCGTTGGCCGATCCAAAACGGCCGGCCGCTCCCACCCAGCACGTCCGTACGCATCTGCGTGTGAAACATATGAAATGGCACATTTCTTTTTTTTTTCCCCACGCGGTAAAGCATGCGCGCTACAGCAACGCCAGCAGCTCCATGAGGCCAACGGGCGGAAAATAATTCGTCTTGCAGATGCTCAGTCATGCGCATGCCAGCCATGTACAGCATGACAGAAGCATGAGTCTGCAAAAAGCTTCCGATGGCCCTGCAGTGACGCACACGTCGTTTCCTGTGGACGTCTTCCGCCGCCACACGGGGAACTCTGTATCGTTCTGCTGGAAAGCAGGCAGAGCTGCGGGGAAGAGTGGTTTCCCATTGTTGACTGACTGACTGACTGCGAGGCAGGGAGAGAGAGCCGGGCTGCATGAGCGGACAGTGTGTGACGCCCAGGAACAGAGAGCGGACGAGGAGGGGGAGGGAAATAGTATCCAAGCAGTCGCTGTCTGCTTTAAAGGAAGCAGTTCAGCAAATAAAACTGACAACTCTGTTAACTTTCTCGGCAATACTTCTGAGTAAAAAGGGACAAATCGCCAGCAAGCGGGCCATCTGCAACGGAGGCTGGACAAAAACAAAACAAAAACACTGCCGGTTTGTCCAGTCTCACTCAGGAAAAAGAGAGACAGAGGGTTAGCGAGGGGCTGAGCGACGGACGAGGCAAACAAAGAGAGAGCAGCGTGGGGACAGGAAGAGAGGGAGGGGGGAGACGGGTGAGGCACAGCTGAGAGGGTCAGGGGGTTGAGGCAGACGGAGCAGACAAATAAGCAGCGAGCGAAAGGAGGGGACGGAAGCCGGGGGGCCGAGGCGAAACGCTCGTCGACGTTTGGCCACGAGCGGGAGAGGTGAGCGGTCCACTCACGCCAATGTGCACGATCCGCTACCGGGCGCGACGGGGGAAAAAGCAACAAATCCTCGCAGGCGAGGAGCTGGAGCCGCGGATCTTGCGCACCGCCACTCGAGAAGCAGCCGAAATTGATCCGCTGGTTCGCGTAAAGAAGTCGCAGATTAGTTTAATCTGCCAATCGACCAGTTGACTGATTTGTTGTGGTGCCACTTGATACAAGCTTGCAGAAGCAGCAGAAATCGACCCCGGCCGTCACCAGCACGCCCACGTGCACAGACGCACTCGTGAGAACGAAGGCATGGACAGCTGTGACCTTTAACCCCTTTCGACCACGTGAACCACCTCCAGGCCTCCCTCCTTGAACGCACCTTGCACCTTATCTCGACCTCCTTCGCCTTTCTGTCCACCGCTCGCCATCTTCTTCATGAGCTCTGCTTCTTTTGTTAATTAAAAACACGTTGTCACCCCCCCCACACACACACACACCTCGCACAACTCCCCTAATCTTGGCTGCTTCCTCCTCCTTCTCCCTCCCTTCCCCTCAATTTAAAGCCATACCAAAGCTGTCTGGCTCGTAATCTCTCTTTTTTTTTGTACTTCCATACAAGCTCCAACCTTCAGCACCACCACACACGCCCAAGGTAAGCAGTGGTGGGTTCAAGAACGTCCCTCGTGGCGGCTGAATCTGTCCTCTTTAATTTTTAGTGCGTTATTCGTGAAACACGGCTCTACCTGCCTCATTCCCTCAGCTCAGGTCTGGCCGCTGCGTCCGAGCTTCATCCAGCAGATTGACCTTAATGGAAATCATCATGAGTTGCAACCGCAGGAACAACGGACCCAAGAGAAGCGACAGGTGGGAACAATTTTTTTTTGTTAAAAAACAGAGCGGCAGAAAGCCACGGGGCCGGGAAATGTCTCAGGAGGAAGAGCAAAAGGCTGGATCCATCACAGAGAGGGATTTGTTAAATGACAAACGTCCCCAGGTGGGAATGTAAACGCAGTCTGTCCCGGCTGACAGAGGCCTGGCCCTCCGGAGAAGAAAAGCGCTGAGGCTGACATTAGTCTTCCTGACCAGCGGGGGGGGAAGGTTCCTGCGACACAGCGGGCCACCTGTCAGTCACGTGCCCGGCGCGCATCAACCACGGTGCCTTCGCTGCCGCCAATCATCCTCGGGGCTACTGACGAATAAAAAAAAAAGGTCTCCGCGACACGGGGCGGGCTTACCAGAAAAAAAAACTGAGGGAGAGATAAAACAGACAGAACCTTTAGGGTAACAGTCTAAAAACGACCGCAGGTGGGAATGTAAACACACACACACCAGACCTCAGGGGAATTTTTGGCTTTCGCAAGGTGGCTGTTTTTTTTTTTTAAAGATTTATTTATTCAGGGAGGATTTACTGAGTACGCAAACTCTTTTCTTCCGGCAACCCCCGCCTCTCGTAACACTGCGCGAACAGCTCTGCGAAGAGCGCGCCGCAATAAAAAAAAAAAAAAACACACCCCAAGCCGATTGTAACTGATGGTGACAACAGCGCTGGCACGTCCTGAGAGGAGCCTGAAGAGGATCTGCGGCGAGTTAACACCAACTGTATGAGATGCTTACGTGGCTGGAACGTTCTGAGGTTTCAAAACCAAAGCCACGGACCTTTAAGTGAAAATAAATCGTGTTTAGTTTTGCACCAACACTTTCTGATCCGTTTATCATTTTAAATTGAACATATGGTGTCAGCCAAGTCCCTTGATACTGTCTATAACCAGAAATCTACAGGATACATGAGCGGAGATAAGCATTTTCAGATCGCACTGGGTTTTTATAGATTATCAGAGTTATTTTACAAGCTCATTTTCATTAAAAAAAATCAACTAATCAGAAACACTGTCCAAACTTAGGTTATGTCTCAACCCAGGTGACACTTTGTTACGGAGTTGGGCGTGTTTGTCCTATCCCAGCAAATTATATATGAGGAGTAAACACAAGCTTTAGTGCCATGTTTGCACAGCAGCCATGCAGACGAACCACAAACACCAAAAAAAAAACAAAAAACAGTGAGTCACAGTTCAATCTTGTCTTCAAAACGGTCCAATGTCCGAGGGGTCAAATACTAGAGATGGTTACGGTTCTGAATCCTGTCGCCCTTTGGCGTCGCTTCTTAATAAACTAACAACAGAAGTGTATTTATATCCGCAGATAAGGAACTGAAACCACCGAGTCTTTCCTGCGAGCGCGTCAGCCCCTTCTGCTTCGCTGCTGCATTTTGGAAGTGTGGGCGAAGAGCGCGATCAGCGGTCTGCTCTACATTTTTCAGTTTGTGTTAAACATGATAGATGTTACTGGACAGTCAGAGGATAATTTGCACGTCAGAAGACGTGAATAAACTAGCACGGGACGATCAGCGCTTCGCCGCGGCGCTCGTCTCTGCAGTGTACGCGAGTGCGGGAGGGCGGCCTGAGCAGAGATGTCTGGGTAATTGCTCTGACGGGTCTGGGGTATCTGCCGACAAGAGCTGCAGGAACCCACAGCGACACCATTTTCTGCACGCGCGTTAGCCGAAGTGAAGGGCTGGCAGTGGGCCTGCGCGATCCGGTGTCAGCTCGGGTTCGTCGTTCCTGTCGAGACGCGCGAAGGACGGCCGCGCGAAGGACGGCCGCGCGAGCTGTCCCCGGATCTGCTCGCCGCAAAGGTCGGGCAAAGTACTTCCACCTGAAGCCGAAGCGACTTCATGCCGTTTACGTGCACGGAAAAGGAAAAGTGTGCGTGTGGCTGAGTCATTTAAGGAAAACATCTGGAGGCATTCCTGAGACGCCTGAGCGGTGACAACAGCCAACCTGGCAGGGAAGAACGGAGAGGGGAGGGGAAGGTAAACAAAGAGCGGCACGTAGAGGCGGTGAAGCGATTAAGTCGCCGGGCTGTAAGCTGTTTCACCGCACGCCCCATACAGTACGCCTCCGCCCCGTCGATCTCCACCTATCAGTGTCATATTTGATTCCACGAGGACGAGACTGGGCTTGCTTAAAAAAAAAAAAAAAAGCGGAGCACTGCGAGTTTTTCTTCAAACGCCAAAGTAAAAGTTAACCTCGCCCGGTTCCTCTGAATCGTCGGCCACATCTCGGACTTGCCCTTCATTTTATTTTTGCATGGCGGGACGTCATCTTCCCAAACAGCAAGCTAGCGACGGCAACCTCAGACTGACGCGTGGAAACGATTACGACAAAAAAAACACCAACCGCAAAACTCAAGCGAACCCTTTGTCAAAGAAACATCAGTTGATGATGAAAAAACATCTTCTCAACAACTCCTCAAACTCTGGGGAAACGTCTTCAGACAGTTTGGTCCCACCGAAAGCTCATGACTATTTTTTTTTGTTTTTAAAGCTGCTGATTCTTTTTCTTTTTATTGACTGATTAAAATCTTTGCATTGTTTTCTGCATCTGTTTTGTGTTTCCGACGTGAAATATGCAGCAGTCGAACTCGGTTCCAGCCCTGACAAATAATCACGGAGAACGTATCCAGCGCCGTGACGATTTGGGTCGAGACCGCCGCGCTGCGAAATGATCCGAAGCTGATCCGATTCATCTGAACCCAGGTAAATACAAAACTCAATACTTTTTTTTTTTGTGGGGGGGGTTCCATTTTGTTTCAAGCCACTTTCTTCTTCCTTTTTTCCCCTCCTTCTCTGCAGGCAGAGGCAGGGATGAGGCCAGAGAGAGGCAGATACCACCACCCTTCCCCAGGAGACAGGCAGAGGCCAAGAGAGCAGACAGAGAGAGAGACAGACCGGAGGAGGCGGAGAGAAAGAGACAGGAGGGATGGGGGGGGGTGTAAAGAGAGGTGGTCAGCCAAAAAGTGTGAAAGAAGCAGGTGGACGAGCGAGAGAGGGCGGTTGACCCGCGGCGCCGCAGGCGACTGATGGATAAAAGAGCATGTGAGAGCACGCGGGGGACTCACGACTCACTGCCAAACAGACGTCAGACACATGAGGGGAAGGAGGAGAGGGAGGGAGAGGGGAGAGAGAGAGAGAGAGAGAGAGAGAGACTGTTCACGGGTGGAGACGAGTTCACCGAGAGCACATTTGGCAATGAACTACTCTGACACACACAACACAAGGCCGCACATTAAATCGGTTTCCTAAACAATACAACCCTTTTTCCAATTTAGAAGGTGTGTGTGTGTGTGTGTGTGGGGGGGTCTTTTCTCCTTCCAAAAAACAAATGTTTTTGACCGTTCCTGGGGACTTGAATCATTTTCCTGCGATTCATTACCACGGTCCCCATGTAGTCTCATTGTGCCTGCAGGCGTCCCACAGCTCTGAGGATGAAGCCTGTCGCACCGTCTGAGGCAGTGTGTGTGTGTGTGTGTGTGTGTGTGTGTGTGTGTGTGTGTGTGTGTTTGGGGGGGTCAGGGATTCACAGCTAAATTGAGGTCATGGTGAAATTAAATCATTTTTTCTTTAAAAAAAAACAAACATGACTTTGAATGTGACAGCATCTGTTTGGGCGGAGAACTTTGTGAGATGACTTCATTTCCAAATCGCAGACACGTGAGGAGTCCAGCGGAGCTCTCGCTGAGCGGTCACTTTAGGCTGCGGCCCATTGTTTCCCTGATTAACAGAATAATGCTTTCAAACCGGTCGGGAAATGGTAAAGAACACACGGCTGTTTCGTCGCGTGATCGATTTATCAGCTAACAGTTGCAGCTCGACAGCGGCCGGCTCGTCAGCGAGCCGGTGGGCGGTCTTCCCAAACGTTGAAATCGGGTTTGAAATGCTAACGGTCAGAACAAATATGTCCGACACCGGATATACCCCCGTCGCAAGAACATTGCACAATAGCCGATGCATGTACGGAAAACAGAAACGACGATGAAACAAACTATTAGAGGGATTTCGGACGCTTGAAACAATAAACTGAGACCAGAAAAAGTGGCAGCGGGCAGCGGGCACACAGCGCAGTGCTGGTAAGAAGCTGGAGCTCACTGCAGGTGAAGTCGTGGGGTTTAGCTCGGGGGGATTAACACAATAAGCCGTCCGGCTGCCTGACACATGGGGGCCCAACGCCGCCTCCTAACACGCGCCCAGCGAGCGAGGTGCCGCTCGCCTGCACATCGTCTGATGTTAATCTTCACAGGAAGGACTCATCTTGTGGGTTCGCCTTCATCTCGTGGCGGAAGGGGGGATGGCAGAGCTTCCTGCGGTGTCGCACGCCGCCTGTGTACTTGCACGCATTTCCGTCGGGTCCGCAACGATCTGCGTCGTATCGGCGGAGCGCGGCCCGGAGCCGTGACGGGACGCGGCGCTGCTTCCGCCAATCGGGCACAGAATCGCGGGCGGTATCGTCCACGGCCAAAGACGTCGCGATGACGGAAAAAACTGCTGATCACAAAAGTGATCATTAACAGGGCTGAGAGTCAGCGGCGTGCTAGCTTGTTAGCAGGTTAAACATTTGACTAACTAACTAAATAAATAAATGAATCTTGATTACGGTGCCTCTGGTCTTGTCGAGTCATGCTGATAGTTCTGTTTTATTAGTGCAGATAAATTTATCAAGATTTTTTTAATGACATTTTGTACACAGAAGACAGATGTCGACGGGGGGGCTGAATGCAACATAAACTGGTTGCCTGTGCATTTGAGCCGTGCCTCACAGCTGACTGTGAGCAAACTCTGTGTGTGTGTGTGTGTGTGTGTGTGTGTGCCATGGCGTGTGTGAAAGACGAGTGTGCGTTTCCTGGGCGTGTGGGGAGAGGAGGTAGAAACGAGCGACGGGCACATTGCTTTTGTGTCCTGAGAGCACCCAGGGGTGGGGGGGGGGCAAGAGGGCTGTCCATGTTGAACGTGACGGAGGGAGGCGGAGCATGGACGCGCGCGTGTGTGTGTGTGTGTGTGTGTGCATTAACAGCTATGACAGTTGGGCTCAGGAGGTGTGTCTGTAGTAGCAGTGGGACCAGTGCAGCAGGTCTGTAGCTCTGTGTGTGTGTGTGTGTGTGTGTGTGTGTTTGTGTGTGTGTGTGCGTATTTACCCAACCTGTGGAAACAAGTCACGCCCACCACCGACGTGGTCGCCCGTTGGAGAGACATTACACACCTGAGATTGGAACTTTTCCTGACGTAATAAAGTTCGTTGCCTGTGGCAATCCAGAGGAAAATGCTGGCATGCGTATGAACTATTTTTCGACTTGTTTATCTCAAAAATAAATAATACATGTGGGTGCAGGAATGGAACATTGGTGATAAATAAAAAAGGTTTTAAAACGGCACGTAATCTATGTTTTGCACCCCAGTCCGATAGCAACATCTGTCGAGGTTGTGCAAGGGCCGTTTCGGGTACAATAAACAAGCATCTGTTTTCCTGTCGAGATTAACCCCTTACATCACTCCGGAGCCGATTAATCTGGCAAACGTGTCTAATACAGCTTTAATACAGCAGGTTGTCCAACAAAGCTGTGGACACTAAACTTAAAAGGTTGGCCTCGTGAATGAAGTGGACCGCAGCGCCTTTCTTGAGACGGGAGATGATGCAGATCAATTCTGGGGAACGCGGGCGCGTTTGGCCGAATAAGCCACGCAGCTGCCAGACTGGAGTGAAAGAGGAGGACGCCGGGGTTTACGTCCGAGCGGGGCCTTCAATCAGGTGATATATAAAGTGCCTGGGGATATTCAGTCCGAGTCACCGCGGCTTAACGCGAGCGACCGTTTAATCAGTCGGGAGGCACGCGGCTTTCCAATCCAACCACTAATTGGATGGCCACGTGCAACTTTCGCAAAACCTACGCCGAGTTAATCGTCCCCCGACAGTCCACTCTCATCAGAGCTTCCAGAAAAATGCGGTGGAACGTAAACGGCGCCGCATTTTACAAATTACTATTACACTACTGCGTTCCAACTGCATTCCCGAATAAGATCTCTCCGAGAAATGGTCGGGGGTTTTTGCACGCATGTGCGTAAAAGTCGCGAGGTAGACAAAAGTCAGTCGCGCGGTGGAAGAGCCGGGCCAAAAAATTCTCCTCGTCACTTAGTTTGATAATCAGGGATTCCCCCCCCAACTCTTGTTTCAATTTCGAATCATGTCGAACTTTTCTGACAGCCCTTCCTCAATTTCTTTGCCTGGTCCCGGGTTCACTTCTTGATTCTTGTTCTCTCCCGTATCATCCAGCGTGATGTCGGCGACGCTGATGCAGCAGCCAATGCTGGACAAGTAACGCGGCCTTGTCGCGTTTTGGGCTGATTTAATCCAAAGCGACTGGGCCGCGCCTCCACACAGCTCTCCATCCCTGCGCCCGGGCCCCGAGTTTCCAGCCCAAGCTGGTGAACCTCCCAGCGGGCCGACATAACGACCCATTACCCATTCTAATGGGGGGGGGTTGTTTCTGGGCTTTAATAACTCCCACGGCCTATTTATATCTCGGCCAGTCACACCCCTCCGTGTGCGACACACACACACAAAGCCAGCACACACCAACTCTGACAAAAGGCTGTTTGTGCAGCTATGGAAGATCTTATCAAAATCCCGATGCAGTCTACGCAGCCATAACTATAAACACCGTATTTTAAAAAAAATTCTTCTCAAATTTAACTGCTTCCTTAAGCAATCGTGCGGCGATCTGCTCCTCTGTTCGTAAATGATGACCATGTTTGAAACGCGACACGCAGAAAATGTTCTCGCACAACGGCCTTCAGCAAAACATATCCAGACTCCGAGTTTGCGCGCGGTGCACACAGCCCCAACTTGGCGAACGGCCGTTCAGCAGCCTCACCGCGCTCAGCCTGCGAGTGTTCGGCCTCGTCGCCCGGCGGCCGCTTAGCGGCACTTAAAAGCAAAAGTCTTTACCTTCTAATTATCCCCACAGGGAGGGCAGCCCCAGAGGTCCGACCACACCCGAGTGGGAAAAACAAGAGGGAGGAAGAGGAGGAGGAGGCGGAGGAGGCGGAGGCGGAGGAGGGCAGCAGCATCTGGTGCCTAGCCTGGGCAGGAGGGAGGGGGCAGAACGAGAGGGGGGGTGTCGAGATAACAGGAGGGCAACGTGGCGGCTCACTTTACACTCCCGGCTGTTGCTGGTCGGGCTGCGCCGCAAAAGGCCAGTTCCTTTTCCCACGCGGGAAGCGAGGGTCGCTCCAGTATCCTGCGCTAAGACGTGACCTGACGGAACGCCGCCAGCGCGAAGTGAACGCATAATAACCAGCTCAAACGCTTCACCGTGAAATCCCCGACGACGTATTTCGCTGTCCAGCCGTCCCAGGTCGTCGTGACCAGGCCCCTCGCCCGGCCGCCTGTGCCGGGAAACCGGCCTTTCACGTCCGAAACGTCCCCTGCAAGCTCCTCACCCACAGCGCCTTCGTGACGCAGCAAAAACACAAAAAAAGAGCACCCCTTTATATGGCCGACATGGCAATAGAGCTCACATCTTTACTGCCTGCTGAACTTCATTTTTATTTCCACATCCACGGGCTTCTGCTGCTATATGAAAAAAAAAAACTTTCGATATTCTGATATGCTGCAACACGCAAAAACACGCACACAAACTGTATAAATCTTATCTGTCGCACACAACTTCCGTCTTGTTCTGCGGTCGCGGTACATGACACAGCATCCGTCCACCATGTCCGACATCCTCTGAGACGTTTTTTTTTTTTTTTTCTTAATACAGCATTGTCGTCGTTGGCCGTCCTTCTTTAGAGCCCACGTGGACTTCTTTTTTCAGAAAAGAACCCCGACGGGTGGGTTTCATCGCCTGTTAAATCAAAACCAACACAACTTAACGACCACACGCCAAACCAAACCAGAATGCGGCTGGTGTCAAATGACGGGGCGAAGTTTAACGCGACGGGAGCACCCCCGGCCGCCGTATGACGCCTGTTGGGTTGGGTTGGGTTGGGTTAGCTTGTCCCCCTGAGTTGTCCAATGTTGCATTGTTCACGGCCAGTTTACCAGGGGACCCCCTGCGGTGGGGTGGGGGGGGGGGGGGTGGTTGAAAGGCCGTACTGTGCTAAAGGAGCAGCGATGAAAGCGGCAGCGTAGAAGCACAGCCGTCAGTGAAATACTGAATCCTTATCACGACGTGCTGCTTCCTGACCGTTTCTCCAGAAAACATGTCACCGCGGCCCCGGCGTCGCATCAGCTTAAACGCCAGGAATATTTTGTCGCACGAGGGGCAAGGTTATTCATCAAAGTTTTCAGCAGCTGTCGCCAAAAGCATCAGTGCCCTCAAGGAAGCGCCGTCTGACTTCCTGGTTACAGTAATCAACGCTGTAGCTGTACTTTTAGCCCGGAGGCGGTTATGTTTAAACAGCTTGGCGGGGATGGGGTCGACGCAGGTGGACCGCTCCTCATTACGGTCAGGGGTCAAGGTAGGTCTGGGTGCGCGAGGCCGCTGGTGTCGACAAGCCGGGCCCGGCCCTGTGTGACAGGAAGAGTGAGGAACGACCGCTGTACTGTAAAAAAGAAAAAAAAAAGGGGGGGGGGTGTTGCCATGGAGTGGCTGCAGCGTCTGTGATGTCTGTGATGTCTGTGATGTCTGTGATGTCTGTGATGTCAGAGGAGCGGAAGGTTTGATACGTTGCTGTTATGGATGAGCGACCCACCTTGACCTACTTGTTCCTGTACGCCTTCCTGACCGCTCCCGCTTGCTCCAGCCCTCCCAGAGAGCCAGCGGGGCTCACTGGTGGAGGGTGATAAGTGATGTCATGACTGTGTGTGTGTGTGTGTGTGTGTGTGTGTGCATGCGTGCCTGCGTCAGGGGAGAAGGAGGGGTCCGTTTAAAGCTGGAATGCAGGGGTACATCGCTGTGAGGTCATGAGAATTACGGGTTGTTTGTGCAGAGGGAAGGGAGATTTTGCTTTTTTTTTTTTTAATTCACAAAAGATTCACAGAGAGAAGAGAAACGTTGGCTTACAACAGCTGCCGGGGCTCAGAGCCATCTAGGAAACACGACACGAACACACATGGGATCACGCACACACACACACACACACACACACACACACACACACACACTACCCCGCACACCATTCACGACGCTTGACATACGGGGCTTTACGGCCGTGCCTGAGAGCGGGCAGCTGGGTTGGTTGGCCGGCCGCTGAGGGTGAGGTCAAAAATGAACTCGCAGTGCGCCGAATGCGATCCTAGCTGCTGCCGCCATCACACAATGCGAGCTATTGTCCCGCCGCGGCCGTGCAGCCTCATCATCAACACAATGCCCTCCGGACCTCCCCGACCCTCTGCCCCTCGACCCCGCGCCCTCGGGCCCGGGCGAAGCCTCGCCCACTTCTGAACCGATCCTATCTGGAGCGGCAGCGGTGCGGCGACAGCGGGGAGTCACAGGCGACCCAACGGACACCGTGAAGCTTCCGCTTCCGGAACCCAAGCGTACTGAATTTACTTTAATATGAGACACGACTCAGCAGCCACTTCCCCCAGATAAATTAGTGAGATTACATTTTTTTTTTACGATTACAGTTTCTGTTCCGATGTCATCAGCAAAAGTCGCCCCCCTGACAAGTACGTCTCCGTCCTGCACTGGAAACCGGCCACCGACTGGGACGCAGGTGAGCCGACACCACGCAGAGACGCTGAAGAGGTGCTCATCAGAGGACGGCAGTCTACTGGACAATTCCTGCCTTCCATGTCCGCATGTCCCCCTCGTCCATGCTGGCTCGTGTGACGTCAATTTTGCCGCCAGCATAACGGACGCGAGGTCTCTCTTTCTCTCTTTCGATCACGGCAGCTTTAAGAAACCGTCAAGACGCAGGGCACAGTGGGTCTGGGCAGAACAAAGGCCTCTGCAGCCAATATGAGGTTATGATCATGTGTTTACGGGCCTAAATATAGCATTATTCATGTGAGAGGTCGACTCACATGACGGGCGACAGCCTCGCAGAGGAGACCGAACGAGAACATCCGCTCTCTCTCCCGGGTCTCCGGCTGTTCAGCTGTTCCTCGGCGGGTTATTGTGGATTCTGTCTGCCTACATGGCCACGGGGCAGCGCTGGGAAAAAAAAAAAAAAGCCTACTTTGTGTGCATAGCTGTCTCCTTACGTCATGGTGAGGCGTATGGGAAGTACTCCTTTGCATTCCCCCGGAGTGCCTGACTCTGGATGCGCGCCGTCAGTCGTTGCTGCTCCCGTACATTGTTTTAAAACGCCGCGAGTCGTCCTGGTCGTCGGGGCGATTCCATGTGAAACGCGCGCGGTGCAAAACATGTCACAAGAGCAAAAGAAAACCAACCCACTGCACATTCCTGTACATTAAAGTACCACACAACCCCCCTCCAGTCTCCCCTCTAACCTTTATGAGGAAGTGTGACGCAGCTGGGTTCAGACTTTTCTTTGGGCTATTTAATATCGTCTTCCTGTGGGGGCAAACAAATAGCACGCAGTGGGAAGGGTGTAGAGCTCCGCCGCCTGCCACATAGCTCCAGTGATGGCAGCTGCGCGGGGGGAAATCCAAACCACTTCACGCGTCAAAAATCCGTTCCACCGGTCCACAGGGATGCGAGTTAAACCAGACCTCTGCAGCCTGCTCTCCACCTCGCCTGCATCAGCCGCCCGACGAGCGCCGACTCGGGCGCTGGCCCCACCCGTCGGGTCCGGGTCTCCGGGCAAACATCTGACTATCGTCTCCAACTCAACATGCGGCTAAGTTCAACTGGCATTAGAGAAACGGGTGTGTTACAGACAAAGGGGGAAGAACGGTTCCCGATGTTCTCAACCCAACACAGACAGAGAAGAGTGAACAAAGAGGAAACAAAAAACCTTCTCGGCTTTCCTTCCTGCACTGTCGCTTCTTCTCTCATGGATACGACACCCCGCTGGCGGGCGGTTCTTCTCGTGCTGCGGCAAAATGAGCTGCCTTCGTGGCGCGGGCAGACTAACGACATCGAACCCCGGCCCCGCGAGACGGCTGATTAAAACGCACAACTCTCAATCAGCGACAAATCTCCCGAACTGCTGGAGCAGGCAATTAAAAAAAAGAGCGAGGCACGGCCAAATTTAGCCGCATCCGCTAGGCATGGATTTGCTAAACCCTTTTGTTGTTCCTGCCGCAGAGCGGGGTGTAAAAAGGCACTTTTACTTCTGTTTAGCAACAAAGCCGTCTCGGCAGGGGACATCAATCATCAGGGCGAGAATCAGACCTGGTCGAGGTGGCAAACCAACCCGGCACAAAGCTTTTTGAAAGCAGTCGGAGAGTGTGCTGCACTGTGGCAGCGTAATCCAACACAGACCGTGGCTCATTTTAACGCCAACACGTGCTGGGCTTCGTGACTTCCTGAGACCCAAAAAATATATATATATATATAAAAATAATGGAGCAGTCAGTGGAGACATTGTGAAATGTGTGCTGAGACGTGTCAGAGGCAAATGTTGCAACAAACCTCCTTTGATCTGATTAGTCGGTGATTACTTTCTCAATCGATAACGTGGCCGACGAAAATAAAAAGACTTTCAAAATATGGCCCAAATTTGATTCATAATTTATTCACTGCATTTTCCTACTACACATTTATAATGCAAAAGGAGGGAAAGACCAAATACGGGCAAAACGCCCGATGGAAGCGGGCACATAAAGACTGCTGAGTGTGGCCTTTTAAACCTGCATGTTATTAGTCAACTAACTGCAGCTATCATCGCCATCGTCCCGCTCCTGCGTTTCGCCTGGTTATTTCTATAAGTGGAGGGTATACTGATGCTAACCCGTCTCCCGTTTCGCCACTCGTCGAGTCAGTGACATGGCGCCAGTTCCTTCGCTGCTAACAGGACGAACGAGTTAAAGGCACCTTCGCCTGCATGACGGCACCGCCACCGACATTTCTGGGCCGCGTGCAACCCCACGCCCGTGGGTCAGCTGATACACGACACCCGCTCGGACGTCAGTGTCACGCACTCTGCAGGAACAAGGGCTCTCCAAATTTAAAAAAAAAAAATCCCCTTCACGCTGCCTCTCATAGGAAATGCAAAATAAATGGCATTGAGATGTTTTTATTCGATAAGGTCACTCTAAGCTCAGCGACTCTTAGCAGAGATTATTTATCTTGAGCCTACAAGATATATCAGGAAATTGTGGGCACTTTACATCAGCGCACAACTATTCCCTGTAAAATGCAAAGTAATGAGTCTTCCTGCTCGCTAAAGCTCTCATCAAGGAATCCCATCCGGTGTCGAATGGGAGCTGGCAACGGTGTGTGCGTGACGTGTGTTGTTTAACAACAAACACCACTGTTGTGTTGCGCTTGCTTTCTCTGCATCTCCACACACAACACCTGGAGGGCACGAAGCTACATACAGTAAGACCGGCGGACCCACGTCACAGCGAACACAGCACAACATAGTACCGCAAGCAGCTCTGTGCACGCACCCCTGTCCAAAACCAGAAAGTATCCCATCATACATTATTAACGAGAAGCAAAACTATCCGCTTCCAATTGAGCTGAGTGGTGGGGGGTTCCTCAGAGTGTGGTCCTGGGGCCACCAAGAACCCTTGAGAAGCCTCCTGGGAGTTAATGCATGCTTTTTAAAAGTGGTTTCACATAAAAGGTCACCTGACCACTGTAAACGGCAAAATGACAATAATTTAATGTTGGACATCATTTCAATTCAAAACTGTTCTCGAAGGGATTTTTGTTTTATCAGTGTTGTTTTATCGGTAAAGTTTGGGGGTTGGAACCCAAGGCAAATATGATGTGATGACCACAGGTGTGTCTTTCTTTTTTTCCTCAAAGTTGAGCTTTTTGCTTGCATTACCAAATGCTTTTACCTCTTCATGCTTCTAAAAAAAAGCTTTAAAATCATATCTGAGAAGGGAAAAAAAACCTCTGATCTAATTCCTCACCGCTATAGACATGTGATGAGAGGCTACACGGACAAAATGCTTTACTTAAAGCCCCCCAAAAATGGGAACCACTGATCAGTGGTAGTTATTTTGAGGGTCTGCCATATACAGAACTCGCAAAAGGATTACCCAAGATAAAAAGAAAAAAAACAAACGTTGCAGGTCAATGCACAGAGTTAAATTAGGGCGTGTATGCAGATTCGCAGACAACGAACTTCATCAACTTACTTGTATCGAGTCGTTCGCCATGGTCGCGTGTCTCTCTCTCTCTCTCTCTCTCTCTCTCTCTCTGGGCAGTTTCACGGACAACCTGTGCACATGTGGGGATCCGTCCCTCGGGTCCAATGTACCGTCTCCCCTTTTTCCCCCAACACGAGCTGATCAAACGGTGTCCGGAGAGCTGCGTGTTGGTCCCGTATCTCAACTTCACGCAAACAGCGCGTATCGACACAAAGGCAAACAGTCAAGAGTTAATCCGCATTGTGGGGCTTTCCTGGCCGCGCCTGAATTGATCCTCCCAGGGCTTTTCAGTGTGACCCACGTTCGCCCTCACTTCTCTCGAGATAAGAAAGCGTTCACTGTTTGCACGCTGTTGGAGTGGGGGTTTTTTTGTTTCTTTTCGGAGACGAGTAGTTCGCGTCGGAGCATCCGGACAAAACTACCGAGCTACAGGCTCATTGTTCCCCCTCATTCAGCGGGCGCTCGCCGTTCAACAGCTAGCGAGAGCCCCGCAAGATCCACCGGCAGCCGCTCCGCCGTCACGTCCTGTCCGAGCGCACAAGCGTGAAATGAAGCGAAGCCCTCTGTCCTCTCTTCTTTTTCCCGGTAACATCCGTGAGACGCGAACACGCCTTGGTCTGCGGTTTGTGTCACATGCCACACACGCACGGACACACACACACACACACAATGCCGCCTGTCAGTCCTCCACCAGCCGCTCAAACACTCACAATGGGTGGTGGTGGTGGTGATGGTGGGGGGGACAATGGAGAGCAAATATGCCCGTTAAATATCTCGCTGGCGGAAGTCAGTAACGCTCAAACAAAAAGGCGTCCGCCGTGGTTGCAGGCACAGACAGCATCTCATCACATTCAAACGGCGGCCAACTGACGGGAGGGGAGCAGAGCCAGCCGCGCGCCCCCGACGCTGGAGGGACGGCTGGGCGGCGGTAGCGCGCCCGGATGTATCACGTGACCCATCTAAAGTTCAAGGAATATTAACACGCAACATGCGTAGGTATCAACGGATTGGTCCTGTATTTTCAGACACTGCGGTCATTTCTCAGGACAGCCTATTGTAAAAACAAACAGCTAAGTAAACATGACATTGGTGCTTAAAGGATTAAATCGGAAACAAGGCCAAGAGTCAAGTCTGAAGACTGACACTCCTGTGTAATAATAATGATAATGATAATAATAAGTATTAATAAGAGTATTTTTGTCAATAAAAAAGCCCCAAAGCCAAAATGAAATTGATCTCGTCCAACAGAAACATTAATAACAAACCTGTGTGTGAGTGGAAATAAAAGAGAGAAAACTCATAAGAGGGGAAGGTGATGTTATGATGGAGTGAGTGGGTGTCTTTAGTAGATTTGATAGAAAAGTTGAACTTGAAACCATTTGCATAACTGATTTGCAAAATGAAAATTTCTCAGCAGAAAGATAAGAAGGAAGCAGGAACAGTGCTCCAGGATACACGCTACATATCCTGCAAACCGTCTGTGTGACATGGAAATCTGCACACACAAAACTTACAATAAAATGACATTTGAATTAAATGTCAATCTGTAAATGCTTTGCTGTTTACTGAAAACTTTTAAGCAAACTGAATTAACAGTCTTGCCAACAAAAATGTTTCATATCATACATGTCAGTGCATTTGTAAATTTGTTGGGTTATTAGAGAGTAATAGATTTTGTTATTTGTTTGCATGCTATTCAAAGCACACGGATCTTCAAAGGTCTACAACAATAAAGTCTGTTAAAATTATCATTTTTGGTCGATTTCTGCTGTCATTACTTCTTTATTTTACTTAAATCGTATCACATGTTATTATAATAGCAGCTTAATAAACTGTTAGTGTTTGTATAAGTGATAGTTACTGAAAGTTTATATGGCTGACTACAGATGTGTAAAATTTTCTTCTGACCCATCTAAGATACCAGGAGATTCTTAACAATAAATATGGTTTACTTGATAATTGCTTGGAATGAATTTCAATTCACTTTTTTTTTTTTTACATAGCTAACGCATAATCATAATGAGATGATGATTAATAGTGAGCTTGGTATTATGATTGAACACAGTGTGGGTAATAATACCATGATGATAAAAATATCAGTACTCCCTACATAACTGAGATGCCAAGGGTGTATTGACCAAATTCACATATTCATATTTTTAGTTAAAAATCTAGGCTATTACATGTTACACAACTAAAGTTTTCCATAAACCAACTTGACATCTGCTTACATTTGAAAAGACAAAACAAGGGACCTTTGGCATTTTTTGGTGGGTAAATAACCATAAATATTAATTCAGTTATGACGAAGGTTCCTAATTCATTTCTCTTTCTGCTATTTTGCTCCAAATAGTTGCTTTGCTACCCTTTGTAAAGCAAAACAAGTCATATAAAAATAAAACTTTTAATCGCATTTTATTGTTTTTGGTTAGGAGGTAGTGGCCTTTGACCTTTCACACCACACCATTAAAAAAAAAAGGTAGGTTAGCGCCACCGCGTGCTAGGTAGCTAGTTAACTAGCTCGTCTCTTATTAAAAGGTTATAGCTCGCAGACCGCGATGTGGTTATATATTTCCCTATCCTGTGAATCCTTTCTGTCAACAAACCAATTATTCGACACGTACACATTCCTTTATCTGAGGTGGCTTCTTTGCTCGGACTTCATTGCATCGCTAGCATCGCTAGCTTTAGCTCTCACTCGCTAACAGTTGACAAATAGCTTACGGCTCACACAGTGGATGACGGCTTCGGCGTAAAAAAAAAAAAAGCTAATGTGGTGTTTGTTCTCAACTATTTTCCTGAGACGTGCCGAGAAAACATGACAGACAGCGCAGTTCAAGTTGAGCCCCAGCGAGAAAACTCACCATCCGGACGGCGGGCTTCCGGGGGCCCGCAGCAGCGGGAGGGCACGAGCGGTGAGAGGCAGTCAGATTGTGCGGAGGTCTGCTGAGGGCTGCGAGGTCAAATAATGTGTCCCATAACTTGCGTGTGCACGAGTGTGGGTCTTTGATGTTTAAAAAAAAAAAACAAAAGCTCAATTCTCCGCAGTTTTGCTATGACTACACAACAGACGGTTATAACGACCCTAATTGTGCTTCAGAGCTGCACGGCCCGGTGTCGCTGTTGGCCGACGTTGCTCCGGCGCCACCCGGCGGTGAACATGCGGCCCGCAGCTGCCCGGAGGTCGCGAGCATGGAGAGGAGCCTCCAGTCCATGCAGCTGCAGCTCCAGTTCCTCACGAGCAAAGCAGATGACCTCCGCGACCGCCTTGTGAATGGGTAGGGGTCCCCAGCCATCCCAATGCACCCAATGTGCCTGGGTGTTTCTTTAAATTTGAGGAAGTCTTATTTCCGTGTGTTTTGTCAGGCAGGGTCACCGGGACAGAGACACTCTTGCTGCCGCAGTACCAAGTTTCCTGTGCACCTGCGTGCCGTACTTCAACCTCCTGGAGTCCAAAGCGAGGAGCACCACGTCCCAGCACACCCCTCTGCCTTGTGGCATCTACTCGAAAGTAAATGAGAAGACCTTTTTGTGTTCACCGGCTGAAAACATCATGGCTTGACCGCTGCGACTTGACTCGAAACTTCTACAAGGGGCGTGTGTTTGTGTGTGTGTGTGTGTGTGTGTGTGTGTGCAGCTGTTGGACTTCTCTCAGCAGCTGTGCGACAAGTTGGAGCAGCTGGTGTTAACCTACGAAGGCCACGGGCTCCTCTGTCTGGATGAAAGCGAGCCTAACAGGTACACACACACACACACACACACACACACAGGAGCAAGCCGAATACAGCAAGACACAAATACAACATAACAGACGCACATATATACTGTACATTGAATTATTTCATATCTAAACAGTTACTTTACTCGTGCCACAGCTTGTTTCATGCAAGTGAACCTCCTTTCCTAATTTCTGTCAAGATGTTTCATTTAACTCACAAAAGATAACTTAGCTTAGCTTTAATGTAATACTGTAAATGTTGATTCACCCACTTCTATGGGCATTTTTCCAGCATGTCTCACTTCTGCATCGGTCAGAGCCAGCACGGCCGCCTGAGGCTGACGGTTTTCCGCTACCCTAAGCCGGCGCCGTACCTGGCCCGGGTCGACACCGGCCTGTACAAACGAATGCGGTGGAACGTGCAGCGGCTCCGGGACGAGCAGCAGCAGGCGGATGAAGAGCGGGAGGCGGAAACAGTTGAAGACACGGAGTAGTGAGTCTGGACCACGCGGTTTCTCCACCCTGTCTCTTGCTTAGTTGAAGCGCCGATGAGGCTGTTTTTGGGTTTTTTTAAAACACTCTGCTATTACATCGCATTCACTGAGCTCCAATCATCAACTCCTTTTCTTATTTCGAACGTCGTTTGCGTCCCTCGTAGTTACTTCCTGTGCTATGAGGATATTCCCCAAGCAGACACAGAGGCAGGCAGCGGCAGCCAAGGCCCCCCTTGCGGTCAGTCGCTGAGGATGTGGTCCATCGGCCAATGGGTGCAGGCGAACCCAGACACAGAGGACATCTACGACTGGTACACCTATCATACTCCTTACGCCTGACGCCGCTCCCCTATGTGGATACAAAGCGCTTCTGCACGTTGCCTGACTGTGCGCTCGATTATACCTCAGGATCGCGTGCGAGGTTCCTCAGGCCAGCTATCGCAGGCTGCTGTTCCTGGGCAGCGACGAGCCGTCGAGCCGCAGCGCTACGTACGACCTGCAGCAGCTGCTGCTGTCACAGCAGGCAGCGGAGTGACGGCAGTCTGCTGTGCGCAGATGAAGCCCTGCCGGACCAGTTCAACTCAGGACGCCGGAGGTCGATCCTTATCCAGTTGTTGTGAGATTGGGTACGCCCCGAGTCTGTTCGACGAAGTTTTGCCGCGCGCCGTTTTGTCACTCTATTCTGTTCAGCGTGTCGGATGTTGTAAAGCTTTGAAAAGGTTTTATGAGAGCTTGCAAAGATTTTTAAGAGTTTACATGTTTTTAAGAGCATGTGGTTGTTGTTTTAAAGAGTCTCAGAGGCATCATTTACAAAAAAAGACATTTAATTTACTATAAACATTGCATTGAAATAATTACACACAAATCACAGGTTTCCATTCATCAGAAAGTCAAAGACAATGAGGAAAATTTTACATTTCAAAACGAGCTGCCAGGATTTGGGCCCCACAACGGAGAAAGCCCAACTTCCTTCATTTCAACAGGGTTCATCAAGTCATTTAAATTTGCACACATATAAGCCCCAGTCCATTTTTTTAATAAATTAATATCCAGAGTGGGAGATTTAACAGCTTAGAGCATAAGCAACAAATTAAATTGTTCGCTCAGAGTTCAGCCTGCTGTGTCCACTTTGACCTCGTAAACCATTCAGCTCATCCGTGCCGCTGGCTTCACACAGAGAAATTCATTTCACTTACAAAAAAACGCATGGAATCTACCATTTACAGCCGACGTCATTCATACGCTACTTCAATAAAAATCTAAATATGACTCTTAAAATGGGCTAATATCCTTCTAAATCTCTAAAGTACAAAAGTAAAGTGGAGTCTCCCTTCATTACAGTGATCAGTCTTCAAACAGTGTACACACGGATGCTTACAAAGACATGACACGGACACGTTTGCGAAAGCGCGTTTAAAAAAAAAAAAAAAGTCCAGCTTCGTCAAAAGCGCGGCGAGAGTAAGAGTCCCGCCTGGAAGTACGGCGCTGCGGCGACTCGCTTCTCTCGAGGGGGATTTGCTTCGCTGGAGCCAGTAGTGGGACGAAGACGAGGACGTGTCTGCGAGAGTCGAGCGCCGGGCGCCGCGTCTCCTCAGTTTTCACCCCAGCCTTTTACCCGGTGCAACGCCGGAGAGCGACAGCAAGCCGACGAACGGACTAAACACGAAAGCAGACTCGACACACAGTGGGAATAAATGGGCCTCTCCATTTTTTTTTGCGCCCTTCTTCAAAACCTGTGACGGCCACGTACGGCGCACGCACGCGCCGCCGTACCGCGATTCAACATCCGTCACATGTTAATACCCAGAATAACCGGAAATTTAATCCCCACCCTTAATAATATTCCTCCTCACGTGACCCTGACAGCAGTATCCGTTAAAACCCGGTCGGTGTGACTCCATCTGTCTGCGGCACGTGACCGAAGCCTGAGAGGAAGGAAGATTGCACCTGGAGAAAAGTTCATGTGCAGCGGCAGAGCAGTGACTGCGACTAGAAAACGGAACTTTCTGCAAAACAATCAGCAGTATTTCATCACCGGCTATCCTCGCGATCACGTGCGCGTAATTAGAAACTCACGAGTGGATGACGCCGGTGTCTCAAAGGAAAATGCTTCTTGCATCTTTGGTAAAGATGATAATTAACCTTTGACGTCCGTATCTAAAACTAAACATAAGTTGCAGAAAAAGAATGACAACAGGGACTTGTCAATGACCATAGTGTTTTTAGGCCTCTATAATCCCCAGATTTGTGACAAGAGTTTAAAACTCCATTAAGTACAAATCTGGGAATCTGTGTTTTTTGGGGTTTAAAAAAATCATAATTCAGTAGCAAGAAAACTCCAGTGTGTCCCCACTTTTAGATAAGGTGAGAAGGAGACATGCCCGCATCCACAGCCCCGACTTCAGTTAATCGTGCCGCAGGTGAAGAACACAAAGAAAAGCAACCAAATCTGTATTTCGGCTAAACGTGACCTTTTGGCACAGTCGGGGTGTGTTTGTGTGTGACACAAAGATTTGGCATAAAGAGAAGTGTCCAGTTCAACCCTGTAAAGTCGGGAGCCTCCTGGGTAATCGCACAGTTTGAGGTGTGCACGGCGAAAGGTGATGCAGTCTGTTGAGTTTGCGTTCACCGCGGTGTCGGCTGTCTCGAGCGTGAGGCGCTGAGTTTCAGCACGGTGTCGCGTTGCGCGTCGTCGTCGTCTCGCGTTCCGACGCCACCCGGGTTCTTCGCCGGCAGCATTGGAGACTTTTGTGCCCCGAGCAGAGACTCTTAGGCTGCACTGTTGACCCCACTGAAGACAGTGAGGTCATGTGTATGGCGTTGGGGGTTTTTTTCGAGCGGGGGGGAGGGTTTTCAATTCATCAACGCCTCTCTGATTCCTAAATTTCAGAAATAGGAACATGTTTGAATGCTTTTTTCGATAAAAAGTTAAAGTTTCCTGGACGCGTTTCAGTTGGTGCTCAGTTTTGCTCCTGAAAGTGCAGGGAAGGCTCAAAAACAGCATCAACACCTTCATGTTGGTTTAAAAAAAAATAATGTTTCACAAAAAGAAAATTAAGTTTTAACTTTAAACGTGCTCCTAAAACTAAACTTTCTACCTTATTGGGGGTGGGGGCACGACCTGAGTCTCAAATCGGGACAAGGAAGTCCCTGACGTCTCTTTGCATTAATAAACAGCACGCGTACTTGAGAGGAAACGGTCAGCTGTTGAACTGTAGCACCAAGAATTTGCATCTCTGTTAAATGCGCTCGTTTTTACAGTAGTCAGAAATCCCCGTCTCTCTCCGGTGAATCCACAGCAGTGGTTCCGAAACCTTTTTGCCTTGCGACTTCTTAAAGTTCCCTGCATCTGAATGTTTTGTTTTAAAGCCCCAGTAGGTTAAAGAGTTCAGTAGTTTGAAAGAAAAAGATAAGCGCAGATTAGAGGAAAAAAAATAAGTGTTTTTTTTTTTTTCCTGCTCTCGTCTTAATTCTCTTGTAACCCCTCAGATTTATCTTGTGGTCCCTTTGTGCTTTAGAAACCACCGACTGACAGCGCCGCAACTTTACGAGTCCTCCTACAGGACTGGGCGATGTATCGGCAGAATTTATGATCTTCGCGATCCCGTCATTGATTTCTCGTTTGCATGTTGTAGTATTCTGCCTAATTAAACACTACACAACAACTACCGATCCTCGCGTTATTCTTCTGATGGGGAATGACATTTTAAAAACAACCTCTGACCTGTACAATGCCACCGACTTGTACTGTAAATCGGTGTAATTTCTTTTTCAGCCTCAACATCGACTTTAGTCTGTGCAGCTGTTCACAGCTGTGTGTACAGCCGCTCTGCATTAATGTGTATATCGCCCTGTTTGTGCGTGTGTGCGTGCGCAGGCAGCACCTGTGTCGTCGTCCCCGCGCGAGTGCTGGCGAATCGCACACGCTCGCGTCCCTCAGTGATGCGTCTCCAGCTCCACCACTGTCCACTCTCCCTGGGGGGAGCTTCCGGTGGCCTCCGGGGAGAAGCTGCTGACGGAGGTGACGGTGGCGGAGGGAGGGGTGAGCGGAGGCAGCAGGCTGGGCCACAGGCTGCTCTCCAGGGGGCTCAGCGTGCCGCCTGCGCCCCCCGGCATCAGCAGCAGCGAGGAGCAGCCGTCTCCGTTCAGCATCAGGGTCTGATTGATAAGCTGCTGGACTATGTCCACTTTCTTCCCCCAGTCCAGATCCAGGGGCGGGGGTCGCTCCGAGAGTCGGGTGGGCAGGGGGAGGAGCTGCCTCCATCGTGGGAGGGGGTGCTGGGTGTCTGAGGGGAGTCCGGGTGAGGAGGAGGAGGAGGCTTCTCGGTTGCTGGCGAAGAGTCTCGATGGCTCTCTTCATCTGACGTCGCCCTTTCGCGGTCGCTCTCCGCCTCTTGACCGGACGTCTCCCGCCCGGGCTCTTTCTTCTCTTCCGCGGGGTTCGGCTGGCTTCTCCCCTCTTCGTTTTCAGCCTCCTCTTCATCGCTGTTCTCCAGGGCCTCGTAGATGGTGCAGAGGCCAGAGGAGGGGGACAGCAGCACCGTCTGACCTTTGCTGGCCTGCTGCAGCTCCTGCTGCCACTGCATGATTTGCTGCCTCTGCTTCAGCTCCTGTTGCTGCTGCTGCAGCTGGAGCTCAAGCTCCCTCCTCTGCTTCTCCTCCTCCTCCTCCGTCTTTGTAATCTCTGCCTGCTCCCTCACCTTCCTCTCCTCCTCTTTATTCCTCTTTATCTCTTCTTCCGCTTCGTCTTTCTTCTTCCTCTGCTCCTCTTCCTCCCTCCTCTTCCTCTCCTGCTCCGCCTCCTCCAGCGGCCGGCTCTGCTGCTCCCTGCGATGCTGCAGCTCCAGCAGCTGCCTCTGGTGTTGCTCCAGCCTGCGGAGCTGGGGGCTCAGCGCCTGCTGCCCGGGGCTCCTGGGCGGGAGGTCGGCACAGGTCAGCTTGGGCGGGGCGACGGAGGCGGCGTGAGGCTTGATGACGTCGCAGTAGGCTCTGGGGTGCGCCGAGTGATCGCGGCGGTGCGGGTGCGGTAACGCAGCGAAGCCTGTGTGTGAGAGGAAGCGGGAAGGAAGATTACAGTAGCGTGATGTTACACAACGGAAGTCACAAGCAGAGGGATAGCGACAGCAGTGCAGTGTGAGTAAGAGCAGGAGGGTGCTGTGGGGTGGGGTGGGGGTGGGGGGGCGGCCGCATTGTGAAGCCAAGCCCAAAAAGTCTGCCAGTAGCACCGAAACTGACCGGCAATCATTGTGTAGTTCTGTACTTTGAACAAGCGACAGCGGGACATTGTTTGCAAGCTGTGCGGCCTGCCAAGTATTCATGGGGTTTGTGTTAATTCAGTGAACACACCAGGAAATAGAGACCCAAGGTGAGGTGGCTGGGGGTGGCCAGCGTAGGGAAATTTGTGCAGAGAGCAACTGTGCATACTTCAACTTTTTTTTTTTTTTTAAACATCTAATTTTTTTTTTTAAAAGACACCCAGAGAGGTTTTTGTGTGCAAAAAAAAAAAGCAGCCAACTTCCTGTATATGCAAATGCTATCAACAACGGTGAGACATAACCACAGGACGGCTTACTGCCAACTGAAACTGTCATCACCCAAGAATGGAGCTTATCGTTAGTCGACCAGTGATACATGCAAAAGCTCTCCATGCATTTGCGGACATCCAGCATCACAAGAAAAACTGAAAAACGAGAGCTTGGCTTTAGAGGGAAGCACGCCGACGCGCCACGTTATTCCAACCCGCGTGCAACCCGAGACCTAGAGCCAAGCTATCGGACTGACCCCGGACAGACCATTCCGTAGTAATGAGGTGAAAATCAAGTCAGTGTGCAACAGTGACATGCATGAGCTCAGTTCACAGTAATACGTTGCCCTAAAACAGTGCGAATATGCAAAAAAAAAAAAAAAAAAGCAGTTGAAAACGGCTTAAACAGCAACACACCCACATTAGACAGGAGGGAAACCAAAGTACAGGACAAGCGGCGTCGGGTCCTTCCTGAGGCTGGGCAACGAGACGAGGAGATCTGGTGGCCCGCATCATCAGTTCGTTGCAGATTCGCTCCAGTCACGTGGCTTTGGCACCAGTGAAGTCCGCGAGGTCGGGCACGACTTCCGGGTCATATCCAGTTTTTTTTCCCGAAGGAAAGGCCATAACTTATGCATGAGGGTCTGCATGACAATTAATAGGCTGTAACTGTCGGCTGAGTGGGAGTGTCTGCAGTGTACTGAGATGTCTACAGCCGCAGGCCTGGAATGAACACCAGCGATGCCGGATGGTTTTTTTTTCCCCCCAAGCGTTCATTTCAATAAAACTGTACGGTGAGAGAGGACATCATGGTAAAAATCTAATCTTTATTTAAAGTTTTAAGGTTCATTATTCCAAAAGATGGATAAGCACAAGGGGGGGGGGAAACAAAAAAGCGGTGGTACAATTTATAAAGTGCAAGAAGAGACGAGGAGTGATCGGGGATGAGGAAGATTGCCTGCGTCGTAAGGCGGGAGAGCGAGAATCAAAAACGTGAGCGTACAGTCAAGACTCATTTTCAACCATCAGCTGGGTTCGGTAAAAAGTATAAAGGAGAAATACACGTGACGACATGTTAAACAGGTCATGAGACATTTCTTTTGTTATGCTTATTTTCTTCTTCCCCTCTCTAAGAGCTGTAAACAAACGAGTCAAATCCATGGCAGTTCAGGGAAACCACGTGATTCTGCGTTAAATAAAACAGAAACCGAACCCCAGACAGGCTCACACATTAGGAGTAAATAGTAGTAGCTATTGCACATACAGGAATTTAAGCCATATACTCATAATGGAAATGTTATATCAGAGGGAAGAGCCATTGCTGTCCTCTTTTCATTTCTTCCCTTTTTTCTTTTTTTGCTCTCTGTTTTTTTTTTTTTTTTGGTTTTTTGTTTATTCGGAATTTGGATTACGTCCACCCCCAGAGATTTCGGGACAAAACACAGATGACGAGAACTACGACAGCGGGACATCACTCAGGGGAGGCCAGGAGGAGATACGGGCCGTTACCTCAGGATCATTAGGGAGATGACGCGCTATACGTTACCTGCAAAAGAGTTCTCAGTCTTTTCACAGATAGCAGAATAGTAGGGAGGCTGGATGTCGTCTGGGTCGTCGTCCTCTGGCCGCTGCAGAGCGCACGGGGTTGGCGATGGGTCCGGGGCCTCCTCCCGCCCCGGCTCGTCCGCCTCCGCCCCCCGCTTGCCGCACTCGATGTACTGCTGCTCTGCGAGGCACGGCTGGCCGTGAGGCTGCGGCGCGAGACACGGCTCCTTGGCCTCCTCCGACAGCTCCTCCAGGGAGAAGATGCCAGGGCTCTTGATGCAGCTCTCCCCCGTGGACTGGGCGTTGGAGTTCGAAGCCGTGGTCATGGTGTCGAAGCCGTAAGACGCCAACGAGGTGGCCGAAGGCGGGGTGGTGTCTTCGCCCGCGCCGCCCTCCTCCATCTCTGCCTCCTCTCCCTCCTCCACCGTGGACAGGCAGCGCTGCGCCGGAGGCTGGCTGTCGAAGGCGATGCTGCTGACCGCCGAACTTTCCAAGGAGTCGTCCAGCTGAGCTTCCCCCTCTGTGTCACTGGCCTCGTCCTCCGTGACCGAGGATGAGGAGGGGTTCGAAGCGGGGGCGGTCGCAGGGCCTCCCGGGACTTCGTCTGCCGGCAGGGTCTCTGCCTCTGCCTCCTCCTCTCCCTCCCCGTCTCCTCTCTCCAAGTGGATGCCCAGGTCCTGGTAGTCCAGGTCCGGCTGGGGAGAGAGCACCGGGGCACGCGCGTCTTGAGGCTTGAGCTTCCCGTCCCGGCCGTATTCCCCGAGCTCCTCGGGGGTGCTGGTGTCGCTGCTCAGGGTGCTCGACAGAGACATTCCTGGGGCGGAGAGGGGAGCTGGGGCCAGGGTCTGCATTGGGGTTAGGCTGGACTGATCCAGGTACATGTGGGCCTCCAGATTGTGTGGCTCATCTCTGCCAGAGGAATGATGGGGGGCTTCTTGGTTTTCAATGACAAAAGGGGCAGAGCCGAGTTCTAGCCAGGCTCGGGCCGGGCTCTGAGTTGGGGTCTCGGAGTCCGCCTGCCAGGGATCGGCCAGCGGGCTCGCTGCGGCCGCTCCTGCCCCCAGGGGGGCCTGCTGAAGAACCTGCTGGGGGTGAAGAAGTTCTGCCCAGGGATCAAGGACAGGGTTTGGTCGGTCCCACTGAGCAGCTGGGGCAGAGGGCGGCAGGAGAGGAGACGGCGGTGACTGGGCCACTCTGTTCAAGTTGTCCAGTCTTTCGTCCTCAGCGAAGTCGTCCTCGTCTGCGTTCCCGTAGCTTTCCAGCCCGCTCTCCGTCACCCCCTCACTAGCCATCTCCACATCCTCGTCCTCCTCCTCGTCGTCCACATCGTTGTCGTCCCTGGGTCTCTGCGGCTCGTCTATCCGCTCCGAGCCTACGTCCATGTCACACACCCGGTCGTCCTCGTCGTCCTCGTCATCCTCGTCCTCATCAAAGTCGTTCACCGGTATGTCGGGCACCTTCTCAAAGTCGGGGGAGCCCGCTGAGGCTCCTTCCATGTCGATGGCTCCTTTCAGACTGCCATCCCCCAGATCATCCATGCTCTCCGTCCCCTCCAGGACACCGGGGGCGCTCACTTCGGACACGCCCTGCTGGCTGCCGCTTACGTCCTCAGAGTCCAGCTCGGAGAGCAGGGCGCCGCCGGCTCGCCACGCAGACCCCCCCACCGGTCCGGCTGACCCGGGACGGGACTCTTCCGTGGGCTGTGTGGTCCCACTCATCTCAGAGACTGAAACCAACTGGCTTCCCTCCCTCTCCTCCTCATCCTCCTCCTCGTTTAGATTGACGGGAGGAACTATCTGGGGGACGGCCGGGAGGGCTTTCGACGCGGAGGGGGTCTGGTTCGTCAACAAGTAAGCCGGCTCCTCGGGCGGGCCCGGAGGGGCGGCCACAGGCGGGGGTGTCGGCTCAGCCGGGGCAGGGGCAGGGACCTGCTCCTGCGTTGTTTGTGGGGCAGCGCTGCTTTCCGACCGCTCTTGGGGTGGAGGGGCCTGCGGTGAGGCTGTCCTGACGGGGCTCTGCGGAGGAGTCGGAGCAGCCGCATGGCTTTGTACCGTCTCCCGAGGCAACCCCTCAGGTTGGCCCTCCTCTGCCGAGACTGGAGGAGGGACCCCGTCTGGCGCAGGGGCAGCAGGGGACGTCGCCTCTGGCGAAACCACCGCGGCCTCCGCTCGCGATTCCGTGAGCGCAGCCGCTACCGCTGCATCGTCGGTGCTCTGCGCATCCACAGCGGGCGCGGTGGTATTCGAAGCCCCTTTCTTCTTGACAGCGGTGAAGGGCGGAACGGCCTGAGTGGGCTTGGTTCCGTGTTTTGCCTGAGAGGTGCTGCCATTCGCAGGCCTGCTGGCTGGAGAGGCGGGTGGGGTTCTGCCAAGGGGTGGCTTGCTGAGGCCCGCGAACCGAGCGACAGCCACGGGTTTCTTTGCCGGAGGCCTGGCGGGCTGCGGGGTTTTGGACTGCGACGCCTTGGGCTCCGCTGCGGACGATTTGGAGGCAGAGTTGAACTTTACGGTGGCAACGTGTTTCGCGGGTTCAGGTTTTTTGGTAGCAGCCGTAGCCGTCGTAGGTTTCCTGGCCACCGCAGCAGGAGGCGGGCGGCCAACATCTGGTGCGAAGACAAAAACAACAAAATTGTGGTTGTCAATTAAAAAAAAAAATGTGTCTAATCAGGGGCATCAGATTAACGTAGCTTCCAGAGAGCCACACAACACGAGCTCGGAAGAGTTTCTCACCTTTCTTAGCAGCAGCAGCAGCTTTGGGAGGCTGTGCTGCCGTGGCCCTGCCAGTAGAGGGCGCTAAGGTAACCCTGGAAGCAGCAGTTTTGGCAGTTGCAGCGGCAAAGGGCTTGGCTGTGGCGGGCCTGGATGCGGCGGACGCAGGCCGAGCTGTCGGGGGAGCCGCGGCGGGCCTGGAGGCGGAGAAGGAAGGGCATGTTGAGGCGGAGACGGAAACATTAAAAACAGTGAAAAACAAACGCAGATGCTTGTGTCCTCATTTAAAAAAAAAAAAAGGTCCGATGCTGCACCTGCACATGTATTTGCAAGCATAAATGATTTGCCCTAATGTAAGCCACAAAAGAAAAAAGAAAAAAAGAAAAAAGGGAACCCATTAACACGGCACCATCCATCTAGTGCCACACTAATGTCTCCGTCCTTCCTCCGCTAACTACCAAGATGCCAGAGCGGGGGGTTTAATGAGAAGGGGGGGGTGGGGACGAAATGAGAACTGAAATTTAGAAAAGGGGAAGAATAAAAAGAAAAAGAAAAGAAGTAACGCAGAGGAGCAACGAAAAGTGGCGGGAGAGAACGGGCTGAGGACTGAAAAAAAAAAACGAAGAGCAAACAGAAAGAAAGAGAGGACAGAGCGGCGTGAACCGGAGAGGGGACCAGAGAGGAAGACCACCAAGGAGACGAGTGGGTAAAAGAGTATAATTAAAAACAGTCGGGGGGGGTAATAGCTGACAACACCTACAGCGAGCGGGGGGGCCGGAAGGGAAGGGGGGAAATAAAAAAAGTTGTCTTAAAATTAAACCCTTGATTACACTCCTGGCCCACAAGCTCAGCGCGGAGGAGTTGTCACATGACACCGCGCTAATCCGACTGGCGCACCGTGGGCCGACAGTTAGCTCGCTGCAATCCGGACCAATCCTCGCGTCTCCGAAAGTCACCGTAACCCACGGGATTTCTAAAAAAAAAAAACGCGTTTACACCTCTTTGGTTTGCAGTTTTAAGCTGCGCAGGGGCCTGATGTAGAGCCGCAGGCATGTTTCAGGTTTTGTACGTCCTCGTTAGACGTCGTCCCGACCCACAAGCAGCGGACGGCTCAGCTGGGACAAGCGGCCATGACCCGCCCCCACGCGCCGACGCCCTGTTTTAGCATCAAATCTGACTGCAGGGGAAAGAGACTTGTGAGGTGAGCGAACGGTGACACAGTGTCTATGAATCAGACTCGCGGCGCCGCGGTGTGAGAAGCGGCGACCTACGGTGCGCAAAAAAATGTGAACGCCGCCTACGCCGGCATCGAAAGCCACGCGGAGCCCACGGCAGCACTGTACACAATCTGCGGGACATCTGTTTCCAGTCCGACAGGTTGACAGCAGGAGCTGACGCAACTGCAGCCTCCACCAACGATCACAACAATCTCGGTTACGTCTTCCTCTGGACCGGGTCTGCGGACACGCTCAAACGATGGCCGACGTCCGACTCTGATGGTTTCTCAGTGGAGCCGCATGCCTGCACGCGGATGCCGCTCCCACATTACCATAACCGCGACAATGACCGCTTGTCCCCCCCCGAGGTCAGGCAGCCACTGCACAGACACGAGCCGTCACCAGAAGATTCATTCTGCGACGGGAGCTTGCTGCCAATCGAAGTCGTCGGAACCGGAACCGACGTGACCTCTCAGCTGCAGGAGACGAGGCGGGCTGCGCCGAGCGAACAGCGAGAGGGGGAGAAATGGAGGAGGAGTAAAGAGGGTAAGGAGAGGTCACGGACGGCGGCGATGCAGTTTACGGGCTTTCTTTGCTTCGCAGTCGCTGCTCGCAAAAATGTTGCGTGAGTCCGAAAAGACGCACCCCTTGGTGTCATTAACATACCGAGCAGCTGCGACATCTGTTGGGCCAAAAAAAAAAAAAAATCGAAGCATAAATATGAGCCGGGGTGGGGGGGTGGGGGGGGTTGTTGTTGAAGCCCCACCTCCTCCTCCTCACAGCTGGGAGGCGAGACTCCCCTGTTAAATGATTCTGTTTCAATGACGCCAGAGAGAAAGGGGACGGCTTCGGTCAGGACGTGCGCTCTGTCCCCATCGCTGTACGCCCCTCCCGCGAGTAAAACGGAGTTCAAGCGCACGCTCTCTCCGTTCTCACCCCCCCTCCGAGAGGACAAATGGAAACAAAGCGCCCGGACACTTCCTTGTTTGGCCCGTGGGCCGAGCAGAAAGCGGCCGCTTTTGCTCCCTCCCCGAGAGGAGCGCGCATTCCTGGGGCTTGTGCGGCTCCGCGCGGTTATCTCCTTGGCAATAAAAAGACAGAGGCCCGGATCAGCTCCGCGGAGAGCCGCGACGCAGAGTCGCGGGCCAGACAGTCTCTCGTGAGGCCCGAGGAACCCGCTGCGATAGATGCCGCGGGGTCTTTCTCATGCCAAGGCTGCCGAGGAGACGCGACACAGTTTCATCTCCAATAGAGCAACGGGGAATAAATCAGGAGATGAGATGGGGGGGACAGAACTGGGGAAAATGAGAGGATAAAAGCGAGGAGGAAGCGGGTCGCCCTGAAGCCAATTGTCATGATTTGGCGTAGGCTTGAAGATGTCCTCGGTGTGTCGGAGCGTCCAGCGTCCACGGCTCATCTGCCCGTTCCCCCAACTGGGACTCTCCAGATTGTGCTTCCGCGTTGCCGAGCAATCTGCGGCACGATTCACATTCACCATCCCCTCGTGTTCCACGACGTTGCTCCGAGTTCTTCCGGTCCCCGTGTGCAGGTAAACGGTGAACGAGCTCGAACGCTGGAAGCTGGGCTGCAAGGACGGCTTGAGGAGATCCTGGCCAAGCGCCCAGCGCCGTATGCAAACAGACGGCGGACAGGAGGGGCGGGGTGGGGGGAGAGAAGGGAGACTGAGGGAGGGGGTGGGGGTGGACGAAGACCGATCGCTCCGTCGGTGCAAGGACACCACAACCCATCACCGGAGGAGAGCGGAGAGAAAGCAGATGCTGGATTTTTTTTTTTTTTTTTTAAATTTACAGCATCTGGCCACTGAGACAGAAACATCCTCCTGTCGTGCGGATGAATTGTGCGTCTTTACAGGTTTCTTGGTCACACACTGTAAGCTGAAACAACCCCAACTCATCGCCGCGTACGGAAAAACAGATCCAGCATCTTCCCGTCTTTTCTGTCATATTCTATCAAACCCTTTTCTCAATTTCCCCTGAGCACAAATTGTATTTCCAGTAGCTCACAGCGGGACATGTCGCCAAATCTCATTTGCCCTTCAGGGCCCCAATATGTTCTCACTGTTCCCTTTAGACCAATTAACATTAATACTTCATGAGAGGGGGCGGGCCTTTCCACTGGATGTAGGCAGGGCGCGCTACTACAGCGTGTACAGCTTGTTGAGCATGTTGCCCTGACAACGGGCCTTACCGTCTATGGCGCAGCAGGCCGACAGGAAAGAGATTTACCTGCAGATACTCGGCTTGCAAAAACGCTAGTAGGGTAGTTTGCCAAAAGCTTCAACACCATTAGATGAGTGCCGTGACTCATGCAAGTCGCCGCTTGAACCGTCTGTTTGAGTTAGCGCCCGGCAGTGCACACCGGTTTGCTGCACAGAGTCCCACGCGCCGCCTGTCGCGAGGGCAGGCGCCTCCCATCACGTCCCAGGGATCGGGCGGCGACGACGGTGACGTGCCGCTGTAATCGGACTCCCGCGCCGCAAATGCCTCATCTGGTTGATTCAGAAGGGCGAGATGAAGAGCAATTAAAAGCAACCGCTCCTCGACCGACCTCGAGTCCGCGGGGCGCAGACACGCATTCAACGTGATCATGTGCTTTCCTGTTCCGATCCGACACAAACAGACAAAAAAAAAAAACTCAATCATTGCTAATGAAATCGTTGACTGCAGTCATAAGGAATCAAACAGCTTTTCCCAGTGTGTGTAGACCAGGCAGCTGAAGCCTCCAAACATCAGCGATGGAGACGGAGCTGAGGCGTAGAGACACAAAGCGGCATTTTGGTTTCATTTCTTACGGAAAGGGGATATTTCGGCGACCCTCTGCTGCTCTGAACAGTCCCGCGGCACAGAGCGGCACGTTGGTCCTTTATTTAATCCAAGGACATTAAGGGGAAAGACGAGTGGAGGTAGAATCTAATCAGCACCCCCAGAACAGAACAACATATCCAGGGAAAGACGTCGGACTGGTGTGTCACGGACGCGACTCGAAACTTTGGCGACCGATCGGTCACATTAACCAAACGCTTCGTACGTCGTCTGCTCGGCTTCGAGCTGATAATGGGGCGGCAGATGTCAGATCATATATTTCTGTCCAGGAAAGTTCCAAACTAATGAAACGGCAAAATGTCAACTATGAATTTTCAACGGGCCGATGATCGTTTGAGAGCAGCACTTTGAGTCTCAATACGCCGCTCCCTGTTCCAAACCACCGGCCCCGGGGCGAGCGGGATTATGAACCAAGTTAATAGCTCTCTGCCCTGGGGGGGTGGGACTGGTTGCTGCCGGGGGGGTGGGGGTTCCTGTGTGGCACAAAGCCGACGTTCTTCAGTATCACTGGCTCTGTTGAGGCCCTGTGTCTCAGGTTTTTTTTTTTCCTGCTACCATGACTCACGCTCTCGAAGCGAAATTTGACTCAGTAACGGCCCAAAGACCACAATGGCCATCATTCTGCCCTGCTCCCTTTCAGGGCGTCGCGATAAACAAAGTCACCCTCTCACTCGGTTTGTGAAGGGATTACAGGGTTTCGGAGCTCAGGGTTCGGGGGTGCAGCGAGGAAGAGGGGGGGGTGGGTATTATTCAGTGCATCCCCCCCCACGTGCACGTACCTCATGGTCCTTGAAACGGCAGCGACACCAGCCTTCAGTGTGGTGGAAGTGCTGGGTTTTGGGGCAGTGGACGCCACTGGTCTGGTGGCAGCAGGTACTAAAATAGAGAAGATAAAAGACTGCGTTAAATCCGAAACCAGTGAGGTGAAGTTGTTGAAGATGGCAGACATGGGGTTAGAGACGTTGGGTCACATTTAGCTTTGTTTCAGACTCACCTGTGGTTTTTGGTCTTGCTCCGTTAACAGTTTCGGCCGCTGGTCTCTTCTTAGGAGTGCCATTCACCGCTGTTGGTTTGACACCGTTGGTTCCTGTGGTAGCGGCAGCAGAGGTAGTCCTGGTTGGTCCAACCGGCTTCTTGTCAGGCACTCTGGTTTGGTTCTTGGCCGCGGCGGAAGCTGCTGCTGCACCCATTGGTCGTTTGGGCACGGCTCCCGCCGTCGATGTTTTCGCGGCGGTTGCTGTTTTCTTGACCGCGGCTGCAGGAACGTTGTTGGGCACGCGGTGCGAGGCGGCACCCGGCCGCGAGCTGGATCCAGAAGCGCCTGCCGATTTGGCCGCGGGCAGCATTTTCGCGGCGAAAGCTTTTGGTTTGACTTTGGGATCGGCCGCCACCGGCTTGCCAGCGGCCTTCGAGGCAGCACTGGGCGCCGCATCATTCGCGGCCTCCTCCGGTTGAGACGACGCTTGCTCCGTTCTGTTGTCCTGCGACGAGGAGGGCTCCGCTACTGCCGCAGCTTCGGTGGACTCTGTGGTTTCCATGGTAACCCCATCCGGTTTCATCCCCGTCCTCTTAGGTGCGGACGTCGCTGCTGTCGAGTAGCGTCCGGCGGCTCAAACTTGTCCCGAACGGCCAGCTCCTCTCACACTTCGATGTCCTGCCAGAGAAAGGCAAAACAAGAATGAATCTCCAGGCCCTGAAACGCAGAATGTTTTGCTCGTCGTGCGAAGTCGTATGATAAAAGTGTCACTGTTAAGCAAAGGAAGCGCCATTTATGGTAAGGGGCCTCGGTGGAATTTGGGGGAGTCGGAAAAACAGGAAGCGTGCAGTGCGAGACGCCAGCAAGTCTCTTTTCTCGAAACCCTTAACTCTCCTCGACACACACACACACACACACACACACACACACGTAATGCAGAACTGACAATGACGCACCATAATACAAATGCAAAATACACTTAAAAATCCCTGTTAAGATACCACAATAAAAGGAACTGTGGAATTCTCCATCAAACGCACATTTTCATGTGGCAGAAAATTTTTAAAAAACCAAAACTGATGAGCTGGTTCCAAATGGCTCCGAGCATCTTGAAACTGAAAGGGAAAGAGTTGTGGTTTGGAGCGCTGAAAGCCGAGAGAAGCCCGGAGCGAGGAGGTGGACAACGAAGCGCCGCGTGGTCTACCTGCGCGTCTGACGGACGCGTCGGCGGGCGCTCCCCGAGGCCGCAGTGGAAGACGTGCAGAAAATGAACACAGAAGGGCAGCGCGTGGAGAGTCACGAGCCGGCCATCGGCTCATCAACCGCTGCCGGGTTTTCTCGAGGATCCGGCTGGACGGAGCCCCCCCCCCCCCCCGGATCCGCTGTGGGTTTATTCTCCCTCCCCTGCCCCTCTGACAACAGCAGCTTCTACCCACCCCCTCCCCTTTACCCCGCTCCTCTTTTTTTTTTTTTTTTTTTCCTATAGCCACTTGTTCCCGTCTTCTCATTGGTCCCATCCTCCCTTCCTCCCACCGCTAATAGATCTGCTTCCAGTAAATTGCCACGCAGATGGTCGAGGCCCAGGAAGCAAGCTGCGCAAGAGATGGATTGAAGAGGAAATTAAAAAAAACGGACAGATAGAAAAAACAGCAGAGACCCGCAGTGTTGAAGTAAGCAAAGGGAAAGTAAGCAGAACAAGAGAAAAGGAGATTTCTTTAAAAAAATAAATAACAGCTGAGGGAACACAAGGAATGTAACACGACCAGATGAAGTTGACAGCTTAGAATTACTATGAGGCAACGCGAGCAGGAGTGACTACGGCAATGAACCAACCATGACGAGGCAAATCTGAAAAAGAGTGGGCTCGGCACAAATTAAAAAGGCAGCAGCTGCAGACAAATGCATTGTATGCAAGCCATTAATCCTTATAAGTGAAACCCATCTTAGAAAAAAACAAAAAAGACAAAAATGGGCGAGTTCCAGTGAGCACAGTTTTCCACAGACGTGACGCAAAGCCACACGCTGCAGAATAGTAATCAAGGACGACCAGGGCCCAGTTTTTGTCCGCGCCGGTTTGAACGCATCAGCCACTTTAAGGTTAATTCTTTGAGAGGCGGCGCGCATTCTTGTGCAAAAAGGTCGGGAAACAATTTGCTCACCAGTTACACATTAACAGCTGAGGTAACGCGACACCGAGGCGCTCTGCTTCCCGCAGCCCGAAGTTGAGTTGCTTTTGCGCTTATCTTCGTGGGGTGAAAGGGATCTGAAGTCCGAGAGTGAGGACTCGTCCAGTCGACAGCGACAAATGGAGCGTTTGTTGCAGATTCTGGAGGAACCCGTTGGGCCCGTTCAGTACTGATCACCATTAAAACACCCACACCGCCACTGTAACCCCTGAATCTCTCGTACAACGTTCTTTGGGAAAACGCCCGACGTTTAATGATGGTGTATTAGCTGACGCACAGAGGCTTCGGGATGCCGCCGTGCAGCTCGAGCCCGTTATCACTCCATCACTATGGGCCGGGAAGGTTACGAAGCCATGAGCAAACCGGGAGCCGTACAGCTGCGAAATTATTTTAAAAGTCTCAAACCGTTCCAAGCAGGACACCGCGCACAAAAGCGTGCTAGGCGGCTCCCGACGCATCCTGCTAGAACTCAGTGTGCGCGTGTAAAAGTGTCTTCATCGGTCTAACTTGCTTTTTGAGTCAAGGCGGCGGATCTTCCACGTGACGCCCGACGTGCTGTCCGGCTGTGGACGCCGGGGGCTTGGCGGCAGGCAGCACGAAACACACTTTCCGCACTGTGACGACCCTGCTGTTGATGATGCCTTCACTTCCCCTTTCTGCGGAAGTATCCGAGCAGCCGCGATGCAACGCGGCTCCAGAGAGGAAGTGAATGTTGTGAAAGTGGCGGCACTGCTCTCTCTCTCTCTCTCTCTGCATAACGGCCGAAGGAGCAGCAACGGGGCGCGTTTGGAAACGCAGCCGTCACTCTGTGAGCCTGTCGGAGGGACAACTCGGCAGCCTCCGTCGTATTTACGTTCCCCTTCTTCTAACAGAAGACAAGTGTCCTGGTGCGTCACTAAATCTCGCCCCCTGACCCGTCTCTGGAGAAGTTTCACCACATCTGTCGCACCCCAGATCTGTCAGTCCGCCGCCCGACGCGTCCAGACGCCAACGGCGGCACCCGGGTGAAAATGGGTCACTTTTTAATGCTGCGCCTAATACAAGCAGAGAGGGATTTAGCTGCGCCGAGAGCGCGGCAGGGGTTATGCATTGCGTGGACTGCTTGAGGCGGTGGACGGGGGGGGCTGCTGCTCCCGATCCTGGGGCTTAACTGCCGTCCGTAGATCTGCCCCCCCGTGCTGCCGTCACAACGGTGCAACCGCAAAAAGAGCAAGTAGTAGTCAGGATAAATGACAGTGAAGAAGGTCTTAAGTTGCAGCCGTTGTTTGCACACCAACCCGGCTGCTTTCGGCCCACCTGACGCTGGCTTTCTACTTCGCGTCCACACTGCACCTGCTCCGATATGATTAATGGTAGAAAGCGAACGCCCAAACCAGCAGGGGTGTCGTATCAGACCCGTCCACATTCCAGTTCCTCAAGAATCTTCATGGCTGCAGACTGACAGCTGTGTGGGTCTGTGTGGGTCTGTGTGTGTGTGTGTGTGTGTGTGCGTGTCCGAGGAGGGAGTGAATGGGGGGGCAGTGAACGCGAACATGTGTGGGTTAGGACTTCTGCACAGTGAGACAACGCCAAACAAACAAGCGAAAACTGGAACAGAGCGGGCCCGCCACTTCCTGCATTCTTTCAATTCCGCAGGCGCACTCGACTCATCTCCGCGTTCTTCCCGCGGCCGCACCTTAACACGTGCAAAACGCTGGCCCGGTGACCCCGACTGAGCCGACGAGGTCCGGGAGCGTCTGGCGGACAGTGTATCGGCCGGGTGGAGCATAAACGGCACTTGCAAATGAGATATGAAACGCTGCTGTCCATTTTGTTAGTTCAACCTTGGACGCGCACGTCGGGGGGGGCCCGAAGGGGAAGAGGGCGGTCAGTTAATGCAGCGGAACGAAAACCAAAACAAGAGATTTACTTGTGTTTGGGCAAAGGGGGGGGGGGGCCTAATCTCGAGATCGAGCTTGAGGCTCGGCGAGGCACGTGCAGAACGCTGCTCACTTTCACTCCACTTTCAGTCACCATCCGCCGCTACAAACACCCTCAGAATTTATGTTAGCTGCAACCCCAATGGAGAACATGAGCGCAGATCCGCGCTAGGAGCGGGGAGGTTAGCGGAGTCCAAGAAAACGGGACGAGGTGCGCGTGAAGCCTAGATGCGCCGTCTGACCATACAAGGTAGCGACGCCGTTTCTGCAGCATCGCCGAGTGAGCGTTTGGTTCACACACGCGTACAGAGCGACAGCGCAGGAGAGGGGAAGGACAGAAATCCAATCTGCTTATGGAACATACACACACACGCGGGCCTCACAGTGTGCCGACAGGACAGGCTGAGCACGCATGGCTCCAGGTTTAGCAACTTTTAGACCTTTGCAAAAATCTTTCTCATCTTTCTGGCCTTCGTGGCACAGAGACGACTCCACCTTTATGCCTAAAGATCACTTTGAGAAACTCCCCACATCGCCCCGGGGGGAACCAATCCGACGCGATCCGATCTCAAGCGGAGGGTGGCAGCTTCGTGGACGTTCAGTCAGTGGACTGGAGGTGACCACAGAAACACATACCGTGTGTGAAAGCCCACTTTTAATCTCGACAAGCTCCGACAAAAACACAGTTTCCGGCGCACGTTCCTGATCCAGACACGGTGAGAGCTGAAGTAGGCATCTCACGTACCGACCTTTTCCCTGAAACTTGCAAACCCCCCCGCAGCCGCAGACAAAGGGGAGGGATACGGCTTCCAGCTACAACTCAGAACTCCCTGTAGGAGTCGACAGACTCAACGCACACGGCCAGTAAGTCAAACCAATGGGAATAAGTTAGGGATGTGGCATGGGACATGAGGGGTCAACGCTGTAGGCAGGAAAGAGAAACACACACACACTGGACGTTAAGCACGCGGCTTAGTCGAATCAATTCCACAGGGATGCTTAAACGTGGTGAGTGACTGTAAGCTGCTCAGTGAGGCCATTAGGAGCAGGTGGTTAAGTGTGGCTACAAATTGAGTGGGCTGAGGCAGTTAGCCTGTTAGCCTGCAAGGGATGCGCTCTTGGCACCGGAGTGGGCGGGAAAGGCCCGTGTGGAAACGGGTTACGACCTGCTCTGAGCCCGGCGCTCGGCCCCGCCGCCATCAAGATGCGCTGATGATGGAGCGGCAGCGACGACGCAGCGAAAGGAGTGAGCCCGCGCATGTGCGCGTGAGCCGGATTCCTGAAAATAACAACAATAACAACCTCGAGTGTCTTTGTGCCGGGCCGAGTTTAACATCAGGGTACCCTGAGGGGGGAGGGTGGGCAGGCAAGCCCCATTGTCTGCCATTCGCACCCTGTAACCCCCCCCCCTCCAGGCACGGCGCCGAGGCGAGTGGGGGCAGGTTTCTGAGTGGATTAACTGGTGCAACGGGACGCGGGAGCAGCTGGCACGGGGTAACTTCACCCAAAAAAAAAGGTCCCCGGGGATATCGAACAGGCTGCGGGACGGAGGAGGGAGGGTGGGATGGACGTCGGCGCTTTCGTATCAGTAGACCTGCACGTGGCACAGATGCGGCGTTTGCTCGGCATTCTGGTCTGCCAGCCTGGACTCGCCTAAATGTTTGTTCGGCAACCCAACACCATTCAGGTCTGCCGCATGTAAAAGTAGTCAACCAGCTAGCAGGTGGTTAAGGGGTTGAATTAGACTTCTTGAGAAAACTTGAACCCTCCCGCTGACATGACTGTTGAGTTAAAAAGCCTTTGGTGTTTTCTGTAAGTCAAACGCAGCATTAAAAAAAACCCAGACCCGAATCAAGCGATCCTGTCCAGGATGGCCGGCCGTAGAGAAAACCAAAGCTGACATCAGTTCTCTTGTATTAAAGCCAGCCAGCCAACTGGCCATCCGGGTGGACAGGCAGAAAGTCAATATGATGCGGGAGAGCCCGGGGGTGGTTGAGGGGTGGGCAGATCAGTTACCGCGCCTCTGACTGGGCAGGGTGAGCTGAGGCCAGATGGACACCGATCCCACGCCTCGCCTGCCCGGCCGGCGGCCACGCCCCTCAGCCTCGCGAAGCACACACACACACACACACACACACACAAACCAATTACTCGGCACGCCGGATTGACTTGCGCGCTCGTAGGAAGGGACGACGACAGGATGCGCCCGGGCGGCTCGAAACAAACAAGACGCGCGCCCTCACAGCTGCTTGCCTTGAACGACCTCAGACAGATCTGGATCGACACCCAAACAGACGCACAATGCGCAGCTCCACACTCACGAGTCACAGCGACGTGCTACCAAAGCCAGATGACAAAACGGACGATGAAAAGTGCTGAGTTACGGTTCCGATAATTACAGTGCACTGAGCCCAGCTTCACAGTCCCAGACAGAGCGAGTACCGAGTAAAAAAAAACCAAAACGTAGTGCCAGCGCCAGCCCTCCAGACCACAGTGACGAGAGCTGACAGCGCCGCACCGCCTCGCCATCCCGCAGCTCATCAGCCAAGAGCAACAGGGGCAATACACGGCGATACCCCGCATGCCACCCGAAAACGTACGCGGCGGCGAGTCGGGGTTGAATTCCCGAAGGCGCGGGACTGGGACCGACGCCGGCTGCAGGAGCAGCTGACTTCCAAGCAGATGCAAATACTCTGTGCTATAACAGGGGCGGCGCTTTTCCATTCAGCTGCCTCAACTTGTGAGCGAGGCCTCCGACAAGGGACGGGCCGAAGGGTGCCAACATCGCCAGCGGCACAGATAACATCCGTCACAGCCGCGATGCCCGGTGCTTTCACGCGGGGCTGCGGGGAAACAGACGAGCGCGGAAAACCACCAACGGAGAGTCAATCAATGGACGATTAGCCGACGGAATTCAGACGATCCTTCGCCGCTGGTCACAAAGTGAAGTAGATGGCAGTCGCAGGCTCATTGGCTTTCGTCGGACGTGAGCGGGAGAGGGTACAGTTCAGGCAATACTGCGCCGGCCCTCGTTGTCCCTTTGCATTTAAAATCAAGTACCCATCGCTGTGATGGGAATCGTTTTAGCTTTGGCGATGGAAACACCAAAAGACGGATGCCCGTTGAAAGCAGAGAGTTACTGGTAAGTACGAGCTGTTCTCACGCCGTGCGACTGCGGCGGCAGAAGAAATCGGAACCCCTGACCCCGGCCACCCATAACCACCATAACCTCTCCCAGCTGCCACACGCGAACGCGTGCAACTCTAACTAAAAAGGTAGTTCGACTATTAGATGCATTACTGTGCTGACAAAAAAAAAGCACTGAAGTAGGTTCCCAGGAGGTCTGCAGCGAAATCACAGGACAGGTTATTTCACTCGCTCAGTCACTCCCAGCGTGCGGCACTGCGTGTTGAGCAGCCGCTCCGCCAGTGCGGCGTCAGCCACCTGCATTTCTCTCGGACTGTCATGCCTGAAATAAGCAGCTGCCGCCACAGACCTGCACAAGCACATACCAGGGCCGAGAGACGTCGCACGACGAGTCTTCGCCTGGCTGCGGCAACCCTTTCGGCGAACGTGCAGAAACGGAGCGCAGCTCTCATTGCTGTTGAACACGGATACTCATGTTTTAGCTGCGCAACACTAACTTTGTGTCTTTGCACACTGCTTGCTTGCTTCCTCCTTTTCGGCAATCTCATCCAAACCCTTCTGTATTCTTTTTTCCCCCTCTGTGCACTGCAACTATTTTGAGCACCTCTTCTGGCTTGCTTTGGCCTTTAGGAAGAGGAAAAGGAAAGAGAGGTGTGGACGGCGGACGTAGCTGTGCAGTATAAGAACGCACGCTGCGGCCCAATTCGGAGGCCGGATCCGGGAAAAGGATGTGGGTCTGTCACAGACCCCTGAAGGGCAGGCGGTACTTACTGTACCTGCTACCGCTCTGCATGAAATGCTGTGCATCTTAGATGAAGTACTGTCGATGCTTCATCATCATCTCTGTTGTTTTTGTTGGGGTTTTTCAAAACATGCTACCGCTTAAACGGAATGGGACACGTGGAATGGGTCAGAGTCCGCTGTTGCAGCTGTGCCCCCGGAGCTCAGCCAGGGCATGGGAAAGGCACGAAGGTGGGGAGGCCGCGTGCGTCTGTCACTCACACCCGGCTTCGCGCGCAGGTGTCGATAAACTCCTCGGGCAACGCACACGACCCAGCAGCGCGAGGGGTTTTCAGGAGTGGACGCACTCTCAAGTGGAGCGTCTGCGTGTGTCAAACGCCGTTTCGGAGCCAAGGACAGAGTCACTGCTCCTACACCCAAAACCCTGCCCCACCACGCCCACGCAAAGCCCAAAGCACACCAGTTATGTAATGCAAGGCCCCGGGCCAAAACCTGAATGATAAACACCGTCCCTCCATCGGGCGAGACCTTCAGACGATGCCGTCTGATAGCCTGCCCACGAGCCACGAGACTGTTTGATGTGCACGGATGCAAATATGAAAACATAGATGACGTAAGCTTGGAAGGGAAGGGAGACGGCACTAAGAGGCTTGGGCAAGCAAAGCCAGCAACAAATCCAAGGTGCAGGCTACTCATTACGGCAACATCGTCACACATATGCCATTGATGCATTTGTTTTCCAGCGCGGTGACTGTGCAAGTGACCTCAAGTGATCTTAGCATGACCTCCATGACCTCAAGAAACTTTAACAGCCCAGATGGGACCCGTCATCTTTGTGCTCAGTGCATGAGCAGGAGCTCTTACAACCTGTGAAGGCATCGAGCTTGTTTTCTGAAGGTTTTCACCCCCCCCCCCCCCCCCCAAAGTGTCCAACATGTCCCATAAAGACGGAGCGATCCTCGCATTGTTTTGGGAGCCTGACAAGGACCCCCAGGTGGTCCCTGCACCTCCCTCTCGGAGCCTTTGTGTCGTCAGTTTTCTGGGTGTTTACCCAAGCCTCCACTGGAGCTTTAATAACACCATTTGTCTCCGGGGACAAACACGCTGAACTCACCCTGGCGGAGCCAAAGGCCCGGTTCAGCCTCGCAGAACAATAGCGATGTCCGCCGTGGAGAAACGCGCGAGCCCGGTGACTGAAACGAGCCCGACGTACCGCTGTACATCCAAATACGCGTCGTTTCACGGGGGGAGCCAGACCCACGTTGTCCAAAAAAAAAAACGCCGCCCAGCCGTTCCGTGCCATGCTAACGTTACACGTCCATCATCACGTCCAGCCACAAACTGGCAACTCCACATTACAAAGAGGGCGTCTGGCATTCTGAACGCACGACGTTCGGCTAATTTGAGAATAACATGTACGCACACGGAAAAGCAGGTGGGTTTACCGAGAGTATTCCTTTTTCTTGAGGTGTTTAAGGGTTGAAATGTTACAAATAAACGGGAACATTTGAACGTTTTTTCTCCTCTCGCGCCGGATACGCTGCACCGTGCTTAAAAAATAAAATAAAATTCTCCGTACCTTCCAACCGCCGCCTCTGTTCCTGGAGACTCCCTCCGGCTCCAGCGCCGAGGCGAACCGCACTTAACTAGGCGACGGAGCCGCGGATTTCACCGGACTAACAATGGAGCCACGCATTCAGCGGCGGGCGGGCGTCCCTCTCCGTGTCCTTCCCTCCACGTTTGAGCAGCGGCAAGGCTGCTCCCGTTCATGAAGGATGGACCCGGGCGGGGGGGGCGGGGGTAGCGGAGTTTGTGTGTGTCTGTGTGTGTGTGGGAGGGAGGGGGTGGCCGAGGAGTCCGGTGGAGGCTTGAAGGCGAAGCGTGGTGGTGGTCGAGAGAGAAAAAATGCAGATTAAATCCGCGCGAGCGGTCCAATCACAAGCGCGAGGCCGGTGGTTATGCAAAGCAGGAGTGACGTTGCAATCAAAACCAAGCGCGAGCTCTGCTCCGTGGGGGTGGGGCGGGGCAGGGTGCGTGCGTGCGCTTGCGTGTGCACTCGCGTGTGCACTCGATTTTAACCACTTTATTTACAGAACGGTAGTTTCGGCCAGCGGAGGATCTAAGTCTAAGTGCAGGGTCCCGACGAAGAGGCGAGAGGGAAGAGAGGCCTGAAGGCAGAGATTCACGTTGAATTAATGGACCTGTACCTCACTGTGGACTCAAACATGTTTGTCAACGAAATCACGTTAGGAGTTTGGATGGGAGATTATGCTTCAATGGAACATCGAAAATATGACGAGGAGCCCCAACTTAATGCCCATTTTTTTTTCTGTAACAGGTCGCAAGCCAAAAAGGTGTGAAACCACTGGTTTATTCGGGTATCTTTGAATGTGAGAACTCTCTGTGTAGTTTAGTTCAATATGAATTCACAAAATATCCCCAAGCAGATTTGAAACAGGAAGTAATCATTAAATGGTTACAGTGCTGCCCCAGAAAATTATTATTGTGCTTCCATAAATATAGGTGACTCAGAAGACACACATTTGAAATACAAGAAAGAAAAGGCAGAGATATCCTGACTTTCAGTTCCTCATGTGTGTGAAGCTCCACAAACACAGAAGTCAACATTTCTTATGATGCAATTAATTAAATAATCTCATTTCTCTCTCTCTGTCTGACAAAAGATCACATACTTCCCTGAGCCGTGTTTGTGACACATTCATTTCTAGTGCCCCAGCCCAATCTGAGATGACCCAGATTAACCTGTTTTTATTTCAATTTGCAGAACAGAGGATGCTGAGAGGAAGTGGTGCAGTTTCACAGGTTTCCAGATACATCCTGTCATTATACAGGTCGCACTAAACGAGAAAAAGATCATCTGAAACAGCAAGGGGGCTGTTTTCACATAGAAACCAGGAGCATGTTAACAGTTTAGTTTATCTCGATTAGGTTACACTGTTTCCACCATGTTCCATTACCACCTTCTGTACAGGTCGGGCGTGTGAGTCTCTCTTTATGGACCAAGTGACAAAAACCAGTGTCATCAAAAATCTTTATTTGACGGCTCTGGGCACGAAAAGTTTGGGAGCTGTGAGTCCCACAAAGCAGTGACACTCAACACACCCCTTCTCCTTCTGCTCACATGCGTTTATTCTCTGAATTTAAAATGAGATTTGATGTATATCAAGTTGCATTAATAATATTCTTCCTCCTTCACATGCACAAAGAACTTTCTGTTTCCTGAGATTTGGATAGCTGGGAGCGTGCCCGATTAAACATTATCAACATTGCTCCTTTTCCGCACTCATGGTCGAGTACAGTGTCCACTTCCCTATGGTACAAACCGACAATGGCTGCAAGCTGAATGCTTTTTTTTTAATGTTGAGCTGCAGCTGCGGGCTTCACAATAGAAATCAATGGAAAGGGAGAAGACGTACAAAGACTATTGCAGCTTACAAAGAGAGAGAGAGTGAATGGGGTGAAGCCATCTGACATCAGTCGTTGTTTTCTCCGATAAAACTCCCGGAGGAGGAGAAAGAATGGAGAGATGTAAAAGCAAAACAATCGGGCAAAGAGAAATCTGAAACTCTTGCTGGTGAAGGGTGGAGGAATGAAGGCTCATCATTAAACATGGACTCGTCGGTGCACATTTTCTCACCGTCATGGCTCCATGAGGAGTTAGAGTGTGTGTGTGTGTGTGTGTGTGTGTGTGAGAGAGAGAGAGAGAGAGAGAGAGAGTTATGTCTCAGCCCAGCCTCTCTCTCCATCCCTGCTCTTTACAGGATTTTGGCAGTTGTTTCATCAGCAGCCTGTCAGCCTTTCCAATCGGTTAGGGGCCCTGCGCCAGAGCAAGGGGAAAAACCCCAAACTCTTGTCAAAGCTTCACTTATTCTTCAACTTAAATTCATTGTTAGCAGACAGTCTAAAGGCTGTAGTTTCTTGATGTATCAGTTAAAATCAGGAACAGCAGATTATTTGACTTTTTGCAAATCTGAACCCAAAAACCACGTGTGAAACTCTTGCCACAAGAAGCCATCTCTTGGGTGTGGAACAACAAGAAGTACGTCTGTAAACCATTTCAGTCTCCCTCTTTTATTTGAGTAAACTAGGCTCTAATGGCATCCATCATTATATCACAGAGCTAGTAAATCCCCTCACATCCTGCCCATCCATCTCAGATTGCTTTGTAATGTTGTTACACAAGGGTGTGGCTTGGCTCTGGACTGTGCTAAAACAGAATTAGAATAGGCAGATAATCTGAAGAGATGTTGTAGCAGACTTGGCCTTTTTGAAATCTGTGTCTTTGAGTGCGGCGTGGTCAGTCATCCGCTTAAACATCTCAGCAAGGATGGCTACAAACACTGCCTTTGGCAAAAACAACACAGTCTGCAAGGAAGAGGTAACTGCTGCTGCTGCAATTTTTTTTTATTTTATCTGTGGCGCTTTGCCAAATAAAAGACTCTGGAGTTGAAGCAGAAAGTCACAACTGAGTAACTGGAGCACGTTTCAATTCAAGCAGGGATCAAACTGGCATTAACAAAACACCACACCTGACAGCAGCACACTGAAATCACAAGTAATTAGCATCCATGCACATTATATCAAATTTAATGAAAATTAGAGAAAAAAGCTAATTCTTTCTAGGAAGATGAATGAAACAAATTGATGAGATGCACTAAACCACAAACTCTACCGTTGCTACTTCCTCACACACTCCAACATGTACCATCGAGGTCAGAGCAGTACATAATGTATGATGATATTAGGTTAAGTGGGTGGAAAGCAAAGATGTGCTACATCAGCTGCCAAGCCTCACTTGGACAGCTCAATAATCAGGAAATGAGCTCATCATATTGGACTGTTGTGAAGAAAAGGAAAAAAAGAGAGAATTATAAATTCCCTCCTCCGCCGGCTGTGTGCTGCAGCGCCTCGACTAAAACAGACTCAATGGAGCTGTGTTTAACTGTGTGTCACATTGTAGTATTTATTTGCACAGGAGTCATAACTTCTTTTTAATTCTACATGTGCCCTTTTTCATCTGCCATCTTTTTCCAAGTAGAAAACTAAACTTGTCTTCCCTTTGGTGCAACGTTGCTCAACGCTGGTATCCGGACACGCGACCTCGTTGCTCCCTCTTCTGGCATTTTAAAGGAACTGCGTTTGAATCCTGACAGTCATCCACAAACAGTCTTAATATTAAAGATAATCAGGTAAAATTTAATCAGTAGACTGGCAGCGCATACAACACCAAGATGAATTCAGCTTTGCATTTCTCAAATACAAGTGCAGATTAATTTTACAAAAAAACATGAGGTTTATCTAGGTAAAAACTAGATAATATACACATGCATGTAAAACCATTTGAAGTTAAGGCCATGGATGCATTTGGCACAGATTTGCCATCTAGTTTCAATGTCCCTAAGCATAATCAGCTTACAAAATGACACTGTTTGCTTATTAGATATTTTCATCTTACAATTAACCTGTTACTGCTGGCATCAGAGCTCAACTCTCCTTAACAGAAAAAAAAACAACATTTTCCTAAAAACACCTTCTGGAGTCCAGAATGAGACTCCTTTAACTATTGTGCGTTCTAAGTGATACATAAAGAAAAGTTACTCGAGCATCCACTAAAGATCCAGTCACTGGACTGCGATTTCCGACAAGAGATAATTATGAGGACCTCAAACAGCATGTCTATGACAAGCCATTATCGCAGAGCTACAAATATGTTTCTGCCATTATTCCATCTTCTTGTTATCTACAATAATCCCTGCTCCAGTTTGTAAAGACTTTTCTTCTTTTAAAACAAGTCGGATGCAATTGCGGCTGACCATCAGTGTTGTCCAGAGGAAGAGACAGTAGGTAACAAGTATAAAAGAGCATTTTTGGCATCATTAAAGAAACATGCACATGGCTCCGGAGCTTTCCTTGTTGCAGCTGACCACAGGCAACGCTGAGCGCCCCGTTAGTGAGTGAGGGCCTCCCTTTGTATCGATCGTTACTCGCATGAATGCAACTCGAGCCACTACAGCGCTCGAGCGCAGCAACAAAAACAAAAACAAAGGTCCACATTTGAGGGCAATGTGGCGCCTGTGCAGAAGTACCACACCTGGAGAAGCCTGAAACTCTATACTGCAGGTGCAGCTTTCAGGACATCAAGTCAATTCAACATGGGAAGCATCATTCTGTATTTTTGTTTGTGGTCCTGCTTCATGATGTTTGTCTGGAAGTCATCTCCCTGATTGTCTAAGACAAGACAGAATACTAAAAGTATTATATAGTTTATATGAATGTACAAGTACCAGTATGATTCTAATGTCCTACTTCAAGTAGCTTTGACATTTCTGTTATTTAAAAAATATGGAGCTGGGTTTAAAAGGATGTTTTGTCATGTATAAATGCCTCATTTTGGGAGCCGTGTCCTCAAGAGGTAACTGATTTTGAAATACTACAAAAGTAAAAAAAGACAAGAATAAAAACAGACAATACCACATACATACATCTGTAGTCCGCATCGTGGTGCTTGTGCCCACAAGAGGTCCTTTTCCTGGTTCAGCCTTGAGCATTGTTAAATACATAAGAAAAAAATACTGTCGTGTTTTTAAATAAAGACAGGGAACAGAAAAATGTCTCTGTCGTCCATGATGCTGCAGAGTTTTCCTTCTCATACAGAGGACAAGTCCAGCCCCTCAAGTGCTCCTCAGTTTCTTCTTCATGGAGTCGGAGACAGGAAAAATAATTGGGCCACTGACAATACTGTTGTTACATATACCTTCTACAGAGTGCTGGTCCGGCCAACGTCCGCCCCTCCTCCAGATCAGTGCTGAGGTTTGACCCAGACACGGTGTGTTGGTGAAGAGACAGACTGGAGACAGGAGTGTGTGTGCAGTGCATCGCTGTGATCAGCAGGGGAGGCTAGTGAGGTCACTGAGACAAACGTCAGTTCACCAGCAGCACGTCCTCGTACGTCGTCGTTCTGGGGGGAAAATCAGGGAATGACGGCTCATGTGAAACTATTTTCCTGGTCATAATTTTTGATCATCATAGTCATACATTTTCCTTAGACCCACATATACATCCGGCAAGCATATACCTCCTCACCTGTCACAGCAGCAGAAGAAGGAGCACGGCGAGGTCTCCAGACCCCTGAACTTCCCAGAGCTCGGCGCATCCGTACACTCTGCTACGAAGGCATGTAGGTCCGTGATGTGGATGGGCTCCTGGGTTTGGTGCTGTGGAAATCAACATAGAGTAAAAAAAACATTATTTTGCTTTAATGTTATTTATCTACCATATCTTTACTTTTCTGCAGCTCTGACAGTCATTCAGGCAGTCGGAAATAAACAGAAGTGAAACACCTGGATAGAGCCCGCCTCTTTTCCTACCTTAATGGTCTCATACGCTCCTGTGATGAGAGCAATAAACAGTGACAGCACCATGTAGATGAAGAGCGAGATGAAGGTGTACAGGTAAACTTGGCTGAAGAGCCACACCAGAGTGCTGCTCTCCTGCATCTCGGCGAACGTCACAAACATGTCGTCCCCGTTAATGAGGGAGAACAGACACTCCGACACCATGGACAGGGAACGGAACTGGAGGGGGGTAGAAAAGAGTAGGCATCGTCAAAACTTCTGGAAACTGAATTGTAAACCGAAGTCAAATGTAGTTTTATTTATGTTTGAGTTGTTTTTCGGGAGTATTTGCCCTTTGAGCTGTTTTTTCCAAATTATTTGCATATGGACTGAAATAAATGATACAATTTACTATGCACTGAAGGAAAATGTAAAACTTTAAAAGCAGGTGCTGAGTATTATTTGCTGTATTTTATTATTACTTGCAGGTGAAGGGAAAGAAACAGAAAATTAGAAACTGAAATATGCCACACATTAATATTAAACTCAAACAATTAGAGTGTCAGTTGGATTCACCTTGACGTGGTACGGTCCCAGGACGATCCAGCCACAGAAGCAGTAGCCCAGGTAGATGACGGCCACACAGAGGCAGAACCGAATCACATTGGGTAACGCCGCTCGAAGTGTGATGATCAGAATCTACGGGAGGCAGCGAGACGTCGGACAGAGAGCAGGGGAGGACAGATTAACTGGATGTATGACGGTGCACCAAACCATTAAGAGGAACATTTCCCCTCACCCTCCGACCGCTCATTAAATCGGCAGCAAGTTACGACGGTATCAGCTGATGCGCGCCGGCGCATCCGTGACTTACGTTGTATTTCTGGAAGAACGTGAGGTAGCGAATGACTCCAACCCACACCAGGAGCGTGGAGGTGCCCAGCAGGATGCCACAGAGGTCATAGGAGGACATGTTCTGTCAGGGGAAAAGGGGAGATACCAGCGTGACGCATGTATGTAAGAGAGAGCTATATAATTATATCTCAGCTGCACAGTTAAGCTTCCTGTTCAACTACATGCTGCCTGCCTCTGGAAACAAGATTAAAATCTGAGGATCGGGAATTATCAAACTTTTAGTTTGATTACATTTAACATTCTGTTCGCACTTGGCCAAGGTATCAGTGGGATAACGCTTTCAAAATTTGTAGGTTCACCACTGTAATGGATGACTTGACAAGAAAAAAAGTAGTAGATCTTGTCATTGGAGGGTGCAGCAGCAAGCGGGACACACCTTAGATTCTATGCCGATTTTGATGACACTGCCAGTGATGGTGAGGATGTCGCTGACGATGAGGAGGATATACCAGCCGTTAATGAACTCCAGCCTGTCTGTCCAGCACACTTTACGGTCCAGAGTTTCCTTGAAGAACTGCACAAACTCCTGGAAAACCCACAGACACAAGGAGAGGAATTTGTGTGTGTGTGTGGAGGAGGGGTATGTGTAGTTATGCACATGATTATTATTTTCCTCTCGTTTGACTTTTTAGTCACTTTCCCTCTCTCTTATACAGAGCCCTCATTCAGCTGTATGCGTGTTTTCCCTGTGACAGAGGTTCCTTACCTGCTGCAGCACGATGCCTCGCAGTATGGATCGTCCACAGAGCAGCAGCGACACCATGCACACCAGAGCCACAATGATATCAAAAGCCACACGCGAGAAGTTTTCGGCTGGACGTTCAGAGGGAGACAAAAAAAAAAAAACGCAACCCGCAGAGCTGTTAGTGCTCTTTCACTTCAGTGTGGAGCAGTTTTAGATGCTGCGTCATAAACACATTCATGAAGTGAAACTTCCTGTTGGTTCAGTAAAGGCAACTGTAAGCAGCGTTTAAATCCCCATGTTCCCAGCACCCTGTAAAATGCAACCTGTTTATTATTTTTTTTTGGCTCGCACGCTACTGCTGCAGTCTTTTCTCGCAACCCACTCATCTGGTGTCTCACCATGCCCAGAGACGCTGGGGTCTTTACACTCCTTTATCGATGCCTGGTTTTCTAACCGGATCTTCACCTTGCCGCTGTGAGCCTGGTTGTCCAGAACTATCTGGAGGAGAGAGCAAGCCAAAATTCACTTCCTTTAAAGTCGGATTTTTTTTCCCCCAAGACACTTCAACGGAAAACTCTCATTCTGTTCATTCATTATATTCAGTGGAGCAAAAAAGACAAAAAACGTGTGACATAGCAAAGATGTTCAAATCAGGACATGTGTTATCTTTGTGTTGTTTTCACAAAACCATACTTGCTGTGTAGCTCAGCAGTTGCTTCAGTTATGTTAGTTATCTATACACTGTAGGATTCTACACATGAAGGGTGAATGGCCTTCAGCAGTGTTCGGAACCGAACCCATTAACTCTCCAGGTACACGGCAGCCTCTCACATCAACCTGTCATCCTTTGCCTTCAAGATTTGGCCTCACCGTCACGTGGAAAGTGTAGCAGTCTGGGATCTCGTTGTAGATGATGGTCTGTAAATTGATCGCCTTCAGCTGGAACTGTATGGTGACATTAATGAGCCTTGAAAAAGACGAAACACACAGAAAGACGGAAGTTGAGAGGGAAATTTGGTAACACATTAACACTGGCTTGTAGTGCCAGTGTCTGTGATGTAAATCCTACCAACCTGCATAGAGATTAAATAAAACAGTCCTTTGTTTACTGGTTTTGAATAATAAAACTTCATTTTTTCAGGCAGAATCTTTGATGCATTCAGACACAGCTGCAGATTATTGATGTCTAAAGATGATCAGACACGTGTCACACGTGTCTGTTTTGTGTGTGTGTGTGTTTTTTTTTTTTCATGTGTGTTTTTGTGCCTGTGTCCTTGCACACATGTTTGCGTGTGCAGCAGAGATAAGTGACCTGCTGAATGTCATCATCAGATACTACAGAGATAATCTCGCCATGGACTGCCAAACGAGGAGAAGCCGGAGCCACGAGAAAAATGAAGCCTTACTTGTGGAACTTGAGTGTAAAGTTCTTGTAGCTTCCGCTGCCGGGCGAAGCTCGAGGGACCGACAGAGGGTTCACACCGACGCAATCTGAAGACAGAGGAGAAATGCCACGTTGAGGAAACACTGGAATATGCAGTTACAAGTTTCCATCAACATGCAATTCGACACAAGGTGAGGGAAGATGTTAACCCAAGGTTTTTTTTTCTCCAATGTTGGACTTACTTCCTCATTATTTGTTAGAATTTGACTCAAACACATATTAACATGAGGAAGTAAGAAACTCTGATAGTATGCAACACTGTTTCTGGCTGCAGGCTCATGGTTCATGTACAAATATGCTGGTGGCAAAAAGGAATTACATAACATCTTATTTTAATGTCCCCCTACACAGCATTTATAAGCACAGTATACACATTTACTGACACACTATAATGTGAAAAAGTAAAGATTAAAGTAAAGTATTACACTGTGATCATAATCAGCTAAATTAGTGCACATGAAAGGCCATCACAGGACAAACGCATATCGAAATTACAGTAACAACTGCCTGGAACCCACACCTCTCAGTCACATGCTGCCCGGGAAGTTTGAAGTACAAACACATGGTGACGTCCACAGCGGCAGATTGCTCTCACCGGAAGTAGAAACAGTGGACCTCATTATGTAATTATGACTTCCGTATCTCGTCATTTCGACATCATGTGCTCTGCTGTATTTTGTGACACATCCGATGCTGTGACCTGATTAGATGCAGTGACAAATTGCCACTATAAACCCTTTTAATCGGACTGTATTGCACGTTTCATTAGCACAAGGTTTGATTGGAAACATTTCTAATGTAAGACTTTGTATCCACAGAGCATCCCTTACTGTTTTCGCTGTGACAAGTCATTAATTATGAGTGTATAATTATGATATATTGACCTCCGTAATATTGAGATAGCAAGTTACAGTTGCACTTGGGTTTTCAGCAGCCATGACCTTGTTATCGGCTGCTCGGGCTGTGCAGTGGCACAAATACTCACAGTGCACTTTCTGTGATTTTTTTAAAACTCTATTCAATTCTTGCATAAATGGTAAAACTAAACTCACATTGCAGTAGTATCTGATGTGCTATTCATATCTACTACAGCCACAGCCACTGTCAGCGATGTTAATGGCATTCAAGGTCCGGCAATGTCTCCTCCCCATGGTGCAGTGCAGTTGGTGATGTACCTGTGATGATGTGAGGATCAATACTGAAGGTATCGTTGGCGGGGTCGATGCTTCCCTTCTTGTAGTACTGCTGGCAGAGGGAGAGCGCGCTGCCATTCACGCCCACATTGTAGACGTACGCGTAGCGCCCCACCGTGGTCTCCGGTAACGCCAGATACTGCAGGGAGGATGAGAGGAGAGTGGCCGTGGTTTTCATCTGCCACTGGTCGTCGCGTCAAACGTCCAACTCTGGCGTCACGACGACCTCACTGCGCAGCGGGCCACCCCGTCAGCGAGCTTGTGGGGGTTTAACCGGGTAACCGACCACCAGCCTCTTAACAACAGGCTCTCGAAACGCCACCATCCCCACGGCTCACATTGTGACCGGATTCAACCTAAGTGGTGGTCACATTCTAGCTCATGATATCCGAGACTAGGGCTGCCGGCCTGAAGCTAACAACTATTTCCATTACTCTGTCTTAACATATCAGAAAATAGTTAAAAGAAGGAGTCCTTGGTGACATCTTCAAATTTCCTTTTCAATCTGACCAACAGTCCAGAACAATCAGAAGAAGTTTACTATCACGCATGCTTACCTGATCCACGGTGTAGAAAATGTGGTCGTAGACGTCGTTCTGTGTGTAAACAGCAAAGTCATCTGCGGACTCGTCGTAGTCTTTGAGGAAGAGGTGCTTGAAGGTCATCGTGTTCTCCTCCTTGAAGGTCACCACCACCTGGTTACTGAGGCCAAACAGCACCAACTGCAGCAAGGAGGGTGGAGGGTGGTGAAAAGGGTGCGCGTTCAAAGGAAAGCAGAGAGGGGGAAGATACAGAGACACGTCATGAGGAGGAGGACAGAGGACGAGCCCGGACCGAGGAAGAACCCTGAGGCATTACGCTCCAGGTAAATACACGTGTGAAGCACCTGAACTGTGACAATGATGATCTTCAGCAGCTGCAGGCCCAGCTTATAAGGCTTGCGGCCCTTGGCGTGATATTTATCACAAGGGCTCATGAAGAAGTATTTCAGCTTCCTGCGAAGGGCCTCCTCCTCCCGATCAGCCCCGACCCAGTGACCTGCTCTCGCCGAGGGACACTGGTGGTTGCTATGGTTGCTGCCATGACTGTTGCTCTGGTGTTCGTGCTCGCCACTGGTGTCCGTGGATTCGTAGTGAGACACCGAGCAGGGCAGGCCCTCTCGTTCTGGAGGAAAAAAAATGAAAAAGAAAGACACAAAGAATGGACTCACTACTCCTACTCAAACACAAAGGATGCACGAGCTGAGCAGACGGAGAAAATATCCACCTGACATACAAGCTCCCACTGAGCTGCCAGTACTCAGTGTCCTGCATGTGTCAACAATGCCAGCGCCGAATCAATAAACCAGAGGCCGGTATCAGTGTAAATGATACGCAGGAAAAACAAGCAACAAGAAGTTTGAGGCAGTTTTGAAACAGTAACTCAGAGCTTTTCTGATTCAAATTACCAGATTAAAAAAAACCAAAGTGATCCTTGGCTAATATTCATTTGTTATTCTATGTAAAAAGTCAGTCAGTGGGTCACTGTTGATCTTCTTTCATTTGTGCACTACGTTTTCTCTGAGCACTGGTATGTGGAGCCAAGCCCACAACATGCGCTGCTTAGTCAGCAGTTAGCGGCAGGTTTTTCTAAATTACAGCGTTGCCGCCTTCCGTCATCGCTGCGAGCGATACCGTCTCGTCCGTTCGAGCTCATTAGGGCCGGTATGTGTCAAAGCGTGGCAGGCTTGAGGCTCAGCGTTAGCGCTGCTGTCGAGGTTTTTCCTCCCAAGAGGACGTTGAGCCGAGGTGCCGAACCACCCTGATCCTGATGCATCTGGTGTCATGGTCAATTTAGCTGCGGGATGATGGCCTTTACACAACAACAGCCACGCGTGTTAAAAATATGGCATTTGCCGCATGAAACCGGCGCCTGTGCTTTTTTCCCCCAAGGAGGTTCGCGCTTTGCGTGTTCACTTTTGTGACACAACAGACACCGCTCCAAGGAATCCTACGTTGGGTCGGTCTCCAGAAGTAGCTGTTCCGCCCTGGGTGAACCGAAATAAGTTTGATTGATCCTCGGACTTTTTCTTTCAAATTTGAAATTCGTCCAGTACTCCAGAACTGGTTTTCCAAAGTGCTGAGCCCAAGCCTCCTCATTTCCTGAAAAAAAACAAACAACAAAAAAAAAGACACGGGTCCACCTCCGTCTCACTGACAAAGACTGCTTCCAACAACAGCATCCTGTCAGCCCCACCACGTGAGCCCGGGTGTGAAGAGTCTGTCCTCAGCTTTCACTGCTCTCACTTTGCTCTGACACGGCCTCTTTGTCTCCGGCTGTGTGTGGTTTTACTTCCCTCCGTCCCCTCTGGCGCTTCGAACACGTGCAGAGCTCTGCCGCCAGTGCGATTTAACCGTTTGAGCTCCGAGGATAGAAGTACTGATGGAGCTTAGAGAGGTCGAGCTTTCTACCTCTATAAGTTTGTGACAAGTATCTTGAAGCCAATGTTTAAACTCTGAATCTTAGGAACAGAAGTGGTTTTCCGGTGATCGGTGACAGTGAGAGGGAGAAAGACATTTTCCCAGAGAGTCCTGCAGACTTCAGAGTCGTGGAAGACGTGAGGCAGATTCCTGGGATGGTTTGCTGAGAGCTCAGAAGCCCCTGGCTGCGTTCCACAAGGGTAATAGCAGAAATTGAGGACAGCATGTGTGAGGTCACGTGCGTAAACCCACCGCATGTTTTTGACACAAGATTTTCAACAAAATGTGTTCCAGAGTGAGATGAGAGGAGCTTTGAAATAACTGTAGGAACCCTGGAAACATTTGTCACACTGTTTTCAGTTGAAGTTACACTGACTTGATGTTTGATTGAAGTCTTTCCGTCATGGTAACACCGTCGTATTCTCTGGTCCTCTTTTTTTTTTTTTTTCTTTCTTGGTTATTACCACAAATGCAGAAGTATTGCCTTTTGAATCCCGACTCTCGAGTCTCTTGTTTGTTGTCTCCCTACAGTCCACAGTCTGATAAGAGACATATGAGAGCTAACACCGCTGCCTACTTTAGACAAGAGAGAAATATTTAGGACTTTTGTGAATTAAATTCCAGACTTTCTGATACCCTCTGAGGCCTTTTTTTTTTTGAGTAAACTAAACTTCCCTCTACCTCACGTCCACTTCTGTACTGCTGAAGAGGAAACCTCTCACAACCTCACGCGTAACATCTCTCCTCTTTCAGTCAAGACTGAAACAATTTCAACTTGAAACAGAAAAATTCTGCAAGAGAGAGAGAGAGAGAGAGAGGCTGATTGGACAGACAGGTAAATGTATGGTTGGAAACCGAGCAGGTCAGTGTGTCATGCGCTTGCGGGAACACCTAATCATGCTGTCACATTTTTTTTTTTTTTAAGTTTGCTATGCCATAAAGAAAACAATAAAACCAAGGTCAGTCAGGTTTGTTTGTTCACTTTCCTTTCAGGAGAAGACTGGAAACTGGATGTGACACACACAATTTTACCGATGTTTATCCGACAGTAACTACCGTGTTGGTTAAGGCCAGCGCGGTGAGGTCAGGCAAAAAAAAAAAATTGCTGAGTCAGGATAAATGCAGACTCGACAGAGCTTGTCCAATGGAAATGAGAAGTGAAAGAGAAGGAACACAGCGCTGGCGTTCAGTATCAGTCTGCGAAAAGTCGGACGAAAGTTCAGCGGCGTGTTGGACTGGCAGGACTGTAAATGCTCGTCACACATTTTTCCTCTGGCACTGCAATAAAACAATAAACAAATGGTTTTCCTTGTTTTTCAGGTAAGACGCACGAAATGAAATGTAAACGTGTGCAGCCTGATTACAGAAGCTAATCAAAAATTGTGAATTAGTCTGATTTTTCCTCAAAGACCCCCCCACTGGTTTTGCATCACAATCGATACAGCAGAATCACAGATGTTGTCTTTTTTTATATTATTCCATTCATTCTTGTGGCTTCACAGGTGACATCACTTGAGCCTTCGCTCCCCTCTGGAGCCACAAAAAAGCTTTATACTCTGATGAGTGAAACGGACGGAATTACCCTTTAGGTTAAAGTCAAGTGGCCAAAACAACAACAAAATAAAACAACTTGTGTTTTAATTAAGCTGAACATCAACTGTCCAAATTTTCTTAAGATCTTCAAAATTGAGGCCAGTGATCAGTCGCAGCTTTAAATGCGTCTTGACCTTTGCCTTTTGCTCAGCAACTGTAAACAAAGTCCGACTGTGCACGGCTCGCCTTGGGGAATGAGTTGCAACCGGAGATTTTAGGATAATCACATTTGTTTGTCTGCAGTAAACCAAACCCATATATGCAGGGATCACTTCCTACGTGAACCAGCACCTGCTGCTGTGATCCTGTGAGATTTTTGTAGCTGCAAAGCCGACTTGAGCAACGTCCGGACGAGCGCAAGGCCTCGACAAAATCAGCTGAGAGTGGCGGCTTTCTAATGAACTTGGCTTTGACGGGGGTTGCGTGCCTTTTGGCGAGAAGAATGAGAAACAGCCAAAAGAATCCAGCCACTTAACATGACAAGCATGACGATGGGTGCCAGAGCGAGTGCGCGTATCTTTGATCAGAGGATCATGTCCATCGTCATGGCAGATAGCAATCGGACAAACAAAAAGGCGGGTGCAGGCCATCGACCGCGCCACCGCCGCGTTTGACACTTCAGAGTTCCTCAAGCTGAATGAATCTGGCTCTTCCGGTTCACCGCTGCCTGTGGAACGTGAGTAGGAACACTGATGTCTGCCAATCAAAATCCTTCAGATAACTGGAGATCTGTCAACAGCTTGGTATCAGTGGCTGGATCTAGTCTGGCAGTCCACAGCAAGCGGCCACCAGTGGGCTGAGAGTCCAAAACATCCACTAATACCTGATTAAAGGAAACACATTTACTCAACAACACCCTCCCCCCCGAAACACACACACACACACACACACACAAAATGGGATGGTGCCAGTGATAACTCTCTGGTGATATCACATATGAACTCAAATGTATCCTTCATTCGCAACGGTGCATTTAACGTGGCTTTTCTTGAAAAGCTAGTGAGGGAACCTTGGCTTCCCGGTACGGTCGGACTTCCTGTACCACACAGTAACAATCCTGCAAAAACAGCCCTGCACATTCAACCGTGTGTGAAGAGGGGCTTATGAAGGAGCTATAATTTTGCAGGAAAGAGTAAATCCTTTTAGACATGCTTACTTTGTTAATGGGGGGGGGGGCATCTGGGTCTCAACAACAGTCTCTTGTAAACCAAGAAATCACACGGCCACAGCAATCTTTGAAACTAGGACGACTACTTCACACGCTTGTCGTAGTATAAATCAGCATTAATGTTGAGCCAGCCGATTCAGTTCGTTCAGGCTCATTCTATTGATGTGGTCTGCAGGACGCGTCACAAGGATGGCTGAGAGTTGATGAAGCTCACAGAACCTAATGTGCGTCTTCAAACGTCTCCTTTCTGTCCGATCACCAGGCCAAAGTACAGATGTATTAAATATTACAGTGACGGGAAAGGGAGACACGCAGCAGCCAATCAAGAACGTGGAGACGGCGAGTCTTTGGCATCTTTACATGACAAAAACAAAACACAAAAAAGACTCACTGGTATATTATTGATTGGCAACTACAATTTGTCTAATTGTTTCAGATCTATATGTTTTATCTCCCAGTAGGCAAACACTTCAAATACAAATCCTATAGCTGAGTGTAAACCGACAACAAACACTGTACTTTTGCATTGTACATACTACTATAAAGTCGTATGACGGAGGGTTTGTAAGAGTAAATCATAATTTAGTACTTGTCGCTGACTGTCTTCACTTGCTACGGTAGGTCACGTTTTAACGAGTCATCCCAGCATGAACCTGATGTTGACCGACACATCACCATAAAGATGACAGAGCAGAAACACGGCGAGTGGGTGACCGCAATGTTGTGTCTCCACGCACACACGAATACAACAAAAAAACAGCTGCGTTTCGACGCCGGGGAGCAGCTGTAAGACAGTCTTAAAGACTAGAGAGAAACAAAAACACTGTGTATCAACAAGCAAAAGCAGCGTCTCCTCGTGAAAAGACGAACGAGTCGTGAGTTACATTTTTTTTTTTTAAAGTTAAACGCCGGCGCTACGTCACCTGCGGAGTCCTGCTGTCCTGTCGCGGCCATAAAGTTGAGCTTCTTAAAAGACAATAAATAGGTGAATTTTTTTAAAAAAAAGCTGAAACTAAAAGCACTGTGGCGGTGCTTTTTTTCAGTTTTACAACAGCACCAGGCACAACAGCCCGGGCGAGCTGCTGCTGTCTTTCTCTCTGGTCATGTGACTCACACCATGTGACCGCATGAGTCAGCTCCGGGCTGAAAATGATCGGGGGGGTCCGGCAAACCGATTTTCAGCTGATTCTTCACAATGACCCCGTGCAAGCACGGGGGATGAAGACCCACCACGCCTCTGTGTGAGGTGTATGCAGTTAAAAGACCCCAGATGACCAACAGCGTTGTCATTTTGTCTCTTTCACTGTGGGGGTCTTGCCTAGGATGCGTAGGGGTGAGGGGGCTTTTACCTGTCTGTACCCAGGGGCTCATTTTCTTAAAATTCATCCATAACTGTTGGTCAAAATAAGGTTGAATATTTGAATATGATATAACTCAGGCTCCGAAAAATTAAAAATAAAATAAGGATGGACACGCTTTGACTATTTTCTGACATTTCATGCACTGAAAAATGTAAAGATTATTCATAAAGATGAACCCAATTGGTCGTTTACGCCTTACAATCCTGCTATGATGAAACAATGCGGGTCTCTTGCCTGAGGTTATCTGTGTGTAACTACCTACCCACCAGACCCACAGAAAAAGAATGTAATTTGATAACTGATAAAATAATATTCATTGAGTAACTTTAACTACATGCTGGGAACACATGCTTCATAAAATGGGATATATATAATAATATAATTGTAAGTTTCACATTACAGTAATGAAGTGGATTACATTGTACAGGTGCTTCTATTTGCTGAATTTTAGTCTCGTCTACCATTCTACACGGCATCAAATATTTCACCATTACTACAAGTATTTTTGGTCACTTTTAAAAAGTGTGTGAACAGTTCAGTTCAGTAAGACTGTCAAATGTTATTAAAGTGCCACGATTTCAGTCCAAACAGCTTTTTAAGTTTTTTGAGGGGAAATGCTAAAATAGAGCATCTCATGCGACTGGATTCAGCTGTAGCATCAGTCTAATGCCATGTGTGGTACTCAGAGTGACAAATCTCACTCAAATTCCCCCCTCGGACAAATGACTCACCTTCCCTTCCTGCTTTCCAAAACTTAATTTTCCAGTTGCGGTGGCCTGCTGTATATGGCAAAACATCCATAATTTCTTAAAACAAAACAAAACAAAATCTTTATTCAATATATCCCGCAATGTATTCATTTACATTTTATCAGGATACAACACAGGCAACATTGTTTTGCATAAACACACATGCCAACAATAATGCTTTAGTTGCTGTCTGTTAGACTGTGTTACAGTGTTGCATTGATTCCACAGACAGACTCTATGAAGGACACAACTATTAACATGTGGCTTTTCAATACATATGCAGTCACACATTTTATTTGACTAATATGGGGGATATGGGGAAATGGAAAATTTTCAATCAGCTGTTTCTCTTGGAAATTATCGTGTCAGCTTTGACAATGATGATGTAGAAAAAAAGACAAAAACATCACATGCACACAAGATGAATGTGTTCAGTGAAATAAATAGACATTTTGGTCTAATGTTTTCCATTCTGAATTTGTCAAATTCAAAGAGTCAAATCAATACTCCATAAATATGTCAATGTAACAGAAACATTTAATACATTCAACACAGTATTCTTTCCTTTCGCACTGAAATGAGTATTCATCTTTATTTGTAGTATTCAAATTCCTCAATTAGTTTATTTATAGAAAGTGAATTGACAATTATTTTGATAATTAACAATGACAAGAAGTGACTTGTTCCAATTTGTCAAATTTGAGGATTTGCTATTTTTTACAAATCTGTAAATGTAAACTGAATATCTTTAGGTTTCTGGCTGTTGATCGGACAAAACAAGTGATCTGAATATGTCAACTTCCATGTTGGGGAATGGTAATGGACATTTTATATAAAAAACAGTTCATCAATTGATCAAGAATAATTTCGGAACATTAATGGATAAAATAATAAATTGTTAATTGCAATACCTCTCTCCTTTTCATTCAGCATTCAGATTAAGTTCACTTGAATTTACAATCCACCATACTTTCACCATGTTTTCCACCACTTGCAGTAAATGAACCTCATACCAACATAAACACACACACAGACCCTCTCATCCAATCTCTCCTCTATCTGCCTTCCAGTGCCTTGTCTCTTGTGATCACCGCCTCGTCAAACTTGATCATGAGCGTGGTGCCCTTGTGCCAGTGGACGGTGACCTTGGCGGGGAAGCCACTGTGGGTGAGGATGGCCTCCACGATCCCGCCAGTGAAGGCGGCACAGTTCAAGGTGCTGTTCTCTTTAGGAACAGAGATGTACGTGTTGACGAGGGACTCTTTTTCGATGATGTAGTAGGTCTTGTCGTCGTCATTGGCCTGCTCCAGCTTGTCTGCCTCCTTGCCAAACAATGCTCTCCACACGGATACCTGTGGAGCACGAAGCACATGACTGAAGAGCCAGTGGGTGGAGGTTCTACACAGGATTTTCACTTCACTATAAATGAAATGAATCTTTTGGGCTCCTCTTCATTCACACAAACAAGAAGACAGCGCAAAATATATTGCACACCTAGTATTTCGGCTCATGTGGGGGCATTGGCGTGAAGTGCAAAAGGGTGGGGTGAGATAAAGCAGCTCAACAAAAGCAAAGATGGTGCAGAACATCAAACATGCAGCCAGATGGTGTTTTATAAATCAGCTACTTAGCACAGTTATGATAGAAACTAATATGAATGTGAAGTGTGATGCACATTTGCTGTGCAATGGCTTGATTAGCCTTGGTAAATGACATTCCTGCAAAAACAGGCAGAATGATGCTCATGATTCAATGAAGACATTTTCCAGCAGGAATCAGGGCTATCTTACAGCAGTACACATTGTTTTCTGCTGCTGCTGCTTTTTGCCACAGTTTTCTCTCATGTGAAACAGTCAGCTCCCGGTGTGATGGTGTTTGCAATTAAAACCTCTGCCTCTTTCACGAGCACAAGCTCATAGCCTGATGCTTGAGACCAGTCAGCCAGGACTGTGTAAACAGCACTTTAAGTGCAATACTTGAGAAATCATAGTTACTTTCCACCTCTGCAGCTCACTGGCCTCGCTAACTGGGACTGACTGGGACAGACAAGGGTCTGCGTTCATATTAGAAGAGAAAACGAACGGCTTTGAAAACGCTTGCTCTTTTAATAAGCACACACACGCGCGGCTGGTGTGTACCTTGATGAACAGGAGTATGTTCAGGACTTTGGTCTCTCTCTTGCCGTTCTTCTCTCTCAGTACCAGCACGTCCAGCAGGCTGCCGCCGACCCGCTGCCCCATCTCGGCCAGACGAGCCTGCAGCTCGGACACCGAGTACACCCGGCTCTGGCAGTACTGCACCACCTCCGAGAACAGCAGGGCGAAGGCGCTCACGCTCACTTCGGTTTTGGGTCGGCTCAGAGGCCGCTCCAAAATAGCAGACTTGCCTCTGGTGAAGCGAGTCTCCATGATGGTTTCACGAACGACTTTAGCGACACAAAGACAAAGAGAGGCAGATCTTGAAATCCAATCTGAGTAATTAAAACACAAGCTGCTGTACCCCAGGCTAGCAGGGTAGCGCTAACAAGAACCAACTGCTGCAGTCATCTGCCGAGTTGAGGAATATTTTTCATCTTTCAGAAGAACATACTATAGCTACACATAGATACATACACGCGTATATGTATACATATACATATATGTATACGCTAGCTACAGTTCTTATGTTCGTAAGAGCACTTACACCTGCTTTTGTTGTCGTTTGAGTTACTTCCGGGTCAACTGTGAACGTCACCTTGTCACATGACAGCCCTCCTCCTCGTTCCTTTTTTTTTTTTTTTTTTAAAAACCTTCTCATCTTTTAAACTTGGATTTCACTCATAATTTTTTCATTTAGTAGTATGAAGTCTATCTATCTGGTAACAAACAAACAAAAGTAATAACTCTAAAATGAATAAAATGAGGTTAAGATGAATAAAGATAAATAAAAGACATGAGGACAGGAAAAACATTTTTGTTATAAGTTATAATGACGGCCTGTTTATGTGGCCCACTGGTGAAAGTATTAGCCATGCCAGCTTCATGGTTTATCAACACTTCGAATGACAAAATCCACCTCAAATCAGGAAAGTTGTGTTTGTCCTCTTGTTCCTGCACTTCAAGTTCACATATAGTTGAGTGTTTATCACCAGTGACTAAAACCACTTCCTGACACTGGTGGGCACACAAACAGATGCACACATCACATGAGATGGTAAACATTAACCCAAAATCTGCTTCATCTTTCAATTCAATTGTATTTATCAAATGAAACACTGTATAATGAATCTGCACAAGGCCGTGTAACACATGCGGAAATAATTTAAAATATATAAAATTTCAAAAAAGCACTTATTTGTAATAAACCTTACAGTGCAGGCCTGGACTTGGATTTGCTTGTGACACACTTAAACGTACTGTAGGCTAAATCAATATTTGAAGCCATCAGTGTACAAAGAGTACCCTCCCCTATTGGGTCACAACACGACAGTCATGCACTTACACCTACAAAAATACACCTTAAAAAACTCATTTCAGAAGCTGTGTGGAGCACAAACGTGTTGCCCAGTTAACAATCTGGGAAGGCCCGCTTGGTGACAGTTATTGTAGACATTCCTTCACACCCAATGTTAAGTTTATTCATTTAGCTTGGAGAAAGCCCAGTTCTGTTTTTTTCTGTTCAAGAGAAATTCTTTTTTGTGGGGCAACAATATGACCTCATTTGGACCAATTTTTGTTCTGACTTCATTCTGCGTCCTTTCTGTTGGCAGCAGGCCGACAGGTAAGTTCACTTATTTAAACCCTGTAAACATTTTCGTGAGATTTGTGAGAATGAGATTTACATTGATTACCATGAGTCAAATTTGTCATTAGGATTTAAGTTTGCTTTTGGTATGCTGACAGGGAATATTGCCTTTAATATTGTGATTCGCTAAGACAAGTGAAGCCACGGTAGATTTTAAGAAATCTTCCTATGTTTTTTTTTATTATTCAAAGATTAAATTCTAAATCAACAAGCAAACAACTATAACAGAAAATGCATCATTCACTCACCATACATACGTATATTACAAAACTCCCATATCAATCCTCATAAGTAAACATCATATAATATCAAAGAGAAGGAATATATATGAGGGAGAAGATACATGATGAGAAAGTACTTCACTATGCTACTGTATGAAAACTGGAGTGCAGGGTTACGTTTTTTTCTTTTTGGTGAGGGGTGAGTAGCAAGACCTTTCTCAGGGGAGAGCATGTGAACATCTTTATGTAATGTTAACTTTTTAAAGAGAAAGGTTATTGATGTTCAAACTTGAACTTAACTGTCATCAACTGTGAAAAAAAACTACAGCGTGTGCTGCAGTTTGTCTGACAAAGCGAGGGTTTTTTAAAAAATCAAATCATAAATTATTTGTCCCTTGCCCACCCATATTAATTCCCTTCCAGTCCCTAACTTATGCATGATTAACAAAACTGACATTTTCAGTGCCATTCCAAAAGGGCCACATAGCGCCATTTTATCTGAAGTATTTAAGAGGTTCATTCACAGACTGATGGATGCACTTCATTGTTACTCCTTCACTTATTTTCCCCTTCTATTTGTGTTGTTTTCAGGTGTCCACCTGCGTAACATGGAAAGCTTCATTCAAGCTGTACAGCAGGTTGAAGACGCTAACCCTGGTCTGTCCCCCCTGGCTCTGGTCAGGGGCCTGCGGAGGACTGCCGGCCATGATGATGCAATGACCATCCATTTCTTGGGTATGTCGTATAATCTCACTGATGCGGAGGTCCTTGAGACAGCCATACTCAATGCCTCTTCCTTCAGCTTTTTTGACAAGGCCATCCACCACATTGTGACAGACCATGGAGAGGAGCGAGGGGTAGTTCTCGCTCCAGATGGCACCACAGTAGCCCTTGCACCCTTACTACTAGGAATCGAGGCAGGACTGAAAGCAAAAATGGAGGGGACGCCAGCTGCTGGACTCTTCCCGCTCACCCTGGGCAGGACAATGGGCCTGTCCTTCCTCAGCCTCCAGGACTTCTCACCATCTCATCGCCTGGGGCCTAATGGGTGTTGGGACAACATGGACCACCCTAAGGTGTTCAAGCTGTCCCGGCCTGCCACTCTGGCCACTGATGCTGTGATTAATGGGGGCATGGATGGAGCTATTCTGGGCATGGACCTCAGCAGCCGAGGTGGATCTGAAAAGCCACAGACCCTCAGTGAAATTTTAAAAGTGTACTATAGTTTTATTTTGCATGAGGAGCAGGGTCTTGATGCTGTGACTGACCACATTAGCCCGAGGCGTAGGGAGATCTCTAGAGCCATTCTGGAGCCACTTGATCTCCACAAGCAGGTGATGGAGACACTTGCATTGGTTTGGAAGCTGGAGAAGACAGAGTGGATTGCTATGGACACCGGAGTGGGAAAGGCGGTGAAGGATGGATTGAAGGCATTTGTGCACAAGTACTGGGGTGAGCTATGAAGTAATCAAATAGTACAGTGGGCACAAGGTAGGTCTGAAACAATGGTCTCAAAATGTTCTAAAATTGTGAGAAATGTCTATCACAAGTTACATACACAATCAAGAAGGTGGAGCCGGTGGCATTATGGCATTTTTGCTAGGACAGTTGCTGACAAACAGTAATTTAATAATCAATTAATTATTTTAACGTTTAGGGCTTTATTGTCATTGTGTGTAGTCTGTTGACTCTTGGACAACCCAATCAATATTGGATTGTTGTCTTGTTACAATATCAAATTTAAAGAGTTCAAAATAAATAGCTAACAATAAATCAGCTCTTATACATTTGTTTACTTTTTATTTCAAATAAATACATCACATAAACAAAGTGTTTCAAAAATGATCCCTTTAAAAGTAACTACTACAAAATATGAGTAAACAAGTATTGGCCTACATATTAGCCTAGGTAATTTATGGATCTCGACTCAAGTCTTGACTGTTGGAAACACAAGCTTGTGGGCATGACAGCATCCTCATCCTCCTTTCTCCTCTCCTCAGACTGCCCTCAAATCATTCCTCGATGTCAGTGGGGGGCAAAACCCTACCAGGGTACACCTATCCCACTATCTCTGCCCCTCCAGTTTCTGTATGTTCACCACACCTATGAGCCCTCCTCGCCCTGTTTATCCTTCCCAAAGTGCTCGCGCAACATGAGAGCCATGCAGCGTTTCCACCAGGAAGACCGGGGCTGGGCCGACATTGGATACAGGTAAGTGGCATTCAAAGGAATGTTGGAATTACTGTATATTAATGTTAATGTTAGTAATGAAAAAACAATTCTAAATGTTTGCACTGTCTCTTAACATCACCCTCCAATTTTTTCGTAAACTCTGTTAAGCTTATTTTGGACCATCTGTCATGTGCGGTTCTATCTTTGTGCCCTCAGCTTCGTGGTCGGCTCTGATGGCTACGTCTATGAAGGCAGAGGGTGGAACCACCACGGCACGCACACCAGGGGGCACAATGACATTGGGTATGGCGTGTCAATCATTGGTAACTACACTGCCACCCTGCCGTCTCGCCATGCCATGGACCTGTTACGCCATCGTCTAGTTCGATGTGCAGTAGATGGAGGAGGACTGGCTGCCAATTTCACCATCCAAGGCCACAGACAGGTGGTGAGCTACACCGCCTGCCCTGGAGATGCCTTCTTTTCAGAAATAAGAAGCTGGGAGCACTTCAGGGAATAACAAGACCCCACTTCTTACGCATCATTAAATGGTTCTTCAGGGTCTAATAAATGTTTACTTTTCATATAATTTTAATATAGTTTCACCATATGAAATGGATTTTGGCTTAATCCTCTAGAATAATTTATATTTTTAATGCAGATGACTCAGTTCTAATACACCTATTCCATTTCAATACTAATCAAAATATGGTCAGCATGGATCTCTAGTCAAACTCACATCTGCTACCATCTTTCAGTCTCCACAAGCATAAACAGATCTTTTTCTGCATTCGACAAATGTTTTGAAATATGGATGCTGATTGAAACTGCGTAGCAATTGCTTTACCGAAACAAACGGTGAACCTCAAAATGACTGACAATGTATATAATAAATTACATTCACAGAAGTCCAGCTTGACACTAATCAGCCCTTTCACAGGGTTAAGTGTCTCATTTGAATCACTTGGTAATTGCACATTTGGTGTAAGGTATTTTACAACTCAGGATTAACTGAGTTTATCCATATACATTAATAAAAGACATATTGTTTAATTTTTGTATTTCAAGCATACAATGATTCGTTTTATATGCAGATCAATGCCACCCTCCTCGCTGAAGGCATTTAGTGGCTGTTGCTGATCAGTGCAGTTACTGAGGAAAACGACATTAACGGGAGGTGAAGTAATGTGGTGGTAGGAACCTGGCGAGCTGCAGTGTCAGACTGTGAGGTACCTACAGGCCTACTGTCCTCAGTGACCATGTGTGACAACATTCACACAATCCAAAAGCACTGAACCCTGTTCAAGTAGAGTTTAATTACATGCAGAATGCCTGGTGGATAATGTCATGAGTCTGCTGTGTCTACTTAGAAAAAGAAAAGAGATCATGCCCTCAGTCAAAGCACATTAGGTCAATACAGATGTCGTAAATAGAGCCCTTAAAAATGAGACACAGTCACAGTGCATTTTACAGCAACAACACAGAACACAATGACAGATAATAGTGAAAATAGTCCACGACAATCTCCGTAAACTATCCAAAATGTTTAGTTAGACTATACTGATCCACATCCATGACCTATCAAAAGCCATCGTATGTCCCACCCACTCTTTTTTCTCCCCACCTCCTGGAAAAGGTTATTCCCTTCCGTACAGGCACCAGCACTAACAAGAGCCCACAGCGAGAGGCAGGGATGTCCACCAAGACCATTACTCGTGCTTTAAGAAACATGCTGGAGGACTTGGACAAAATTCAGTTCAGGTTCTGCGCGGCGATTCGGGACCGCAGGGAAGAGCCACGGGTCAGATGCGCTGCTCTGGAAGGAAAAGATTTTATAGAAATCGCACAAGTCCTGGTTTCAACTTTCACAGCGTCTGGAGCCAAAGAAGTTGCCTTGCAGACACTGGAAGAGATCGGCCTAAATGCCCAGAGTGAGAGCTTCGGTGGGTCTGAATTCATTTGCTTTATCTGAATATAAATGTTTAGATCATGGATGATATTTCACAGTAGATAATTGCATGGTGTCTGACAGTGATAACTGAGAAGAAAACATATGTTTCCGTCTCAAATATAGTTTTTATTAATCTTCACCTTGGCCTTTTCCTTTTGAAAATCCATTTTACTTGTCTAAAGGCTAGAATGATCATAACAATATCAACGTGTAAATACAAAACTCTGTCAAAGAATTATCTCAGGGCTATTTACCATTATGTCTTCATATATTTCCAGCCAAGGAATCAAGTGAAGGATCACTGACATTTGTTTCCAGTAAGTGAGTGTTCGAATGATGTGAAACACCTTCAGTTTCTTACGTTGATGTGTTGATCAAAACCAATCTGACAAACAGATCATTTATAGGTTATGGAGACATTATGAAGGTGGAAACCACTGGAGCTTCTGTACAAACTGCTCAGCAGGACATGCTGGATTTCTCAGGTATCTATCTATCTATCTTGGTAATTATACAGTCTATCCATATTCCTGTTGTCTCCTTACTTTCTAAAGGTATAAGGGCATCGCATTTCATGGCAGAGATTGACCTGATAGCAATGAACAAGTACAAATCCATCATCAAAAATGTGGCTCATCAGAAAGGAGTCGATCCAGCTCTCATTGCTGCCATCATCTCCAGATCCTCCAGGGCTGGAAAGACATTGAGAGATGGCTGGGGCCAGAATAACACCTTTGGGCTGATGCAGGTTATAATAAAACCTGTATGTGTGTCCTCCTGTTACAATAAAGTAAGAGTGGTTTTCATCTGAACTCTGTTAATTGATATTTCCACAGATTGATGTCAATTCAGATGGAGGGGGACACACAAAAGAAGGTTCATGGGACAGCGAGGATCACCTCTGCCAAGCCACCGACATCCTGATTTATTTCATCATACGCATTAAGCATAAGTTTCCTGAGTGGAGCAAGGAGTGGCAGCTGAAAGGTACAGTATGTTTTTACTGAATTAGTAAAAACTTCCATGATTCCATGAACTTCTCATTTGTACTTGTCTCTGCAGGAGGGTTGGCAGCCTACAGCGCAGGAGATCAAAACATCCACTCCTATAAAGAGCTGGACACCAAAACCCCTTGTGGTGACTACTCCAGTGACGTGGTTGCCAGAGCTCAGTGGTACAAATGTAACAGTGGCTTTTAAAACCTGAAGCTGCTCAACAACCACAATCTGCAATGAGTGGAATATACAAGCCCCCGCCCCCCCCATAAGGCCTGCCCGGAATTATCTTGTTTCCGGTTCTCTTGTTTGTGTACTTCTGTACTTCTTCCTGTTTATGCTAGTGCTTTATCACAACACATCACAATATTGAAAGTGAAAGATTATGGGGTCCGAAGTTAAAAAACAAATAGTTTCCTGGACTACATGCGCTTTTCTGTAAGCTGCAAGCTTTTCTGCTCTACCAGCTTTAAAGCCCGTTGCTATCGGCTGATAACAGTGACACGCATTGTGACGGATGAAGTTGATTTAGTCTCTTTGTCTTTAGAGAAAATATGTGTAAACCCATATCAACTTTATATACAGTATTATACTCAATGCAGATGGAAACGTGATCGCCCAAAGGAACGGGAAAATACTTTTTACAACTGAACAAGTAGACAGTAGATTTAACAAAAACAAGTTACAAGTTTTGTTTTGTTGGTCTAGTTAACCCCTATAAGGGGGAATATATAGTATGGCAGATATGCTTCTGAAAGTGTGTGAGAAAAGATCATATTATCAGTGTTTCCAATGTTTAATGATTGTACATTACATGTTAAGAAAGGAGAGTAGGTGGCCATGTGGTGAAAAAGAAACCATTGTACCCAGGAAGAGGAAAGGATGGTCAGGCTTTGGAAAGTTGCACTAATGCCAGAAACTAAAATACAGGACAGTGACTTGGCTCGTATTCATTCCTATTTCTGTAGGTCGATTTTAATCCAGAGCGAGGTGCATACACTGGGATCTTTATTGACAAGATCAACAAAACATTTCCCACCAGCTGTTGGAGAAGAGAGAATGCAGCTGGGGTTTGTTTTACTGAATTAGTTGACTGAAACATGCATCAGTATTCTTTCTTCATGTTTTTGTTTGGCTTTGTTCCCATTTATATTTGTCTCTGCAGAGGGGATAGCAGCCTGAAATGTCGGGAAAAGGCGTGCCAAATGCTTTTAGAAGGGGCTGTTTTGAAATCCTACAGCATCAACAACCTCTTTGTTCAAGGCTACATTTCACCAGGTTTGAAATCAAAAGCAAAAGCAAAAAAATTCAGCTGCACTTGGAGATCTGCCCTCACATGACCACAGATCATAGAGAAAATGGACAAACAACATTGGATAAACAGTGTATTTCCCCCCAGAGCTGCCATCTCTTATTAACTGAATATAGTGGTTGTCTTTAGTCTTGATAAAGTAATAATGTTCAATATTTTGTCAAGAACAGTATAATGACATGGCATTGTCTCAGCTCTTCACATGCTTTGAAATTTAAAAAACAACAACACAGAAAACATCCTCAAATCTACTTGCATATAAATAGCATATGAGGGAATACAGGAAAATCATCAGTAGTACTTTAGGATTTTTACTACTGAACAAGTACACAGTAGATTTAACTAAACAACCCACGACAAGTTTTTTTTTTGCTGCAAGAGCCATGAAATCTCCTTCCCACTGTGGTGGAAATCGCTGAGCATTACAGAGTCAGTATTGTTCTTTCCCCAGTGTCCTAAAAGACACTCAAAGGTAAAATATAAATTGATAAAAGATCAGGCTTGGTCATAAAAAAACACAGTCAATCCCTTTTTTTTCTTAAAGGTGTTCCTACTGTTTATGGGAAAAAAAAGGGCTGAAGACTCATGGCCACGTCAGAGTCAGCCGCCTTGTGCTGGAAGCTGTAGAGACAGCAAGGGCAGCGGTACGGCCCACCATCTCAGTGTTTCCGACTGTGGGTGATGAGGTTGGAGCTCTGGCTGAAGGCCTTCCCACATATCTGACACACGTGGGGCTTCTCTCCTAACACACACACACACACACAATTCATTTACATTATACCTGCTGTAAATCTTTACATTACATTTTTTCACTATGGAATAAGGAAAGTGTGATATTTGAGAGGTTTTAAACCAGACATGTCCAAAGTCCGGCCCGGGGGCCAATCACGGCTTGAGATCAGATTTTATACGGCCCTTCTTCAAATGTTACGAGACACCATCTCATTCCCAACATTAGATCATGTTTCAAATGAACCTGAGGTAAAGATATTGATCAGCTTCATGGAAGGTTTAGGTATTCCATACAGCTTGTTCTTTAATTATTTCTTGAGATATGAAAGAAAGGCACAAACGAAAAATAACCCGAATTCCAACATTTAGAAAAATACACATAAAGTTCTGAATTTCTTACTGAGAGTTGGATGAAACGATAAAAAAAGCTATCACTCGCACATCTCACAAAAACAAAAGGTTTTTGTGAGATGGGAATGTGCTGGAAGAATTAGTGAAATATAGAAAGTGAAACTGCAGTTCACTTTATCAACCTTAAAACAAATGATTTCAGCTGTGGACTTTGATCAGAATCAGAATCAGAAATACTTTATTTGTCCCTTGCAGGATAATTGATGTATTGGAACAACCGAAGGGGTAAACATTGACCCACCGGTGTGTATGAAGGTATGTTTCTTCATATCCGACTTCTGGTGGAACCTTTTGCCACAGTACTGGCAGGGATATGGCCGGGTGTCTGAATGTATGAGCAGATGAGTGGAAAGGGTGGAGGAGCGCTTAAACACTTTCCCACACACTGCACAGCCAAATGTCTTCTCCTAAAACAACAGGCACCGAGGTTCTGGATTCAAGAGTGCTGTACATCAAGTGGTAACAAGAAAACTCAGTATCAAAAGAAATGTGATGCTGACCTTGCCCATTAATGTGGACTGTGCAGGATTTGTCCCGTTGGACTTGATGTGCGCTGCTGACAGATGCGCTCTGCTTCCATGACTCTTGCATATGTGAGTCTTCAAACTCGACGGGCATGAAAAAATCTGCGAGGACAAGATAAGGACAATTTCACACGGAAAAACTAAGGAGATTATTGTAGAATTCAGGAGGGGGCAAGGTGGGAAACAGCCTCCAGAAACTGCCAGAAAGATTCAATTTCACTATAGGGTGTCTGCAAACCTTGAATGGGAAAGCATTGTTTTGCAAAATCTCAGAGCTCAAAAAGCACACGTCAGATGTGGAAAGTGTCCTATTGTTCTTCAACAAACTTTGGCCATGTGACAACTGCAAATAAATGCATTAGAGAAATAGCTAAGGCTGCATCTAACATCGACTCTCAGCCAGGATCTTCTCTCTGAGGAAATGCAGTCGAAGAAGCAGCAGAAACACTTGAATGGTGAGTCTCTGGAAGGACAACAGAGTCTGTCTGAAATATCTCATTGATTATCTGATGGATTGCAATTAAACTTTAGTGCAAGTCAATGCAAGTCAGTGCAAGTCAATTCCAGAAAGCCTTGTAACAATTTTTCTGCTCCCTTATCTTTTCCTCTAGCACCACCACCAGGTCAAAATTTCAATTTGACACTCATTACAGTTCTCATCAGGTTGAGCCATTTTTTGTGTTTAAAATAATTTAGGAATTTGTCTAGAAATATAGCAAATATAAATCATAGGGGGAGTCTGCGTCTCAGTCCATTATAGTAGCTGTTTGTCTATGAAAAGAAAATTGACTGTAATGGTGGGATACCATACCTTACTGCAGAATGGACACTCTTGCCTTGGAGAACTGATCTTAGGGCAGCTACTACTCCTGGTCTCCCTCAGGATCCAAGGGTGCTGGGTCATGTCTCCCAGTCCCATGGACAGTTTGTGTTGATATCCTGAGCTCACTTGAGATCTGGACCATACCACCACTGTGGGAGGGCCAGGGTTGACTTTCTCCACAGGGCTGAAAATATTTGAATTGACAGAACTGCAGGGCTCAGCAGGTCTACAGTCTGAGAGGAAAGGCAAGATTCAGACAGGTACAATTCTGAAAATTTGGATTGACGCACTTTTAAATGATTTAATATTTAATGTTAGATCATCTAATAGAAAATTCACTATATCATGTCCTGTCTCCTGCTTTGAACCCAGCACTGTTATTTACTTTTTATTTGTAGCTTGTCGCTATCAATTAAATTTATTTTTTTTAAAAAAATTTTCTGCCTCTGAAAAATCCTTGGAGACGTATTTGTGATGACAATCCTGTCTAAAAAAACAAACATGACATAAACAGCAAGTATCTTGGACTCCCACCATAAGATTTGGGACTCCGTGGCTGGAGGGGCACACTCCCGACAGAGTGAGAGGTAGCAGGAAGCTCCTGCTGCATTAATGTGATGGACACTGCGTTATTATCTGGTGTTTCTGCTGTGGAGTAATCCAGAGATGCATCCCAGGACCCTATCTTTTTTTGCAGCCGGCTGACCGTCACTGGGGTCGCTCCAGGGCCGGGGCTTCCCGTTGTGGGCCGAGGGTGGTGCAGCCCTCCTCGTTTCACCAAGAAAGAACGAGGCATCGCTCAGTGGGGTTGAAGGCCTACTCTACACCCGAAATCAACTTCATCTGCAGGGTATTAACAAATAAAATGAATGAGAGAAGGAATGACGTCTTAGAGCTGTGTTTACTTCAGTAAATTTTGCACAAACCAGCTGCATCATTCATACTTTAATAAAAACTGAAATCCAACAGGTTCCATTTTTTAACTGGAATAACTGGAAAATCAAATGGAAACTAGTCTTCTTCTTTACTTTTATGTGCTATCACTGGAGGCAGGGGCTAAAATGAGGGAACAAAATTGATGCCCGAAAGAGGGCAGCAGAGCTTTACTCTGCTTTGTTTCCTGCTTGAATCTGTGCATAGCATTGAGCTGAGGAAAAGTGTTGCCATTAAACATACACATACATAAATACGTGTTTGCCAAAACACAGATGACACTGTTGCTCCTGCAATATTTATAGGAGGTATATAGCTACATATTAAGTGTGAAAAAGGAGAAATGCACCTAAAATTACTGTAAAGCACCTGGTTGACTGCAGCTCTTTAAGACTGTATGTAGTAGAGCTGGAAGGGATTTCTACTTTAAGCTATCTCACACTGAAACAGCTCCAGTGCTGCGTTGGTTAGGTCGCTTGTGCCACGATGGGTCAAGCTGGCAGTTAAGTCGTCAGCTTGTACAACGCTGTGTGCTCTCTCGATGAGGGTTTTACTTGCACAGCTGTCTGGGTTGCTCCGATCATCGTTCCCTGTTCCTGACCAGCCCCTCAGGACAACTCTGCATCGAAGTCGGATGTCGGTTATAGTCACATCAGCCCAGAGACTCTTTTCCTTCTGGTCTGTGTGTTTAAATTGTGCCTGACAACCTCCAGGTGGCCTGTCAGGTGCCTTTTTTTAATCATCAGTGGCTAACTTCACATTAAAGGCTGCAGAGGCAGGCTCTCACATATATGGAGCCTCACCTAACTGACTTTTCACACTGCAGGTAGAAGCAGCCAAAGCCTTGATTGCAACTGACAGTTGGACTTAAACATCCTGGTTTTTGATGATGTGACACAAACAGTCGTACTTGCCTGGAACACATTTACAGACTCGGTCCTCACACTTAAGCAAAGCTGAAGCTGCAGTGGAGGACACTGAGATGTAGGAGCACATATTAAAAAAAAGTGACAATGATTGTTGCTGCGTGCTTAAGCTTCCTAAAGTTTGGGAAATTTGAGACTTGAATAAAAGAAGTTGCTGCAAAGTTATTTTCCAAAAATAAATTTGTGACAAATTATATAACTTATAACTGCCTACTCTCACCTCTATAGAGAAGATAAAATAAAGCCTCTCCTCTTCAAGGACATATACTGTATGTAAACGATGAGATTACTAAAGACTACAAACACTATTTTAAACAGATTATGAGGTTTAAAATCAATATTCCTGATATATGTATGATACATGTCTCCTAAATACAAGCAAAACATGCTGCAGCTCAGTTGTGGAGTTGAGAGTATATTTAAATATTGAGCTCTTATGCAGAGATTTAAAGGAAGGAGAATATTGTAATTGTCTTTTGTCCTTGTATGTATGTCCTAATTAAGGCGTATGTGCTGAAAAAATTTTTTTCTCCTTTTTTTTGTTTTTTAAAACTGAAGCAACTTTATGAGCTAAATCACAGTGACTATGATAAAAACAGCAATGAGGGGAGGAGTATGCAAGATGATGCATATTTATTTAATTTTTTTTTACTTCTTTGTATGATACATCTTTGTTTTTTTTTTTTTGCAATGTTTAGTTCAGAAGAATGACATGTTCAAACTATTGAGTATACTGACCGGGATGAAAGTCCTGGTTCTGAGCATTAAATATAAGCTGTGAGTATACCTTTATAGTGAATTGAATTCCCTGCCCCACTCAGTATGATTTGTGAGCAGCTCAAAAAGTTTGGTCAAACTTATTAAACTGTAAAATGTAGAAAAACTGAAATGTGTGACACTGAATTCACAGAAGAGCAAAGGCGTTGCGATAAAACTGACACCTCTCTTGTTTGAGCTTTTTGAGTTATGGCTGGAAAACTGTTTTTGAACTTTAATGAGCTTTATACGACGATATGGCATTTGATGACATTTTATAATAAATAAAATATGAATGAGCCACACAGTAGCATTGTGGATGATTACAAAACTGATGCTTTTCATCTGAGTACACTTTACTCCTCTTTATCTAAAAGGAAGTTAATATCTACAATCATTAAACAGCCCAAAGGCCTTTTTACTTTAATTCTTCATGTTAAAAGGGGGGAAAAACAAATAATACATATGTAGATATACGTTATATAGCTAGCTACACATGAACAAACCAAACCAAGGCTGAAGTCGCTCTCTCGCTTCTCTTTTCAGAGATAGATAATAATCAATAATACATATAAAATACTCACCAGCTTTCACATTCCCCCCGTGCCTCTCAAAAGCGCACACAAACTTCACACGAGTAATTTCACTGACACGGGAATCTTTTCTTTTCAACTCAAGACAAGCCAATGTGAAACGAGTGTGCCACATGTGAGGTCACTCTGCTTCGAGGTGAACTGGGAGTTGATGATGTTCACTGCCGGTCGGAGCGATGAGAGTGAAAGAGGACGAGGAAGTGTTTCAGCACTGACACAGTGTCAGTGCTTCCTCTCACACACGCGCATACACACACACACACGCACACACAGACACACAAGCCTTGCACACAGCAGCACAAACAAATCTGTCCAGCTCTACTCTACCCCAAAATGTCTTTCGTGCACATCGTTGCAGCGGTGCACAAACTAAGCGCAGCATCAGTTCAAAGGAGGGAAGGCAGACGTGAGACGTGTGCATGTGAGAGGAAGAGGGTGGACGACTGTGCTGGAAATTCTCCAGAAAGTGTCGACACATTGCGTTGACACAGTTGTGTTTCAAAACAGACCACTGAGGTCGCTGGCTTGTGCAACAGGAGATACCCTTCTACGGTATTCAATGAAACGCTACTATACATTGATGAGAACGACCAACACCACGAGGAAATGCTAAAGGCATCTGGATGCCTGTGGAGTAAACGTGAGAAGAAGAAAGCGCAGTTAGCCTTGCAAAAGCTACACCGGGCAGTGACTGGGCCTAAACCTACAGTAACAACCAACCATCTCAATGTAAAAAACAGTTTATGTGGTGCAACCTGTTTTAATACAGCAATGTGTAAACCTCCACTTTGTAAAAGAAGTGCCTTATGGCAAAGCTGAGTTTAAATTTACCAAGAGCTGGTGGAAACTGCTCCTGGTCAACATGGACCTGAGGGAAAGAAGAGCAGAATGCATGAAATGCATAAAAGTCTTCATCTTTTTTTTAGTTTAGATTAGTAATCTCTATTCACCCAGAAAGAAACATCTGGACTTTGCAAAGGTGCAATGTCAAAGTTTATTTTGCATCATTCATAGGATACAGAACACTGAAATGTATTTTTTCCCCATCATACTGGAATTTATATAGTCTTTACTGTCATTTAATATATTTGACAACAACATCAGCTGAACTGCAAGAGAGAAAGAGAGAGGGTGGACAAGGTTCCCGGGTATGATGCTGTGATATCAAACGGCTGTCACACACAGCATGTAAATCTGAGAAATCCTACACCAGACTAACCTTAGACGAGGACTGTCTGTGAGGAATTACTCCCATCCTTTAGCCCTGCGTTGGCGTATTACCCCGTCTTTCGATCAGGGGAAACATGTGGTGGGTGCTCCAGTTTCAACATGATCTGGAGCAGCACAGTGTGATCATGTTTCATTCCACTCAAAATTCACTAAATATCACATGGCTGTTTCAGGAAGGGCTGTGGTGGATGACCTGTTAATGAAACCCTCTCTAAACATACATGAAGTCATTTAGGAAAGTGTGTAAATCTACCTACTCTTTATGGCACGTTATGATGTTTCATCAATATCATCTCATGTAATGCTGTGAGCAGGAGAAAACAAAATACTGATGGCAATTATAAAAATAATATTCAGGGTGAGAGCTCGTACCATATCCAAAAGAAATTTACAAACATATCAAAATGTTTCATCACAGTAGATAGAGTTGTAATTAGAGAGTGGTGAAAACAGAGCACCATCGCTGAACAGCAGTGCACAGGTGAGTTTATGTGGACACTAAGCACTGATCTGTTTCTTTTTTTTAAGGAAACTCCTGAATATTTTAAGTAGTTTATGTTGTTTTTGACTGAAATCCATGTTATATTTCTTGGGATATCAGTTGTGGTGGATTTGAAGTCATGGATGGCAATGACATGTTTTAATAATACAGGTCCTGGAGTTAAGTTTGGAACTGACTTTGAATGGTTAATGTGTCACAACAGAAGAACAGGGATATATGCATGTTCAAATAGTGAGAGAATCTGTCATACTCAATATTTTCATAAGGATGACAAAAGAAAACAGGCAACAATAGCCAGGTCTCCATTGAAATGTGGCACAAAATTAATTTCCAGAAAATCATTAAGCGAACACGAATGAATGCTCCAGTCTGGTGCCATTAAACAACTGCAGAAAAAAAGGGGCAATGACCCAAACCTCACTCTGTGCAAACGATGTAGAAAGCCTGATGGAGTGATACATTCAGTCTCCTCACTGCTTCCACACAGATCTGTTGCTTATGTCTGCTGCAGTTTTTCATGTCAGTGGAGGTCCCTTCCCAAACGTAATGATTTATTCATCAAGTCTGGTTCCATTGCACTTTGGCACATTTTGCTTTTACCGTTAAACTCTTCTACAATTCTGCCGAGTGTGAAAACGTTTTTGCGATGTCTTGATTTGTTCCCTCCCCTTTTCCACTGTTTGCGCAAAACACATTGATGGAAACTACCGTTCTCTGACACAGTAACACTGAACTCAAATGCTGAGTTAAGTGAAAATCACACATTGCTTATGTCTCCAACATCACGTCCAAATAGTTCCTGTAAATCCTTTAAATATTAAAAAAGAGATGCAGGCGCCGCTGCTAATGGCTAATTTATAATTTTGATACAGGAAGGCAAAAACTATAGCTAGCAAAAAGTAATGATAAAAATTTTAATGAAAATCTGAAGGTCTATAACTTTATGTGACTAATTCTGGCTTAAATCTCATGGTCAACGAAGCGGACACCGCTATACATTCTGGACATGTTGAGAACTAGCAGGAATCAAACTAAAATGATTTGTACAACACTCTGAGGGTCTGACGATAGCAGTGATTTCAGTGTCGAGATTTCACACCCACCAATGACCACTAAAAAACTGTTATTTGCAACAGTACGGTGGGCAAACGAACATCCTGTTTAGTTTTTTAATGGCTAGTACTGGAAGATCCAATTTCCTTGTTTCTGAGAAGATGGCAATAATGCTCTGCTTTAACTGTGAAGCATGAGGCTGGCCTTGAGAGAATTTATAGAAAATCTTTCTGGCATCAGTCCGAAGAATGACGAAGCACAACGCAATGACAGGATGGTTAATCTTGGAGTGAAGCACTTATATCACGTCAAGGTCCCACCTCCGAGCTGAATATAATTAGAAATGATCCCGCCGTGAAACCATGAATCCACACCATCTCTCCCTGCCTAATGTCAACAGCGGAGAGTCTCTCTTCCTCTGTAGTGCAAAAGATAGAGATCAGTGCTCTACACACGACACCCTGTCTGATAAACAACGCACACTCTTCCTCTCACCATCGTCGGTAGTGATACAGCTTTAAAATCATCCATCGGTTTCTCCCGTCACACCCTATCGTTCATATTTCTCCATACATTTTACAGCCTTTTCACACAGAATATATTCATGTTTGATATGTAAAATATTTCACAGCCGCACACTTTCCAGTCACAAGTCTTTGTGTTGGCATCCTTACCACATCAACTACCCCCTCCACTTTCATTGGCCCACACGCTGCAGTTGTAGCTGTGATAGTGATATTAGCACATGAACTGGTGACTCCAGATCAGCACTAGGGTTTCTTCCTTTTCTTTTTGCCTGTATGGGACATTGACAATTAAAGGAATAGTCTGACATTTGGGGAAATACACTTATTCACTTACATGAAGGGACAGATACCAAACTCTCATATCTGTCTGTTCTTCATCATGATCCCTAAGCTAGGAGATGGTTGGTTAGCTTAGCATAAAGAAAAATGTGGAATCTGCTCCACCTATCAGCCTCTCTAAAGCTCATTAGAAAACAGATATCTTATATATTTAATGCAACAACAAAAAAATCCTCTAACTTTTCATTCAGTAAAAGTAATCTAATGGTTTCTGAGTTAAACCAAGAGCCACTCTGGTGGAAATTTCAGGTTGTACTAGCTGCTACAGGGTCACTGACAAGTAGCTTATGTTGGCTAATGCTAGCCAGATAAAAACTATCAGTGTTGAGACTTTTTAAAAATAAAATTGTGTCAGTGTTACTCTATGTTTTAGCTGCACCACTTGTGGCCACAGTTCAGCCAAGCTTTCTGGTGTGTAAAAACAAGATTAGATGGAACAGGGGGAGGGGGCGAAATAACAAAAATAATCCACTAAGCCACGTGGATCTTTTGTCAGGCGGGTGGCGAATAAATGTCGTTCCCAAAATGTCAAACTAACTCACTCACATTAAACTGCTCTCAGTGATTAAAAGAAAAAAATCAAATAAACCCCAAAGCAAAACACAAAGAACAAAATAGCAAAAATCTAGAGCATAGCAGCACATTTTTCTGTTTCTGAAACACTGTCACAGGCGACTAGTTGGCACAAAGGACGCTGTAGAAAGTTTGGCCTCTGTCGGTATCTCTAGGCTCCTTCAGTTTTATAGATATATAAAAAAATGTTAAAAATATCAAAATAAATTACAACATATAAATAATTTTAAAAAACAAACAAAAGATTTGGCAACATCGGGTATCTTCCTTCCTTTTCTGTGAGTTATGGTGAATATGTTTTGACATGAGCTGTTGCATTTAGTCGCTTGCCTGCTCATTATCTGCGAGCCACAGACACACAACACACACATTTAGTCTGTTAAAATGCTCATGAATCAGCTATGAAATGCCACTTTGTGACACGCCTATAGTTTGATGTGTTCTTGTTTCCTAAACTGTACCTTTCCTTCTCACACTCATCACTGTTCTTCATTTTCTTCTGCAAATGGATAGTTTATTTTTTCTGAAGGCAGTGAAGATGGATGTGTGTCTTTCTAAAGAAAGCCATAAAAAGGGAAAAGAGAGGATAAAGACATATTTAACTCTGAGCGAATCAGGAGGAGAGTTATATAAGGGTAGATAGAACATACATTTCTCGAGTGTTGATCATACAGTTTACAGGGAGAGGGAGGAGTTATTTTCCATCTGTCTACCCATGTTTCTCTCCTCATCACAGATTCAGGTCCTGTGGTTGATCTTGAACAGCAACAGTCCTGCTGGTCCACACTCAGTTTGTTTGTGTGTCATATGTTTGTGTTTGGATGGATATGTATCTTGACGGACAATTTCTGGTGCAGTTACACGTGGGGAACAAGGAGAGAGGCTTTATATGACCTCTTTCACAAGGAACAGACAGTGTGGGGAACAAGGTGGCAGAGGCAGTAACAGGAGCGGAGACTACAGGTAGTGACGACCAAAAGAGGTCCAATCAATGCCATGACGTCTGCATCAAGGAAAACGTAAACACTGGCGAAGCCGAGGAGGAGGACCGGATTGAATAATACGGTCCCAGTTTACAGTAGCAGTCCTTTGCTGTAGCCCCAGCGTCTCTTAATGTCAAACAAATCCAGTGGTATCTTCACACCCCCTCTCGGCCTCAGTTGTCCAGCCCCTCTGCGCACACCATGCTGCCGTACAGCTGCTGTGGGTCCGGGTGTGTCGGCATGCGCTCCTCGGCCTCGCTGTCCGTGCTGCCCTCGCTGTCGAGGCGAGCAGATGGGTGACATGGACCGGACAGGGTGGCGTACAGGGTGCTGGGAGGCAGCGGGCTGGTAAGAAGGTCCTCGTCTGAGCTCAGGTAGTCCCCCTCGGCGGAGGCGGGGCTGGCTAGACACAGATCCTGGTAGTTGGTACTTACGCCTCCACTGCTGACCCTGGAGCTGGGGGCTGCCTTCTGCCCTCGCAACTGCCTGATCTGAATACAGACAAGAAGATGTTTAAAAATGGCGGGTCCTGTTTTGTCTACATTTTGTTCTGGCCTGTATTTTAAAGGCTTACATTATTATGTGTTTTTTTTGGTTTGATAAATCCCAAGCAAAGACCAAACACTGTGTTAGTCTCTCTTGTCCCTACTTTCTTCCCCTGTAATGTTATGAATTCTTGAGTTATAAACATAAGCATGTTTTGTGAGGTCACACTGACTTTGACCTTTGACCACCAAAATCTAATCATTTCATCCTTGAGTCCAAGTGAGTGTTCCAAGTGAAATCCCCTCAGTTTCCAGAACTCAAGGATTTTGTATTACATATTTGTCATGTTAAAAATGATGTCAAACTAAGAAGTAAAAATCTAAAAATTGTTTTAAATCTGTTAGATGAGCTTCTGTGAAAGCATTAAATTGCTTGGAATTTATTTCGACATCTTAAAAAGAAAAGAACAGCTAAACCCACTGATCTGTATCCGACTTACGATACCAAGGTTGTGCAAATAGGCCAGTGGGTTTTTTTACAGCTAAATCAGAGCACCGGAGGTCTCCCACCTGACTGTACTGTCAAATGGCAGAAAACTACATAAAAAAATAATATACTAAATCGGACAAGATAAAGAAAAGACATATTTGTGCGTTTATGTGCCATTGCTGGTACACAGGGTCTAGGATTCCTGTGGCTGCTCTTGCCCGACAAAACAGCTACGAGCACAGTTTATCTGCACATGCATGCTTTTTGTGTGCTATTCATGTGTGCACCACAGTGACTCATGACAAATCTCAGAGGTTTTTGTTTCCCCCAATCATACACTCGAGCTGCAGGGCGGGGGGAGGGGGAAACCAGTGGTTAACCGATGGAAATGTTTTGACTGTGTGTGAATGCTCCTCAAGCTGCAGCAAATTAAAGAACACAGGTCGGGCTCATTTTTCGGGGCCTTTCTATTGTTTGATTTTTCGCTAAATAAACCAACGCTTATCATGAAAACATCACAGGACTGTCAATGCAAATTGAAATATTAACATCAAGCTGAATCATACTAAATAACTGCAGTATAAATACGTGTGTAAAACCATCCCACTCACATTATACAGAATCTGCCATGATGCATCAGCACTGTCAATATGTCTCATGATCACCTAGAGCGCTACACTGAGATTTTCAACTTAGCTCTCTGTTTCCTCATCTGTACTCACGCAACTTTCAGTCTCATTTAAAACCACTGCTTTGATTAAAAAAAAAAAAAGAGGTGGGGAGAAGAGAAGAAAAGAGAGGAGAGAAGCGGTAAAGAGCAGGACAGTGTCATCCCACCCCCTCACTGTTTAAACACTTCCCTCGTAGTCACGCACTGCCACTCTCTGAATGAACAAGCCCGGGCTGCTTGTTGGGTGAGAACTTTGTGCCTCTAAAACAGCCTCAGAGACATCTCCAGAAACCTGAGCCGTCATCAAACTTTTTCAGACCACAAGGAGCCACCGAGTGAACTTAAGACACAGGCATCAGCATATACGTTTGTTTTGTTTATCCCCACAGTGACAGTCTGACTGAACTACTGTGTGACGGAAAAGCTGTCGCATGCTTATTCTTTTGAAACTTGCTCATCTTTCAAAATTAAACTTCACCAAGAATCAAATGATGAGAATACAGTTGCTGTGGAGGAAGAGTGGTCTCTTATTACAAGAAAGACATTGACACAACTGTGAGCGTGTCAACGTGGAAGCGGTGTCTGTTGTGAGGCCGCATGCAGGCGACAAGTTGTTTTTTTTTTTTTTTGTGGTTGTTACCAAGGCTGCAGAATATCAATGTGCTTGTACATGTACAGTATACATGCACTTCATATCTGACAGCATGAATCAATAGAAACATATACTGAACACAATTATCAACTAACGCGTTTGACAACTGTAATAAGGTATAAATAGGTCTGATGTTGCCTTTCTGTCAATCACCTCTGATTAGTTGGGGCAAAATCCAACAAAATTACCCCTCCCACACACACATGCTAATAAGGAATTAACATCAACACAATGTCAGATGGAATGAATTAAATGAAACAGCCTGATTATCAGGGGATTGCTCATTGTTCAATTTGCGACATAAATTACAATCGTTGTTGTTTTTCCAAAGTATCCGGGCATCTGGCAGATCACAAGACTGTGGCTGCAGCTACTGTTTATTTTCATTACTGACTTATTGTTAAAACTTGCTATAAAAAAAGGCTTATTTCGAAATCTTGTTAACCATATACTTTTCAGTTGAGGTGTGTGTGTCTATGTGCACGCAACCTCGTTCTTGAGCTCAGCAATCTGGTCCCGGAGCTGGGTGATGTACTGTCTGGAGTCCGAGTGGTTCAGCTGGCCCTGGATCAGCCCTTCCTCCTTCTGAAAAATACATTTAACATACAAACACACACACACAAAACGTTTAAGGACAGAGGCTCTTTCCTGTTAAAGTAAAAAAACAGTCAGTTCATTGACTCCGTACACACACAAATTACATGTAGAATGCACCCACGCAGTCACAGAGGCGTGTGAAGACCCACACACGCGCACGTGCACACGCACACACGCACGGACACACACACCTGAATCTCCAGTTCAGCAATCTTCTGCCTGAGTTCAGCGACGGCAGCCATGCTGTCTGCTTCCCTCAGTCGCACTGCCATCACCTCCTCTTTACTCTGTGTGTGTGTGTGTGGGAGAGAGAGAGAGAGAGAGAGAGAAACAGACTTAGCTCCTCCACCAACATGACTGCATCTGTCCATCTTTTGTGGATATGAACCTTCCCCATCCCATCCAGACCTTGCAGTCGGACTCGGCCTGCTTCCTTTTCATCTCATTGAGTTGGGCCTGGAGAGCTTTGTTCTGATTGGCCAGCATCTGGAGCCGGTCCTGCAGGGCAGAGCGCTCCTGCTCATGGCGACCAATCAGCTTGCTGTGGATCTGGCTCTGGAGTGAAGGAGGTCACAGGTGAGCAGTCTCAGAGGCGGGCTAATACAAATGTTTGGGGTTTTTTTCGTCTAGTCAACGGTCCAACACCAACGATAATATTCAGTTTACAGTGAAGCTGGTATCAGCAATATTACTGTTGATGGTGTCAGTTGCTACATTTTCTTACTGATTATCTGATTCATCTTTTTAGCAGTAGAGGAGAAAAACCCAAGGTTATTTCCTGCATTATGCTGACACTGCAGGGATGTTTTGCGTGTATAATTATTATTAACATTATACTGATAAAATGCTTGAAACCAATTAAACAGCATTGATTTTTGCACCATATATCTGTGTATGTGAAAAAAGGAATTGACTGTTTGTACATTCCCTATGACTGACTGACTGTTTGACTGAGTGTGTCTGACCTGGCTCTCCAGCTGCAGGGCTTTTAGTTTGACCTCCCGGAGCTCAGCCTGAGCCTGGGCCTCCCTCAGTCTGACCGTCATCAGCTTGTCCTGCAGCTCGTTCATGGCGTTCTTCTTCGGAGATTCCTTCCAGTGGCCGCCGCCACCGCCCGTGCTGCTGCCACGTGACATGTGGTGCTGCAGAAACATAGTACATAGTACTGTATAGGCGGGGCGCATGCGGTTTTACCGAGGAGCGGCGGCGGCAGTTTGCGCGTGTTACCTGCCAGCGCTGGTTGAGCTCAGTGACAGAGTCCTGCATCTCTCTGAAGGAGCGCAGCATCTCCAGCTCCCTCAGCTTCATCTGCTTCACCTCCTCCTGCAGGGCCGCCATGTTGTTCTCATCGGGCAGGCAACTGCTCCTCTGAAAGGAACCAACATTTCATCATTAGTTGAACATACTGAATGTGGCTTTTGTTTGAGGAAACAGTGCACCTTTAAGGTGTGATACCTGATAAACATTAGAATATTTGATCTTAATCGTCTTAGTTAACATTTTCCATTTAGCATTGATCATAAAGTACAGCTGAGGAGTATTGATTTGTGCAGGTATTTGGTAAGTAAGGACCAATTAAAGAGTTTGATGTGATGATAACACTAGATGAAAAGTCCCAGGGTCAACAAAGTCATCACAATTCATCCTTAAGGGGACATGAATGTATTTAATAGATTGCCATATTCCAAGGCAATCTGTTCAATAGTTGAAGACATTTTTGCCAAAATCTCAAATGAGACAACCTGTTGATGCTGTGAGAGGAAGTATTGTGAAACAACCAGCCAACAGACAGACACTTCCTCGATGGATTCTGTGAGTGTGACTGAAGGCCAGAAGTTCCAGGAGTATCAAAAAAACACAAAGGCATATTTGGCTTTTCTAACTTTTGGTTTTAAATGACAGTTTCATCAAAAGGAGCTGTTTTGTCCTAACACTTTTACGATTACGTGTAGTTTCCACGTCCTGCTGCTCACTTTTCGCCTTGTTTTCTCTCACATGGAGCACAAACACAAAAATCTCCACGTGTGTGTTAGCTCACCTTCTCCAGGTCGAGCACCTTGTCTTGCATTTCCTTCAGCGCCCCGAGCAGTTCGGCCTCGCGCAGCCTGGACTGCTCCAGCTGGGTCTGCAGACTGCTTACAAACTGCTCTGTGTACTGGAACAAACATGGCTGGTGTTAGTAAGGAGAACAGGTCATTTTTCACTGCCCTGTCACATGCAGACCAGTTGATGGGGTTTGTCATGACAAGGGGTGTAGCTCAGCTCAGATTACCACAGAGCTTCAGTGGCTGTGAATTCTGTCACAAGCTGCTCTCTCTTTCCGTTTCTTTTCTTTCTTCTGCTGAGAAATCTAACAGCGAATTCGGTATTCACATGCTGTCACAGACTCCCCAGGCCTTCGTCAGATTTGTTCACCCGTGTGGAGAATATCTTATTTTTTCTGCACACAAGCTACATTTGACGATGACAGCAGGAAAATTACAGCAATACATTTGATTACTTGCCCGCAGCAGCAGAGCAAACAACTGTTTTATTACTCGTCTGAGTAACAATTCAAGAGAATCAACTCTAAAATGCCACTTGAACCCCAAATCATGGCTATCTGCAGCTAGTCTGAGTATGGAAATAAAAGGGAAACTATTAAAAGCTCTTCATTTTGTCTCAGGCCCAAATGTCAGTTGATTATCTTGTCCTGTATCCGACGTTCCCTGCAGGTAGTCCGTGGCTTCAGAGGTGCCAAAATGCCAAGCTGGTACCAGGCAAGACTGACGCCGCCAGGTGACGTCTGAATACAGACAGCTACTGTACATTTTCATATAACCACATTAAAGCGAAAACTATGAGTTGTGCGTGTGAGAGCAGCAGAAAAACTGAGAGGGCCGAGTGGAAAAGTACTTTCCTACGAGGCAAAATACAAAGCTTGAAATTGGGCGAGTACATAGCGTGAGTAAAAGATTCTCGATTAGTCACTTCGGGCGTCTCAGTACGGGTCATCAAAGAGAGCTGTCAGCGTGGAGGCGTGTGAACTCTGGTGGGTGACGGGTGCTGACAATCTGAGCTAGAATGAAATCACCTGTTACCGTGGCACCACTTACAGTGTCTAAACATTGAATCAAAGACTTGTATTTTCTATTTGTTTTTTAAGAAACACATATTTTGCTCGCACGCTGTGATTTGCTGAGGGGAATTTTAAATTATAAATCCCCTCATGAAGACCACTGGTCCTAACCATGAGGGTTTCTTTTTTTCTAGGATGGCAATGCTGATTTATTAACCCCCCATTAAGAAATTAAGCAGCAGAGCCCAAAGTTGCTGGAATGGTTACGCAACCCAAAAAAACAGAGACAACACTTTTAAGATGGCATTGTTTACAGAACCACTTCAATTAAAAAGTGGCACTGTGTGAGGATAAAATACATCATCTCTCTGCAATGTGGAAATGCATTGGACATATCAACACAACAGCTGTACTGCTGCTGTATGTCAAAACATTCATGTCTAACATGCTAACATTTTAGAACAAGAAACAAATTTTCATTAAAAAAAAAAACTTCAATCTGTAACCTGAAACTGTCTGTGGTGTTGATCTTCCCTGTAGTTGAGTTGGAAAACAGATGTTATGTCGCGGTGGCTTTTGTTACATGCATTTCTACTGAAGTGAGAAATCAGTGTTGCAATTAAGAACGAAATGCTTGGGTCATAATTTCTGTAATTTTACAAACCCTTTCAATCAAGCAGGAACTTTTCATTTCTGTCTTTCTCACAAACTGGCATAACTAGATGTGTGAGTTTGTACACGAAAGCAGCCCGGAGTTTGAAATCACAACTATCCTGAGTTCATGATGACCTTGACCCATTCTAACAGAACGAGCATGCGGACACTTAATCCGGAGATATGCGGATTAAGTGTCCCACCTCGAGAGAAAACTTTCCAATATAAATTCCCTCTTCAACGTCGTTGCTTGTTGCATTGCCAAAATCGTGTTGGTGCACAGATTCTTGGCTGCCGTTTACCCTCTGTTGCTGCAGCTCTCGGATGGTGTCCTGCGCCTTCTCCAGGCTCTCGCTGGCCGTGTTGCACTGCTGCCTCACCACCGCCAGCTCCCGCTTGATCACGTAGTTCTCCTCTGCTTCCTGTGCCCTCGTCACCTGACCCTAGGACAGCGAGTCAGAGCAGGACAGGGGTCAAATCCAGCTGTGCAGGTTAAAACTCTACAATCTCTACAGCATCTACCAGTGTGGTGTGAAGGGGTAATTCTGGGCATCCAGGGAATGATGCAGCATTATTACGCTCAAGGGGAACTTTTTTTAAGCCTTAAAGGAATAGTTCAACACTGACATAAGTTTATTTGCTTTCTTGCCGAGAGTGAACTGAGAAGGTAACAAAACACATCTGCAGGTAACTCCAAAGCTCACTAATGGCCAGTTTCTATCTTGTGTAACCCTTCAAATGCTTCCCTGTGGTTCCGGTCTTTATGCTAAGCTAAGCGAATAACTTTATATTTAACCGACAGATACAGGATTTTAACTCTGTGCAAGAGAGCAAATAAGCATATTTCTCAAAATGTCTTATATATTATATATCGTATTGACATCGTGGTAAACTACATGTATTTGTATAAAAACTATACCAGCAATAGTAGTAAAAATAAACTTTTACATGCCACATGCAGGGAATGTACAACCTCATTAAAATTTCCATCATGAATAAATGCCAGTACATGCATTCAGCGATTACATGGTCATGTGGACTGAGCAAATATACAACAATATTCATTCATGCAACGTTGGCTGGTTATTCTTCAGAAGGGGAAGCAGCGCAGGAGAGCAGAGTGAGGAGGAGGGAGGTGTGAGTAGGGCAAAGGATAGCAGGTCAGTGGGAAAGTGGTTTACAGTACTCTACCTGTATCAGTCTGTCTGCCAGAGCAGCACTCTCCTGTGGCGCGACAAAGGAGAGGAACAAGAGGATGAAAAATAAAAAAAAAGAGAAAGAGATAAGGACAGCGAGAGACAGCGGGACAGCAGGAAGGATAAACAACAAGTGAGAGGAAATTCGAGGAGAAGAAAGAAAGAGTCGGGATCATAGATTGAGGGAGCGATCGTTTGAGAGCAATGGAGGTTTTGGCGGTGAAGACAAAAGACAAAAGAGGCAGCAGTGAGATCAGTAGGAAACGAGCGTTTCACAGAGGAGAAGATTAAAAAGAGGGCAGTCTCTCAACTTGAGAGTGATGGAGCAGAGGGAAAAAACCTTGCATGCAAATAGGCCAGGCACGCACACACGCGCACACACACACACACACACACACACACACACACACACACACGCTCATCGGGATAAGAAATCCAACGTCAGAAAATGAGCCCACAGATTACTTAAACCTGCAGCGTGGTCTTGTTATACAGTGTTAAACTCCATCTGATCAAAACGTGAAGGGTCCTCGCCTGAGCACTCTGGCTGTCTCGTCTCAACGGCGCCACGTAAAACCCACTCATATTAGCATTTAGATGAGCCGGAGAGAAAGCTCATCTCTTACCTTCTCCAGCGTCTCAATCCTCTGCTTCAGCAGCCGGTTTTCTGTGCGTAACCTCTGCGCAGAGACAGTAAGGAGGGAGAGGAACCGAGGAGTCATTCTGCACGGCCTGTTCATCTTTGTCTCGAAAACTGTTTCATGGATCGTCCGCAGCATGCACGCACGGCTGAGCCCACACACCTTGATCTCGATTTGCTCCTCCATTTCTTTGTTCTTGATGGTGGTGTATTCTTTCTCAAGTCTGATGAGGAATAAACAAAAAGAGATTATGCAACATTTCCTTTCGCAGCACATGATAACCCCCCCCCCCAAAAAAAAGCTTCCTCCTGTGGTTGCTTTGCTGTGATGATTTGAGTTTTATGCTATGTTATAATTATTACGCTTAATAAAAATTCAAGTCAGAAGAGGACAGAACTGGAACTGGAAAAATGCCTCTTCCTGGTTTACCGTCCACTCATCACAATACTTCAAAGAAGTCAAATGCCAGATGCGAGCGTGCCTCGCTGTGAAAAACTCTGCATTAGTAAGACAGAAATCCTCCTGGGCCGACATGCAGCGCGTCCGGCCTGACTCGCACTAGCTGGTAGCTGAGTAACAGGCGCTCTTACTTCTTCATCCTCTTGGGGTTGTATTTGACCTGGTAGGCCCTGAGGATCAGCTTGTCCGGGCAGCTGTCAAACTGGTGGGGAATCACCTTCTGGAAATGCTGTCAGACCCAGAAGGGAAACAGACACGAGGTCAGAGAGCTCCAGACTGACAGAGACGCTCCTTCATTTTATGAAGACGCAGGCGAATAAATTTAAGAAGAGTGAACAAGGACCTTTGCTGGATATTCTGTATTTTTTTTCCTCAGGCTTTGTCTCTAATTAGAGATCCAATAGACTTGTATAGTAGATACAAATTAAGATCTAATTCACCTGTATGGTGGGATTTTTATTAAGGAGCAGCAAGTGCATATTTTTCAGTGTTAATATTTAAACTATTTAAAATTACCATAACTGAGAGAAGCCGCTTTGTTTTCTTTTAAACGAAGCACAGTTCCTTGTGACTCATGACTGATTCTGCACGCGAAACTCATTTGTGCACAACGTGGTTTAGAGCTGGAGCCGCTTCTACCTGTGACATGCCCTCCATGTCCAGCTGAATGAGGTCAGTCTGGTTGTACTGCAGGATGGCCAGGCCCACACGGAAAATAATCTCCAGACCCTGCGGGGGAGGTTTTATATTTTAATATATGCCTTTTATAAACCGAAAAAACAGGTCAGTAAACCAGATACATACATCTCAAACACATGAATTACATCAAGTTACAAGTACAGGCACTTGAAAAGACAAAGTATTTCTCACCTCATACATGAAAATGTCAAAGATGCGAGTGGCGACAGGCAGGGGGAGGAAGGTGAGGAAAAGGGTGAGGAACCATGATGAGGCGTACATGGATGTGTGGAAACTCTGGGACCGGAAATGGACGTTCAGCTCTGGGAGTTGCTCCTGAGGTCAAGAGAGAGCTCGACTTTAAACTTCAAATAAACTCAAATAAAATAAACTCAAAAGGCCACGTGAAAACAAAATAAAGTAGGCGACGTCCTGCCGATATAAATACATGACTTGCTGCCCCCCTGTGGACAAGGTTAACACTGCAGGCCTCGGGTCCTGTCGACTCTGCTGCTTCCTCTTTACCTGTAGCAGATATTCGAACTGGTAGATGCAGAGGCCCAGCTCGGCCATGCTGGGCTTGAACAGCTCCCTCAGACGGTACTCCTGCATCAGGCGCACAAAAACACAGAACGCCTCTTCCTCGGGCATCTGCGGGGAGAGGAGACGGGTGAGCTAAGTTCCCTCATTAGTTCTAAATTACACACTGCTCATGTTTAACTATTAATTACAGAGTGACTCAGCTTCCACTGATTGCTCACTGAACCTCTTGGAGCAACATAATTGCCTTGCGATTTTTTATTTTTTGGGGGGAATTTTTTATTTTAATGAACCTCTTAACTCCCATGGCATAGTACAGTATGGAGTTTTTGAGCAAAAGATCCTCATTATGGATCACTTCCTTGAGATGTTTCATCATTACCTGCATGAGCAGCAAGCCAACGATGAACGCGCTGCCTTGGCAGTAGCCCACCTCTCGATCCACCAGAGAGTATGCCTGAAAGACACACACGCGTATCACATTTGCTCGGCTCAGCATTTACAGAAAGCAGCACAGATGCCAGCTGTAATCCTGACCCAACATTCAGACTGCAACAAGTCACCAGAGCTGTTTTCATTTCCGCAGGAGCTCGGCCACCGGAAAAACTTTCTGTCAACGAGACTGTTTGCATGGCGGTTTCCCTTTTTTCCCTGCACATTTATTTCAGATATCCCTTAGGAAGGTAAAACTCAGCCTGAGTAAACAAGACGTTGCTGCTTACTGCTTGATGGCTGATTGCATGACTTATGTTAATCCACCTCGCTGCATTTTCTTGACGGCACAGTCCACACTCGACACCCCCTCCTTTGTTACTTGTATAGTTCTAAATATCAAACTGAGAAGGCCAGAGCCTGAGGTGACGTGAAGCGCCGCAGCGCTCACCTTCATGACGTTGAAGAGGACTTCCTGCCCCAGGCTGTCCTGGCCTTTGAAGAACTCGTGCTCGGGGTAGGTTCGGGCGATGTCTCTGCGGATGAGCTTCTCGCAGGGGGAGGACATCTTCAGCAACTCGGAGTACTGGTTCTTCACCGGCATGTCAGTGGCGTTGCCCAGCAGCTGCCAGACGATGGCCCGGAAATGATGAGGGATGCCCTTCCTGATCAACTCCTGCAGAGCAGAGAGAGCGAGACAGATTAAAAAAGACTAATGATTAATACCTGGCTGAGGTAATTTCAAGCCTCTCGAGAGCAGAAAGATGACAGAAGAAGAATCAATTATGGAAAGATGGATAGATACAGTATGCTTAGACCACTTAGCCTCATTTCATAATTATAGCCACTAAATACATCGAGATGCATCATTCTTCACAATAATTCCTATCTGTCCTAGCGTGCCTGTGGAGTTTGCAGGCAGCCGGTATCATTTTGCTTGGTTCGTTTGTGCTGTCATTTTTCCCTGACTCATTTTTACTGTCCCGTCACTCATCCAAGACCTCTTCCCCTGGGTTTTCTCTCCTTGTCACAGGAGGACACAGAGAGACACAAAGGGGAGCGGAGGAAAAGAGAGCCATACTGGTGCAGCACAAGTGAAAGACATCAGTGTGATGATATTCACATTTTTTATTAATGTGGCAACAGACAGTGGAAAGGTTTTCTTCCCAATCTCTGGCCGGTTATAGGTGAGCGTCTGAAAATCCAAATCCCGGGCTCTCATGACAACACTGAGCGACATGTTTTTCGACGCACACATGCACAAGGCAAAAGGACAAAGTCTGCCTGAAACGGCAAACCAGCCCCTGCGTAAAAGGTGTAATGATTTGGGGATTAACAGCGCCCTGTTCTTGTTTTGGTCTGTAAAGTGATCTATTAAAATCCCTGCAAAACCTGATCCACGCCGTGTAAAAATAAAATGAGGAGGCCGCTAATCTTTTTATGCTCTAATTTTTAAATCCAATTCTCTGACTCACTCTGGGGAAATGTGACAGCTTTATTCTTTCATCTCCAATCTCTAGTCCCCGTTCCCCACCTTCAGGAGTTTGTCCTTCTTGCGTCTCCACTCCTCCCACTCGTTGACGATGCGGCCCCACAGGATCCAGGTGTCCTCCTCCAGGTGCGACAGGTTGGACGAGGCCGAGGAGCTGGACACCAGCGAGGAGCCGCTGTTGCGCCGCGAGCCGCTCATCGACCGCATGGACTTGGAATCGGCCTCCAGCAGCCTGCGTGGAGAGTTAGGAGGGAGCTCGAATTACAACTGATGATTTCCGACGTTGGAGGCGCGTGACCACACGAGACATCACGTTTGTCTTATACAAGACGAGACACACGCTGCAGAGAGTGAGAGGGAAGCTAAGATCGGAGTTACGAGTCATGGCAGGCACATGTGACATTGTGAAGATTGACAACAGAAGTAAGTAAAACACCTTTGTACAGAGGTCAGACTAATAGCGTATTTCTGTTTGGAGCTCGCTAATTCAGCATGATATCATTTTTAAAAACTCTTTGTCTTCCTTGGCGTCTGGGGGAGCAGGACGGCAGGAAGCAGAGATGAAATGACAAATGTCTGATTCCTTTAAGTCGCTCGACTTGCACGCCCTCTGCTCAAACGTGACGAGTAGGAAGGAAGAACTGTACAGGACGTTGAATTTTAAATATCACACTGCGATTGCAGTTTCTTTTAAGAGTTATTTACACTTTGACTTTATCGTTAATTAAGTCGAATGAAAAGTTGCTGGGTTTGTTTTTTTTTCAGTGTTTGGCTATTTCAGGTAATTACAGACACTTCCCATCAAGACTCTGGTAATTCTAGTTGGGACTAACACAGGGATTAAACTTCCCCCGTGGATAGAAAAGTCATTTTCTAAGACATGACTGTTAAACCAGGTGATTACTTTTTCAGATAATGTCCCCGAGGAAATGGACCCTGAACAGTTGAAATAATGAGCTTCCTGAAAAGTGCATCCAAAGCGCATGTTGTGGACGAGAGAGCTGTTTACTTGAAAGGAAGTTAAAGGGGTTTTTTGGGTTTGATGGAGGAACGTTGAAGCCTGCAACACAGTTCCTTCTACAGCTGGCAATAACCAGAGGACTGGAACAATTTACATTGGACAGAGTGACAACAGGAAGTCATGCTGGTTATGAAAATACCAGGCGGACACCTTGAGAGTAAAATCTTTGTTTGCTGGGCGACACAGCAGTAGCTCATGAAGAGTCACAGTCACGGTGAAACTGTAATAACTGATTTGTCTTTACTCCAGCAGCTCCGCACAAAAGCAGCAGCCACTGCTCTCACCTGTTCTGCTCCTCCAGCTTGGCCAGCAGCTCGAGTTCATCGGGACTCAGGTTCTCCGAGTCTGCAGGAGAGGCTGCCGGTGCTGACAGCACTGCATCGTGGGAAGACGAGTCCGGGCTCAGCACCGGGCTGCCCGTCGACGGGGGGTCTGGGTCCATGCCGGGAGGGGATGAAGGGCACTCCAGCTGAGGGAGAGCCCCGCCGCAGCCCTCCTTTTCTGGGCTGCCACTGGGCACAGACATGGCGGTGGCGATGGAGTGGGATGGGTGAAGCAGGCCGGGTGTGGTAAGAAGGTCTCCCGCTCTCTGCGTCGGTCTCCCTCCTCTGTGAGCCTTGGTGTCACCCGATTGGCCACCTGGCCGCCCGTGAAGCCAATGTGATCAGAGGTCGTCAAACCTGTCAGGGATGCAGAAAATGCTGAATGAAAATGACTGACAACACGTGACGGGACAAAACTACACAGCGTGATATGTCTTGTGATATATCTTGTATGTACTCCAGTCAATCTGGCTGCTTCAAATTTACCCCAGAAATACATACATTTCTGGAGTAAATTTGAAGCAACACTTCCTAATCCAGTTTAATAAAAACATTGTCACTTTCATGAAGGTAGTGATTTATTTGCAGGGCTGATGTGTTAGACTATCTGCATTTGTCACCGCTTTGAAGGAGCGGCCCTTAGTCACTGTGATGACATCATCCTGACCGAGAGCCTTGTGGTCCGTCACTGCGGACACGGAGAGCCCGGCGAGGCCTCGCGCAGGAACAGCTCCGCACGTGTGACGTGTAAACGGACTCTGCCGACCAGCTGAGACACTCTGCCCGTGTTATTTTCAACGCCGATCGGCGGCGGCGCAACCACACAGAGTAGCTAAGACGGAGTAGTTAGGGCTCACGACCTGACGTTTTGGAATTGATGTCACGCTATAGGACTTTTGGAAAGGGCCGAGCCCCGGTCACACGCCTGTGCGATTAGTGTGCAGTAAGAGATGGCCACAAATAGCTGGATAATCTTTTAAAGACAGATTAGTTGAATAAATCTGAGTTCACAGAGATAAGGCGGGTGATTTCACAGCACGTGAAAAACTTTTTCAGCCAGTGGAAAATCAACCTTACTCTTTGGGTCGAGGGCATTTTGAACAGATTCTTGTGTGACTGTGGGTTTTACAAACGCCCCTGCTCTTTCTCTTCCAAGTTCCATTAATTGCTTGTTATTTTTGATGAAAGGCCTTAATTCATGTCCGTCCTCTTCATTTTTACTAATTATACAGTAAACGGGGCATAAAAACTGCTTTGCGGTCTGCAATCATCTCCTCTTTTTGTGCTGATGTACTCAAACTGTGATAAAGAGGAGGGTCAGCGTACAGCTGATGCCTGTCATTACAGTTATAGGATGGTGAGAAGAGATGGCGTTTGTTGCAGGAGGTGTTTAGAGGCAAAGGTTGGAGCTAACTACAGTTACATTGGCTTCTACCTGAATATTATACTGCCAAACCATCATTATGCAAAAGCCAATAATATGTAACTATGTTACATCATCTATGTATTGCTGTACTGTGTCTTTGATAAAAGCCAGCGTGTCATTTAGCATCTTTGAGTTAAAGTGTAAAAGAGTAAATCTCACGAGCGTATTCGATTTCCTCAGTGATGTCTCATTAACCTGCAGTTTGGATTGTTTACTTTTTGACTCGAGTGCAACATTAAACTTGCTCGTGTAAGACGGCACATCTCCGCCCTGCACTTTATTTGCGAACGCCGTTTTCATCTTTGCCAAGTACCTGCACGAAGATAGACATTTGACACATCCCAAAACAAATCACCATCATGGAGCTCGGATGTTACGCCGCATAATGTGTAGCTGCTAAATACACATCCAGTACAAACACACACACCAACAACAAAGAACAATGCGGTGAACGGACCAAGATATATCCTGTCACGCTGTCGATGTATTAGAAACGATGTGATGAAGAATTGATTTTGGCCCAATAATCAGCCATCGAGGCCGAAAGAAGCGTTCACCAGCCTGCCTGATATGAAGCATGTGACGCAGAGGACATACACGACAGAACAAGGAGAGCAGAGACATAGCCTGTGGCAGCGGTGAGGAGGGCAGCGTCATCACAGACTAAACAGGGAAAACACTGCACGGAGGAGAGACAAGGACCACATTCATGCGAGGAAGGCAGCCACATCGCGGGAAGCCAACGAGACCAATCACCGAAGCCCGAACACGGATTCCAAATGACATCCTTGTCATATCATATATGGAAGAGATCCAAACCACAGCGGTTGCGTCTTCAAGTGAATGTGATAATTAGCTTGGCTATCACCTCCGTGTCTGAATTTAGTGCGACAGTCGCGGGACCGACGTCAGTCTGGCTCTTCTTCGAAAAATTCACGTGACGGACACGTGAGCCTCGGGCAGCGATGCACGCTCAGCCCGGTCCCAGCGCTGAGGCGGCGCTGAGCCTCACTACTGACACCTGCCGATGTTTTCACCTTTGAGTACACGGTGAAGGTAAAAGCACCAATCTCGACGCCAGAGATTTCCATTTGGCCAGATCTTCTGGTGACCCGATGCTGGCGCCAGATGAACAATCAGAGGCTCACCAACGCCAATGAAAGGAGCATGAACGTGTGCAACACAATTCACGGCAATCTGCACTCGCAACCAATGTCACCTCGCAAGTGATGGTAAAGGAAAAACGTAGAACCAAACTTGCTCTGGTCTCAAACAAAGTAGCTTGGAGTGACACTTCCAAATCACAAGTGTGAGTGGTTCTTCTCAGTGTGAAAAGCTGCTCTCATATTGACGGTGTCCCACCAAGGTGGCTCACATGAAACAAAATTTTAAAAAACCCCAAAAACATCAAAACCAACAAAAATATTTCACTTTGGGTCAAAGCGGCAGAATGACATACCGACCGTGGAGCCAAATGAAAAAAAAAAAAAGGAACAGTTCTGGCGCACAAACACAGGAACCTGGGTTTGTTAATAAAGATTTATTAACAAGCAATTTAATTCAAATATGTTAAGCATCGTCCTCTGAGGGACAACAGCACAAGAGAGGAGATGCTTCAGAGAGGAGGAGGGCTGTTCAGCCGTGCCACTGTGGTCGGTAAAAGGCGTGAGTCATGCAGGACTACAGGAGTGCTACTAAAGTAGGCCCTCTCTCTCTCTCTCTCTCTCTCTCTCTCTCTCCCACACACACACACACACACACACACTCTAATGGAAGGACACTGTGAAGGTCTCTGACAAAGCAAAACAAGCCAGATTTCCTGCTCTGTGTACGGCAGCAGGCTCGCACTCGTGTCATTGTGTACTTGGGAGAAACTGCAGAGAGACAAAAAAGGGGGGGGGCATTGTAGTACACACTTACACATACATTTGGTTTTTTCTGCTCGATGTGTGTGTGTGCGCACTATATGAAAGGTTGCGAATGAGCAAGCGTTCCACGCTTTACATCCCTTGCGCAGTCAAATTCGTGTTTCTCCCATTGACTTCTCTCCGCACGCGCACACACACACACACACACACACACACACACACACACACACACACCAATGTTGGATCAACGGTAATCGTGTAGAGGAGCGGTCAGGGTCCCCATCTGGCCTTCCCAATGTAAAGACTGAGCTGGCCTGGGGCAATAAAATGAGGAGGGTGAGGAAAAAAAAAAGGAAAAAAAAAAAAAGGAAATCTTTCTTTGATCTCTGAACGCCCACCAAAAGGCAGAACCATCCACACAACAACATTACATGCCATCGTGAACATTTTGAGGCGTAGATCGTTTCTCCCCAGCGGCCTGGAAAAACACAGAAGCACAAAAAAAAGGCCAAATCCTGACCGGAGTTTTTTTTGCAAAAACAGCAAAAAAAAAAAATCAGCTTGGTGTCACAGGAGCCCCAGGCCTCGCTGATACGTCGCCGCCCCCCCCACCGGGACATAAAAGGGCGACCCCTTCTGTAACGTGTCACTGCTAACCATGTGTTGTCCCAACTCCTGATCTCATGCTGGGTTACTGATGTGTGGACCGTACACTAGCCTACTGTACGCACCGTCCTCATGACTGCTGCCGGGCTCCACGCTGCTCAAAGCATCGCTTTGTGACCGAGGGCTGCCTTGCTCTCTGACATCGCTGCTCAATGTCCCCGTAACCTAAAAAGGTTGGCGCTGCCGTACACAAAAAGTGTGATGATCTCACTGCATCCGCCTGACGGGTGGGGGTACACGCTCAAGCCCTGTACTTAAAGTGGTAACTTCATTTACTGGAGCATCTCCGTTACATTTAACTTTATAGTCCGGCTCCTGAAGGAAATACGCTGCTTTTTATTCCGCTACGTTTATTTATCAGTAAGCGGTTCGTTTTCAGATCAAGATTTTACACGCGGGGAGCTTGTAAATATAATGCACTGCACCCAGCAAAAATACTAATCCAACATAATAATGTAATATTAAAAAGGAGCAGCTCTGCATTATGAGCCTTCACTTCTGTTGCTACTGCTCTTGTATATGACAGTATTTTATACTGTACCTTACCACTGCTGCAGGAGTTATTCTTTAGTGAAGGTGACTGTCCGCAGATGACACAGCGGTCCATGTTGATGTCTCTGCGTACTGAGACTGGCTACCCATTAACCCAGGGGACATCAGCCTTCCAGCACCACCGCTGCGGTAACAAGAGCCCTCGTGCAGATTGCTGAGATGCAACTGCTAACGCTAACTGCTAGTGTCCCGCGCCCTGCAGCGGACGTTTCCCAGGATTCGTCCGGCGAGAACTTAAGTGTGACGCCGAGCCTGAATGAGACGCGCTCGGAGCAATCGCAGCGACACTGCCGAGTGTGTTCGGGACATTTTTCCTTAAATCCGCTGACCGCTTTGTATGACTAATGCTTTTCCTGCTCTAAATTTAGTTAGTGTCCCTCTCCAGATGATTCGGTTCCCCCGAGTGCCACTGGGAGAGGAAATTGTCCAGGAATAGCCTTCACCATAACCCATCAATTTTCAACCATCATGCGCACGCAACCCTTTTGCTCTTATATTCCACTAAATAGTCAGTGCATCACTATCACTGGTCAGATTACTTAATATCTTACAGCTAAAAAAAACATGTTAATACAGAGTCCACTAATCGCATGCTAATCTCAAAAAATGGATTAGAGTCCCACTCTGTGACTGTTTCATTTGGCATGAGATGCGTTCATAATAACATCTTTTCATTTCAGCGTCGTGACAAATGCTGATCAGCGGCCGAGCTGCTGTTTAATCACCTGCCCCGATTATAAACATCTGTCGTTTGCTGTGAACGAAAAATCCACAAACAACATCTTAAGAGTGAAATTCATTTGATTTTCTTTTTTTTTTTTGCAAACTCAGGTTGTTATATTTTGTAACAGCTTCAGGCTTCCTGCAGGAATGAGACAATTAATCAAACCGCGCTGCTGAGACTGGGCCGGTGTTAGCGGAGGCTAGGCTGCGGGAGCTCTCAATCTTTGAAAGCGGAAAAAAAAAAATCTCAAGCAATACACCGTGATTCACGCCTCTCATTTATTCTGGCATCGATGAAGAGGGAAGTCGTTAATAAATAATAAATTAATGATAAAAAAAAAACCAATCTGAACGCATCTCCTCCGAGCCGCAAAAAGCTTTTAACGTCCACGTTGTTCGATGACCCGGGAGCTCACAGGACACGTCGCGCGTCAAGGATCTTCATCAGCAGCCTCCCCCTCGGTAACACGACTGTGCTGTTAATCTTACATCCAAGGATTCGCCCTGCGGTGGATCATTCCCTCCCTTCATTTTAAACAACAACCTGACTCAGCTGAGGACGTGCTCTGACCTCCTGCACGGAGAAAACCCCAGTAAGTGAAGGCACCAGCAGTTTGTGAGGCCACATGTTTGTGAAGTTTAGGATTCCGCGTGTTGCACTGATGGGCGTGTTGACAGATGACATTACCACTGAAACAGGTAGATAAACGCAAAGGTCGGAATGATCCAGAGTAGAGCCCATGCTCATCGACCCCAGATACATTTCTGCCTCATTATCCAAACATTACTGGCACGCTCTTTAAAATCCAACGTGCTGTGCTTGGAAAGTGAGATCACGATTCAGTCGGCGTGAGATCTGCTGGGTGACGCAGATCCAGCGACAAATCTGCAGCCCGTGCGAAAACAATGGGGCAGAGAGAGGCGAGCCTGAAGCCGGCAGCCGGGTCATCAAGCTGCTCCCCGTTTCCACGTGTCAGCAGAGGAGGTGGAGTGCAGTGCCGCTCAAGGGCCGGGACGGCGCCGACGCGGTCCCCCAGCGGGGCGAGCATGGGAGCGGAGGAAGGGCGGGGGCTAGATGGCTTGCTGCCCATTATACGGCTAAGTGTTCACTTTGACCACCTTTTGTGTGGATGATCTTGCTCTGATGCTGTGGAGCGAACGCCGAAGCGGGCAGGACTGTCCAACTCAGACGCGGAGTGCATTAACTGATGAATCGATACAGGAAACAAACAATTCTGATACCTGATACTTTCACTGATTGCTGCTTCTTCTTCAAGAATGTAAAGATTTGCTGGTTTTCTTCGGCCCTCTGCGATAGTTCATTGGGCTGGATGTGAAACGCGATGGCCGTTTCTCACTGTTTTGGTGACGCGTTATTGACCAAACAGAAGCAGAATGTAAATTTTTCTACTTTGACTGGAGGACCAACCTCATTCGTCGACGTCCCCTGCGAGACAGATGGCGAGCCACCTTTTTGGAAAACATTAATCGCATCACTTAATAAAGCTGCACCTCAGCCTGTCAGACGCTGGAAAAGAAAAAAAAAGAGAAGCATCGACGACTTCTCAGAATCTCTCATTTCTGAGATTCAGTCACTGATATGATCAGGCAACTCGAGCTACAACAACAAGTCATTCAATAGATTGGCTGATGAGCAGGAAATGAATTTGCAAAAACAACCACATTCTCTGATTCCAGCCTACTCAAATGTGTGCACTTCTGTGATAGCGAACTGAGGAGTCAGACAGAAGACGACATTTGAAGATGTCACCTGGGGCTTGAGGAAATGATATGTGTGATTACTTGAGAGAATAGTCCAGGGAATAATTGACGGTGAACATAATCACTAGCTGCAGCCCTACACAAACAAACTGGCGTTTAAGCGTGTTTAGTAGCAGCAAGGAACAGCGGCACCTCCATTCACACCGTATGTCAAAGGCTAATCTCGTTGGAGACGCGAGGGGGGAAAAAAAAAATCACCAGCGAGCCCTTCCTTGCTTCGAACAGGACACGTGGCTCCTGTTTTTCCACCGACATCTCTGTTGCGTGACCAAAACACAGGGGCAGACGACAATAAACCTGGACATCAGCAGGCAAACAGAGTGTGCAGTACAGGGAGAAGGCTCCTGGAGGACTCCTCCTCCTCCTCCTCCTCCTCCTCCTCCTCCTCCTCCTCCTCCTCCTCCTCCCCCTCCTCCCGCTGCTCTTGCTGTAGGCCACACGCACACACAAACTGACACACACGCGCACACATTCAAACGCACGCACGAGCGTATGCACAGAGAGACTGTTTATCCTGACGACGCTGTCCAGAGCCTATTAGCTCACACTGATGAGTAATGTGGCGGCAGGCGGTGAGCTCAGAGGACAGGGTTCGCTGGGATAAGCCGGGGGTGCTCTCGCATGTCGCGGCTGTAGTGCGCAGCCTTTTGTGCGCTGCGTGTGTGTGTGTGTGTGTTTGTGGGATCAGCTGCAGGAGACGAGGCTTCGAGGCTGCAGCACTTTGACAACGGGGTCACCGGGACTTGAGGATCAGATACCTGCTTCCTCGACGGTGGAATGCGTGAGATGTCACGTGCGTGGTGAGTGGTTTCCCAGAGATTAGCCTGAAGGCATTCTCACTGTATCTCACTCCATGATTTGATGAGGCCATTACTCAGCGGTACACGTCATGGGGCATTTAAGCCATAATTACAATCAACAGAGGCAGATAATTAAATCCTTAACCCCCCCCTCCAGAAAAGAGATAAGGGTCTGAGAGAGCTCTTTTTATTTAGTGGCTAGTCAGCAGTATCCCTAATCCTTCAACATCATCGCCCCAAAACTGTGTCAGTTCCCTACTTTTTTTCAAATTTATCCCACTGGGGAGGGATAAGTGATATGTGCCTGGCCCAGATTTAAAGCACGGTCATTTAACTCAGCTTTTAGAGCAGTCCTGGTTCTCTGTGCCACAAGCTAGTCCAGCACGTTTCCAACGATTTACCTGTAAATCACGCATTAGATGGCTGCAGCAAAAAACACCACCACCACCAGCAACAACAACAACAACAACACACACACACACACACACACACACACACACACACACAGCTGGATTTGGGGTCAATATGACACGGAAGACCACTGATTTCAGTGACAGCTGTTGCTCCAGGGTGACCAGTGAATGGTCACACAGATGCCCGGGGTCCGCGGTGCTCATCGGTGCCAGCTCAGCGAACATATGGACAGACACACAACACAGGTGCGCACACAACATAACGGCCACTTCCCTACCCATCTGCTATTGTTCCTAGGGAGAAAAAACGCCAACAACAACCAAACACCCAACTGTATATGAAAGATGACAGCGAGTCCTGCAATCCCATCGCCCTGCACTGTCCTCCTCCTGCTCGAGGAGCCCGTAATCCTACTGACGGTGTTGTTTGGACATGACGGCTCATTATCCCGGCCAGAGCCGGCCTGCTGCTGCTGCTGCTGCTGCTGCTGCCTGAGGATGCCCGAACGACTAGGCCTACATGTTTTGCAGTCGACTCATGGCTCGGCTGGGATCCACATCTGTGGCCAAAGTGACACATCACCCCCGCTTTGCGGCACTGAATGCCCCGGCTTCCCACAACAACGCCATTGTCCAGCGAAGTTTAAAGATGAGAACGGGACGCGCAGAAAAAAAACGCATCGCGGGGACAGGACGCGGCAGCGCGCTATGTCTTAGCAGTAAATACGGTTTATAGGCTAATGAATGGGCCGCGTCTCCGCTGGCATGCTGTACGGTGGAATTTTACACTGAGATCAACGGAGCAGACGAGCGGAGCTGCCGTTGATGGGGCTTCAACGACCGGGACCGACAGTGTTTCGCTATGTGGGCCTGTTTAGGTTTTACGATCAATTGATAGAAACCCGATAAGCTCGTGGTGTTCGACAGTTGACTCCACGCGGCAATATTGATATTCAATTTACAAATAAATACACCAATTACACACATTCAAAACCGCGAATGCTTACCCGGACTCCTTTTCCATAATCGGAGGGGTTGCGTTTTGTCGTCGCTCCCAGGCAGGGTCCCTCGTAAATGTCAACCGTGTAATCAGCTAATTAAAATCTCAACAGCCCGACGAGGACATACACACAGGGACCGTCCAACGCAGTGCCATCCTCCAGCCGCCGCTCAACCGGTAGGCAGCGTCGCGTCGCACAGCACAGCTGCTCGCGAGCCTCTGTGCGCGGCGGGGGAGGCTTGTGTGTGCGTGAATTGTGTTACAGCGGGAGAATGTTTCTTGAGATATCCGCTAAAATAACCATGACAGCCGCGCGAGGTAGCCTGTGGTTCAACGGGGACGCGTTAGGCTATAAACGGCAGCATCAATCATTACAAGTGAATCACACGCAATGGCTGGCGTTCTGTGCCATCAGTTAAGCACGAGGAAGGGCGGACCAATCACGTTGCCGAATGAAACGCGATTGGCATCTCGCGGACCAATAGCCTGCACGGCCTGCGGGATCCCTTTGGAAGGACAACAAAGAGAGCCAATCATCGTAGAGCTTTATTCCGCGAGAAGGAGGAACCCGCAGGTGTCACATAGCGGTGTCACCTTTGACGATATACATGTGTATGGTAACTAAACCATTAGTTGTGTAACAAAAATGTTACATCCATTTCTGGTTCCATACATCCTTTTTATGCTGATATATTTTATGTGATACATTTTAATTGCTTTGTTTCTTTCCTGTAATTGAGCTGAGGTAAACGCACAAATTTCCCCATCGTGGGATCAATAAAGTTCTATCTATCTTCTATCTATCTATCTATCTATCTATCTATCTATCTACATGTATACGTTTCAATCAATTTCTGATACTGCGACTAATCAAACAATAGCAACCAACTGTAGCATTATCATGAATTATATTCTTGTTATTCTATGCTATTTCTGTGTTATTTCTACAAACAAACAAAATAAAACAATAATTGCCAAATTATAACTTAATTTATATTTTTATTTGTTAGCATCATGGATTTCACCAAACATTGAAGAAGCAAAATTTGAAGTACCCATTCTGTGTGAAACGACAGAAAATAATTCTTAGATTAGTAGATCATATCTCCCATTGTATCGTTGCCATTGCTGGATTAAGCTCCTAGATGGCCCAAGGCACAAGGTTGTTGGAGGGCTCCTGTTGACCCACTGTACACGGTGGTTTAATTATCTCCCCAGACATCCAGAAACCAACCAGTGCTCTAAAGATAAAATGATTAAGCTGATTAATTGATTAGTCAACTGACAGAAAATCAAATGGCAGCAATTCTGATCACTGATTAATTGTTTTAAGTCATTTTCAAAGCAAAAATAAATACATTTTTAAAAATCCACTTTTCTTTGACTGTAAACCCATGATCGTTGGGTTGATGAATGTTGCTCAGGAAAAAATACAGAAATTAGTTTATATTCAGGTTTCAGGGAATAATGATCTGTAAATAGTCTATGACATGGAAAGGAATACTTTGAAATTTAAACATGCAAGTATACAATAGATTGCATGTTTATTTGATTGCACTGTAACACGTGTTGCCCAATACATATAGGTTTTATGAGACATTAGAATATACACTTCTACAAATTCAAAGAGACATTTTCAGAACATTAATTTTCCATGACAGAAATCTTGTATGATGTTGGATACAGTAGTCTACATCTTAGCTGTCATGCATTTTCTATAAATCCTGCTTAAACAAAACCTCCACATAAACAACCATATCTACACATTTACCTGCAGACATGTGAAAATAAATGAGGATTCTTGAAATTAATTTGTTTTCTTCATATTAATCTTTTCAATCAGCTTATTTGTGAACGATTTGTGTATGATGTGAATTTCTCTTGGAGATCAATAAACTACCTACCTATCTATATATCTATCTCAAAGGGATCATCACTGTACATGGGGCAGTGGGACACAAAATGAAATTCATTCGCAACAATACAAAGGCCACAAAAACACATAGCAATTTTGCCCAGTCACGCAAAATTGCTGTGACCCTGTTCTCTGACCTCTATGATACTCTCTAATCACAGCAATGGAAAACTCGACGGTGTTGTGCTCAGGCTCTGCTGTTCAATGACTGTTGCCTTCATTGTTAATTCCGATATCGTAATTATAACATAGGGCGTTTGGACGATCGTATTTGAACAGCTATAATTATAATTGATGGGGTTGTAGAGATTTTTTACTGCAGTCTTGTCCATGGGTCAATTTACGTGGCGAAATACCCTAAAGTCCTACCATGTATGCCTTTTAGCTTATAGTCACTGTAAACGAATCACAGCGCAACGTTCCGTCATTTCAAGGTATAATTTATTAAACAACTGAAACAACAGCGTCTTGATGGGTTTGTTGCGAGATTCGTTTCGCTTTCACCACGCACTTGTACGCGTCGTTGTTACAGCTGTTGTCTTAAGCGCATACAGAACGACGGGTTTTTTGAGAGGTCCCTGAACACACCATACATGTGTACTCACTGTGCCGTGAATATTTGCTAGCTCGCTACGATCACGCACACGCATATCGGCGGGACATACAACATCAGAGCAAGGTAATATCTGAGCCTGTTTTTATCTTTTATACCAAAGTTATCGCAATGTATTTTTTTTTACTCATCGTTAATGGAGAAATGAACCTGAATACTTTTTCACAGGAGCTGAAGTTAGAACTTCGACATTCGCTTTGGTAGCTAACACGCTACCCGCAATAACATTAGCTTCATTTTGATAGCCATTTTTTAGTTAGCCAATTTACCTAAGTTATGTAGTAATGCTACAAAACTATTTCAGTTTTTACGGCTACCACTCACTCAAACGACCACGCACCTATCGGCGCGATAATAGAGAAGTTAGTTAAAAGTAATACGTGGATCCCATTCGACTGCTAGCGGCTAGCTTGCTAACTAGCCGGCGGTTTGAATGGAGGAGAAGGAAGAGAGGTCCATTGTCTTTGCCGGCTCACACACGTCGTTTTGAGCCTGCGCGGATTTAATAACGAAACGGCTCGCATTTATCATGCTATTATTGTGATTGGTGACTAAACATGTGAGACGTGTTCATTCATTCACATGTGAACCGCGAATGCGGCCTGCTAACATTAGTCGTGCGATCCTTGGACCGTGCTGCCAGCAGTGTTCCAGACAGCTGAGTAGGTTTCCGATCATTGTAGCATCAAGTTAGAACAATTTGTTCTGCCAATTTCACTTAGTTAAAAGTGGGTTCATAAAACACAGCCCCACATTTCCCCGTTTAATTATTTACCATACTGCACATGAGCGGGTAGAAGAATTAACAATAAAACGGCCTTGTCACGTCATGGAAATACGAAAAATCGAAAGTCGAAAAATCGGAAAACGAAAGATGAAAGTTGAGATTTCTGATTTACATGCTGTCCGTCCACCTAGATGGCTGAGAACGACGTTGACAACGAACTTCTGGATTACGAGGAGGATGAGGAGCCCCAGGGAGCCCCCGAGAGCGGGACCCCGGCAAACAAGAAGGAGGTGAAGGGGTCCTATGTGTCCATCCACAGCTCGGGCTTCAGAGACTTTCTCCTCAAACCAGAGCTGCTCCGTGCCATTGTTGACTGTGGTTTTGAGCATCCCTCAGAAGGTGACTGTCAGTTTTGGTTTGTAAAAAAAGGTTGAAACAAACTCCTGGTAGTCCCGGTTTTACATCTACAATGAGCCCTGCACCTAGCCAAAAATCCCTCGTATTCCCTATGTTATCACACCCCAATAATATAAATTAATCTCTAAGTTTTTTTGTTGTTGAAACTTTCACTTACTTACAGATGCCATTTGTTTTACTTACAGTCCAGCATGAGTGTATTCCTCAGGCCATCCTGGGCATGGACATCCTGTGTCAGGCCAAGTCTGGTATGGGGAAGACGGCTGTGTTTGTGCTGGCCACCCTGCAGCAGATCGAACCTGTGGATGGTCAGGTGAGTGAGATAAATCATGTTAGCTGGTATCCCAAAGACACGAAACACGCTACACGCAAACCAAGTAGTTAAGGAAAACCTCATTCCCCTGTCCGCCAGGTGTCGGTCCTTGTGATGTGCCACACGCGGGAGTTGGCCTTCCAGATAAGCAAGGAGTACGAGCGCTTCTCCAAGTACATGCCCAGCGTCAAGGTGTCGGTGTTCTTCGGCGGCATGGCCATCAAGAAGGACGAGGAAGTCCTGAAGAAGAACTGCCCTCACATTGTGGTGGGAACTCCAGGCCGTACCCTGGCGCTCATCCGCAACAAGAGCCTCAGTGTGAAGAACATAAAACACTTTGTGCTCGACGAGTGTGATAAGATGCTGGATCAGCTGGGTGAGTGAGAGGAGCATTGATTGGAGAAACTGTGGTCTGACCTTTTAGAGACGTTTAGCAGGGTTATAATTGTTTCTACTTTTTGCATACAAAGAAGTACGACGACGCAATTTCGGCGACACTATTTGTTTTGTTTTTTTTACCACAGACATGAGGCATGACGTCCAGGAAATCTTCAGGCTGACACCCCATGAGAAGCAAGTCATGATGTTCAGTGCAACGCTGAGCAAGGAGGTTCGCCCCGTTTGCCGCAAGTTCATGCAGGATGTGAGTTACCAACAAGATTTACTCGTTTCCATTTTGTTCACTGGCAACAAAGACGTTAGAGAAGTAAAACTGTGACCAGAAGAATGCCGGTTCTATCCCTGGAAAGCGATAGACTGACAGTTGCCATCTTTTAAACAAACATTGTATCTATTTTATCAGTTTCATCTTATGTATTAGTGAGATAGTTCAGGTAAATCAGTGTTTGTGGCGAAGCCCCCTCGTAGCTTTGCCCACTTGTGACAGTCAGTGTCGTAAGTGGCCATATCAGAGGGGGAAAGTGATCCTCCTTGGCAGATTTGGCTTGGCCAGGACAGTCACTCCTGCCGGCCTTGCTTCAGTCGAGGAGAACATGCTCAGTGAGCCACGGGGCACAGGCCATTTATTGAGACCCGCTGCAACTTCAGACAAATATTGTAGAGCTCCAAAAAAAAAAAAAAATCACAAACTGTGGGGAACTTCAGGCAGAAGGTTTCTGACAGCGCTGATCAAGTTTTTTCCCCTCGGTTTACGGTCCTTACCACCTTCTTCTTGCACGCGCTACAATATTTCCCTCTCATTACACTTCTGACGGGGTCTGCATAGGCGTGTGTGCATGACTAACATTTGGCTCCCCTGCCTCGCCGCGCAGCCCATGGAAGTGTTTGTGGACGACGAGACCAAGCTGACACTCCACGGCTTGCAGCAGTATTATTGCAAGCTGAAGGACAGCGAGAAGAACCGGAAGCTCTTCGACCTGCTCGACGTGCTCGAGTTCAACCAGGTACAGTTTGAAATGAGGTGTCTGAACCAGTTAAGAACATATTAATGCATTTAAAATCTTTGTGAAACAGCTTAATATTAAGAAATATACATTTGACGCCTCCATTCTTTCGCCACTAAATTCAAAGTTTTGTCTCTTGTCCACTAGAGGGAGACGGTTAGGGCAGTTCCGGCCTGTCTATCTCATTCATGTCTGTGCCTTTCCCAGTAAAAATAAGCAAGCCTCTTTTGGTTCCTGTTAGGTGGTGATCTTCGTGAAGTCAGTGCAGCGCTGCGTGGCTCTGTCTCAGCTGCTGGTGGAGCAGAACTTCCCTGCGATCGCCATCCACCGGGGCATGGCGCAGGAGGAGAGGTAGATTATTCCTCGATGCTCGCACTTCAAATTCAACAGCACTTCTGCTACTTTCAGATCTCGAAAATGTGGAAAATAGCTCTGTCCTGTAATTTGTTGCGATGCTTAAATCACTGGATACCTTCTTAACGTTAAAAAGTTTGTTGGGTACTATGAATAAGTGTGACATTGAATTAACCAGTGAGGATTTACAGCCGCTTTTGCCGCTTCTCCTCCACATCATCCTACTCATTCCCTTCCTTGTCGTTGCTCATTCCTCCCCACAGATTATCCCGCTATCAGCAGTTTAAAGACTTCCAGCGGCGGATCTTGGTTGCAACCAACCTGTTTGGCCGAGGCATGGACATCGAGCGAGTCAACATCGTCTTCAACTACGACATGCCAGAGGATTCCGACACTTACCTTCACAGAGTCAGTGCAGCTCTAATATTACATCTGTAGAAGAGACGTGTGTGTTTTCATTTCCAGAGCAGACAAACAGATCACATACCAGGAGCTCCAGCTCGAACCAAATCTACCAAAACAATCCTGCTCTGCTTGTTATTGAAGTTTGCTTCTTTTTTCCCCCTCTGCACCTCAGGTGGCCCGTGCTGGAAGGTTTGGGACCAAAGGTCTGGCCATCACCTTTGTGTCCGACGAGACGGATGCAAAGACCCTGAACGAAGTCCAAGACCGCTTTGAGGTCAACGTTGCAGAGCTACCAGAGGAGATTGACATTTCCTCCTACAGTAAGTTCTCTTGTCACTTACAGCTGTCTTAGACTTGGCCAGAAGATACCCACCTTTCGGTCATCACGTTTGTTGATATGTGCACTGGTATCCTTGTAATTAACAGTTTTATTTTTTCTTAAACTGACATCCTAAAACCATTTTTTCTGTTCTCTTTGCAGTTGAACAATCCAGATGAGTCTGAAGTCTTGTTCCAGCGAAGATTGAGTGTGACCTGTAGTGTTGCTGTATTTTGATGGAGGCAAAAAAAAAAGAAAAAAAACCCAAAAAACAACAAAAAAAAAAACCAAACCTATTTCATTTTAATGTTGCCCTCCTCCCGTATTTGTTGACAAGTGATGATAAAACACTTTTTTTTTTTATTTTACCATGTCTTTGCTGGGTGCTTGTTTTAGTGTTTTTCTTGTTAGAACCATGGATAATATTGTTTTTGGTTAAATAAATAAAGTTTTTATACCTCATTTGATGTTGGATTACATTTTGCACATGAACATATGCCAGATGTGACATTAAAGACAAAATGACACAACCGGTATCTTAAAATACTTTGTGTTGTCACGTTGGACTGTAGCTAAGTCTCATCGCCGGCAGAGGGCGCTGTCCTCGCGGTTCAAAGACAGCCACTGTTCCCCAAACAGCTGATGACTTTGAACCGGCTGCCAGGTAGGATAATTTGAAACTGAACAAGTTGAGTTAAAATAAAACCGCACATGAAACTTGAGCTCAGCAGCCAGTTTTATCACACGGATAGACCAACAAACACTTGTGACAGCTGGCGCTGCGTTGTCTCAATCCATCGCCGTGGATAACTGTCAATGCAAACTTTGATCCGACGGAGCGTGGTGTGAGTCCAGAAACAAATTCAAGAAAAACAGGCTGTGTGGCGTAAGAGGTTTCTCTGAGCTGCATTTTATGCACGCACAAGAAATCTGATGTCTTTGGGAAATGCGTCGGCATTGGTCCAGTCTCTGCTGATGCTAGTACCAGATAGTGTTCCTTATCATTTTATAGCCTGTTACAAAGAAACAGTGATTCATTGCTGTAGTTCGAGAAGGCTTGACATGTCAGCATGTCAAATAAAGCACACTTGGTGCAGTCTGTGTTATGATCATAACATGCTGATTTTATACGTTTGGAATAAAAAAAAGGTCTCTGTCCATATTTTGCATTATACTCTGGAGTTTTCGACATAAAAGCTGCAAGTAATTCTTTTTTCGCTGCTCGTCACGGAGTGATTCGCGGTCACAGTATGTGAGGCTATTGGTGCAGGTGAGGTGATCATTTTGCACTGCTGTCAACGTTATAGTTCAATACAATTCAGTGCTCAACAAAGTGCGTCGTTGCTCTTGTGGAGTTTCTCTTCTCAGGCCGATCCGAGCGTCTCAAAGAAAGAAAGAAAGAAAAAAAAAATCCTCCACGCCCGAACCAGCAATCAGTCCAGAGTGGAGGAAGTCCAGGGGCGCTTCAGGGCTCTAATTTAGGTCCCACGTTTGTTTGAACAGGGAAGTGTACAATCCACTCCGGTCACACATCTTACATTAAGGGTTGCCTTCATGATTGTGAATCAAACCGAGGCAGCCCTTCCTGCCTGCACTCTTTGCAGTCAGGTGGGTGCCTGTGGTCTTCACTCACTTGGAGCCAGATGAGGAAAAAAATGGCCCCTCGTCTTGAAGCGTCTTCCTTCGTCAAAGAAAGCTGACCTCATCACATTCAAGTCAAGATAATAAAAGGAGCGAAGCGAAACAAACCTCCGTACTAGTCCATGAACTTGTGCGTGTCTCCGTACATCCAGTGCTGTGGAGGGAGGGCCACTTCGTTCAGGTGGCCGCAGTCATCGCTGCATTTGCATGACTGGATGAACATGGCCGACCTCTGGAAACGCTCTCCGTCCGGGCAGACGAAGGTCACGGGTACAGTGCGGGTGCGGCGGGGCGAGCAGCACCGTCCGTCCGTGCACACGCCGCAGTAGTTGGGCCGGTAGAGGCGGACACTCACACATTCTCCGTAGGACAGGCGGACGGGCTCTGGGGCTTTCTGGGTCGGGGAGCACTTTTTCCCTTTCTGTGATTGGATGATAAAAGTAAAAAGGTGAGTGTCACAGGTTGGATTATAACGAGTGTTGTTCCCGAATTGGCTTCAGCAGTGAAATGAGTCATATGATGATTTTCATTATAAAAAAAATCCTAATAAGCTTTGACTTCTATTTGCCCTGTCCTTTTATGTAACAGCAGATTTAAGCGGCTTTGCGCTCAAACTCATTAGTTTCACATTAAGAGAACCAGGCTTCAACTTGTTATGCCAAAACAGGGACAGAGGAGGAAGGATTATTTTCAGATTTAAGTGATTAATTTTAGGCTTCAAACATTTATTTAACATCTGAGTGTCCTTCTCTGTTAAACACATTGACACCTGCCTTGGCACCGGTGCTTTTAACTCAGTCGAGCGGAGAAAAGAGCCTTCAGTGTGTGTCCAACATGGAGGATTAATATAGACACACCACTTCCCTGGACTCTGAGTACACAGACAGGGCCGAGCTATGGACAGTTGCTTGGCAGGAATGCCGGGGGTGGGGGACTATATTTAAAAAGGCGCCTGCCTGCCACCAAAACACAGCTGAGTAAATCAGCACTGCCCAGTTCCCACTGGATGTGGAGCTTCCCGAAAGTACCGCTAAAATAATCTCTGTTCTTAAGCTTGGAATAAAAGATGGCTTTAGCACTAAGAGCATATTTACTTAGAGCCAGAACATGTAATTTTTTTTCATTCTTTGCAGCGCATATTTGACATTGTCAGCCTCTGCTCTACGGTTGAGAGAGGGAAACAAGGAAGCAGGGCAAAAGTGAGCAGGTATTGTTTCCCCCTGCGTAGTCAGACACGGATAGATAAGAAATGAAATAATTCCTTATTGATAAGTGTTATCACGAGGCGTCCAGGTTTTACTTTGTGAGAGATAAGCTGTTGTGATAAGTTTTCTTGGCAGTGATGTGGATATTTGACCTCTGCTCTCCTCGTCTGCCTCCCTGTCCTTTGGTTCAAGTCGAGTTCAGTCGGCCTCACCTTGGCTGGGACGGTCAGGCCTTGGCACGGCCGTATGGTGCAGATCCTCGTCTCTTTCTCCAGCTTACACTGGGGGTTCTTGTTGGTGATGCGAGATGATACACCCATCCCACAGCTGCGGGAGCATTGGGACCAGTCGGTGGTCTGCAGCGGACACTTCTTTTCCTTCAGATGGTTCCACGCTGACATGCGTCGGTGACATGAAAGAAGTTGGAAGACAGGAAGAAGAAAAAAAATTCATACATGTAGAATTGTGGTTCCCAACCTGGGGGTTTCAGAACCCCAGGAAGGGGGCTCGAGCATGATGTCCTTTCTTGTGATTGCTACTCGAGAGAAAAATGCATCGTCTGCATATTATTTCAGCGTCTGTGAAATTTAGCATTCACACAGCTACCCACAGAAAAACGTGCATCAACCACATAATAAATACAAATAAACTGTCCACTCAGTCTGTTTTTTTCTCTCACAGGGCAGGTGTTTGTAGCCACGCTCACTCCCCCAGTCGCTGGATTTCACATCTGCCAGCTCGTTGGCCAGAGGCAGCTGGTTTTCAGGCTGGTACGGAGCTGGATGGTGCTCAGGTCCGGGCAGGTGGCGTTGTGGTGGAGGCACCTGTGATAAGAGATAAGATGACACAGTGCCGTTGGTTGGGGATTCATCTGTGCCGCGGCCATGTCTTATCTTTTTGTGTGCTTTCCGCAGCGTTATCGCCGCGACGCCCTGATTATCGAGGGGTTACTTCAGGGTGATCGGTCAGAGGAGAGCCACTTTTACTCCTCTGTGCCTGCATGAGTCTTTGTCGGGGGTCAAAGGGCCCAGTAAACAGTATGCAGTTTTATCTCGCTGAAGGAGGAAGATTTATAACAAATTTTCACACACACATCTTTATCCTGCCTTCATCCCATTACCAAGAGAGGGCAGTTCAATGATTGCGTTTGTTTCAGAAATTCCTCCCTGACAAGACTGAATTATAAGCAACAAACATACATATACTGATATTAATTACAATAAGAATAATAATCTGGATTGATAATTGACTGATCTTTTAGGTCAGTTTTGAGCAAAAGAAAACTTCTTTTAGCCAAAGGAATTATAAATGGACTGAGAAAATATACTGAACAAAAAAATAAACGCAACGTACAAGACTTCTTAGATCTTGTAACTATTCCAGATCAGACTGCAAATCAGAAATTTTACAGTACATTTGAGGTGTGTGTACAGAAAACTGAACAACGTGGGGGGCGGTATCCAATTTCAAGACCCAGTATCTGGTATCGGCACCGTTAGCGGCGACACGTGGCCGGGGGGCATGTGGATGGTTCGCAATGCTGCTAAACTCTTGGAAATGCTGAGGCTAAATGATGGACATTCAGTTTTGCAGACTCTGCTCTGGTTGACATGCCTGACGACTAGCCGCGTCTGCGGCATTGTGATGTTGTCGTGATGCAATTTGACTTCTTGCAAGAGGCCTTTCACTCTGACCAGCCCAGGGCACATGTGCAGTAATCATGCTGCGTAATCAGCATCTTGATATGCCGTACCTGTCAGGTGGATGGAGTATCTTGGCAAACGACCAGTGCTCACTAACATGGGTTTAAAATGAAGAAACAAACCAAGACCGGTCTTGTTGATCCAGTGTAAACAAATGTCACAAAACAAAAGGCACACATACAGTGCATAAAAACACACACACACACACACACACCTGATGCTTGGGTGGGAGGTGCCAGGTGCCCTTATGGCAGTCCACGCTGAAGCAGCACTGCCCGGGGATCCTGACCAGCCGTGGGAAGGGGCAGGATGGCGAAGCTGGCGGCAGCTTGTTGTCACAGAGCGGAGCGCAGCCAACAGCACCATCGATACAGGTGCACTGGTGTTTGCATCCAGCCCGGAAGCCCTCGCCGTTCTGGTAGATTCTACCATTGTACTCGCATGTGCGTCCCTCGGATTTAGCTGGAGACACACACACATTACTGAGCTGAAACACAATGTACGCAAACTGGTCGTTGTCATGCATCGACCAGCGGGCGTCGAGGATATTCTGAGCGCGGTCGAAGGGTTGGGTATTCCAGAGATGGCTCTCTTTGTACAGGACAGGACATGCTTTAAAAGGGACATACGTCAGGTATGTTAAGCAGCATTTCCCACATTATGTCCTTTCCACGCCTGAAATGAACTCTTGACAAACTAAGCCCCTCTCGGCCTCACTGAAACAAAACGACTTCACGTCACAACAGCTCTCACAATCACCCAGAGGACCACCAGGATGGAAAGGTCAGTGGAAACGAGGATACAGGAAGTGTCAGACTCCTCGTCTCCTATAAGTATGGAAGCACTAGCTATTCATAGTTTGTGGGGCAACACTGACATGATGGTGCAGATGGAAAGTGTATTTTTATCTCTGAAACCCCCCGTCGCTGTCATAAAACATCCACTACTCATTAATATATCCTGGGTCTTCTTCCTGAATGTGCAGGGTTACACGTTCCTTAGGCTCCATCACTATGGGTTCCCTCGACATCTTTTATACATACAGGGTTTGTTGCTTTTTGACTTCGCACATTACATTTACTATACTGACAGCAAACATGTTTTACCTAACAATATATGCAATTTTTCCCAAGGCACGTTAATACTATGTACAAGGCGGCTGTTATCTACGGGAAATTCCTTCCTTCCTCGCTCACCTCGACAGATGCCCCAGGCCATGGTTATGTCGTTGCCGTAATTACACTCCAGCCCTTTGTGGTGGTCACAAGGCCTCATGGTGCTGCAGTCCTGGTTGAGCTGTGCGGCACACACCTTGCAGCACCCACATCCATCTGACACGGCGCTAACCCCTGGAGGGCAAGCCGGGGGGGCCGCGGGGCACTCGCACACGGATGGGCAGCTAGCAGTCACCTGCAGGGATGGGGTGGGGGGGGGGCAAGGGAGGTCACATAACCAGATGATGGAAAGCGTCTTGGTCATGCAACATTCTCTGCAGCTGTGAAGAGGAAGCAAAACGTCAACAAAGGAGACAGTGAACCCCACCGCTTGCTCGTCAAACCTCTGCGGTTCTTTGCCAAATTTCAGGAAGTCTCACGACGGCGCACATTGATTGGAATATTCACACGCCCAATAGAGGTGTGGCTTGAGTCATCAACAGGGGTGTTTTGCAGTGCACCGCTTTCAGCTTTTCTTCCGACTTTGAAGCGTGTGGAAGAGCTCTGGTGCATTCATGTTTGATTCTGTATTATGGTCCTTGGTTTCCCAAGGTTTGCGACAAAGTACTACAGTGTGCCGCTACAGTAAGTCAAGTCACTGCTGGCCACTCATCCCCGAGTGTCTAGACAGTCCACTGCTGGCTCATGATTTGAGTCATCGCTCAGCACGAGAGCCAACTTGTTCCAGGCTGTGTGGAATCAGCCTGTCACTGTGCATAAAAAAATAAGTGGAGACATGAGTAGACACGCTTACTGGCAGAAAGGACAACAAACTTCAGAACAACTGTATTTATCTATGAGGAGGAGTGATAACCCCACCTAAACTTTTTCAGTAATAGCCGTTAATCTGATGTTGGCTTTAGGATAAATGTGAAGATGAAACATGGCTCAGAACTTTCCAAAGAATACACTTGAGTTTTCTTTACACAAGGAGACGCTTATGCTCTTCACACAGTTGCAGTGGTTAGAGTTTAATGGCATTTTTACCTGCCGTGACGTTATCCGAAACAGATGACACACAGAAGCAAACTCAATCTGTGGGCCCAAACAGACTTTCAGACTCCCACACAGCTACAAATACATCTTACCTGTGTGATGACGGCTGTTGTCAGTACAGCAAGGTAGATCACAGATGCCATGATTAGTCTATGAAAATGTCAGGCAAAATACAAATAAATACAAAACAGGATGTTTAAGCTCCACTCCACTGAATGATTGTTAGTCTTGAGTAGCTTTACACTAAGATTCTATCCCTTGCAGGACCTTGGTCCTTGTCCTTCTACCGCAATGAACTGTCTAAACTCTAATATATAGCCGCTGTGAGCCTCTGAGAGATCCCGCCCATGACCATATTTCTAACCAATCAGTGTGCAGACAACAGCCCAGCCGTCCCCCGGGCAGGCGTGGCTTCACAGCGAGGCCAGTTCGCTGATTGGTGGGCGTGCTTTGGCATGAATGCAGCCATTCATAAAAATCGCAGGAGCGCTCTGTATTTATTTTATGGGTTAAAAATTAAAATGCAACAGCCGCTTTCAAGTCACACTTAGGCACATTCCTGCTTTTGTGGCCACCACTCTCCTAACACTAAGTAAATATATTCAGCTGGGCCAGACAGCATGCTAACACTAATAAGACCTCCACCTCTGGGGAAAAAAAAGAAAGGGGGGGAGGAATTCCCTCTGTTTTTCCAGATCACTGTAGGTGCCAGGACAGAAAATTAAAGTGGAGTGTATTAAGAAAATAGTAAGATAATAGCAGTTGTCAGAGAGAGAGCGAGAGAGAGAGAGCGAGAGAGAGAACATACCTCTCTTTGTTGGTGTCGGTTGCTGTCTGAGAAAATGTGTTTCCATAGTTTTTAAAAGAAGGTTTTGATTGTTTTGCTCTCTGTATGCTTCATCTTGAATTCAGGTGGCCTGGCTGTTTCTGACTATTATTTCTAACCACATGGTGCTGACATGGGAATGATGAGGATATGATCACTTGGAAAGAATGGTGGAGTCGAGGGCGAAAGGCAGGATTATTGTTTTTAAGGGCAGCTCATATGAGGGCTGGCCTCCTCCCACCTCCTCCTCTGCTGTCTTCCTTTTCAACCACAGGTTTTTCAGCCACACCTGCCCCAGCACAGAGACCTCCTTTGATGAAAGAAATGTGATATGGAGAGGTTTGGAAGTGAGGTTCCTGCTATGAATGTCCGCACTCGCAGAGTTCTGGCTTAGAAAAAAAAAGCCAAACATCTCACATGGTTTCTCACATGGGCTGTGATTGCGTGAGGTGCTGGGAAATCTCTGTGCCTGTGAATCAGTTGAACCGAACTTTCTCTCAGGAGGTAATGATCGACACCATATATTCAATTTCAGCTTTAAAAAAGGTGACCTATTCTCCTGTGCATCACTGGCGGTTTCTGACAAGTTGAAACAGATGAAAATGAGCTTCTAGTTGTGAGTGGTGCAAAAAGTGCAGGGTATCGTGCCTCTTCCCTGTTAAACAATCACTATGTACTGCACAGTGTACAGCTGAAGATACATCTAAATCTGGAATCTTAAACAAAGATTAGATAGAGATTAGACAGAATTAACACATTTTTCTTCAGATCCTTTCTTCATTTTTCAGAACTTGCGCTGCAGATGGATGCCCTTCTTCCTCAGCCACCGTTTAGACTCTGCCATGTGACAGATGTTAGGTGTTTACAGTCCCTTGCCAAGCAATGCTGTTCTGTTTGAGAGTACAAGGGCACAGCCCATGGTGATTTGGCTGGTCTCATCAATGTCCCACTGCAGTTGCTACAACATGAACACTCCCAACAAGGGAGAAACAGATGAATATGAGTTAGAGACACATCAAACAACCTCAGATGTTCATCTTTCCCATTCCTCCCCTAATTAAATCTTCACCAGCCTTTGGCAGATTTGCAAACTGATTTCAGTCCCGACTCACCCAGGTTTCCCTCACAAAAGCAAAGAGCTTTAAAGGTCGGGTGGAGCTTCTCCAACACTAAAGAGAAAACAGAGAGACGCTCGGGGGAGTTATTGTGGCCGACTAGCACTGGCTGGAGTTGTTAGCTCGCCAGCGACAGCAGCTTACCAGCTGGCCCTGCAAGGTAGTCGCTACGTCAACAAGCTTCCATGAATGTCACTTTGTGGTGGGACCACTGCTTTGGATGAGGAGATTGACACTACTCTTATGTCTGTATTGTAAATACAAAGTTGCTGCCAGCAGCTGAAAAAGTTAGCTAAGGCAGTCGTTGCCTGGCAACCAGCACTCCAAAGTCACCGCTCCCAGCCAGTAAAAAGTAGAGCACATAACAGTTCTGGTTTACACTTTGGTCTTTTTTTATGGCTGCAGTGAACTGTAATATGCCAACTAGTGAGTCTTGGAGGTGCGGGTAGCCAAATTGTGTTACCTTAGCACAGAACCAGGCTAGCCGTTGCCCATCTTTATGCTAAGCTAAGTTAAGCTAATCAAATTCTGGCTGTTGCTTCATATGTAATGGACCGATGTGAAGGTGGCAGCCGACTGCACAGGTAAAAAGACAAATCAAACCATCTAATCACGTGTAATCTTGTCAAGCTAAAGAGCACCCCCTCCACACATGAACAGATGTGACAGACTCGTGGCTGCGTGGCTCCGCTCGCACAGGCAACATCTGGCTCTGCTGTGCAGCTACCTGTCTGACGAGCCTGCTTAATAACCCGTCAGAGGCTGCGGACTGGAAGTCAGGACTTGGCTTTTTAAAAATGGGAACCGCATCAGGAGGTTGCCAGTCACAGCGCTAAAGGTGTGACCGAGGAGACGAAGTCGTGGCGCTCCTGTTTTCAGCTTCTTTACCGATGCTGAACGAGGGGGTTCGGAAGCGCAGGAGCCTCGGCTCGACAGAGATGTAAAACTGGTGTGATGAAGTAGACCTGTCATTTCTGAAAAGGAAAATAATTTCCTGTATGTAAGCACTTCTGTGTCTGTGAGAAGTCTTAACGTTGTTCCTGTTGTTCCTGCATTGTTTTAATAGAGAACCAGACAATTCCAAATGTTCTTTCATGCGGCTCAGACTATCCCATGAGGAAGGCATAACTTTTCTCCAAACGGAGATTTAATAATAAATCTGAATCGCAGTTGTGATGCTTTGATGTTTATTGAGCAAGTGGACAATGACTTTGCCATAATAAAGTGCTTCCAAATAGTCATAGTTTCAGTGTGTGTACTTACGAAAAATACACAAGTATTATCAGCACAACCTACGTCAAGTATCATAAGTAAAAGGAATATGACTGACAAACTTATATATATGACATTATTAGATTCTTAATATTGATGTGTCACTGTATAAGCAGCGTTTTACTGTTGCTGCTGGTTGATGTGGAACAAGGTTAAATACTTTATTTATAGTATGGTAGTTAAGTCCAGTGGTTCTCAACCCAGGAGTCGGGCCCAACATACAAGATAAATTTGAGGGGTTGTGAGATGATGAATGGGCAAAGAAAAAAAGAAAATAAAAAGTTATGCTGCACAATTCTGGAGTTCATGCTTTCGGACTTTGCTCTGGTACTTTGTTTTTGTAGAAAACTGGATAATTTACCACTCTGGGCCTCTAATGCTCATTTAAATGAAACCACCTGACCGGGTTTAAAGGTGAATGTCTTTTTGGTGGAACAGTTAGCGGCTCACACTGCTGAAACAAGATAGGGGGCCTGATTTTTTAACTCTTTTGGTGTAAGGCCAGAAATGTTTCAAAATAGATGTTCTCATCCCGCTAAATGTTCTATGACTGTATTGATGCTGTTATTAGATTAGATTTTATTACTGATGCATTCATCTACAAGTCTTTTAATGTTTTGTTTGTTAATGCTTCACATACTGCTGGGCTGTTTGATCAATGCTCAATATGTCACAAGATGATAATGTGTTTTCTGCACTTTTGTAATTAGTGACTAAAGCAGTCAAATAAATGCAGCTGAGAAAAATTAGAAGATTTCCCTCCTAAGTGTGGTGGAGTAGAGAAATAAATGAAATCGCAGAAATGACTTGAGTAACACAAGTGCCTCAAAATTATACATTAGATAAGTACTTTCCAACACTGATAGTTTTCTAAGAAGGCGATCTTAGTGTGAATTAAGCCCCGCTTTTCTGCAACTAAATGACGCCCCCGAAGGGACAATGGTAATGAGAAGCACCGAGGCGATTGGTAGATGGCGATCTAATATGAACCGACGAGACAAATACCGGAAAACAAAGTCATGTCGGAAGCCGAATGGCCCGGCTGTCTCTCTCCCACGGCCTGTCACCTGAGAGGTACACGCCGGCGGCAACACGATACACAAAAACATCAGGGGAGACACGGATTCATGAGAAAAGGCTGATGCAGGAAAACAGGAAACGGCCAGAGGAAAGTGAATGAAAGTAGGCAAGGGGGAGGTGAGAGCGAGAAGAAAGAAGCAAAGGCAGAGGGGAGGAAGGGGGGTGGGGGCGGTGACAGGTGTTTCATGGTAAGAGAGTTTGTTTTTTCAAGGGGAGGAGTGAGCAAGTGCCCCGCTGCCTGGTCTGGTCTGCCCCGATGGGGTCTGGCAGTCTGGCAAGTATGGTATTTCGCACAAAAACAGACCGCTGGTATTTCAGCCCGTACCACTTTTAAGGTCACATGAGCCAAATTACATGATGCTAAGGTCATATATTTTAAAAGTACATAAATACATTCGGACAGACCCTGAAGAAACACACGTTGCATAACATAATTCCAATGCAATTATCCAAATGGGAGCGTGAAACTGAGACTTGTGGAGAGAAGTCATGTCCTGAGAGAGAGAGAGAGAGAGAGAGAGAGAGGCAGGAAGAAAGAGTGCAAGTGGTGGTGACAGGGTGATTAAACTGCCGCTACAGTGGAAAAAGTTAAGCATATGGGAACCTCATTTATGTGCGTTTGAGATGACAGCAAGGAGAACAGTGCCTGTGTGTCATTTTCTTAAATAACAGAACAGAAGTGTGAGCATTGGCTTTCCTCGACAGAGACAGAAAAGTCTCCGAAGGCTCCACACGAGTGTTTGTTGTGCATAAGCCACGCGCTGCGCTCCCCCCATAATATCATACCGTGCAACGGGATACGCGCTAAATCTGGCATCAACATATGGCCGCCGTGTTAATGAACTGTGCAGTTCAAACTCACAGAGTATTGTAAAATGTTACGTAAGGCACGGGCCGGGCTGTCTGCAGAGGAGGCGAAGACTCGCTGAGTTGAAAACAACTTCTTCGGAGCGATTCCTCCCCCTGGTGGAAGTTTTAGAGCGGAAATCAGGGACTTCACATTAATCTTGTCCAATGAGTATACGGTTTCTGAGAACACAAACGGGTGTAGATGTTTAGATTAAGATCAAAGCGTGTCTTAGATCAGTCCTCTGATTCTGGGACGTCCCCGTCTCGCTTTTCGAAGACACCAAATGCCTCATTCCCATCCCCATGTGAGCGCTCACTCTTTCAACGCGGCTCTTTCTCAGTATTGTCACGCTGCTCATTTGACAACATTCCTTATATCTCCACAAGATGGAGCCAGACGCCACACAGTTTCCAAAAATAATATATATATTTATATTCCCACATGGTAGGATTTGGTCCAGATCTTCGCAGGAAGGTACTGAGCTATTAAGTCCAACAGGAACACGGAACCGTGAAACCCGGTGATGATGGCTCACCCTTTCCCACAAGGTTCGTCAGACGGGAGTTTAGACCAACCAGCGAGTTTTTCACTCCACCCACGCTCACCAGATTCAGTACTCGTCCGACTGGAGGGATCGGTGAAATCATGACCTGATTTGTTTGCCATTCTTGGATCCCAGATGCCCCCTCATGTGATCACGTCCGTCTGACTCAAGGAGACAAACAAAACCGCTCGACATCTTCGCTGCTTTCCTCCCTCCTCTTCCACTTGCTCGCCAATCCCTGATCTGTCATTAAACTCTTATCAAAAGGCGGCGAGTCGATGGCGGGGCTAATGAGGGGCGCTCATTCGTACTCATCCACCTTCTTTTTCTATTTTTCCTTTTACTAAATCTCTCTGACACCCTTTCCCTTCCAACTTTCCTCATCTTTCTCCCTCTCTCTCTCCACCTTTCCCCAGACTGAGACGGCAGAACCCGCTTTTATTCGGAGCACGCTCTTGTCTCCCATCGCCCATGGTCTCCTGATTAGACTGCCTCCCTCCTGCAACCGCCAACACCCTCCACACACACACACACACACACACACACACACACACACACACACACACACACTCAGCAGTCACTGGGGCTCGAAGCGGCCGACTGACAGGGAAGGAAAAAGCTTTTCCCAGGTAGAGCAGCAGCACTGCCTGAAGACTTGTAAGCCTAAACATCCCGCTCGTCGGGGAGGCGGGGGATTACTCTTTAGCCGGCTGCTCCATCCTACATTTCCCATTGAGGATTGGATTTAAAAAGCACAAACACAAACACGGAAGCTTGTGCCACATAAGCTGCTGTGGGCACAGACGCACAGCGCATGTCAGGATTTTTGCCCTCGGTGCTTAATACTCGGTTACATGGAAATTTATAGAATTCCACTGGAATCACCTCGTGTTGTTGAATGGAGAGAGTGCTGCCGGCGACCGAGTTGCTCAGGCCTTGCCAGAAATGGCGTGTGGCCTCCCAGCTCCCTTACAGCTATGATTAGCCCTGCGATTACCCAACTCAGACACACAGTACAGTGTGTGCGCGGAAATACAGCGTAGCAAGTGCGAGAGATTTTCGACGGATATGCCCTCGTGTGAACACAACTTGACCCACCCGACCCCACGAGATGATAGCGACAACGTCTCACCTTTCACCTCTAAAACTTTCCCTTTCCGTAGAACATAATCCCCCAGACTCCTCGTCCCTGGTTATTAACACCTCCCACTGCAACCGGGTCCCCTTTCCCTCCTCCGGGGTGTTTACATCTCGCAGGTAAATAGTCCGTGCTTAGCATCAGCACGTTAGCATTGTCACCCCGAACACGCGGGCATGCCGACCTTTGCTTTTAGCTCAAGTTTCCACCGCGGCGAGGTGCGGCCTCTCAGAGCTGCCGGCACAGTGGCGGAGTCCTGCCTACAGTGTGTTTAACGTAAACGACAGAGTGCCCTCGTTATCCAGCCTCTTCAAAAAGAATCGTGCACGTAACAATTAAAGTCACTTATTGTATACATTTAAAACAATACATATATTTTGCAAGTCGCACCATCTTTGAATGACAATATATCGGTACGGTACATCATCTCAAGGAACTTTAGAGAAGCCCAGTGGTAAGCAAACACTTTGACTCCCTTTGAACGGGAAGAGACCTCCAGCAAAACAGGACTCCGTGGATGGCCCATCTGGTTGGGTTGAGCAGGGGGCAGAGAGAGGACAGAGAGAGAGAGTATGTAAATGCAATGAGAATAAAACTGAAGTGAATTACATTTTACGCTTCCTCTCCTTAGTCGGCCTCTTGTTATTGCTCCCAAGCCCCCTCCCCTCTCCCCATCTGCTCCCAGCTGTGCATCCCACCCTCTCTCGCCCCCTTCCCCTCCGTCATCCATCACTTCTTTCCATTCCTCAAATGCACACATTGTTTTCTCGCCATCGCCATGGAGGTGCACCACGAGCCGACAGTGAACGCGGCCTCGCTTCGGCGGCGGACTAACACAGATATCTCAGTCTGCAGCATTTACAGATAATCCGCATCTCTCTGCCCTCCTCCCTCCATCCTTCATTTTTGTCTTCCTCCGATTCCTCTGCGCCGATGGAACGAGGGTGTTATGAAGATAGATGACTCCTCTCAGCTTCTTTACCCTGCTCCCATCTGCTTCCTTTGCAGCGGCGGTGGGGAATTCCCTTGGAATCCTCTTATTCCTCAGGAGCGTCTTGCCCAAAAGGTTCGCAGCGTCATTTTTTTCGACCGTGAGGAGCGAAGGAAAAGGCCCGCGCATGCCGCCGCTGGAGCAGCTGAAGACATTAGGCTGCCATGATGGCCGATTCAGAAGCTCGGAGCTCATCAGATTTCAATTACGGGGGAAATGAAGCGAATATCCGAAGAGGCTATTTGATAATCAATGTTACTGAACATCTCGCCGGCACTTCACCCCTGATATGACTTCACAGATGAAGAGACAATGCAGTATAAATCAGATGCAGCATGTTACTCTTTGGGATTAGATAGGGCACTTAGATACCACACTGTACGGTAAATTTAAAGCTAGAGCTAGAAGGCTGGGAAGCTTAGCTTAGCACAAAACCTGACAACTGGGGGAAAACAGGAAGTCTGGCTCAATATGAAGAGAACCATCTTCCATCCGGTGCTTCTAAAGCTGAAGTGAAGTGCTTTGATGCTAAGCTAAGCTAAATGGCTTCTTGCTACTGAACACCGCGAGAGTGGTATCAGGCTCGTCATCCAACACTCAGCCAGGAACTGAATAAGCATAGTTAGTTGAACTGTTCCTTTAACACGAGGAAGACAGGCTGAAGCCAGACACCTCTGTCTACCTCATGTTTTTTTCTTTCAGCAAAGATTTCGCAAGACTATGATTGAGTGCCGGCCCCAGAAAATAGAACAAAATATGCACTCCGTCTGTGCTCTCCAGAGTCACACGACCATGTGTTTTCTGATCTGACACCCCTGTTGGCAGGACAACATCATTTGTCTGCGCCTTCCAAAACCCTTACAAATCACAGCTGAAGAATAAATCTGGTAGACAGTGCTATTGTTTGAGCAAGTTTAGGCAAAAAAAAACAACAACAGCTTGGTTAGTTTGCGGGAAGATTGTTTAGATCAAGGCAAACATTTTGGTTTGGGTTAAACTGCGTCTTCGCTGAAGTTAAGGTGGTTCAGGTTAGTGAACGATCATGAGCATCCCCCGACATCCTCCCTCCCTGCTCGCATCAGAGGGCTCTGTAACCTCAATGTAAACGTGCGACAGAAACATCCCACATTTCCAGAATGATCCAGTCCTCCGTTGAATTAGACACTTGAACGAAGGCATGAGACAAGACTTGCCGCGGTGTTGGCTTGAATTCCATATTCCACCTATTGAGCAGGACAGCATGAATAAAACAATGAGCAAACTTCTTTACCGAGTCTGCAGCCGCGAAGGCTGCTGTGCATGCGAGGGCGCGTAAGCGAATTTATGAGACGGGGCAGGAATGTTTAATTTAAAATGAAGACAGAGAACAGCCGCCGAGAAAAAACGTCTGTTCCACTCGCTCGGGCACCTTGAGCTACTTACACAGGCAGCAACCCCGAGGCCCCAAAAATGTATCAAGGACGCAGTGCAGCCCACTTTCTGCTCCACCAAAAAAGTTATATTATAGATACATTCACGGCCTCCACTCTTTATACCGAGGCCATGTCGCTGCACTGAGACCAGATAACGTTCGGGGGCTAACTGATGGATGGGTTTCTTATAAGAATCATACAGGTCCAAGTGGTCAGTCTGAATAAAGATTTCTGAAGACTGGCAACACTGCAGAATTTTATTTTTACTACATCATTAAAAAAACAAAAACAAGGCCAAACAGGCTCTTCATCTAGTATGGAGCTACCAAACCATGTCAGGTGTTTGCTAATCTCCACTCTGACTGTCTTTCATTGCTGCTCATGTATGACTTGATCCTCTTAATTCTTTCATTTGACATTTTAATCGTCTTGAATTTTCACAGTGAAATCAGTTTTTGTGGATGCCCACGAGGAGGCGAAATTCATCCCTGTGAATGTTCGATGTAGAGTTCAGCTTTTGTGAACTTTGAAGTGTTGACCTTATTAGGTGTTGCAACCTTCCCTTTTGGGGGGGGTCTGTTTAACCCTCTCCCGTGTCTTTTGAACGAGCTGTGCGGATCTGTTGTCCCATTAGGGATCAGGATGAGCCAAGACAAACTTGGGAGAGCTTTATTTTCCCTCTTCATAAACTTTTTATTGAACAAAATGCGGTAAACAGTGAACCAGCAGAGAGACGATGGATTGATGAGGAGCCAGTTTGGGCTCGAAATGTTTCACTTTTTCCACATTCAGTAAAAATCAGTAGAGTAAACAAAATGAATGAAGGGAGCATCCGTATGAAGTTGCAAGTGTTTGGGAGGCAGAAGCGCATTTGTGCGCATACATAAACAGGTTGAACGACGGGTTCAGACTTTACGCCGGCTCCTCTTGTCGAAGTGAAAACCTCCAGAGGAGAAAGGAATGAGTCGGGCGGGGGTGGAAATGAAGGCTACGCCGGCCACCTTGATTAATGCCACCACCCTAAATGGGCATGCTGAAATATGCAATATCTCTCTTAGCCTTTTGCTGGAATTGAAACGTGGCAGGAATGAGGACATCTGGGAACAGATTCATTTGATTTCCTTTGATGTGACGAGCTGATGCTAAGAAGCGGCTCATAAAGTGATGATGGGCTTGGAGCAAAGTGTTTGATGAATACTTTTGTGCTTTTTGCACAAAAAAAAGATATATATGGAGCGTGTCTGTGCAATCACTGGGATGGCAACGGGCTGACGAACACATTTCTGCGTGTCTCTAAGTGTAATAGAATTTAACACCATGAAATGACTAAGAGGACTGTTTGAGACAGTGTTTATCTTAAGCCTGCGCTGAGCAAGGGAAGAACCACCGCTGCACTGTGTGATCCTGATGTCGAGGCTCTCTTGGCTGAGAGGAGAGAAATGTAGAGCGCTGCGAGGCACCTGGCAGCTCCTCTCCTCCTTTTGCTCAGAGAGACAGATCTGTGGGAGGGGGACCTAAAGTCAATGTGCTTGCACGTTTGGGGGTGGTGAACCCTGGCGGGGAGTTTTTTTTCTTTCCCAGAACTCTGTTTATTGAAATGAAGAATATTAAAAAAATAGTAATAAAATCACAAGGTCTCCTCAGCATGACGGACAAAGAGGAAAAAGCAGCCTCACGGGCTTCCAGCAGCACGAACATAACCTGCCGTCCTTACTCCACAACGTTCTCCCTCCTGGCTTATGTAACTTGGGTGCCTACCAACAGTGAAGGGCACATGGACGCTCTCATGGGCATTTAATCTCTCATCAAAGTATACATGACTGTTGTCTGATGCAGATAAAATCAAATACATTACAAATTCAAGAAATACCAAACAAAAGCCCAACTCAATGCAAAAATATCCCTGTACCTGTTCCCCTCTCTCTTCCTCGGCCACTTGGTTTCAACCTAATGAATGTGATGATGTGGCAACCGCTGGTGTTAAGAGGCTGCAGTCATGTCTATACACTATACTATCTGCATTAGAGTAGAGAAAGTCCCTCCTTACAGACGCCAGGCGTGGGTTTTCGCCTTATGAGAGGGGGATGCTTTCCAGCTCCCTCACAGCGTGCACCAACTGAACGAATAGCTGACACAGAGAGGAAGAGCCGTACGAGAGGGGACCTCCTCCGTGAGGGCAGGTGCTTCTTTGGCTGATCCGACACATCTGAAATCAACGACGATGCTGCAGCATAGCACCATCTGACCATTCCGCTTGATCTTACCTTTTCTGGAATTCAGTTGCAACCACAAACAAGCCACTTTATTCGATCGCCTTCGGTTCGGAGGAAAAAAACAAGCCGCTACGAGCTCTGAGTAGGAACTTCGACAGTGAATTCTTTTAACGGTTAATGCGCCAAACAAAGAACAAAGATATTTTTCTCATTGGACCACTTGCGACACATGCGGGAAGTTTTGGTTTGCCTTGACTATGTCAAGTCACAGTCAGCTCAGTGCAGCCAGAGCCTGACTTGGTTGGCCACCAAGCAGCAACCTGCCTGCCGATGTGTGGCGTGCACCTGCATTACATCATGCAGTTAGCTTTTTATAATCGCTTATTCGTCTGCACCTGTGTTCTGACTTACCTCTGCTATTTTATCTCTAATGCTCTCATGTTAGATTGTGTCGTACAAGTAACCTAGACCTGGAACTTAATGAGAACGGGAAGGTCAAATGATGCTACTTCGCCGTCTCCGCTCAGACGCAGTCCAGAATGCTCGGGGATTAAACCGCCAACAGTGACAAGTCCACGCAACCTTCAGGGCACCACTGCCTCCTGTCCAGCACAGTGACTCAGGACTGACTGGTGTGTGTGGTGTTTTTTGTTTTGTCCTTTTGCAGTTTGCCTTTGCACCACAGGACAGTGGGTATTTGCCTACTGCAAAGGCCTAAACTGCAACAACTAGAGCAACTGTGCTGCTGGGACTAAGAGCAGGCTCCCCTCCCTGACTACACTATCTGTGATTTCCATAAACAGAGGCGGTGCCATTTGACCTGTGAAGGGTCAAAACCTCTCCGCAGTCTTGGAGATCGGTGGTTGCCATGGACACTCGTGGCTCCTAGACAACTGAAACACAAGCTCACTTACACTATGTACCGGACTTACTGAAACAATAAAAAACGCAGCATGTTGAAGAGCTATTGAGCAGGACTGGTTTTGAGCTGGCTGCTGTCGCAGCAGGCAGAATTGAGAGATGAAAGGTTAGATTTGGACTTGATTTCAGTCTCCACTCCTGTAATGAGGAGACGGCTGGATTGCCTGATTCCTGACAATCAGCCAGCTGCAAAGCGACTTTGGTTTTCAGTGTTGCTGTGCTTGTGTAAGTGTTTTTTTCCAGCTGACATTTTCCTCTTGCCACGTCATCAACGTTAGTAGCAGCCTTCATGTTAATGCACATTTTTTTTCATTATTTTTTTATGCGTGTAAATAATAATCAACCAGATCAAATTTTTCCCTAAATTTAACCGAGTGCTGTAAGTGTCTCAACAAGCTAACTAAATAGAAATAAAAAGATGCTGTGGTCACAACATGTCAAGATTTACGGCAAAATCAGATATTCTGGCAGGAAACAAATGAACCAACTGTGAACATTTAACTCTGCATTCTGCTCGTTGCGGTTCCTTTCTTGTGACAGGAGACGAAAATAACAAGAGAGCACTGAGAGAGCACAGACCTCCGGCGAGAGCTGAACATTTCCCCAAAACCAGAAGAATATCTGTATGCAGATAGATGAGACAAGCGCTGCGAATTACATAACCTCCTTGGTGGAGGTAATGACAGAATTTGCATAATTTCAAGTAGTTTAACAGAATAAATATTGTGAATCTTTCAGATGCAGATGAAGTTGAGGTTGTCCTGGCAGTCCCAGTTCTCCCACCTTTCCGTTTTGGTTAAAACGCCGCAGTGTTTCTTTATTGGACACCGGTGGTCCTGATCTCCTCTTCAGGGCCAGTTCTCGTATGCCAGAGGGTCGCTGTTCCCCTGGGACGGGTCAGATAACGCAAGCCGATCCACACCGCGTCGGTGACGTGGGCTCGCTGGATCACCTTCTGGGCCAGTCGGCGCTCTGTCTCAGAGAGCAGGCTGGGGAGGTTGGTGCGTCTTCCTCTGCAGTGCTCCAAAGCCTCCTCCCACGACTTCTTCATCTCCATCACAGTCACACTGATACAGTAAAAAGGCATGGCTGTTTTGTTGTTCTGATCGTTCCATTTTCCATCAGTCTGGATGATTGCGGAGTACTCCATCCGCTATTATTTGGTTGACTGTGCGCCCAGTTTTGGTACGTGACATTGCCCCCTCCCAACCACATCCAGGCAGAAATGGTGTCAGGACTGCGGTGGAGACCGATCCAGCCCTCATGAGCGTTTTCACCCGCGGCCTCCAGGAGCTTTTTCTGATCTCTCTGGCTACTAACAGAAGAAAGATCAGTGAAGTGTTGTCGACAGTACGCCTGAGCATCAAGCCAATTCTTATCTTTATGAATGAAATGGTGTTTTCCTATTTCCCCCTCAACGGCCATACAAAGAAAAATGAAAGAGATGGTTCTCCTCATGGCCACTGCTCTGGAGCTCGAGCTTGGATTGCTTCCTCTGATTCTTTCTTCCTCTGCAATGGCATGTCGTAAGTCTCACGGCGGTTGAGGATGTGTCTTTGCATGTGCTCTGATTTGTTTACAAGCAAAATGTCTTCATGGTAGACTTAGCACCCAAAGAGGAAAAACAAATGACCCACACAAAGGCATTATTCAGCAGAATAGCCCCAGTAGGTGGTCAGCAGTTGTCGGCATTGGGGGGTAGGTATGACGGAGCGATGGGATCTGTTTGAAGACCTCTTTCACACCCCTTTGGTTTGTAATCTTCAAATGCACAATTATGCAGGGGCGGGTATAAAGTACAAATTTGAGGAAATATTTTATCTGCAAAGTTATTTGCCTCATCCCTGCCAGACCAGGTATCAGGGACCCTCCTGCAGCGCAACTCAGCAAAACAGACAGATCCCAGATCAGCGTGTGGGTGTGTGTCATTAGATAAGTGTCAATTCCCACATTCTCAAATGCACGCATGCACAAAAGACCTCACACAGGCACACCGATTGAGGTCATTCACTCAACGCGGGCCATCTGGGTAAAATGAGCACAAGCGGTTCTGTAAAACGAGCGTCTCTGTGCTCCCGCCTGTGACTCACACAAGCGCCCTGCCGGCAGGCAGGCCGCCGTGCCCACGAGTCACTTGAGTCACTTGAACAGCGCCTCTGCTGCAGCTGCTTGTTCCTGCTCCACCCGAAGGACAGGTCACTGTTCGGCACGACGGAACGCACAAGATCAGATCTCCTGTGTCATCTATGTCATAGAGCTCATGGTTTTGCTAATGGTACTTTGCAATTCTTGTCTTTCTGTTTTCGTTTTTCTTGAACAGTTACGTGCATCCATGTTAAGGATATGGCTCTGCTTATCGAGGACTATGGTCTCCTTACCTGTAATTGCCTCCAATCAAAGGCATCGTTTGGAGCTTTTTTGAGTTTTTGACCACGAGCAGTGCTGAAAACCGAGGGCAAGACATAAAAAATTGGGAAAACTGCCTCTGTAAAGATTCACAAGGAAAGGAACTGATACATTTGTTCACCCTCGAGAATAGGTCAGTGCGTTTTGCTAAGAAACAATTAAGCTGAATATAACTTATGTACCTACAGCTTAACTTACACCAATATGACACTTTTTGGTATGGTAAATTTACAGTAGAACCGGAGCTTGTCGATTTAAAAAACAAACACACACACACACTTTGGCTTTGGCCTCCGTGTTGATTTAAGGTAATTGTGGCCACATAAATAAGTGTTGGTAGTGAAGTTATCATCACAACATAATTACCCTTCATTGCCCTGGAAAAAAACCCTAGACACTTAATCATATTTTTTTTTTCAAAAACTGCTCCTACATTATCTCTAAGTTTAGCGCATTAGCTTTACGTGTCCACCGGCACCAGTGCTATAAATGTGCTGTGCCGGAAGACGACACCTGTGCTTAAGGTCTCCTGGTCTCGGCCTATTAATGTGACAAATAAATCACCAGGGTACTCTGGGCACTTTAGATGTTCATGCTGTGTTCTGAATTTACAAGCGAGCCCCAGACTGGGACAAGAAATTGATGTTCTCCTGCTCTCTGGAAAATAATTATGAGTGACGGCTCACGTTGGGGAGTCGCCACAGCAGCAGGGGGACAAGATGAAGACGTGCTGCTCCGTCTTCATCGGGAAAAAAAAATATAAGAACGAATGAATGATTGCGACCTGACAGATGTGGGCAGTGAATCTTGAGGTAAGGAACACAGAGGCATTGAGGATAATAAAAATGCGGACTGACAGCAGTGATGCATTGAGATATATTACACCTAACACTTCATTAATAATTATACAATGAGTACTGTCAATGTAATGTATATATATATATATAAATAGAGTTACATATCTGCACTTATGTGAGGTGTGGAAGTTATTTGCTGCCTTCAGTCTGACCAAACAAATTACAGGGAATCAGTTTGCTCCATGTGCAGCTGATTTGTGAGCATACCTGTGTAAACTCGACTCTCTGAGCTCACGGATCTGAAGGTCGCCACAGTGCTGAGCACCACAACCCACTTGCGTAATGATAGTAGTTGGGTTTTGTCAATGATTTTGTGCCGAACGCATCACTGCCGCTTCTGCTCATAGTCAGTTTATTATGAAAAAAAAGAAGAAGGAAGAATGAACTGACTCAGAGATAAGCGATCACTCTTTAGCGAGGCACAGCAAAGATACTCAGCTGTGAGGTAGGTGAAGCTGTGCCGTCATTATGTTTATTTATGAGTGTGTGTGTGTGTGTGTGTGTGTGTGTGTGAGGGGGTCTGACTGCTCTCTGGCCCCTTGGCCAACTGCATTATTCAGTATAGAGATAAGAGACTCCACACTCAGGACCTTTCTCATACTGCTTAACCTCAGCTCACACTCTCTCTCTCACACCCACACACCCACACACACACACACACACACACACACACACAGAGCCATAACACCCTCTACAGTGGCAATGAGACAGCCCGCTGACTAGTGTTGCCAGGTCTGTGGTTTTCCTGTGGGGTTCTCTGAAGCTTAGCTGCAGGTAAAGTTTTTTTGTCATCACGCTGGGTATTCTGGATGCGAATTACACGAACGATCTCTATAAATATAAATACATGCATGAGAAATAAATTATCAAACTATTTTTCTATCTGTCTAATGGCATTTTTGGCGGGACATCGACTCGAGGCGACGCCGTCGCTTTTGACGGGGTCATTATGTGTATAATTGGAGGTCTGGTGGAAGGTCAAGCAGCTTTTCTGTCCCTAAGGCTCCATTAAGGTCAGATAAGCCTCGCCTCATTAACGGGCAAATGCGCTTGCACGCGCACAGGAAGTAGTGTGGGGCCAGACCTCTATAAGCAGCCCTGATGAGTATCATTGGGCCCAATCAAAACGAGTGATTACCCTCAGTCTGAGGCCGCAGAGGGAGACGGAGGGAGACTTGAATGCAAGAGTTGTACTAATGAGCACAAGACACACGAAAAAACAGCAAACACAGGGAAAACTTTGGGAGCTTTGTGGAGGGCCGTCTGTCACGCTCCTAGTGATGTGGCATGCTAGTTTGCTCACAGCTATGTTTTCCAGCGCAGGTAAGAACAAAAAACAGTGACTCAGAATTCACGTCCAAAACTTGTCTCCGCACTTACAGCACAAAACCGATACCTAAACTGGACCCGCGACAGGTATCAGAGGGGTCCAGGGCCGCCCCACACTGTCCAGGACCCACAGCCATGCCCCCCGGACAGGTCAGAAACATTGCAGATGGTAAGTTCAATAAGTCTATAGTTGCCACGATTATAAATAATTTGGTGGGTTTTGTAACAGATAACAGTCTTTCCAGCGGAAAAGCAACACTGATGCTGGGGTTTATGTTTGTAGCTGCACAGCAGTAGATGGTGGCTCAGCTCTCTGTCGCCACCCCTCTCTGTTTCTCCGCGGGGGCGCACAGACCGAAGCTCTGCTGCAGCTATAAAACCTAACTACGCCTCAGCGCCTCACAAAACCCCACTTCAAATAACCTAACTGTACCTTTAACACCGCAGCAGTATTTGAGCGCCAGCGATGGATCCTGACGCTTTTTCAGTTTTGCCTCGAGATTGAGGGCTTGGGTTTAAGAATGACGTTGGACGTTCTGTTACGTATGACAGAGGCGGGGACAGATTTCTGCCTGCCTATTGCACGCACTGGAAACAATAACAGAAGCTCATAAAGTACGGCCCTGTACGGTGACCACACACGTCGCAGCTCGCGGCGGGTGACAGCCATCTGCAAGACACCAATTACAGGCCCTGATGGCTTCATCGCATGCAAATAGCTTCATCAACATGTTGCGCCCGGCGCTCTTTCACACGAGACAGGCTTCTCCGGGACACGGAGCATGTTAAAGACAGCAGGCCGAAATCCCCGCTGCTGAACTAATGTGCTCGGTCACGGGGAAATTATCGATGATTACGTGATTAATGTGCGGTACAGGATGGAAATATATGCCACGTATCTAATGCGAGGCTTGTCTCGGGACTTCCCCCGCCGGCTCATTTGTAATGATTAATCACACTTTGAGGGATTGTGGATAATTACCTTTGAAAATATTAATTTGCAGGGTCGCTGGGTTGCTATACGCTAAAAAGCATTACGGCTAATACGCGCAGTTCTTGACACAGTGAGACAAGATCACGCGTGTAACGAGATACATAAGGCTTTATGGTGGAAGGAAAGCAGATGGGAAATGTAGCATCTGGGCACCGAGACTGCGCGGAAACTTTTTGGAGGTAGGCAAAAAAAAATCGTTGAACTGTGCATGAAAAGAAGAGATTAAGTGTGAGAGAAGATGTAAGCGATCTGAAAGAAGATTTTCTTTCTTTTCCTGCTTCAGTCGTTCCCCCGCACTGCGTCGTCACATCAGGAGCTTCAAGCTCCGTTTGCACCAAACTAAAGTAAAACCCCGGCTCGCGGTCCCTCGCAGTCTGCCACGTGACCTTTTCCATCGGGGACACTGTGGAGATGGATGGAAATAGAAACAGGAGATGTTCCCTCCACATACAGCACATATATTCTAATCTGTTTCACACCCACCTCTCACTCCCTCTCACACACACACACACTGTTTCCTGAGGGATTCGCAAAGTCCCCTGGCTGGATTTGAAGGGTGACTGCAGTTTTCCCCCTGAGAAAGCTGCGGCTTCGTCACTCCACCGCACCACCTGCTCCTCCACCGTCCCGCCGTGCCTTGGCAATGACAGATCGCCCGTCCAGATGTGTCTTGATCTGGGTTATACATAATACCTGCAGGCAGGCCCCAGCAGATTGCCCGTAATTCATAACTCGCACGTTGCTTGAGGCTTAATTCGCAGACTGTATCTTGTACTGTGTACCTTCACCCTAAGGCTAAATGAAAGCTCACAGACATTAAAGTTTAATGTCTTATACAATTGCATATTGAAATGAGATTTTTTTTTCCAATGAAACAGAATGAGTTGTTTGGGGAGAAGGAGCCATAAAGTAAATTAATGAATCGATAAAAACAGGGCCTGTTTGTCCTCCAGGAGACTTCTCATGTAGCCGAGTTGAAAACTAATTCATAATTCAGGCTGGCGAAGACCGGTCGGTCTGCGCAGGCTCCGAGGGTGGTGACGGCTGTGACGGACATCAGGGTCGGCCTGTGAACAATCACGAAGGTCAGAGAAGGCGCGTGAGGTGAAGGGTCGCTAACCGATCACAGCTGCATGACCTGAGATCAGCCTCCCTCCTCTCCTTGTCCTTCGGTACCTCTGCCGCCTATTCCGTTAGTTCCCGAACCCTCTCAAGAGCGAGCCTCGGTACAAGGCCCCCTTCTGATTCCACTTCCTTTTATTCCTCTCGAGTCAAGGGGTGCGCTTAAAAAACGAACCGGTTCACACGACGCATTATCCGCCCCCTGTCTGAAGGCAAAAGCTTTTATACTGGAGCTGCTCCGGATGACTGGGCGGTGGGGTGAAGAGCCTGTCATCACAGAGAGGGGCATGATGCTGTAATCATTGGAAAAGGGGTTTACGGCACAGACTGGCACTGACTACGTGGCGCTTGTTTGTAAAGGGGGAAAAGTGACAGAGGTGCTTGTGTGCAGAACTGAGAAAGAGCTTGAGAGAAAATTTTCACAACCCCGGTTACTTGCACGCATGCACACGTACACACACACACTGGCCAATTGCTCCAAGAAGTGGGAATTTGGATTTTGGAAAAATTGTGCAGTGGTAGTACTGCTGTTTAGCTTGAGCTGTTGTTCAGCAAAGTTATGATTATCTATCACTGGGACACCTTGAACGTCAGGGTGGAATATTCATTAATTCCACAATAGCTTACAGGAGATACAGGAGTTTTTTGAGCAGCAGCATATAACTGTTTATATTTAACCCCATCAACAGTATGTCAAACTGGGCATTTGTCGCTCTTCTTTGCGTTGCACAAATGGATATACTGACATCTTACTATTCTAAGTGGATTTATGGATGTGTATTCCTGAAGGACATCACATGCAATTGCATCAACAGGACGTGCGAGTGGCAGCGAATCTGAAACTGTGCGGACCGTGCCTGTGTACGTTCAGGTGTGACTGGCTTACAACTCCAGGGAAGTGTGACTTTGACACAAAATCGCAGCACTCGGGTTCCCAGGGTGCCACGGCCGCCTCCGCGAGCAGCGTTGACACACCGGTCAAACCAGATCAGCTGCCAAGCTGCGATAATTAATTTCCCGCCGCTTTTCCCCGCCACTGACGGGCACCGCACGCGGATTGTTTTCCTTCAGTTTCCGAAACCTCTTGGGCACGGTGTTGGAGCGCCACACCGAGAGATGCACTGACCTGCTCAATTTAGACTGAGCGAGACACAACACTGTTGCAAACATCCATCGAAACCTCGTCTTGATTCCCCAGATTTATTTTATGTCGGTATCACCTCTCTTTTCTGCACTCGTTTCCTCTCCTCGCTGCTTCCCTCTCGTCTGTTCTCCCCTACCCTCTATCTGGTCCTGCTCCGATAGCCCTGCTTCTGTTAATCACTTCATAACGCAGCCTCGCACGCACACACACACACACACACACGGCCCAGGAAGGGGAGTAATGAAGCCAGCTAAATGTTTTTCAGCTGGGCTCTCCATCATGTCACCGGGGTGACCTTGGCTGGAGCGGACAAGTCAGCCTCTCGGAGACTGACTCAGGCCCAACAGAGCGGGGCGGGGGTTGAGCGTCTCCGTGTGTGCGGACACAAAAAGCTGTATGAAGGGCGCAAGGAAGTGAGGAGACGTGTGTGCGTTAGCGAAAAGAAGAGATGAGGTGCCCCCGTCCCCGTTTGCACCTCTACTTTGCCGTGTGCGTTATGAAGGAGGAGAGAAGACGGAGAAAGCTCTGGGGAGAACACGATGGTAAGTGGTGGGGAAGTTAGAGAAATTGAAACAGTGCTGGGTGATGGAAAACTAAAAACAATGAGGTTGCAGTGATGAAAAGACCAGGAGATGAGCTATAAAACGCCTTGGGTGGTGTGTCGGCAGTATCCATTAGGCATTCGAACGGCTCCTCAAACCAACCTCTGACGGTCGATGGCTCGTCCGCTGACAAGCCCGAGGAATTCGCTTTACACCTGCCACTCGCTCCACCCCGAGACTCTGAGCGTCCACGGCGACGTCGGTGCGTCTTTCCTGCTGCGTGTCCCCTCTCTCATCGCCGCCCCTCACACAGCGAGAGCTTCTCCAAAGCAGGGCGCATTTTGCATTCAGCGCGCACAGGCACGCAAACACCTTTTGCTTTATCATTTGAGTTTTATAGGTTATATTTTATTGTGTTGTTTGTTTGAGTCGTTTTAATGGGCTACACGCCTCGTGCCTTTGACATCTCCTGCGCAACGTCTGTACTTTGTATTTATGACTGCTGTAGCCCTAATGTGGGAAAATAAACTTCCTTCGCCCCCGGCTTCTACCTATAAAAACACACCAGAGGCATAAATTCAGCAATATAACTAACTAATGATGAGGTTACCCGTGTATATTTTCAGCTCCGAGCCTGTACACTATTACTTTAAATCTTGTTGCAGTGTTTGCACGATTAGCCCGTGCCAAAATGAATCACTGAATCTATATCAAATGCTGCCAAAGTAGATGTCCTGCTTTTTCTGTGCTTGCTGCTTTTTACATTTCCCAAAAGAAAAAAAAGGAAGTTATTATAGTCCTACAATATAACTGCCAAGTTTTATCTTGTGGGCGCAGAAAGTTCTGCCGCCCGATCTTCTACCTGAACAAAAACTTTATGTCTCTCAGTATGCAGGGAGCTTAACATCCACCAAACACCAATAAAGGCTGTGTGCCCGCATCAGCTGCAGCCTCAAGACTTAATAAATTTCCCTTGATAGCCTCCATCTCTCTCTCTCTCAGCCAATATACAGTACGTCCATCACTTTAAAGTTTCACTCTACCACTTTGTGTTTACATTTGGACACGATGAACGAAGAAGGGAGTTTAGTACCCAGCGCGCCGCAGCTTCTTCGGGGGCGGACACTCGCGGGGCACTTTATTACCTTCTTATTCGTCCAATCGTGTGGTAGCACAGCAAAGCGCGCGATCGTGATGATGCGGGTCTGGAGCTCCAGTCCACATTCGCACGAAGCATCAGAGTGAGGAGAGAGCACCATCCTCTGTCCGGTTTGCAAACGCACGGCCTCGCCACCGTGAAATCGAACTGGTGCCGTGAAAGCAAGGCTTACGGGGAACCAACCAAAAACCAAACCATTGTGCAATCAACACAAATCAAAGCAAAATAAATAAATAAACAAACAAACGTCTATTGTCACTTTAAAGGAAACTGCAGTATTTATTGGGGCTGGGGCAGGTCATATACAGCCTTCACTGGACACTTTTTTTCCTGTGGGTGTACATGCACACGAACCATTCAGGATGTGGCGCGACGGCAACTTTATATGTGTTGCACCTGTATTTTGATTGTTGACATGACTAGTTCAACACAGCAGCAGTCAGTCAATATGGTACTGTAACTCAGTACTTCTAACCATCAGTCTGGAAACGCTTCTTCATCCTTTCAGTTTTGAAATGACAGAAATAAGAATGCCAACGCTGCAGTGAAGGATGTGCCCCCTCCCCCATGCTTAACATGTCAGTCCCTGTTGAGGCTCTCCTCAGAACAACTTCAGATGACACGCTGCCGTTGGCCAGTCTGACCCCTGCTGTCCGTGCATTACATCACGACACAGCTCTTCCATCTAATGGCTTAGCTAATAGCGAGGGGAGACCGTGTCACCCAGCTCGCAGGACGCACCCTGAGTTCAAATGAAAGATCCTGCCGGCTGTGCTGGGTATCTGAAGTCAAACAATGTCAGCGGCTATGTATAAATAGGACTAAATGGGGTGCGCGCGCTGCGGTGCAATGCGATGAGAAAAGCCGAGGACAGACTGGAGTCTTGTTCGCGTAGTTCTCGGTGCAGCTGGTTAAAGCTGTGGTTAAGACAGAGCTGATGCAGAAAGCTGGAGCACGTATGCGCGGATGCCTGAGCACACAAACATCACGCAGACACTTATCTGAGCGAAAAAATCTCAGAAGCAGGTGAAGAATTCTTTCTTTCTTTTCAAGCGGTATATTATCACTTATTGCTTTTTATGGCAAATGTAGTAGCTATTCATTTATCATCATTCTATGGTTGATCAAGTTCTCCACCAAGTCCTGGAGGAGAGATCCTATGTTGACCGGCCAATTGGAAACTGTGTCCGTCCTCTTTCGTGGAGCTCCAGTCATTTTCCCAACACTTGCTTTTTGTAATGTGTGTGAGTGATTATCAGCTGGGGGTGAAGTTACCGGACACTCATTTACTCCATGCATGATACTGGGCTGCAAACATGATGCTTCATGTGCTGAAGGAAGTGGCACTGGCATGACAAGAATTCATTTTTGCATTTGGTCTTAATTAAAGGAATTGACAATAAATAATAAAATCCCACTCTGTGTCTTTGACTCTCAGACGCAACTGACCTGAGCAAGAACTCTGTTTCTAAATTTAGTTTTTTGTCTCTCGTCTTCAACTTCACTTCGCGAAAAAGAATGAAATAAAAAAATCTCTTTAGCTTTATTGAGCTGGCCACCCCCAGGACTTTTCTATCCATCCCGAACGAGGCTTTATGCAGTCAGCAGGCCACTGGTGTGTGAAATCATCTGCCCTCAGCAAAAAACTGCTGACGGTCCATAGACCACTATTATTTGATGCCCCAGTGGATGCTCCTGTTGGCCCAACCTCGCCAATGAAGTCACTGTGCCTACCCTAATGCAACACAATATAAACAACTCAAAGTCATTGAATCGAGGTGGGGGACGTCCGCCCTCTGTCATTACACCTCGAAACACGCTGAACTGGATGATTTGCCTGGCTTTCAATGCATTTTGTTATCCAAGTCCTCTTCGTTGTCCCACCGGCTGACCCTGACCGTGATCTTTCCTTAACGCCGGCCCCAATCTCTGGGGTCAAAGTCCCGTCAACTCCGATGCGGTAGACACAGTACAGCTTTGTTCAACCGGATAAAATCGCTTCGCCTTAAAAAATATCCTGGGAGTGATCCCAACACAGCTGGGGGAACAAGCAGAACGAAAGACACAGAGTTCCATAGCATCCCCTGCCCACCGGGCACGAACACGTGTAGCCATGAAGTGCTGGCGCCTGCCTACTCTGGTCATTTCCCTCCCCCGCCGCGCCTTCTCCTGCTGACTTACTGGGACAGATCAGAGTAATGGAAGAGGGAATGAATCCGGACACTGATCAGCAACCCTCGCTGGACTCAACCAAAACTCTACCCAACTATATAAAATCCCATTACTCCGGCGCCTGCGGGGAAAAAGTCCAATAACGTCCACTGGGATATATGTTGATAAACTGGGAGGGAAAAAAACCCCTGATGAGTATGCAGCGATTATTCGGCCGAGTGAGTAAGCGGGTCAATCTGCCGGCATATATTTGTTCTTGAGAGGGAAAAAAATACAGAAATTGTTTGTGCTTTATCTGTTGACTGTACATTGATGAATAATGGGTTGTTGGGGTTTTTGTTGTTTGGACTGAGGGGAGGAGCAGCGTTTTTGCACTTAATGCAAAACTCCAGGGAAAAAAGTCTCATTCATTTGCGCTTCATGTGTGCCATTAAAATTTTCATTTCTACTGTTAGCGTTTAACAGGTGTGAAAAAAAAGATTTACAGGTCGTCCTGAGGTTACTCAGAGCCCCACCCCGCTCCAAATTAACCCGGAATAGTCCTATTCGTTTGTGCCGCTCCGCTTAGAGAGGATTAATTTTTCCACGATGACGTCACCAGCCCCCTAACAAACATCAGATGAACCCAAACTGGTCTCCCGCCGAGTTAAATTTCATGGAGGGGAGGAGTGTGCGTCTGTGCGCGCGATCCCAGTTTGAAGGTTGGGCGGCGTATCTGGATATGCCACTGACTTAATCAGCGGGGCCGTGTCCTGCAGACAGCCTCGCTGAACATCAGAGGCGGTTGCTGTGGTGATCTGTCACCATGGGGACAGGTTCCTGCAATAAAACGAATCCCCCCCGCCCTTCCTCGCCTTCCTCTGAGTCTCACGCTCTCTTTTTCTTTTTCTACAGCTCTGTAATGAAATGATTCTCTCCCTCTCTTCTCTTCGGGAATATGGGTCAGTCCGCCTCCACCCCCCAACCTACACTCCCACCCCCCCATCTCTATACGATCTGGCTCAGATGGACTGCTCCATCACTGTCACAAGGTGGCCAGATTGGGTGCCAGAGCCACTAATAAAGACAAGAAACACATTTCACTGCTTTAAAAATACTTCTGCTTGGTCCCGCCTTTGCAGATGAATGTGTGGTTAGATGTGTCTGCAGGTGTGAGTGCACATATACAGTGTATATATATATATATATATATATATATATATATATATATATATATATATATATATATATATATATATATATATATATACACATATATATACACTATCAGTACACTATGCATAAGACTACAACTCCAAATAATGTCACACACACACACTTACTCACACAAACACACACGTATGTCGGCTTTCTGCATGTAAGGCGTAATATAAAAGTATAAAAGGGGGAAAAAAACATCTTCTCATAACCCTGTCACATTCTCTTAACCTTGAAGCACTGCTGTGAGAAAATACCGTCGCTTCCGGTTGACGTACTTTGTGTTCAGTATTTCAAATGTATGCATTTACATTTCATTTAAAACAATAATAATAATACTAAGTAACTGCATGTTGTCGTATTTTTAAATGAAGCCCTCGGGCAGTAATACAGACCTCAACCCATTTCTCTAAGAGAGTGACCCCAGTAAATGCTGCCGTTTAACAGCCGAACATCAAACCGCGGCTCTGACCCCTCCGTCCGCACCTTCATTGCAGGTCAACGGGGTTTTGACTGGACAAATTACAAGTCAGCCCCTATTTACTTGATTAGTTTCTCCTTTGTGGGCAGCGTGCCACTTGGCTCTCGCGGGGTCCCGCTGCCGCGGTCCAAGTGATTACGGGAAATGGAGTTCGGAAGATGAGGTCATCGTAGTTTAGAAAGCAGGCCAGGACGAGATCGCTAATTATCAAGCCGTTTATCTGCGATAGCGGTCTTAAGCACTCAAGTGACACTTCCGTCTGATCGGACGTCTGTGGGATAAAGGGCTGTTCTGTTACTCACACTGTTTTTCTTCATCATGGAACTGAAATCCCAGCACACGTGTTGGATGCTTCTGCTGTTTCTGAATAGTGGCTCCAGAGCAGATAAAATTGTGGCACAGCTAAATTGCCCCGTAACACTTCCGGCAGTATTTCTGAAAGGTTTTAATGGCACAATTTTGTAGACACCAAATTTGTCAGGCGTAAATGAAACGCACAGTTCCGTCTGATACTCCTGGGTTTCGGCCGGCGACATTGTTAACAAATGCCCCAAGGCCATAATTAGAATGTGGACCCCGTGGACGGTGACAGTTGGGCGCAAAAAGGCGCCGCACGCCAGCAGCGTGTCGGGGCTTGAAGCGCTCTGCGCGCTCACGCAGCCCTTTTCTGTCACCTCGCTTCAGTTTGAGGTTTGGTGGAGGCATGCTGGGAGTTCACCCAGGTCATGAGACTCCACTTGCCTGAAAGCGCCGTAGCGGTGCATATTGTCCCGTCCTGGCTGGATCAGAAGAGCCGTCAACCGCAGCGCAGTACACGCCGAAACAATCCCTGAGACGACCCGTCAACGGTGTCCCGTCATTCGAAGCGGGAGAAGACACCTGTGCGGATACAACTTTGTGCGGTCTGCGGAGTTATTTCTGTCGGCAGATGGTTGATGATGGTATTTATAGCATCCTTGGGTCCCATTTTCAGAGGAGGGATTCTGAAATTTTTTGCATCTCCTGGTTCTCCGGAAGCATGAGAGCGAGTCCGGAACATTTGCTCCTGGACGCACTGCAGGAATATGTGTGTGAGAAAGAATCAGGAGATTGACGTGTTTATGGTGATGTGACTGAAAATGGAAAACTTGGCAGTGGTGAGGAATCCTTCCTGTATCCAGAGACTGATCCGGGAAAAAGAAATTCATGAAAAATTCCCCCCTCAAGGAATAAACAAGCAAACAAATGAAACAAATAGACAGACAAACAAGATGTGGTCTAATGCGACACCACGCGTTCGGCCTCAAACTGTACCACAGTGCAGCGTTAGCACAGAAACCTCCACAAAACGGAACTTTTTTTTTAATAAGGCAGCATTTATTGCAGCGCTGCGTTATTGCGCTGCCTTACATCATACAGGTGTCGCTCCGTCATCTCCCTGCTCACGCAGTGTGCGGGCGGCGCCATCACCTTGTAAGGCTCCAAATCCACTGTCTGAACGCCTCACACGCCGCACGCTTGACGCGCACATCCCATATCCTTTGACACCTGTTCACACAGTCTTTACCCTCCGGCTGGCTAATGATACGACAAACGGAGAGGTGCGGAGCAAATGAGGAAGGGAAGTTAGCCGCCCCTGCACAGACAGGAGGGTCTATTTTTACCGAGAGGACCTGCTCCCGGTGGTTGCCAGGACAACCGCCGTACCATTGTTTAATCAGATTTTACGGGGAGACACTCGTACCGATTCTGTACGGACGTGTGTGCAAAGCATCTCCTCCATGCCGGCATCATGTGGACGGGCCGGGGGCATCATTTGTGCCGAACCACCTTTTTGTTTGTTTGCTGCAGCGTTGCATCTTAAAGTTGTTTCTGCTCGCTGACCAAGGGTCCGTCGAAATAGTGGTGCGACCAGGTGCCGCTAGAGGAGGCAGGCATGTTGCTGAGTTTAGCTGCCAGTTATTATCCCCCCCTCACTTCTACATTCCAGATTTCCCTCTTGTACAGTCTCCAGCAGGCTACAGTCAGTTTCATTTCTCTCCTACGCAAACCCAATCTGCGCATTTTGCGCTGGTTGTTGTATCCCACGGTGTATTTGCAACAGATCCCCCCCACCTGAAACAAAGGCAAGCCCTTCTACTGGTGTCCAAGGACATTGGAAAAGCTTTTATGAAATGCTGCCGTCACCTTACGGTGAAGAGCAGAGAGCTAGCTAGACCCCCGCTAGCCGGGTTCCTGGACAAAGACCTTACGCACCGGACGTTTTGCAATGAATCGAAAGAACCATCAGGGAATTTAACAATATTTAATCAAATGTCAACGTAAGAGAACTGGCTTTTTATTTAAAAAAATAATTAATTAAATAAATGAATTAGATGTTATTAAATGTAATTAAATACTGAATAAAAATTACGTAGCAGTAGAACTAAAACCCAAACAATCTGAGAGAGAGCGCGAGAGAGATGTGACAAGATACAGGGAGACGGAGGGAGAGAGAGAGAGAGAGGCTGTCATCAGTTTATAAGCCAGAATGTAGGTGTTGATATTGACTGGTGCTTCATTACCCTTGAATAGGTTATTGATCAGCCTGTTATGAAGCTTTGGGTATTTCTGTAACACACACACACACACACGTGCGCACGCACACACGCAATAAAGCATCTGTCACCGCAATGAGTGATTGGCAGACCCTTGTCTCTCTCTCTCTCTATCACTCTGACACACACAGATGCTGCCCACGACGCAAACACACCATCGAACTGGCGTACATGACTCCTCCCCGGGCCAGCACCCCGTCACATGAACACACACACACACACACACACACACACACACACACACAACGCAATACCTGCAGCCTCTCTCGTCTGCAGCCTCCCGTCGCAGGGCTATCTCTGCTCATTACGTCTCCTTTGTGCCCCTGCCCTACTGCCAAGAGTTGATGGGGCCGGAGCTCCCATTGTTCCAGGCCCTGTCTATCAAGCCGCCGCGCCGGCTTATCAAAATGAACATTACCATAACATTGGACCCGCTGGCATCTAGCGCGCGCACACACACAAACACACAAAAAGTAAATACCAAAGGTGAGCTGAGCAAAGAGCACAATGCAGCTCCACATAATGGTGTCTTGACATTTCCAGAGCGACAGGCAATGGGAGGCTAATCGCTTTCTTGGTCTGCGAGAGCATACGCGTGTGTTTGTTTTTATCTTACTGGTGTGAGCTTGTGTGCGCATACCAACAAGTTTGTGTGGATACACACGGCTGTTTTTGTATAACTCTGTTGAGGCCGTATGTCCGGAAGAGGCCAACCCATTCCTGTGATGCAATAGAGGAAATGGCCGTTTGCGAAACCCCTCTCCCAAAAGAGCATTCGTCCAATCATAGCTTAGCGACCACGACTAATCGTTTTGCTTTCTTCCACACATTACATGGTGCGTATGGGGCTGTAATAGGAGCGATGCTCTGGTGTCCTTTTCTTTTTTTAGCCCCTGCAACACAAACAAACTAAAACAAAGCCATAAGACAAAAAGTGTAACAAATGCAGGGAACTGTGTTTTTTTTTTGCTCCAATGGCAGTCGCAATTCTTAGTACGTCTGACTAACTAGATTACTGCCTGCAGTCGTAACCCGGCCTTATTTCTGAGGCCAAGGGTCGGCATAAACACACAGGCCTTACGTTGATGTTAAAAAAAAAGCCCTGTTCAAAACGAGCAAATTCAATTCATTTGGTCCAATAACATTTGGAAAGCCTCGAAGAGCCATTTGATTATTGGAGCCGATCAAATTTGGCTTGAACGCGGCTGCACATGGTCGACGGCAAGCCCGCGGAACCGCCGCAATGTGCGGAAGCGCACGCCAAGCGAGCGTCTTTCATCTCAATGAAAGGGACGCCATCTTTTAATTCAACGTCCAGCTCTCCTCGCTGCATCCGCGCTTGGAGCTGATTTTAGAACCATGGCAGAGAAAAATAAGAATAACACAGAGAGAGGAGAGGGATGGTTGCAGGCAGATGAGCTGCCCGTCCGCGAGAGGACGTGCTGCAGGTGTGCGTTCGCTCCTCGCCCGGTGTGGGTGTGTTGTGTCTGCACATCTGTCAGTCAGCGTTTGCGCTGTGTAGCGACTCGCCCTTTTGAAATATTCATTGGTCTTTTCCCATCTATGCAAATTTCATCCCCAGCACCGGAGTCTGCGCTGAAGCTTTTTCCATCTCACCTCCAATCATACAAGCTAATGTGCGGACACCCAGGCGGAAGGCATCATATTGAGAATTCAAAGCCGCTTCCGTGCAGACGGGAGGGTGTGATTATACTTTGGTCTCTCGCTCGGTGTCTGTCTCCCATCGGTCTGTCTATCTCCTCTGCGCCGCTTCATCGTTAATCAGTCGCATTTACTCTCGGCGCTCGCCAAAAGACCTCTGGTTCTCAGTATGCAGCTCCCGGTGTTGTCTGCGCCTGCGGATCGGATTTGTCACAGCTGATGGGAGCAGCGTGGGGGGGTGGGGGGAACTTTAATAAGTGAAACGAAGAGAGCCGGGCTTTCAGATGGACGCATGGATAAGCAGGTAGGCAGGCGGGTAAAACGTCTGGCTTGACGCCTAGCTGAGAAAACGAGGAAACTGGGAACAACTGCAGGTGCGCAGGCTTGGACTGAGAATGGGTGACGGGTGGAGCGGGTGGAGCGGGCAGTCAGGCGACGTGGGATGGGGAGTTCAGTCCGAGGACACATGGCGGGCAGACGGAGAGCGGCAGAAGACACAAATAGACAGGACTGAAACTCGAATCCTGACCCGAGAGGATGGTGAGTCCGCAGGAGGGCTCTCGTGGACTTTCATACTGCAACGCTTGTCCTTAAATGGAGAGAAAAAACAACATGACATTGCGTCCCTGCGTGCCACGCCATTATGTACAGACAGTGTTCACAGAGACAGGCACTGAGGTACAAAGACACACACAAGGGCACGGCATCGCAAAACAGGCCTCTTAAGTCCCCCCCCCGCTGCCCCGAGCTTTGATTAGCATCCTCCGAAGTCCGTGACCGCCACGCGCGCGGTCCCCGGAGTATCTCTGTCTCGAGGCAGGACGATCACAGCGGAGGAGGTCACGCGCTCAGAAATTCCAGGCTTTGCGGGTGCATGATGGTGCAATTATGCACCCCTGCTTGTTGGTCAAAGTCACAAGATTTCCATATTCATGCGTGTTATTTCCCGTTGAAAAGGTCATGTGCCGAGCGGACCATTTGCATATCACAGGGGTACACTGGGAGGTGAGCCGCAGATGAGTCACGGAAACCTCGCCGGGGACGTTTCGCTTGCCTTAAAGTTCTTGTTGTCCACGAGCGCGAAGCTGTGCGCGTGCAAGCGATGGCCTTCATTAGCGAGTTCCAGAAAATAGTTTGACGCCCGGGAAACTACAGACTCCAAATGCGGCTCCTGCTGGCGTGAAAGTGTCGCGGAAGCGCCGTCCATTTTCTTCTCAGCTGACATAGATTTAAGTATCTGTGAGGCCCTAACACTGGTTCAAACCCAGCGGCGTCGTGTTTGTGTGTCTGCCTGTGCGCACATTAGTGAATGTGGGTGTTGTGATGGCCCCCGAAACCTCCGAGGATCGCCCAGTAAATCGCAGAAGCAGAAGGAGAGAGGAGATGAGAGAGTGACCTCCGCAGGCGCCCGGGGGGTGGGGTGGGGTGGGGGTGGGGTGTTCAGGACGCTCGCTTTTAGTCGAGCTGGCCTTTTCCTTCCCGCCTGTGAGGTCCTCTAAATCCTGCCCACACCAGCTCACACTGAGGCAGAAAAGACTCACCCTGAGGAAATTGATGTGACAGCCCCCCCCACACACACACACAGGAAACCTGCTTTTGTTTTTCCACATGTTCCATTTTTAAACGACTTTTTCTCTCGCCTTCATGCAAGCCCACTGAGCAGTGAAACTCCCAGATGGCTAATTCCATAACTTCAAGGATTAAACTGGAGTCTATCAGGAGACTGTGTTGTTTGGATCGATAATCACGTTAATGACCCTGATTAACACCGGCGGATTTTTCCCATTCAACTAATGATGCTTCGAGCAAAGAGCTCGCTCGAGTAATTGGGCAGCTTTTTGTCAGTTTGCACACATGAATTATGCTCTGGATCTAAAAGCTTGTGTTCAGGGCTCTGAAACCTACCTCAGCTGCCCCATCACGGCAAAACGGGACTGACGCAAGACAACAGAACTGGGTGGATTTAATTATGAGGTCCGTCCGCATCCGCTCCCTTACTGCATGGGCGTTCTCTCGCAGCCGAGTTCAAGAACGACAACCCCATTTCCTCGCTGTAGTCGTTATCCAGACCCAAGACTCGCGGTGCCGGCCAAGGCTGCGCCCCGCGCTCCATTACCCCGCGCGGCGCCAGCTGGTCCAGATGGCCGCCGCCGGGCTCAGCAGCCCGGTGCGGCCAGCTCGGACTCATCGAGACAGAAGCGGATCATTTCGCCGTCCCTCTCCGTGCCCGAGCGTGGCGAACACGAATGCCCTTTACGTGCAGACATAGGAGGGCAGCTCACTGACACTGTGAAGAAGACAAAAGCGGCAGACGGTACCGAGGTCACCTTTGTTTCCAAACGTAGCTCCAAGTCCCACGTCCCACCGCTGCCACTGGAGCAACGTGTCATTCAGTAATGCTCAAACAGGTTGGGAGATATTTACCATGGCGAGAAAACTTTGCCGCGCGTAGCCCGGAATCTATCCTTCTGGTATGAGGCCGCTGCGGTCCTCATTACAAGCCGTGCTTTAATTTTTGGCAACAGAGCTGGACGTGCATGTTGCGATTAGCCCGCTGATGCAGAACTGCCTGCCTTAAACCAACTGTTGCCCACTGAACCGACTCACAGACAGCCGAGCCGGGAACTCGGAGAAGCAAAGAGCGCAGATAAAAAAGAGGCGAAGAACGCTTCGAAAAGTTCCCCTTGTCCACTCATATTAACTTAAAACGTGGACGTTGCCGTGTGTGCCGAAACTCTCCGCTTTATCAGCCCGAGGGCAGAGAGGACGAACCGGGAGGATGAACGGAGCCAACGAATACTCACGAGTGCCGCCGCATTTTTTTTTTTTTTTTTTGGTTCGCTAAGCAACAATAACGCCTCGGCCACTAACAGTCTCAAAGACAACAAGCGTAGTCACCGGCCCGTGCTCGGCAATTTGAATTCACCGAACCCGAGCGCACGAGAACTCCAGAGGCCCGAAACGCGACCATCTGATTGCGCCGTCCCTTCCAGCGGTAAACCTCCTGAGCCGGTTCACACGGGTAAGCGTTGGATTTGACCGCACGGGGGACGTGTCTCATTAGGATGTGGGCAGTTAATGGGCAGCGGCCTGATGGTGTGTGATTTCCCGGGTCGAAAGGCGTAGCAGACACTACGGGACACATCGGCTCTGTTTCGTAGAAAACTGCAACGGCGGAGAAGCTTTCTCCTTTTCTCCTTTTCGATTATATTTTTTTCTCTTTTCTGTTACTTAATACTTTCTCCCACACACGCGCTCACATGCATACTCATACACTCTCTCTCTCTGTCTCTCTCTCACACTGCCTCATGAATAATGGCTGGAGTCGGGGATGTAGAGGTTATTCATTTACAAAGCACTTCCTCTGCTTCTCATCTCCCTGTAGGGGCATCACTCTCGCGCTGAATGAACCCCGAGAGACACAGGAAGGTAGAGATGGAGAATTTAATATGCTTAGTACATCCTGTGCTGCTGATGAGTCAACTAAAGGCGCGCACGTACACGCACACAAAATCCCACGTGCAAGTCCGCGTCCCTGCATTCGTGCCATTGTTTTCAAATGCGTTGATTACGGAGTTTGCTTAACGGCACATACAGACGTTCTCCTGCCGTGTGGTTCGGGCCAGACTCCTCCCACTCCGTCCCACACTGCACTGCAATGTCGGTAGCGCGGCCCGGCCCCGCTTGCCTGCAGCGCCGCGGAGTCTGAATAGCGCGGGGCGCACCAGGTAGCGGCACAGTCAAGTCCATCAGTGCTGCCTTCGCCAAACAGGCGGCGCGCCAGATTGGGTGCCGTTAAGTGAGAGCGCCGTTTTCAGCTGTAAATCGGTGCTTTGCTCGCTCATCCAAAACGTATCGAACGAATGTGAAAAGCCACTTCTGAGCCGTTAAACGCGGACTAACACCAGACTGAAGGCGCGGCTGACGTGGACGGTCTGAGTCACGCACGTCACGCCGTATGAACAGCGACGATTCACTCACTGTTGTACGCACTCAGGTGCACTTTAACGCCGATGGCAGGGCTACAAGTAATTTGTGATTTCCACATGTAGTTTATAACAGAGCCCACTATCTGTACAAAGTGCCTGCCTTTGGCGAATCTCCAGGACAACATAGTTTTGGACTTTGAGGAACTCGAGAACCGATGGACATCCACCAACTTGCTGTTGTGTTGTCTTATTAATTTGAGTCTTCCCATGAAATACTGTGCCGTTACCGCCAAACAGGTCTGGGGATTGGGAGCCAAAGCGTAGACTTGTCGATTTGTCTCTCATCAAGCCCCGAAGACAGTTTGACCTTTCGCTTCACAGTCTCTGCTTTACACCATATGAGGTTAAGCTAATTACACGGCGTTCATATAACTGTCCACTGGCCGCTCCCTGTCACCGACTGCTACAACTCACAGAGAAACTGAAGCACTGCAGTTTATGAAAGCCTCTGGCAATGGGAATGCAACACATTTCCTTGTGAGTATGCTTGAAAAGAATCCAGGAAAACCTGGATCGTGGGTACGAGCATCAGTAACTGACAGGGCCGTGAAAGCGGCACCTGCTTGACGGTGAAATGACCTGTGGGAAGCTCAAAAGGACTAAGTTAACCATGGAGATGGAAAGGATTGCTAGAGTCGATGCAGCAGGGAAGTTTGCACAGAGCTCCGGGTCAAAACTTTCACAGGAGTGACACGAGAGTCAAGGATGATGCGAGCCGGCAGATGGGGAAACAGCCTCTGCTTCTCCACGCAAGACAAAAATAAAAACAAACAGTCAGGTACTGACCTTGAGACAATCTGGATCACTGTGCTCTATAACATATAGCCACACCGATAATAAGCCACGTTAGTAGATACCTTTCCGTGAGCGATGACCTGCCGAGCGCGGTGCTTGAAAACGCTACCAGTAAAGCGTGTTTGCTGTCTGAGTCTGGGGCTCGGCCGGCGAAACTTAATTTGCCGCACACGCGCACGCACGCGCACCTCTTCCCTCCCCCGCTGCCTACTGCGCCCATGAGCTGCTGTTCTAATTAAAGGCAAATTTCCACTGGGGATGGCGACTCAGTTCATAACACCTTCTGAGTGACAATGGAACGGAGGGTGCTGTGGCACCGTCAGTACGCCAGTGCGAAATTGCTCTGCCGTCCCCCACAGGAGCACAAACACCTATGCTTATTAATGAAACTCCTGTGACTGAGATGGATGGGGGTGGGGGGGTGGGGGGGGGGGTGCTGTTTGTGTCTGTTGTTTATAAGTTTACATAATTAATGCGTGTAAGTGTCTGGTGGCGAAAAGAACGTCTGCCTTTAGTGTGGGAGTAGCTGTGTGTTATACGAACATGTGTAATTATGTGCGTGTCAAGAGTCGCATGTTCTCACTCTCATTAACATACTTCTCTATCCGAGCAAGATCAGTTACCGCTATGCCAGAGCAGTAATAAGTAAAGTAACAGTAATAGCTAACACACAGTGGTTTTCATGAGGCTGCCTCTGCAAACAGCTGGAGCTGACACACGTACATGCTGATCAGGAAGGAAATGGATCCATGTGCTCAAAAAAAAAAAAAGATCACTTAAGAAGCAAGAGGAATAACGCAAACAGGCTCCGTCAGCGCGCAACAATTTGAGATTTTAGCAGCTCTCCATAGTGAATTCATGTACCGCAAATGAGTTTAATGTCGCATATGGTGAGTACACGCTTCTCTGATCAGCCCTCGCCATTAACTGGTCGGTGACAAGCATCCCATCCCCACTAATTTCAGATGCAGAGGATTTACTCCGTTTCCTGGAGATTAATCACGTTCACTGTTCAAACCGGTCCCCGCCCACTGCAAAATTATGAAAAATATATCTCGGGGGGAATGGGTGAGATGAGGGAGAGATGGAACAGAGAAGATTTGTTTACATATTAGACACATATTCAAAGTTAAGTTTTGGATTCGAAAATTTGACGCCCTGTGTCGAACGGTTGGCAGAGAAACAGGCGGCACGAAACTAAAACAACAACCTGTGTGCACAGAAAATAAAGAGGGCACTTTTCAAGTTGTCTGTAGAAGTCACAGTTCTCTCTCTTAGAGACCGATGTGAAGGAGAGTTTGTATGCTGACCGTCTCAAGAGCAGTATGTGTGTGTGTACAGTTCAATCTCACTGCACTTGACGAAAGTGTAAATACCTGTGTGTCCTTGAGTTCACAGCCTCTTTTCTGCAGGAATCAGGCTCTGTGTCGTGTGGGTTTGGCTCTGATGGCTCTGTGCAACACGGGCAGTTCAGTTACACAAACACAATGTCATTTGTAACAAAAGTAAAAGGATTGGTTCTGTGGTCGAGTTAATGTTTGTAACTATTTTAAACAATCAATTCAAGATGTGGTGCATAGAAAAAACGCATAAAAAATCCCCAACTTGAATCTCGTCGCCATTATACACTGTAACCCCCTAAACGCAGAGATACCAGTGATAAATGCGGGATTCACTGGCAAGCAACATCTTAGCCGGCAGCGACGCCGCTGCCTTTAACACAAAGAGTACAAAAAGTACATCATAAAAACACAAAGGCAGTCTCTGTAATTTATCAACATGAGAGTCTGCTTATAAGCACCATTTTTGTCCCATTTTTAAAATTATGTTCTGAGGTCGCTAACACTTTTAACATAAACAAACGGGATTTCACATGACACTCATTAGCAGTGAAGTGCATTTTCAGCTCTAACGTTTTTAGCACGTCAATGAAATTTAACCGAGCAAAAATTAGCGTCAAGCTCGTGAGGTTTTAACTGCTGCAGATTTATTTGGCTTCACTCACCAGTCCATTGTGTAACCTAGGTTACTAGAAAGCCTTTAAATAATTTAAAAGTTGAATCCAAAACATATTTTTAAGTAGTTGAATAAATAAATAAATACATAAATAATTTAAGTTCATGTTTAATGTGACGTTAAAAATGTTGCAAGGTTAAAAAAAAAAAATAATAATAAAAAAAATAGCTGTAATGCTCCTTTAACAACGTGACTGTTAACAGCCAATCATTGAGCTTGAGCACACAGTCAGAGACGACAGGAAAAAGAGAGAAGAGTGTTTTTTTCCAGATAAGGGAAAAGAGTCACGAGGGATAAAAACGGGGAAAAAAAAACCTTTTTGGTTGCTGTAAACTTATTTTTCTGGTTTCATGGACCGTTTTTCTTTACTTTTTCACGGTCTCCATGCTGAGGATTGTATGTTATTAAGTTGAAGGGGACTTGGTGAGTCAATTGTTTCTGTTACTGTTCTGTTAAATAATCGTTTACTTGTAGACGGTTCGATTTATTAGTTTTCAATCAAGCTACGGTAGAAATGTTAAGCTGTGAATTGTGAAATTGTGAAATTGAAGCAGAAGCTACGTGTAACGATCTAAAATGGCGTCGGCTGTGATGTAATCTGATTATGCCGCCATTTTGTGGTGTGTGCGCGCGTGTGTGTAAAACATCTTTAAAGTTTGTGTTTTAGCGATAAACTCCTCAAGTTTGATTAAGCTGGATAACAGGAAGGTGATTAAATTATTTTGATGTATATTATACTGTTAATAACAGGCCAGTTTGAGGTCAGCGTCACATTTCCGCGCTGTGAACCGAAGGACCAAGATGGCGAGCCACCCACAGAAGGAATCGCGTTTTCAGTGAGCTGTTTCTACTTGCACCTCACAGACAAGGACGTTGCTGTGTGTCGCTGGGAAAGAGATATAATTTTCTACCGATTGCTGCAACTGCAACCGAACCTAGTCTCTGGTCCTATAGAGCTGTTTAGCCTCACAGGTGCTACAAATGCATTAGCACATTAGCTTGGAATTTAGCATCACAGCTCAGATTGGAACAAATGGCGTGATTCTCTGTGATTTTATGTCAGTACAATATAGTATGAATTACACGTGTCAACACAACATTTACTCAGAATTAGTTACCCCATTGTTTTACTGACTTTCTTTCTATTTCTTTCTACACAGTTTCCATCATCAGAGGCTCTACTAAGATTGGCGTTTTGACCTTTTACCCTCAGTCACGTGACCGGCCAGTCAGCTGTCGTGGAGCAATTTGTCCAGTTGATCAACAATACTTTCTCATCACCACTTTTACTGTCTTAAACATGTATGTGTAATATGAATGTTGGTTTTGAATAAAACTATATGATTTTGTAAACATTAATACAGGGATTTATGTATTTTTTTTTTAGTGTTAATTTAACTCTGGGCTTCACAGAGATTGAGTTCTGACAAAGGAGAAAAAGGGATGGAATAAAAAAAGAGGATATCTCTGGTTCTGCTGGTTCTGGTTCAGTTTTGATCCCTTTTTTAATGCCCATCATAGAAATATAAACGCCCTTGCATGCATTAGTACACAGTATGGGGACACCTCATCATGTACCATTACTCTCTTAGTAAGCAGATAAACACATCTTACTGCTCCACTCACATCACATGAGACAGTGTGCAGTGGTGCAGTGTGATGGTTACCTGATGTTTCCAAAGACTGTTTAGCCTGCTTTAGATGTGATGGTGAACATGTTGTACTGTGCTGCTTGTTATACACCATTAAGCAACAAAAGACTTCACAGCAGTCTTGCTCTCCAGTACAGACTCACTCTGCCCTCTGTCTGTCCTTTGTCTCTTTCTGCCCATCTGTCTGACTAGCTGTCTTTCCACCGACCCCTTTCTAAATGAATCCTTCTAAGACCCTTATTGTTTGTGGCATGGCAGCTCCACAGTTTATGGTGTGGGTTTGTAGTCATTTATAGCACTGCAGCTGTGCGTCACCCGAACTGGGACGCGTTTCAGCAGAGCTGCTCAGAGAGATTAATCTGCTGGGGAGAAAAGGAAAAGTGATAGGAGAGTAGCTAAGTGCAAGAGAAGTGAATTGTCCCTCCAAGGACCCCAGCTGTGCTCCTGTCTTCCTGAAGTGATTCATTTTGTGGAGGGATGATAATACAATTATAATATAGGGCAAAAAGACTCTGTGGTATCATCTGACAAGTCCTTGCTTAAAAGAGAAGATACAGTTGTCGCAAGAGAGAGAGAGCAACTTTATGGCTAACTACATTCAGCCTTTGTCCCCCAATAAATATACCTTTCAGCTAAAACACACATCACATTGCATTTCCTTCCATGTGACAAAATGCAAAGCAAAGTAAATATTGCAAATATTTTAAATCTAATAAGATTTACATCCCTCCATCTGTTTTTTTGTGTGTTGTCATCACTCTCAGTGGTGTAAACACTTTGGCTATTGGTGGGAGTGGGTATTGATTTGATTACATGCTACTGTGAGTGTGAGTCTATCCTCTCACATAGAAACACCAGGGCGATGCACAGCCAGTAGTCAAAAACTCCACTGTGATAAGTGCCAAAGCCTTTAATTCTGGGTGAGTCATAGTTTACCTAATGGGAGTGCAGAGGTGCTACATCATTGCAAATAGCCACACTGACGCACACATTTGCAGTCTACACTCGATCACATTGCTGCATATTTTTGAATGTAGCAGCTTTGCCGATACTTTTCTCCTCATCATGCATGGGATGCCACAGTTTGCTAAATCCCGACAGCCCCTTGTGTTTACGAAGCAAAGAGGAAAACAAACTGATTTCCGTCACCAAGATTTCTTTGTGTTGACACCGGGCCACCTCAATTCAACATCACAGCATCCTTCTAAGCCCTTCCAGAGCTGAGTCAGCATTTGTTGTGTTTGCTGTAAACAGTGGCGCTTCTGCACACTATATAAAATCCTCTCAAGTTATGACGCACACGTCTCTGCACATATGTAGGAGATGTAGCAGCACGTTATGTGTGGGTGCATGTGTTTTCAGAGTCACATTTGTGATGCATAAATACACATGCACACGCCCACTGTGTGGTGCATATGCATGAGTGCACACGCAAACACAAAACAACCTGAGCTGACACAGTGTTCCACTGTCTGAAAAAAAAAGAAGCCCACTGACGGTCTTTTGAACAGAAGTTCAGAGGACAAACTGATGAATGGTTAAAGGAAAAGATGACAAAACAAACATAGGTTTGTCTCAGTGCTGCTGAGGGGTTAGAGCAGCGGCTTAGTTGCATTGGATTTCTTGGTTTACAGTACTTTTATACGCTGGAAGAGACAGAAAGTATATTATATGTGTATCTGTTCCTCCTAGATTCAAGAGTTCTCAAATAGACAGAAGCACAGGAGGAGGTTGTAGGGCCCTGAGGAGAGATGGTGGACAATTTGCGTCTCAGGTGATCTTTCCCACTTAAGTGTTTTTGTCCTGTCCTGTCTCTCATCTGACTTCATTGTATTTGAAGAGCTTTTTTGCAATTAGGGCTGAATTTGAAATAGAGTGAATTTATGTGTGTGTGTGTGAGAGAGAGAAAAGAAACAGCAGAACTATTTTAAGATATCCTACCTGTAGATATTGGTGTGTATCCCGCTTGTTCGTAGACACCAAAAAAACAGGTGCAGCATCACACAATCCTGAACATGTTATACACACCATTCTATCCCATCTCTGCCCCTACACACACACACACACACACACACAAGGTAGAAAAACACAGAGACACACAGCCTCTTTTGCACTTCACCTACTCCCCTTCAATCAATCAACAGCAGGCAGGTGATTGTGTTTCATCTCTGTCTGTCAGACTGTCTCTGTGATTTCCTCTAAGTGGACATTCGCTGGACATTCAACCTCTGTAACATCTGTATTTACCTCGCCCACTGGAAGCGGATGGATCAGCCTCTCTCTGCCAGCACTGAAAGGTCTCTTCACAGAAGGTGGCTGTAATCACTATGGAGCCCACAGCTCGCGGTCGGATGAAGCCACAGGGTGCCACATGTGGTTTGTGAGTGTGTGTGCCTGACTGTGGAGAGATGCCATGATTGGAACAATGTTCCCAGGGCTTTTAGTGTGTTTTTTCCTGTTATATGTGCCACAAACTGGTGAAATGCTGATAATATTGTACAGTGGACTGATTGGAGTTGCTGGGTTGGATTTGTACCACTGTTACTGAAAGCAGGTAATGAAATTTAGGGAACATCAAGACAGTCTTGATCCACCACCCACTTGAATTATCATCTGATCTCTAAAGGAGGACAGATTTACCTGTGAGTGATTAAGACAGCTTCAACAGGCATAAAAGTAATCTATAAAACATTTTTTAAAAAGTGATGTATTGATCTTTATACTTCATTTCAGTCTCTGCTCTGTGTTTTCATCTAGTCTTTTTCTGCGAGCTTTAACAGTGTCATAATGAGACTTTATTTTGGTCACCAGGGAATCTGTGCCAGAGAGAGGTTTGATAGATCTTTAGCAGGATTTGCTGCAGTTTTTAGAAATGATAGCTTACTTCATATCCCTTTCAGTGGCAGCAAATATGGAGAGTTTGACAACAGCTGTCCTGACTGCTCTCCTCATAAGGAGTGTGACCTCCTTCCTTCTGTGCATCTCTTTAAGATAAAAGAAAAACAGTGAACTCAGTGAACCGACACTTTACCCTCTTTACAATTGCAAATAATCCGATGCTATGGTTTTTTTTTTTTTTTGAGACCAGCAGTTGTTTTCTCTTGAGTATACTGTTGACAGGCCTCTTTTATTTATCATTTAATCTGTGTCTAATGCATGGGTGTAAAACTTTCTCTGTGAAAGTTCAGAAGAAAATGTGAAGATCAACTAAATGCAGTTCTGACTACATCAGAAAAAAACCCCCCACATTAACAACATTAAAACATCAGTTAAGAACAACAACACCAAAATAAAAAAATGTTTCTTCAAAATAGTTGATCTATTTTCATTAGTAATTACATGATTTCTTTTTATTATTCAGCACCTCAACTCTGCTCCATAAAACCTTGCTGCTGTGATTTCCTGAATCCTGCACCTCTCTACAATCTCTCTCTCTCTATATATGTCCTTTTTCAACTTCAGTATCCCTCTGGGTCTTTGTTAGTCCATCCTTGGCCACCTTGGACACAAATCCACAGACAAAAGTGGGGAATGGAAAAAGAAACAAGAGAGAGCTTCTGTTTGATTGAAGGACAATCAGACGATTGACGAAAATCAGTGGAGCACTGGCAGCCTTGAGGGAGACGCAAGAGCGCCATCACCAACAGCTGAGGGCTCTTACGAGCACATATTTGTCCTTAATGGAGTAGCAACAAAGAAACCCCCTTTTTACTGCTTTTATTCACTCCAGAGGAAATAAAGAATGCACTTTATTGTAGAAACTGTACTATAATATTGTAGGATAGAGGAGAGGAGAGGAGTACGGTATGACAGCTATCCAGCCTAAATTGTATAGGACCTTCATGAATCCTTTGTTGTATTATAGTCATGCTTAATTACCTAATAAGGATATTCAAGCAGATATAAATGTATTTGATTTCAAGATAAAATAATATAAAATATAAATAAAATAGAACGGATATTCAAAATTTGACAGTTAAAGTGTCTTTTCCTTTCTTTTACATACAGTGCTTTACCTTATGTAGAGTAAACACAATATTATGTCCAATAACATAGACACAGAGGCATTACAAGACAAGGCAAATTCACATCAAGCTGTATTCATTTAGCACAGTTCACACACAAAACATGTCTATAATTATCAAAAGTACATGAAAAAAACAAGTTGGAAAATCTAACTTTCTAAATTAGCTCAAAGACGAGTTTTTGTTTGTGTACGGAGTGGAATTCAAAAGTATAAAATTATCTTCAGGATTATAATATTTGAGGCTCTTTGCTTAAAATTGTTTTGGTTGGAAATGGACTCAAAGGTGTGAAAATGCTCCATAGAGCTCAGGGGAATTGTAGAGTCAGGTTGCTGTGGGCTCATCACTCCAAGTAACCCCTTTCATATCACATGCCATCAATGGACTTTTAATTAATGTAAATTAATTAATGTAAAATTGATATTTGGAGTTTAAATTTAATGCAGTTACCGAACCAAGTATTGCCTGCGTTTCACCTTTCCAGACATCTTCATAGCGTCTGCCTTCAAAGAATGATTGGTCGAGGGAATTCATATGGGGTCCTACATAGATCTCATGATATGTCATTGACCTTGAAATCCCTCGTGATCATCTTATTCAAGTTCCACATCCTGTGAGCCAAAATCTCTCAGCTGCTCTGTTCGGATGAATGTCATCTTGCGAGGGCAGTAAGGTTCAACTATGCCTCCAGGCCTGAAACAGGTAGCTGTTAGCTGCACTGTGCTGCTGTGCCACAGGGAGCTTCCTTAAAGTATTTACCTGGATGTCGATGCCTGTTCTTTTTCCACAGCTGATACAAGAGCGAAAACTTTTGGGTTGCTGCTGGCTAATAATATCACCTTGACTGGAGCAACAGGAAAAATAGGAGGTGGGTTTTGTGTAGCCATCATTTATGACAGATGTCCTGTGTTGCTCGGTGAGAATCACCTCTACATCAGTTGCACAGGCTGAATTATTTAGTAAGCAACACCTCCTACCTGAACTTACAGGAAACTTGAATTTACAGAATACTATATTTTATTGGAATACTGGACATATTTTGAGTTTACAATTTCCATTATTGTATATCTGTTTTTTTAAACTTTTTTTTCACATGTCCTGCTATCACATCCTCACAGTTTAGAAATGCTGGAGCAGCGACAGCTGCCTTATGTTGTGAATGAGACCTGGCTTTGCAGTCCTGTGCCAGAGCGAAAAGGCAAGCAAACAGGGAGGCCATCGTTCACTTTGTGTCAGGTGGTTTTTAGCCCCCGCGTCATCCATCACGATCATGGAACATACAACTTTTCAGGTATTAATCCTTAATTGTGAAGAAGCTTGTGACTTTTTGTTCAGAACTTCAATATGGTGTTCAGGAAAAGTAATCCCACAGCAGGAGAAAGTTTCAAGTCAACCAAGGTAAGGAAATGTTTATAAAATTAAAAAGATTTAACAACATAAACTATATATTCATAATGCAGCACCAAATAACAAAAAAACTTAAAGAAGTGAGATCTTGTCTGTGTGTATGTCCAGAGGGAATGAAAGTCCTCAAGCGAATGAGGAAAGTGATGAGACACTACCAAGCATGTCAAAGTCTGTGTAGTCAGTCAGACAACTTTGGCAGAGGGAAAATACTCATTGGGATTACAGCCGCCACTCTGAAAAGATCAGCTAGGTGCATATAAAGGGAATCTGGAAGTCATTGTTTCTTATGTGGCATCAGCTCTGCAGACTTCTGATTATTTCCTTTCTCTGTCTCAGAAACCTCCAGGGACAGAAAAAGGGCTGGGAGCGGTGTGTAGTGAATGTGAAGGATAATGTGATAGAAAATGAATTGTCTCGGGTCGTTGGCTCTGTCTCTTAGGGAGGAACCGTATCCCAATATTGTTTTTCCACAACACCAAGCAAAACCCAGATTCTGCAAACAGAAGTTGGCTTTCCTCTAAATCGTGTGTGAATGTCCCCATGCCGTGAATCAAGTAGTCATTTTGCATAAATAAGCTCTCCTTTTTTGACCAAAATAATTAGGGAAATAAAGTTACAGTAAATTAGTTTGATGAAAATTCAAACTGGATATGTCATAATCATTTTGTATTCAAATAACTTATTTCAGTGATGAACAATGAGACAGATTATTTGGCTTTTTGTTCCCTCAGTGAGTCTTGTCAGGCAGCTATGATGAGAAGGTGTGTGTGAAGATGTAAGCAAACACAGGGTAGACTGATATTTACCTACAGGCAAATGTTACCGGCCTCCACTAGGATAATCTTGTAGTAACAATAAAAAAGCTGCAGGGTGGGTACAAGCATTTCAACTCTCAACACAAAATGAACTGAAAGAAAATCAAGCAAAGACTTCACTGAAAGTTTAACCAGACATCATAACGCACGGACAGTCACTGTTTAACCTAGCGTGACCACACAGGAGGCAATGTCTGGGGAAAAGGTCAAATGATCTAGTTATGTATATCAGGCTGTCGTGGTTTCCACTGCTGGTTCAGTTTGTTGATGTAATCAAAGAATCTCCATGTTGAGTGAAGATTTGTAGTGATGCCAAAATCACCTTGACATTGTACAATGTCTTTGCACTGTCTTTATCAGTGTCTTTGCAGTTAAAGCAAAGCAAATTTATACCTTTTGTTTCTGATCTTTTCATATACTTTGTACGTCATAGTTTTTTACATTCTGTCTTAACAGGCAGTTTGACCTTTGTTACATCATATAGATTGAAATTCCCTCATTAGGCCATGTCAAAGTTGAACTTATACCCTGAAAGCAAACACACACTTTTTTTCATTTTGTAGCACTGGTACTATGATCAAAAGATTTTAGTATTTATGAGCTTTGTTCCTGATAGACCACTACAGTGGGGGAAATATTGAGTAAATCCAAGGATCAAGGAGTTTACAACTGCCTGGAGTTGAATGACCAAGATGTACATGCCCTTCATTTTGTGATGTTTGCGGTATACTGTGTGGCATCTGTCAGCAGAACCTACAAATACTGTCCAGGGCCATTTGATAGAAGTATGTGAGGAATTCGACAGTGAAAGGTCTTTTCATGAACATGGTGGCGCTGCCTCTGTTGAAGCCGCTCATTAAGATGGAGGCTTTCTTTGCTTGTAGAGAGGATTCTACAAAGCAGAATGTTGACAAGAAGCATCAGAATAGAAACATGGCCTTCTCTGTGTCACTGTTTGATATCCTTCATTCCAAATCAAGACAGTGACCAAAGCCTGCCTGAGCCCAGAGGATGTCAACTACAACTTTGCAAAGAGAGCTTAAAGAAATGGAGGACTATCTATAGCAATACAGAAACACAGAGATACAAGAGATACAAGCAAGATATCAGGAAGTGCCTCAGAAGGGGACTTTCCTGCCCTCACAGATATTGCTCTCATCACCTTATAGCAAAGGCTTTCACACCCACGAAACCTTTCTGACTCCTCTGAGATGTGGATAAAACACTGTACAGAAAGTGAAATTGGATGTGTACCGCCAAAGGCTGGAATAAAGAATGGACCGTGTTTACGGTGAAGATCTGAACCTACAGGTCAGGTGGCTGTTAAGAAACTCTCTCAGACACTGAAACGCCCGGAGGGAAAATATTGCAGATCTGAGTATAGTCCTCTTGACTGTTTCTCACACACTGTGACAGTTGCTTCAGGTGAAAGTTTTCTTTCTATTCTGAATCTTATTAAAACTTTCATCCAAGTCACTAGAGAGGCTGCCAGCACCAGTGTCTCCACTGAAGATAGAGTCAGAAAGTTGCTGTGTGTATAGAGTCTGTGATCAGATATGCAGGGCCCAAACTCAATTTTTGATCTTTAAACAATCATCCAGACCCTGCCAGTCCATATACATTTAAAAATTCACAGAAAGCGTACAGAATAGGAGCCCCCAAAATCACTAAATACACTGTTGATTGTAGGGTGATAGAAACCTTGTGAGCTGATGGAAGCAGTTTTCGGGAGCTCAGAAGTCTTAAGCAGGAGCATTTATTGATCAAACAATGATCAGAGAGAGATGAGCTGTAAAGGTTTACACTGTGTAATACAATTCTGATGGATTTACCCAAACAGCTTGTTGTACACAAGATGACTTGTGTAAGTTATTGACCCAAAGACCCTGTTTGTTATCCCTCATCACCTCCTACACCAGACACCCTCTCTCCTGTCTCTGAGGGTCTCTACCAGGACCTTGGTTGCTATGGCAACGGCAGATCGGGATTTGCCAGCCGTGTCCTCACAGCTATGTAAGAGATCAACAATAAATTATTGTTTGTAATAAGTGACATGTGAGTGACCCGTGAGGAAACACTGTCTAAATTACATCACAGGTACAGTATGCAAGAATTTTCTACAAAAAAAACACAGGAAAAAAATCAATGTATGGACACATACATGCGAATATGTTTCAGTGGTAACTTGGCTCCAAACTTTGGGCAGTGGGTGTGTAGCTCCCACTCATCAAGAGTGAGGGCAGGGCTCTATGATAATATAGTGACCACTGGGTTACAATACTGTGTCCTCTGATCTCTCTCTGTGTCATGATGTATACTACATGTGAAGGAAAAATTGATGCATATGTAATTAATCTATACTGGTTGGATCAGGTATACAAGAATGAGCTATAATGAAAATGTTTCATACTGAGAACCAGCTATTGTTATTTCATGCTTCATGGGAAGGATGCAAAAAGGCATTTGGTTTGTTTGTGGATTTTTACAGCCATAATGTATTTGTATTTGGATATAAGTGTTATACAAAATACCACTATTTATTTTCTCACAAGCTTGTAACACTGCTCCATAAAAAATAAACACAAAAGAATTGAAAAAAAATGACTACAATTATGTGTATGCTGTGAATGTTGCTAGTGCTGTCCTCATTGTGGGGAAATGCAATTACAAGTACAGTATTTGCGCACAGTTATAGACAAATTGAATAAAAATTCGAATCTGGGATGGCTCATGAATATGAGCGCGTCGACACACTTGTAAATGAACACGTACACTCAATTAACAGTTTATCAAGTACACCTAGCTTAAGCATTTGCAGTCTAATTCAACAATCTTGCAATGAATCCTCCTTAAATTAAAAAAAGCTTGTGTCTGTCTTGGAGGGATGCTGATGTCAACTGTATGATGATTTTATAAACAGTTATGTATGATGATTTGTATTGTATTATATGAACAGCTGTTTCTATTTTTTTGCACTAAATGTTTCTGTGTACACATACAGTTTGCAGGCACAGTCCACTGCAGCCGCTGCTTGAAAGTGGCACTAATAACAGCATGATGAATAATGATGCATGATTTGACTTTTTGTTTTGTGGCATAATTCTCCACCCTCTGCATTGTTTGCTCAAGGTCCCATTGTATAGTCATATGTTTTGAGTTGAAATTTATTGCTGGCTTTTTTTTAAATGAATAAAATGCAAACCAACTTTCTTGCTTTTTACTGAGGCAGAGGAACTACAGGGAATAAATACTGTGCATATAAATAGCCTCAGGCTTTTATACATAAACTAGCTAATTAAACACTTGTGTTAATATCACCTACAATGAGTCCCATTAATGTTTTCATCAATTACAATGATTCTGTGCCTGGAGCACTTATGAGGCTGGGTCTCCTCAGGAGAATTTGAAATGTCAACTTTGAATAAATGAAAATTAACTGTAGTGATTGGCCTCGAGCCAACTTTTAGACCTCAAAAAGGCAAGAACTTGAATCAATAAAAATGTGACCTTACACTTCACACCCTACACAAATACTAGTGGGCTGCAGAGACTTTTTAAAATTGACATACTAACACTGGCCATGGCTATGAAGAGAGAATTATTGACTCAGTTGCTGTGTTGCAATACTTTGGGTCAACACACAGGATTGTTAGGGTAAATCCAAGTAAGAAAAGTCAGAATAAAGTGATACACTCATTATAAAAAATTTGCACTTCAAAGCATTGTTCTTCCCTTGCATAGCTGTGAAGACACAGCTGCCAAATCCCTATTAGCTGTTACATGAGAAGACTGATACCACTTCCATATCATTTTATATTCATATGCAGGTTGCCAGTGAACCAGTCTGTTGGTCAGTGAGGCTGTCAGTGAGTTTTTGCCTCTTGGCTGTAGTTCTATATTTAACACATTAATGTGAAAGCAGTATCGTTTTTTCACTTAGTTTGAACTATTTCTTAAAGCTCAGGAAAATTTAGTGGTAATGATTTGGGTTAGGGGAAGATGGAGATTTACTGGTTAACATACCTTAAAGTCACTGTTAGTAGTTTTCTACATTTAGCCTCCATCCCACCACCTGACTGCAGCTTTTGTCGCAGTAAAATAATTCACTACTTTCTACTTTGCTACTGCAAAGAAAAAAAAAAACACACACAGAAGTTTGGTGCATTTTTTTTAAACAAACAGCAAGAGATCAGAGAGGTCTAAAGATCTTACTCCAAAATTTTCAATGTTTCTGTCAGCCACGAGCAGGACTGGATCTCAGTACAAAACTAATCATTAAACGACTTAACTTGCAAGGTTTAACTCAACAAAAGTGGAACTCACACACTAAAAACAACAGATTTGATTTAAGCACAGCACATGTTCCCCAATTATCCACATGGTGTACTTTCATTCAGATACGGAAAAAACTATTATTCTCCAGTTCATACTCATAGTAAACACCATAGAGACTATAGGGCTGTATGGTAAGTTAATATATTTGGCTGTCATTCATTCTGGGCTTCTGTGTCCCCAGTGGCAGTTTGTTGCCTCCAAGCAATCTCCTCGTATGCATCTGTACTGTCATGTAGAGATGTATAGCTGGGCTATTTGTGTCCCATCCTGTCAACACAGCCTTCAAAGTCCATCACACGCCTCTTGGGGTTTACATGACCGTGCTTTTACTTTTATGTTGAATTTACAGTGTGCTTGGAAGGATATGAACATTCTGAGAGATAATCAGAGAGTGGAATCAAAGAGATTGAGCAAATCTTTTTTTCCAGTAATACTCAGACAAAATGGCAAACCAAGGCTGCTAGAAGTGCCTAGTGCATGTGTGTTTTTCCAGTCCGACTGCATCTCTAATCCACTATTTCTCTTTCCATGTTGCCTTGGGCTGATCAAAGCTCCTTGCTGTAGAGGAGTCCCCAGGGTCCATGTGTGAATAATGCTACACACACAGTCACACATAGCTTCACATCAACTGACTCACAACAGTCCCTGCTATAATTAAAACCCTTTTTTTCAGCAGTACACACACATGTCTTGCTGCAGTGTTTCATACACAACAGGTCAGCACTGAAAATAGGTCATGAACATACTTTGATCTTGCACATTATGTCATCAAAAAGAGAAAATTCCTAAAAATGTGCCCCAATTTTTAAAATTCACTTTAGGTTTTTACGCTTGCAACCTGCAACGAACATTTCTCAGCTCTAAAAATTGCCCTTGTAAATCCCACTTTCCTGTCATGTCTATTGAAGTAAGTGATTTTCCATACACACATTAGACCAAAACATGTACTTGAACAGTCATCATCTCCATCGTAGAAGTCACAGGATCCATAAGCAGACAGGAGACTGGCGCGGGTGAATGTTGGATTGTGTCATGGACTAGGTTTCCAATCAGCTAAACACTCCCAAAAAACTCCAGAACACAGATGATTTATGTTCATGAAATTTACTGGAAATATTGTGAAACTGAAAGTAAAGAAGACACAACAAAGATGCTTACATTACCAAACAAATAAACATCATTTAGCATAGCCTTTTGATACCAGCAACATGACTGAAATAATACACTAACATAGCTGAATCGTACACTAAACCACACAAAAATCACTCAGGAGCAACACAGGAGATTAGTCTGTAATATAATGTGCTTTTTTAGCACTTTCAATAATCAAACAAACTCAAAAATACTTACAAACGTTGCCTTAGCAAAGAGGGAGGAAGAAAAGGATGCTGATCCAAGAGCTGCTAGCTGATCCTGACCGCATTTTGAAAACTGCTCCCTGTCTCCCAGCATGCACTACTCCTCTGTTGCCATGGTTACCAAATAAACAAATCTCTCAAATAAATGAACTTACTAGAGACATAACAGATAGTCTTAATAGTCAAAAGGCTATACTGGGCCCTCAGCAGCCAGTAGCAAAAACAAAGTTCAAGAAAAAACATAACAGCAAAGGAAAACCCAAACTTACAACATACACGGGGAAGGAGCAGGAACAAGAGGGAGCACCAGGGAGCTGAACAAAGCCATGGAACCATAGAGACGATCAACTGACAAAGACAAAGGGATAAACCAAAGGAGGCAGGGATAATGAGGAGCACATTAGGGTGGGGCAAACAATCTCAAAGACAGCAAGCAACAGCAACACAAATCACATTAGGACATGAAAATCAAAATAAACAAGAAACCAAACCAAAACAAAGTCCAAAAAAGTCTCACTCAAGGAGCAGAATATCAGCCTAATATCAGAGGATGACTGAGTCTGCGGTGCTGCTGAAGTGGGTGTGGCTGAGGGGCCCAATTTGGAAAATGTTCTTCCCCCTCCATAATTCAGAATGGCTGGCCTTGCCCTGGGTAAAGAATATATAGCTTAATGAAGTTATGAAAATACTACCAAGGCCAAACCTTTCCGTGATGGTAAGTAAGGCCACTCAACACAACTTAAGGCCTTCTCAGCATCGAGAGGGATAATAAGACCTTGTGTCTGATTTGTGTTTGTGTGCGATTCTGAGAACGTTGGTGATTTTAATAAAAACCTGTTTGTTGTGGCCTCATAAAGGTCAACTGGTAAACCTGTACTCTCTCTGTCAATCAAGAATTCTTCTGTCTACATACCTGTGTGTTTAGCTAATGGGATGACAGAAGCTGCATGCGTCAGGTGGTTTTGTCCTTCTTAAGGATTAATGTTATGCAAAGACCTTGGAAGGGAACACTCCTCTACTCAGTGTAAGTACATATTTAAAGGAGGGCTTTTTAATGAATCCTGGAATATTTGATAGAACTCTGGGCAATATCCATCTGGTCCAGGAGCTTTTTTCAACTCTGTAGGGAATTAATTGCATTTGCATTACCTCACCAGTTATTGACCTTTCAAGAACAGTCTTAGCTGCCTTTTCCAAAAAAACTGTATACAGCACAGGGGTGTGGTGAAAAGAGGCCCATGAAGATCAGCCTCGGATGTGACTTTAAAAAAAGGTAAAAGTCACCTGTCTAGATATACCACATTAACTGGCAGAAAACAACATTAACTGACACAATTCCCCATTTGCATCACCTGAAAATATGTTTCTCTGTGTATCATGGTGTGTTTGAGTGCTTGCGCTATAATGAAAAAGACAAACGATCAGCAATGGAATAGACAAAGCAGCCATTAACAGGATGTTTGGGTTCTGTTGACCTCATCAATGATGTCTGTCAGAGCCTGTGGGGAACAGTACAAACATTTTACTGACTTTTTACAGAGTTTGGACTTTATGATCTTTAGAGGGTAATCTCTATAAAATGTGTGTGTGTTTCAGTAATAGCCTGACATATTGGGAAATGTATTGAGACCACAAACCTAAGTATTTAAGTTTTAAAAAAGGCTGACAATGTTGACAGCCTATAAATAAAACATAAAACACGGGTTCCTGTCCAGCCCATCAGGCTGAAGTTTGATCAGTACAGCTCAACATATGGGCTTTGTTTACTGGGGAGTGTTTTGGTCTCCTCAGTGCACACTTTGGTTTACTGTTTTTTTATTGCTGCCCCCCCCCCCCATTATAGCTCCTTCAGGTAATTGGCACTTTCTGTCTCTGTGGCTCTCTTTATTGCTTGCATGCTGTCTTGCTTGTTTGCTTTCTTGTTATGGGTTCCGGTCAATGTATGAAGGGACAGGCGCTCAAGGTTGATTCAGACATCAGAAAGGAAGCTTCGGAAGAATGTTAAAAGATGCGATCACTCCCATCCTTTTCAAAAGGGGCCTCTTCATCTTCTCAGCACGCCTGCTGAGCACCCTCACTGGGCAGAAGGAAGCTCAAGGCCAGTCTCTTTACCAGCTCTTCGCTCCTCTGCCATCTTTCATCATCCTTTCTCCCTGTCTTTCAGTCATGTTTTCCTTTTTTTACTGCTTGAATCAAGATAGGAGCAAAGAGTGTATAAGTAAATAATTCTTTCCTAAATCCTCGCCTGTGACTGAACTGACCTCGCATTTTACTTTGAAATGTATTTGTTTTGATGCTTGTCCCCCTCAGAGGGCACATTTAACAGGCACCCCTGTCCTCAGACCATGCTGTGATAAGTTGCTACAGTGATGCATTGATGCCATTAGCTGCAGAAACGATTTGTACAAGGAAAAGGTCTGTTTGGCATTTATTGTATTTAAGTGTACCACACAACTCTGCAAGACATAATGAAGGGTAAACCTACCTCATCCATCCATCGTTCCATCCATCTTCTTCCACTTATCCAGAACCAGCAGACAGGAAATTCCAGCTGTCCCTCTCCCCAGCAATGGTTTCCAGTTTCTCCTGGGAGACCCCGAGGCAGTCCTTAACCAGATGAGCTACATATACCTTTTAAGTAGCTCTGGTTCTACCCTTGGGCCACTTTCCATTTGGATGTGCCAGGTTCAGCTCCAAAGGGAGGTTCCTAGGAAGCAGAGGCCCGAACCATCTCAACTGGCCTCCCTGAACACAAGTGAGCAGTGGCTGTACTCTGAGTCCCTTCTGGATGTCCAAACTATCCACTCTATCTCCAAGGCTGACCCCTGCCACTATATGGAAGAAACTAATTTCGCCCCTTTGTATCTGTGATTTTATTCTTTTGGTCACCACTCAAAGTCTGTTACCAAGTGAACGTAGAGGAAACGTTTGCCTTCCAGCTCACGTCCTTCTTCACCACAACACTACAATACACCTCCAGCATTACTACAGCTTCTACTCTGATCAGTCTGTTCATGTTCCATTTTATCCTTGTGAGCTCACTCCAAACCTGGAGGGGTCGATCCACCGTTATCCGGCAGAGAACCATGGCCTCAGACTTGAAGGTGTTGACTCTGATTCCCACTGTTTCACACTGGGATGCAAACTGCTCCAGTGCATGCTGGAGGTCACAGTCTGCCAAAGCCAATAGAACCACATCATATGCAAAGATGAGAGATGCACTTCTAAGGTCCCCAACCTGGACGCACCGCTGTCTTTTGCCTGTGCCTCAAGATCCTGCCCATGAATATAACAAACAGAATTGGTGACGTGTGACAGCCCTGGCAGAGCCCAGTACATGTGCAAGAACTGGAATGCATGTAGCAAAGGCCCTGGAACCCCACGCTCCCACAGTACCCCCCACAGGAGCCCCCGTGGCACACGGTCAAGTCCACAAAACATACAGTATGCAGAGTGGATGGACAAACTTCCATGACCTCCCCAGGCGCCCCGCAAAATTGCAAATAGCTAAAATTGTCATGAAATGTGATTTTAGACATTACTTTGTTGAGTTTTCATCCCTCCTCCCTCCCTTTGGAGGCCACCAACCGAAGGTTACACTTTATTCATCACTTCATTTAACATCACAGCGTTTACTATATCTTATTGTTCCATGACTACTTAATCAGGCTTCCCTTTTTTCACCAACTCTCTACCTCATTACTACAGCTCCCTGAGGGGATCCTTATCTGTTTTAGTCGGCCTCACCTATGCCTAAGCTATGAAAGAGGTTGGACGGAATGAGGACAGAGGCTTGGATGAAGGGGTGATGGATGGAGGGATGGTGGAAGAGAAGAGTTGGGAAAGAGGAGTGCAGAAAATAGAGGCGTACTGCAGGTGAGAGGGAAACGTGGTTAGAGAGGAGATGAGAGTACAGACTTGCTGTAGGGAGGCTGGGCAGGAGAACAAAGATGGAGGAAATGCATGCAAATAAACAAATAAACACACACACACACACACACTAGTCCCAAGGTGTTAACTGCACCGCTTATTGTTACACACTGCTTTGAGCCAGTGCCTCCTTACTTAAAACTGAAGGATAGAAGGAGAGAGAGGGGGGTGGAGGAGGAGGCATTTTCTCTCACCCAGGGTATGCCATTGATTTGCTGCTCTTTAAATATTTGAGCGGCTCTTTTATTTACGCAAAACTTTATTTATTCAGCCTCACGTCGATGCTCGGTTGGAGGCAGCCAGTTACGTATGCATTATTGACGAGGATGCTGTCGACCTCTTGTGGCTCCAATCACCTCCTCCTTTTCCCTTTTTTTACTATCTTCCCTTTACATCACCTTCTCCTACTACAAGCAGTCTCCTACTCCTACTTCTCCTTTCCTTTCCTTCCATTTTTCTCTTTCCCCATCTGATTTCATTGTACCTCAATGCCTCTTCCCCCTTTTATTTCTCTTGTTCCTTTAATCTCTCCCCCTTTCCACTCGTCCCTTCCCCTTTTTTTGCACTACAATTCCCACTCTCTTGGTAGGTCTGGAGGTACTTTACAGCAAAACAGCTCCATCATATTGTGCTTAACAGTGATTCATTCATACTCAAATTTTGATCTCCCTACTGCAGTCAGCCTCTGGCATAAATGCAGGTATACAAAAATTCCCGCCACTGCTTCATCATCATGGTTTCCCAAGATTAAACCCTGCTAATCGTCAGTGCTAGCACAGATTTCTTTCCGGAGAGACTGAGATAGCAGCAGATCTGAGGCGAACAGGAAACAGCCCCACTCCACCTTGATGTGAAAAGCCCAGCGGGGATCTGACCACATGACTAAAGGCACTGGATGCACCCTCCTCCTCCACTTCAAAAGGATGTCGGCTTCATTAAAGAGCTGAGCCAGGAAACATGAGAAAATACTACAAAGAGATGAGGGTTTGTCTTCACATCTGTAGTCAAGCTCACACTTACAAACACACAGACATGCACATACACCAGAAAGCTTCCACTAACTTCCAGACACCGACACTGTATGCATAATCATGCATGCACATATAAACAAGAACACACACAGATGTATATGCAAACATGTACTGTTGTACAATCCAAAGCTGAATGGGGACAGCGCAGTGTGCTGAGGTAAAAACCAGAGGAAATGGCAATTATTGCCACAAATAACTGTAGCAGCTACAATGTACAAGCAAACAAACAAACGTGTGTGTCAGCAAGATTGTTGTGCCAAAGGTTTGGCGGGCAAATTGCACCTCTGAGAACTCAGCGAAATAACACACAAAAGACAAACGAAGGAGAGAGGAAGGAAGGAAGGAAAAAGGTGACAAGTGAGAGTCACGATATGGATGGAGAGTGAGTGTGTATCTGATTTTTTTTAAAGGACAGCTTGCGCTTCTCAGAGAGATGTAATGAGTGTGTCTGTATATAAGCTGTATGTGCGGAGGTGTTGTGAACATGTCTTGTTTGTGCGTAAAAGCACTATGACCATATGTCCAATGCGTTTGTCAGTCTCAAGCCGAGGAAAGGCTCGTTCTGACAAACACGTTCCCTGTGAGTTATGTATTTATTATTGTCAATGACTCAGTAATTATTCAGCTGTGTACATCAATCTGTTCCTGTGCTGATTAATTATTGTTTAAACAGCATAAATAATGTGCTTGGATGTGGTTCTAATTCAAATTCCTTAACAGCTGACAGACCAAATATGACTGATAATAAGCTCATTAATGCTGCTTTGTAGATACAGTCGCCCACACAGCCATGAAAACAAACACAAACAAAAATGAGACAGAGACGTGCATGTGAAGTCAGAAAGACAAACAAGCCACATGAGGTCTAGAAACTGCCCCCCTGCGTCACCTAGATTCCAAGAAGTCTTGTTATTCTTGTTTTGGCCAACAGTCTAGCACTCAAACATATTCGTTTCAAAAATCCTCACATTGGAGAAACAAATGTTTGGCATTTCGTTTAAAAAATGAAAACTAATTGTGCTCTATTAGCTCTTTTTCCAAATACAACGCATTTCTTTACCTAAATCTACAAAATCGTTAAAAACATTTAGTTTCACCTCCACCAGCTACAACATTAATATGCTGAATAATTCCTGAATTTTAATAATTCAATGATCTATTAAGATATCATGACACTGGCAAGGGCCATTCTGCCTCCTTTATCAAGACATCACTTTTGATACTTTGGGCACATTAAGCTGATGCTACTTTTAATTTGAATGCTGTTTTTACTAAGATCTTATAAGTACTTATTCCACCACTACATTACAGTATATATACATATTACATACACACATAACATATAATATACATTATATATTATATCCACATGAAGGACTGCAGATACCAAACCATGACAATGTTGCCAATGAGTTTTGTTCATATTTAACTAATTGATATGGTTGAATTGATTGGTATGGTGCATGGGCATAGTTTAATGTCTACAGTGGAGGCCTCTCACTGAAAGCCAGTGTTATATTTTGTTTTTATTTTTAACAGTAATTTAATAGTTAACTATGTCTACAACCTTTCCTTCATCTTAAAGGAATACTTTGACATTTTGGGAAATATGTTTTATATGAATCCTTGCTGAGAGTGAGATGAGATTATAGACACCACCTCTCAACCTTATTTGTTCTTAAAGGATGTACTGATTTCCTGCAGTTTCCCCAAGGGTGTTTTTTACAGCTTCACTCCAAGAAGTGACTGCAACTGGCCAAGGAAGAGTCCAGCACACAGCCCGTGTCAAAACCACCATATGTTGTTGTTAAGCTTGGGTTTTTGTGCATGTTAACCAAATGAGATATAATGTATTAAATCGTGAACACGTGGATATGAAAGTGGAGTGATGTTCTCAGCTAACCCAAAGCATATCTCCTAAAATGTTTACCTATTCTTTTAATAAAAGCAAAAAGTCTCAGCTCCCTAAACTAAGCTACATGTTTTTGCCAAAATATAGATAAACAACAACAAAAACATAGATAGTATTTGCAGATATGAACATGGATAAAGAGCAATCCAGGCAGTACTGCCTTTCCCTCAAAACATAGTTCACTAAGGCATAATGTGCTCAGCTTTTAATTCATATGAATAAATAAATATCCTCATCATCACATATTATGCTCATGGAGGTGATATTTGAACCTTTCCATTGGCTGCCGCCTGCACTGATGTGCCGTGTCCACGGAGAGAAAGAACTGATTTTCTGCATGGGGCACTAAGTGCTTTTTTATGATCATTGTAAATATTTCACTCAAGAAGATGGATGAATTGTGGAGATGAAAAGTATTCATTGTAGTCTGAATTGCCTTTGGTGTTAAATTGAAATCACAGTGAGCTGGTGAGTGGGGTGACATTTTTTCTGCCATGCTAGTGCAGGTCAATGAGGATTTGATGAATCTACTTTGGCATTTATACTTGTGATTTATTATTCATTGGATTCTGCTTTAGTCATGGGGATTCAGACCAAGACCTGCTCTGCTTCTCTCTCTCTCTCTCTCTCTCTCTCACACACACACACACACACACACACACACACACAGGTCATCATTTATTTGTTAATCAAAAAGCTATCAATCATTAAGATGACCTTCACTATTGTTTTGGTTAATCTGAGGATCTGTGGTTAAGATTCAAAAATTAATTAATTAAAAAATGTAATCTTGAAAGATGCGAATGGTGGAAAGTGCAAGAAAAGAAGAAACTTCCGAACTTGAAACATAGCAAAGAACTGAGAGAAGACCAGATGTAGTGTATAAAACCAACCTCAACACTTTGATCTGTTCAGATTTTTTTTATTTTCTGATTTTTTTTCAACATAAAGCCCCGTGGACTCTAAAAATCCAGCTGAGAGCTCTGAAGGCTTATTTATTGAAAAATAATCTTGTACCCTTTATCTTTGTCCAATGTCCTCCTTCTTTCTTCCTGCAACCAGAGATGATTGCATTGACCGATGTTGCCTCAGACTTGGGGTTCAGTCTGATAAATGACTCTGTCCGTCATCGAAGGAGGGAGGAAAAAGTGAGGGAGATAACCCGGCTGCCCGTCATCCTTTGTCCAAGTGCAGAGAGGAGATTGGATATTGACCCGAGGTTTCCCTTCTCCAAACCACGATATTTGAAGACTCTGTCATGAGTTGACACTATAGTTCTAATACTGACTTTCTCTGCAGTCACGTGTACATTCTCCAACTTCAACCCTTTGCTTTTTGAGAGGTGCGGTTCCAGACATGAAATGCTGCATATCACATATTGTAGAAACTATTATCCACCAGATAGAGGGTTAATGTGATAGTTGGTCAGCTTGGACAGTTTTGTTACCCAGCATTTACCCTTCGCTGGAGTACACTTCCTCATTGCAGTGACACCTGGTCTCACTGCTACCCTGTTCTAGAAAGTCTTGCTGATATGTGTCTCCAGCCTGTTGCAATGTAATCACAGCTTTAACAACTACAGTCAACCACAATCAGCCTAGTTGCTGTCCAAGTCTACTCTCTCTTCAAATCGCTGCATGCCTGTTCCCTCATCATCCTACATTCACATGTAGGTAATGTCACAACTCCTCTTGCTGTGGCCGACATCCAGTACCCCTTTACCCCCCCCCCCCCTGTGTTTTAATATGTTTTGTGTCTGTCCTCCTCATGCCCTGTCATTATAGACAGTTTCTGCACAGCGCCACCTGGCCGCGGCGGAAGTCCCTGCAGGGGCAAAGACGTCTGTATTTGGGGGAGTGACCCGCGCAGCTGAAGAGGAGGGGCTCCCGCTGGAGGCCGCACTCCTGCCGCGCCACAGAGAAGGCAGGAAGGATGTGGTTGATCTCTGAATCTACCACCTCACACTGCACCTCCAACCTGAGGGGTGAAACAGAGACGTAGTTGTCTGAATAAACACTTAGATGACAGTTCACTGGGTTTAATCACAGGGAAAATGTCTTCTCGTCTTCTTCAAAGGAGAACTTTAAAACTTAGAAAATACAAGTAGAGGAAAGTGGAACTGGCATGACCTCAACATAAATGGAGAGTAGAGACAGGAAAAGAGAGATTTCATCACTTTCATCACATGACACATGCCAATTCAAATGAGAAGGAAGGAACCAGCCGGCGAGACGACAAGGAAGCTGGAAAAATTGCAGGTATGAGATGTCACTGTGAGAAAGAGAACAGACCCGGCTACAAGGAGGGTAACAGAACAGAAACAGAGGAGAGAGGCTTGCACTGAAAACCACGACAGGCAGAAAAGAAGTCAACACAAAAGATACTTGGAGTATGAAAGAAGAGCAAAGAATAAGGGTTGGAACTGAGAGCAGTCAGGAGGGGGATGTTTGGAGGAGAGATTCAAGCACCAGCAGGCTTTCAGTCTCCGAGCCCCAAAAAAAAGACAACATCTGAAACTTAAGTTTCTGGTTCAGCTGCCAGGAGCTGATACAGTGAACTAAATAAATACCTGGTGAGATCCTTCCTCACCTATTCTCAACTCAAGTTTAAGTGGAGAAGCTTTTACAGTTTGAAAGCTTGAGTGTGAGATTAGCACATTTTCAATGTAAATCTCGTCCTCAGTCAAACCAGAGAACTGTTTTTGTTTTGGCCATGACTCGGCCATTTTAGTGGCTTCACACCTTGCAATCCTGAATGTTGCTTCAGAGATAGAACATTTTGTTTCAATTAATATCAGAGAAGTAATTCATCCAGGCAGTACAGAAACACATTAGCGGTTTAGAGGATATCACAAGCAGCGTTTGGATATATAGCCTTTGACTTTATCTGGCTTGTGATTGGTGTGCTGAAGGAGAAAAAAACACAGGCACACTGCTTTTCATTTACAATTTGTCTTTATATTCAGTGCAGACAAAGCTGACAATGTGCAATGAGACATCACATCGTCATTATCATGAGTTTTGCAGGCTTGACAAGAGCCTAAAGACTGCACCTGAATAATTCAAATGTTGGAAAGAAAAAGTATAAACAGAAATCTGCATTTTTGTTTTGTTGGGACCAAACTTTCTGCAGACAGTAAGTTACTTAAGGTTGACTTACCCACGCAGGGCCTCCTTGTTGTTGATGAAGCGGAAGTGAGCGGGCTCGCAGATGAAGCTGGCTGACTGGCATGCTTCCACACAGGACTGGCCCTCCTGAGACACGAGCAGCCTGAGGGAGCTGAGAGGAGGCCAGGCCTGGGCCACAGTCACCCTGGATGACCAGCCAAGGGCTGTGGAGTTGGGCAGGGGTACAAAGAGAGGTCCTGTAATCCTGTTGATACCAGCGGACCCCTGTTTGGAGAGGTTGGTCGGAATAAAAGGAGGCTCCGGGGCACAGAAGTCCTGCAGGTGAAGAATAGTGTAGGGTTAGTTTGTGCAATCATATTATTGTGGCACTGCCTTCGGCAGAATTCATAGGAATGTGTCTGCTGAAGCCCCGAGGCCCACATACTTTTTCCAACCTACACTTCAATACAGACAAGGACAATACAAAGATTTGTGTGTTATCACTTAAAATAAATGTGTTTGTTTATAACTGTAAGATGACAATCTGACCACATCACATTTAAGACAAACTTGCACACGAATGTACACAATTCTTGCCATGTTTAGCGACAGATGACATATGACATTATAAACATTGTGTTTACTTCCGGACTAGATGATCTTGATGACTGGTGTGGGGGGTGCAGGTCAACTGCAAGGTAACTTTAAAAACGGAAATGAATTCCCCTACATTGTTGGCCATAGTTTGATTTCTGTGGTTGCCGTGGTGGCATGGCGAGCATCGGCAGCAAACTGAAAACAGTGTCATGACAACTGCAAGTATCTTCAGTATATAACCTGAATATGCTTTATAGAGGGCTGAATAATATATATATATATATATATATATATATATATATATATATATATATTCATCATGTTAAATATCCAAGCGTGATACAAAAAGAAGGTGCTAATTGAGTCACCTGCTGTAGCAGGCAGCTGCAACATTATTACTAATGCATATGTGCTGAATAGAAAGTTTTCTTCTGTGCAGTGGAATAAGTGAGGCAAAAGCACTGGAGAAGGCTCAAAGGTTCACCAACTGTAAAGTGCTGGTCTATATGCTAAATCCTAGAATCAAGTCCACCCTTCGCCTGTCTCTCTTTGGACCGTGTAAATGCTGTAGTAGTGGTTTTTGTGTCCAAACCAGCTGCCATTCAGGAGCTGACAGAGGTTGTGGAGAGACCCTCTGCAGTTTGTCAGACATCTTGTGTGGGAATATTAAAAAAAGAATATCTCTCTTTCATGCCAGTCCTCCATCATTATCATCCTCACACTTCTGCTCTATTCTCCTCACTGATCCCTCCTCATTAGTGTCTGAAGACCTTATGCTTCACAGCCGCAGGGCAGATATGTGGTTCGGGATGAGAGATAGCATGTACATTAATCACCGGTCTACATACATGTAGTCCAGAAACACTGACACACAAACACACACACACATAGACACATAAACTGAGATGCACTGTGTTCAGGGCATTGAATGCACACAGTGATGAAATATTAAGCAGAGTGGGGAGTTTGAGAGCTGGTGAAAAGCGTGTATGAATGTATGAGAGACAAGAAGGAGTGGAGACAATCTGTGTATGTCGGTGTTGTGTTAACCGCTGTGTGTGCATTTGCGCTGACATGGACTGGACCTCACCTGGTGCTGTATGTAGGCATGTACTCTCTCCAGCATCCCCTCACAGGTGTACTCATAAGGCAGATACGGCTCGACCTGAAAAGAGCACACAGAGAAACGCCAGGCACAGTTCTCGCCCCATTATTATTTCCAAATTTTGTACGTATTGCAGTGTACTTTATTTTCCTGTCACTTCATTGTTCGCGCTAATTGCAATAAAATCGTCTCTCCTCTTTGTGAATTTCAGCAGAGGAGGGTTTCTATTGTCAGATTTCTGCAAGGCCTAATCACAGTATGTCACTACTTGGAAGCTCATTAGAGTTTATTTGCATACCAATAGATAATACCCTGCTGTGATGTGCAGGTTTTATAACAAAACCACACTTTCGATTGGTCTAATTAGACATAAGCTGGAAACACTACATACAGTATATACTGCATGTTGCTTTTGGGTTTCTTCTTAATACCAACATGTTCAATACACACACGAATACAAACGCTCTGCAACTACAACACTACGCGTAACATAAAGTGAACTTGCTGTTTTAATAAATTGCTTTATGTTGTTGATTAAAGCTTTCATGACAGACTCAGAAGAAGTTGTTATAAAAGTGCAACCAACAGAGAGACTTTTTTTCTACACTTTTAACAGCTGACATCAGACTTCAGAGAGATCGAAGCGTGTCTTAACGCACCAATGCAAACGAGGGCATTTGGGACTTTGCACGGGCAGGCTGCCTTTGTAAATGATACACAACTCACTAAATCGCATTTCCAATCTAAAATCAAAGCAGCATAATGTTCAGTGGTGTGTGAAATCAGACTTGGCCCATTTCAAGCAAAAACCACTCAGAAACAAGTGTGCAGGGATGATGCAATTTAAAAAGTTCCGCACACTGCAAATCTTATCAAAGCCATTTGTTAATCTACTGCGTAAAGCTGGAGCAGAAAGTAAACACATGGACAGGAGTAACACACAAACCATCTTACAGTTTTCGCTCTACCACTTCCCTCCTTTAGTGTGATAATAATTAGAAAAACTTTTAGTTACCATCCTTTTTCACATGTGGAAAAAAACCCTTCACCTTCTTCTTTTAAGGCAAATGCTGATTTTAACCAACTGCAGCACAATATATAATACTGAACCATAATCTGGCAAAATACTGTGTCCAGCTCTTCCACTGCAAGCAACATGTAAGAGAGAAGCCAGGAAGAATGATGGACAGATGCTAGAAAAGACTAGAGAGAAGAGAGAAAGGGGGAACAGAAGCTGATGGAGAGGATAAAAAAGCAAAGATGAGAAAGAAAGAAAGAAAGAAAGCAGGAGATGGAGAAAGGATTTATTGGAACATGAGGACTTGTCAGCCAGAGATTGCTTTGTGCTGCATGACTGAGCATGAGCTTCTGCCTCACACACAGTGTGTCTTGTTGTTCATGGCTGTAATGTGCAGGTAAGGCTCTCTGTGCTGATACGCCTGATCTGTGCCCTTTCAGTGTCTCTGACTCTATGACCCAATTTTGCTAATGTGTTTTTTTGTTTTTTTTTCTTTTGTGTGCATGCATGTTTTTTGGTTTGAATAAGTACCAGCAGAAGAATATTATCTGACTCTTTGTGTGTGTGTGTGTGTTTGCTGGGACATTGTGCCTCCAGTGAAGGGTGAAGGGGTCCATCAGCTCTCTCTCAGCGCTCTGACAGTGCAGACGGAGACAGAGCAGGCAGCCAGTGCTGCTGAACTGTGGCTTGTCTGACAACACAGACAAGAAGAAGAGATGCGAGTGTGCGCACACACACACACACACACCACCTTTTATCTAATCTCCATGCACACTACTTCTAATCCACTAAAGGCACAAACTATTACAGACCATTTAAAGGCTCATACAGACGCCTGTCTTCCTGCTGCCGACAATCCCTCAGTGCCCTTCACGCATTTGAGATTGCTTCTTCATTGGTGCTTTACTGTGGCTGAATATCAGTAATACAGTACAGTACAGTACAGACAGTAATACAATGCAGAATTAGCTTAATGGCTGAAATGGAAATAAATAATGCCAAAACACATGATGTGCAATTTCTTCAGCTATAGACGTAAAAAAAACATAAAAAAACTTCAACAATACCTACTGGATAGCTAATGTGTCTCCTGCATTTGTTAATCATCAAAAGGCATGTGCAGAGGAGTGATCTGCTGCTCAACATCTCTTTTAAAGTGCTGTTCAGCTGATGCACCTGCAGGTCTTTACTTCTGAAAACATCACTCAGTTTGAGAATCATGCTGTGGTTATTTTAAAGTGCAAAACGTGTCTTGGTTGGCGCGATGGTCTTCCATTTTAATGAGAACAGAAAGTACTCCCTCTCAATCTCACTGTTCCTCTGTCTGTATGATCTTCTCCCTTGATTCTTTTACCATTTTCTCCCGTTTTTCGTGCTTTCCAGAAAGATTTACTCTGCCCTGGGTGACTCCTCAATTAACCTCTCTTCCAATCTTGGCAGTTCAGCCCACTTTTCCTGCGCAGAAAAGTTCAGCACCCTGAACATCCGACATCTACCGATATGTACTGAGATGTGAATGTGCGAGTGATTTATTACCACAAGCTAAACCGCATTCTTATTAAATGTTATTATTCTTTTGATTAAAAAGATATGAGCCACTGAGCCAAGTGACTTGATATATTTGTGCCCTGATATCCACCTGATAAGATTTAGGTTCTTAGATATTCTATAGACAGTGAACGTGAGCATTAAAACAATCATACATTGGGACATTTATCACCTCTTCATGGTTTAAACTGAACCAGTATTTATGGAATGCCCTTCTACACGCTAAGAAACTTAAATATTCAATCCTCAAGCCTCGTCTTCAATCTTTGCAAGTTACAGTGCACAGTTGGCGAGAATACCTTGGTCCTCATGATTTCCCTGATGGCAGAGTCAAACTCCAGGGAGTTGTTGTAGTCCACTGTCATTACGTGAGGTTTGCCAATGTACTGCTCTGCGTACGGGTGCTGGGAGGACACCTTCAGAAGTAACATGCAGGCAAAAATGATGAGGATGCCTTCATAGATAATCAAGTCAATTTGACTGGAACAGATGCATACCATCCATGATCAATTAGCATGTTATAGCTCAGACGTCAACTATTTGTAGCATTTGTAAGACATGGATTTGTTTAATTAACAGGAACATAAGTCACGTGGGACTAGGAACGATGTGTTCCAGCCTGTTATCAACCATGAACATGTGCTGCTCCAGTTTTTTAAAAGGATCCACCAATGGTTTAAGTAACTTAGTCGCCAAAATATTCTATAATATATCAGTGACGGTGATGGGGAACAACAAATCTAATGAGCTTACCTCTCTCGATGTGGGCTTTCCTCTGAAAAACTCATGATTCAGTGAGCTGTGAGGTGGGTGGAACTTGGGTTGGAGGAAAATGCAGCCATTGGCTATTGCTTCAAGAGGGGCGGGGCCTTCGTAGGGGAACCCAAATCCAATGAAGAGCTAGGAAAAAATAATTTATAAAATTATTTTATTATTTATTTATTTACAATTGTGGCACTAAACTTCAACACATCTTAGATCAGTTGTTGAAATGTGTTGTGTGTGTCCGCCAAAATCAGTTTCTGACTAAATGAACGGAAGTAGGGACTGTAAATTTGTGACAAAGACAGAACAGAAGCTGCAGAGGAAAAGTGCGCACTCAGACCGCCATCACAGTGAGAAGTGAGTGTGTGTTTCTTCAGTCTCTTGCCTTGGCTTTGCGCAGCAGTTGCTGCAGTTCATGCTGGGGCAGCAGGCCATGGTTCTTCACGAAGGCTGGGACCTCTGGAGGTCTCTGAGTCTCATAATACACTGTGCCGTGGACCTCCATGTACCTGTGGAGAATCTCCAGGAAACCTTCCTTACCCTGCTGGGAGACAATGGGGAAAAAAGATGGGTTGGTGAGATGGAAGGCGAAAGGTGAAGAGGGGGGTATAAAAAATAAAATAAGAAGAGTGTGTCTGAAAAAACGGCATTGAGAAGAATGTGACTAAAGGCTCCAGAGTCCAAATACAGTGTGTTGTTTGTTTTGTCTCTGATGTACGAGTTCTGCTGTCTGAAATGCTTAGCTGTCAGCTTTTGGTCTCAGTGTTTGTGTTTCGCAACATCTAAGACGATGTCTGCAGTGGATACATCTTACGTTGCCTTGCAAAAATATTCACCCACATTTGCATCACAATTTGTAAGATAAATGGATATGTTTTGGGATTTTGTGTGATGGATCAACACAAGATGGTGACTTAAAATTAAAACAAGGAACCTGTTGTAAACTGAAAAGCAGTGTATGCATATGTATTCACCCCCTTTGCTGTAAAGCTGTTAAATTAGACCTTGTGCCACCAGTTATCTTCAGAAGTAACATAATAAAGTTCTGAGGAAGTACAGATCAGGGTTAGGTTATAAAAAAAAGATCAGAAACTTTGAATATCCCACAGAGCACCATTGCAAAATGGAAAGAACGTGGTACCACATCAAACCTGCCAAGAAAGAGCCGCCCACCAACAGCTCCTACTGAAATGGATCCCAGAGTAACAACAGGCCAGAAAGCAAATAAAGAAGAGAAATCAACCCAACTGCATGCTGTGAATGTTGAACATGAACAAGAACCACTCTGCAAAACTGCTACCACTACACTGAATTCTCACTGATACCTATTGGCGATGAAATCTGTTTCCACTCTGACATTGGAGTCTTTTGTTAATTCTTTAAAAAACAGCCAAATTATATTGACCATGATTCCATTTATAAAACCAATAAAAGGGGAAAACGTCCAAGGGGGTGAATGCCTTTATAGGAACTGTATCTTTTTTACGAAATGATCATGCTGGGGCTTACTGTGCATCCATTTAGGCCTATTTTCCCAAACAATATTACCATTACATATTGTGTGTGAGAAAGAGCCGGAGGGTCGCACTGTCGGAGCCAAGGTTGAGAAACGATGGCTGGGAGAACAAAAAAGCCAACCAGGATCAGCTAACAACCAAAAATTGAATCATGTGAACAGAGCGTAACCCTGGGCCAAGAGTATTGACTGGCCGTCCGGTGTTAAGCAGCTTACTGTATCCCTGTTCTGTGGTGTGGACCCCCGCAGCTGTAATAGGAGGCTGTAGCGATCAATAGCTTCCTCTGTGAGGATTTTCTCAGCCAATTAGGAGATTAGCTCAAGCGCTAAGTGCAGCAGACAACATGAATTAGCAGAAGGAGAAACACAGGCGCGGAAGAGTGCAGATTCCATAACCTGCAATTGCAGCTGTGTGTGTTTGTGTGCACAGTGTCACAACATGCGTTGGATTAGGAATGATAATAAGTATGTTATACTGTGCTGGTTTTCATGCCTCATGCCTTACCTCGTTTCATGTGGATTTAAGAAAATATTTTTCAGGACATTAACAAGTTTCATGTTGGGAGGATACATGGAAGCCTCACTACACGTGTCAGGCTTTTTGTTCTCACATGCTACATACGGTATGTTCTCTGCAATGAAAAATACTGGCAGACGCACCACACTTAGTTGTTTTGGAAACGCCATGTCTGTGATTTCAGACAAAGGCAGGCCCCTCTTTGCTTTGTGACCTTTTGATGTTTCCAGCTGACTGGTTTTAAAATAAGAACCATGAAGAAAAGAAAAGTTCTTAAATATCCACTTGAAATCTACAATCCATGATACCAAAACACTGAGACTAAAGCTTTTATTTCCTTCACCTCACCCACTGATTAATTTAACTTGTTTGTATTTTCAGTAGTTGTGTGTGAACAGTACATTTTCATTTTTGATGTTTCAAGAGAAAAGCCTTTCAAGCTGAGGACAACTTGGTGTGTTTGGCAAATGTAATGCTATGTTTCCTGGAATTAAACCTTTCCTAAATCCAATCAAGAGCAGGACAGAGCCATTTCCAGTAGTTACCATTGCTAATCTATGACTAGACAGCTGCTATCTGGGGGAGAGGTTTAGCGAAAAAGTCAATTCTCATACAAGATGCTTCAGTGGTTCTACTGACAGGTCGGGAGCCTCAGTTTACCTCAGATCGTAGAAACCTCTCAGCAGGTGAAAGGCAACAGAAGCACAACATGATGAAATTATTGCTGAGAATTAGGAGGGAGCCACCTGAGAAGACCAGTATCATCCATTAGTGCTGCGTCGGCCATATTAACCAAGGCATGTTGTCAAAAGTTGGAGAAACTGAATCACAGGGGCACAACACCAAGCTCACGTCCTTCAAATGATGGGCTGCCCGAGCAGCCATTGTGCTCTCTGACAAGTAAGAGGATAAACAGATAATCACTGTTGCACAAAAACCTCTTGAAGAGAGATGGCTGCAGTGCACTTCAGTGTACTTGTGAATGTGTAACAAGCAGCTTCTCATTAACCACTGTTCAGGAATGAGAGAATGATAATGCGGGTGCGTACTCCTCGACATGTCAACAGTCTGGAGTAAATTGTGCCTTTCTGCACATATGTGCTGGTTGTGAGATGGACACACCAGGGGTGTTTGTTGAAAGTAACAGGCTCTTACCTGAAGCTAATGAGCATCCAACCAGACGACGTGGTGCACCAAAGAAGAAAGAAAGTGAGAGAAAGAACATAAAATCAGATAAAAATGTAGACAGACAAACAGTACAACAATGGCGGAAACACAAAGAGAGATCAAACAAAAATTACATATTACATTTTCTGCTTTTTCACATTTGCAGATTATTGTGCTTTTATAGTCCTTCATCTCCCTTATGTGCTTGTTTTTTTCACAAACCGCAGCGATAGAGAAATCCAGGGAGGCGTACAGACAGACAGTGGAAGGTAATGGCAGCAAACAACATCTCTAACATCATTTTAACAATGGAGGGTCCTCGACAATATGCTAAGGAAGAGCAAACGGCTTCTGAGAGGAAAATTGCTTGTAAATTAAGGCAGTGCAGTTGTGTATATAGAGCCACATGATGCTGAACTGTAATGGTACAAACAGCGGGATGTGCAAAATGCTGTCACTGGGTTTTTATATTCACACTGCAGTATGTGGTTGGGTGTACTGAGTGTGTACGTGTGTGCATCTGCGTGTGTCAACACTGAAAGTGGCTGCTGTATTAACCTGTTGTACTAACACATCCCTTGTTTGAATGAATCAATGCAACAGTGAAAATATTCCATGAATGTGTTTTTTTTGTGCAATGTTTGTGTTTGTGTAAACATTCAGGTATAAAACATGCAGATGTGCAGGGTTGGGTACTGTACACACACAGGCATGCATGCTTGAGCACAAGAATATGCTGCATGTTCATTTCCATTGTTGCTTACATCTAAATAGTGTGTGTGTATTTGCTGTATATACTTTGTCACCCATGTACAAATTCATTTATTCAATGAGCAGAAACATTCAACAGCAGCAGCGCACAAAAGATGAACAATAGAGACATTCTGCCAGTTTGCCATTATTGTAGCAAGCACACAGCGCTTGATAAACCTTTTACACGGCTCCAGGATCTATAGCAGCAACAGCACAAATTTCTATTTTGCTTTTTGTGTGTGATTTGTTGTTCATACCTTCCACATGCTGGCCTCCTTCCCGTACACAACAGCCATGTTGTTGACTTTGTTCTGCTGAATGCTCTTCTTCTCTGTCTCGTTCAGCTCCTCCGAAACAAAGCCCATGAATGAGTTGTCCGGTGTGTGAGCTGAATGTGCGTGTGTGTGTGTGTGTGTGTGTGTGTGTGTGTGTGTGTGAGCAGTTTGGAAAGGCAGGATAGCAGTGATGAGACAGAAAATGTTACGCAAAGAGAGAAGAAGGGAGGGGGAGAAAGAAGGTTTCATAGTGAGTGAGAGACAGAAAGACGACAGAAAAAGAGCACCACATCCTTGTTTGCTTCATTTAAGTGGCACAAGGTGTATGTTTGCCTGTAAGGTCAAGTATTTCTCTTGATGAAAAACAATGATGGATATATTTATGATTTCAAGGTTATTATATTTATTTTAATATTTATTGTATGACTTTTTCAAAACCCCGGCGTCACTTTGTTTATCAGTGTACATTCTTGTCTGTTAACTGTATAACAATATGGCAGCATGAAGCAGCTCATAAAGGCTGAGTCAATCATGATAGCTTTGGACAGTGTGAAACATTTGTCACATATTGATGTTATAAGGATCTGGCTGTTGTGTGCCAGCTCCAGCTAAATGACACTGCTGAGCACTGAATGGGAGAGTTAAGTCGTCAGTGTTTCAGTCAGAAGCAGCGAGGAGATGGACACCAGCACTGAGGGCTTTGAAAACAGTAGATCAGACATATTGTGTGGCATGAAACAGAGAAGAGGAAAAGAAAAGCCAACGAGAAAAAGAACGGATACGGCTTGAAGGGACACTAGAAGCTGTGGTGTTGCTGAAAATAGCTGCATTACAACACATTACTCTAAATTAATGTGAATAAGCAGCCAGACCTGTCAAGAAAGTGGAAAGACTGAATTGGAGTCATTTTTATCATATTTAGAACAACTGTCAAAACTGATGACAGATCTTTGCGTTTGTATGACAGTTGAGAGTTTTAACTTTCAGGTATTGAAGTTCTAAAATACAAATGGTTCAACTAATGGAGCTGTAATCAGTTGAGAGGGGGAGGATGTGAAACAACAACAAAAATGTTGACATCCTGTATATAGTTTACATGTGAATTACATGAGATTTCTGTCAAACATTGCATGTCGCTGACAGTATGTATGATATTTAAAAAAAGATAAACTTCCCAGATATAGATTTAGTGTAAGGAAGGTAATTTTTTCTTACGGAACATGGTCATGTACTGCCTGGCGTTGAGGTTCCAGTAGCCCCAGTTGGTCCGGTAGCCGTGCAGGGTCGCATACTCCTCATGATTGTAAGCCGGCTCCGTCCCAAAGGTGTCAATCACTCGGATATGACATCTGTAAAGACAAAGGATGACCGCTTGAAAACTAAATGTTCCTTTTGTCTACTGTGTCCAAAAGTTCAAGGAAGAATTTGCCTTAATCCCTATTAGGCGTGGAAACTGCATGAACAAATTGATGTTGCATCTTCATCATGTATTCTTGAAGCTTATTTTATGAAGGATATTTAAGCATTGCTACATTACATAAAAGTGTTTTGAGCATATGGATATATTTGAGCTTATCTCACTTCTTTAAGAGACATTTTCTTAGGGGCAGCTGAAAAAATAAAAGGTTATCTTGAATCCTCATCACATTTTGATTCTTTGATTCTTCTTCTCTGATGCACTCCCTTGCTTGCAGGATGCACCTGGAGGGTCGTCCCAGATATCGACTAAATTATAGTTCATGCTAAATTTACGCATGACTGTGAGCATAAGATAAATGCAAGGCCAAGCACAAACTTAATCACTCTGTGTTTCAGGCTTTGGAAACAATATATAACAAAGTAGTGACAGTATTAACACAATACCAAAAATAATAGCGCAAATCTAAAGGTTTGTCAAAACTGGGGAAAAAAATGAACAAAAGGAGAAGTCGTCAAAAAAAGAACAACAGCAACTGGCAGCTTTTTCTACAAAGTGTAGTGTGGGAGGTTTGACATGAAAATGACAAGGACAAAAAAATAAATCACTTTGAGGTTTACGGGTAGGAGGTGCGATACAGCACTGATAAGCTTTCCAGGTGAATGCTTAGTAGCACTGCACTGACTGAAGCCCAACTGAAGCTGTGCATGAAGGCACATAACTGAATCATGCACACACACACACACAATGCCCTTGCCTGTATCAGTGAGCGTGTTGGCTGTAGCCGGTCTGTGAGCTCAGGGGGGATTAACAAGAGCTAAAGGTGGGAGAGTCCACTTCCAGATCTCTGAGACTTGTTCCTGGCAGATAACTGTGTGTGTGCACGCGCATGTGCATGTGTGTGTGTTTGCACGCTTTAATAGGAAAAAGAAGGAGAAGAGTGAGTCCAATAACATTCTGAGTGTCTGAAGAGCACTTAAAGGCTTTTGCCTCTGCATACTTCATTAGAAAAGCTCATATATATCTGGCTTTGAAGCTGCACACAGGCACGACAATGGACACTGATATTCTCATATATTTACAATATCACCAATGTGTGATATTCAGCGCATTACCCATGTAGCCTGTGTGACCACGCGCTTGTCTTCCAAAATTACCTCTCAAAACCTGCACCGAGGGACCATGAAGTTGTTGCTCTCAAATAAATGTGATAATTACAATAATCTAAAATTAAATGATTTGAGGAAAAAAAAAAAATCTGTGAAAGCAAAACTGCAAAATGCTAATACCGTAACACAAATTTAACTTTTAAGGAAGCCTCTCCACATATTACACTTACAGTTTAAAAGTTACAGTAAAAACTTTGCATAACTAACAAGGGTACAGAAAATGAACCTAGTGATGCCTCCATCTGTCTCGCTCTCCTCAAAGTAGTCCCTCGGGAGTCGATTTGCAACCACGCTCCATACTCAAATACAACATGTTTTCTTTTGCTGTTCTGTTTCATGGTCTACTGAAGCAGCTCGCAGTGCAGAAATGATGAGAAATCTATGATGGACATCTTCCCTTTACTTGTTGAACACTATTGTAAATCCCAAGTCCAGATAACAACAAAAAACAAACAGAAAAACCCCACTGTGATTGTGATGAGGTGACAGCACAGCACAAGTCCTCTATTACTTTCCTTCAATGTAGCTGTACTGACTGGCATGACCTCTATGAGATGTCATGTTTTCTGTGGCGGGGAACAACAAAGAGCAAGGTAATCTTAACGGTGCCGAAGTGTTTCAAAAGAAAAAAAGATTTTATTTGGAGAACTCTTCTTATAATGTATTAGTCCCACTCACAGACGACTCTTTAACCACCCGTTGTCAGAAGGTGACTTCCAAGAACGGCGTTTAACTTTGAATGCAGACATCTGCCACATGCAAAGACAGAGTCCTTGGGTGTTTTTGTCTCATTTTCAGGATCGTAGATACTAGAAACGTAAAAAGAAAATCCACGTGGGCATTTCAGTCTCACTGAAGACAAGGTGACACCCTAATGTTGTCTGATACTTCTGTTGATATTTCTGTCACTGACTTCAGCATGCAAGAGGCCAACTTTTAAATTGACAGAGATATAGCTTGGATATAAAAAAACCCCAACAGGCTTATCTGCATGAGGGAGTCAGAAAACGTGCACTTAGCTCTGCAGCCTTGTTTTCAGGCACCGCGGAAGATGAGATTCTGCGGAAAATGCTGTGTGTCTATTCGTGAGGGCCACAGAAGCTGACAATGAATTATTAAAAGCAAATGTTAGTTCCCCTTGTCTGTGTCTCCCCTCGTCCTCTCTCTCTCTAACCTGCACTATCGCATATCGCCAGCTCTGAAACGGAGAAAATGTTTCTGCCTGCAGATAAGGTCCCAGAGGGGGGTGGGGAAAAAAGGTGGAGGAAGAGGGGATAAGCAGAGGAGTAGCTGAGCTGAATATCTATCGGGAGATCAGAGCACGGAGCTAATCTGGGTTAAACGGCCGCTCGGCAAGGCTCAACAGCTCTTCGAGGTGAGGGGAGTATGGCAGGGCGGTGCTATGTCACCCACAGTTTGAGGTTTGACAGGGGCAGGGAGTTAGAGGAACATGGATGTCACTGGACAAGAGCCAACGTTTTAAACTTGAAGATGTTCCTTATCATGTTCTACCTGACCCAATGAGCAGTCCAGACATACATACAGCAGCAAAACAACTAACTAAGGCATAACTGTTTTTCCACATGTAAAATTTGGATGCACACATTGACGGTTATCTGTATTCAATCATAGCTGGTCAGACTTGATTAATAATTGGTTTGTGGTTCAGTAGCAGACGACTGGGAAGGCAAGAATGCTTTCTGACAAATCTGCTCGCTTTGTTACCGTTGAAGTTAGGCTCCTTCAATCCCCCTTTCCCTTTCCTTTCTTGCCATTGCCCTTACCTTGTGCGTCTCGTTTGTCTCCCAGTCCTCCCTGTCTGTGTGTGCACGTGCATTCGTCTTGCGTGGGCATGGCTACCCACTTCCCGTTCCCGCCGATTCACCTTCACACCTGCGTCTCATCAACTCCTCAAGCTGCTGCAGTATTTAAGCCTCGGCTCTTTCCACGGGCCGGATCGTTCGAGCTGCTCCAGTGGCCCAAACACTGTGGCCAACTTTCTGCTTTTTGCCTGTGCTTGTCTTGTGTTTGTCTGAACCCTGAAAATCCTTTGTTTACCTGTTACTCATTCCGGCTGCATCCCATCATTAAAGTTCGCAATGAAACTGCTTCCAAAGTCTCCGTCTCCTTGTGTTAATTCTGCCTTTTGGGGCCAAAACGGAACAGAAACACTCACTGCTGCTGGCACGTAACAATATTACTCCATTACTACATCAATGATGTGACCTGTGTAAACATGACTGGACGTTAGTTGTCGGCCAGTAGCAAAGAAGCTGACGAAGGGGCTAGCAATCATGATCATCTGTGAAACGGCTGATGCCAATCAGCGGCTACAAATGCGACTTCAGCTTTCTGTCTGAACTGATGGCACGCTTCATTCAACTTTGGCCTCTGATAATCATCTTTCCACGTGAGCTGACTCACGCACATTCACAGTCCAAACACAAATCATTTTCAGGTGGCTCATTGCCTGATTAAAATGGCACCATCCCAAATTTAAAGCATTTTTATGTTGATAGCTCAGTCCGCTCTTCAGGTCAAGAGGTGTGCCACACACTTGAGTGGAGATGTGTGGCACAGTTTGCTGCCAGCTGAAAATTCTTAACGCTCAACCACATCAGTAAACCATGCCCGACACAGCACAGACAAAGCTAACACCATTGAACAGACATTTGTACAGGAATTTCAGTGTCATGTCTGACACCAAAAGAAAACCGAAAGCCACAACAACTGCGATACAGATGCTGTTTTTGGTTTAATTAGCTTAAACACTGTCAACCTGCGCACAAGTGGTACTACTGGTGTTTCACAGCTTTAGCTCAGCTCCTTCCTCTCTTTCATAGTGCAGCATTATGTTCCATAGTTCCTCCTCCATCTATCATTTATCCTTCAGTACATTAGAGAATGCTGTTGCTTACTCACTATGTTGTACCCAGTCTGTCTTTGACTTTGTAAAGTAGAACCACTTGAGCATATTATTGTTATCCAGTGGAACTGGACCCACAGGGTTTTTTTTCCTAATGTTTTAAAAAAATCCTTTCTTTGAAATGAAAAACTGTTTTTTTTTTTTAAATAACAACTTTCCTTAGAGATGACGATTGTTTCTGTAAAGAATCATGCCTAATCTTGGAGAGGTATTCTTATGAGTGAAAGTGAGTTTGATGAAAAATCTACCATAATCAAAACGAAAGAGTCAGCAGGATCCAGGGACGTATATATTACCCAGGTCTTCTGTCTATGTAAGGAGTTTTTTAGTGTTTGGTTTGTGTTTTTTGCAAGTGTTCCCAGGGATATCTTCTCCCATCCGCCTCGATCAGGGCAGTAAATTTACCACGCAGAGGAAATCAATGTGCTAGTCCTATTATCAGATGGGTGGGTGTGATTTAAGACTGCCTCCGATTGGCTTTCAGCATCTTTCAAGACAACATGGATGTACTGACACACCCTTGGATGCACGCACGCACGCATGCATGCACGCACACACACACACACTTAACAACACAGCACCACTAACAACACACCAGTTGTCCAGGCATTATAAATGAACGTGGATGTTGGTGGGAACATAAAACAAAAGTAATTAACGGGATGTGAAGGGCCCCAAAGCTCAGAGCACTTGATTAACGAGGCCTTTCAGTGCACGAGGGCTGTCCCAAATACCACTTTTGGACCTTCGAAGCATCAGCAGGAATTACTGAATATTTAAAGCGGGTGATTTCCCAAACTCAACCTTTTGGGGGTCATCTTCAAAAATCTACAAGTTATTAAAATTTTGTGACTTTTTTGACATCATGCTCGCGCTGATAATCGTGAGCCTGTCATGTGGTCACGTGTCGCTGTCCCCCGCTTCAGCGCTGGTAACATTAGATGAAAGATGTGACATACGAGGCCATCGCTAAAATTAAAAATGTCTTGGTCTGAGAAAAACAAATAATTAATGTCGATGAATAATGAATGATGATGGATTACTATTTATTATTTGATGAACTATTTGGGATTTTAGTGATACAGCATCTTGAATAATAATGATAATAATGATGATGATAATTAAAAGCAGCATTTAAATACTGCTTTGAGAGAGAGGTGAATGGGTACAGTGTGCCACTAACCTTTTCTAAACCTCACAGGGATCATGGAACTGCTGGGTTAAGATAAATGGATAAAGTGGAGGCACGTCTGCCTGATAGGGAAATTTGAGAGATCGCATAGCTTTCCTGCTCTACAGCAGATCAATACAAATTAATGGTGTATGTTACATGTCATACGCCTGACTGTAAATTTGAGGGAAATCTTTAAAGCCTGTAGCATGTTAAAAAAAATCTTCACTGGAGCTCTTGAGCCTACAAAGAAATTAATATCCAGGGTGTTCCTCTTCATATATTTGAAGTCACCGGGGTGCATCCTCTTGTGGAAGCGAGGATAGATGTTCCTTGTTCCACCTGTATAGCTGAAAAATTCAGATAATTCCCTCCTTGCAAGCTCCTGGGCAAACAAAAGAGACCATCTCCTGCAAACACTAAAAGTCGCATCCTGTTAGGGAAAGCAGAAATCAAGTCTCGGCGCGGTAATGACGGAGCTGGGAGCTGCTGACCTCAGCAAGCAATTAGGTGCAGACTGCAGGCTGACTGGCATCACGTCTGGGGGAAATGTGGGATTATGTGTGTGTGTGTGTGTGTGCGTGTGTGTGTGACCACTTGTGAGAAAGAGGGAGACAGCAAAACAGGCTGTGTGCTGGGAAAATAGCTCCCCAACCCAGGCATAATGCATTTCTCGAGCTCATAATTGGATTTTAAAAATACATGGAATGGCCCTTCATATGTGGTGTCAGGTGGACTCCTGGTAGCTTCGCCTCCCTCTGTTTTGTGGTATCTCTCTTTCTCTCTTCTCTAATTTGCCACACACCTTTGCCTCAGTCTTTCCTCCCTCACTTCACTCCTCATATATGGCCTCTCCTCTTCTGTCTTTTGTTGTTGCTACTTTACACGGGGACCAACAACAAGGAAAAGCAAAATGTCAATGGCTGCTATCGCATACAGGGGGTAGATGAAGATGGCAATTTATTGGACCAAGAAAGATGAGAGTGGGACAAGGGGGTGGGGTGGGGGTGGCTGCAAGCTGTTTTTAAGTGGCTGGAGAGGACAAGGCTCAAGCTGGCCTCTCGTTCTTAGGGTGTTTTCATATTAGGTACAATTGCTGTGCTCCATGCCTGAGTACCACACATCCACTCACAAACATATACTCTACCGCTGCTTGTTAATTTTGCTCTGTATACTCTGATACAGTAGGTGGTGGTGCGCACCTAGTTGGTCTGCCAACCAACCTGCCAACAAACACAAAGAACAAGCAAATACTTGAGCCTTGTATGAACAACATTTGTTCATGCTGTCACTCCAGTGTAGAAATGTGTCACTGTTCTGTTGGTCTGCTGTATCCAGATCTTTCACAGCCACGTTTGAACAGGACAGCTGAACAGTTACAATGTCTTGTTCTCCATGGTCTACTTCTGAGCTTTGGTGCAGTAGCTTTCACACCTGATACCTTATCACAGAACCATACTCAAGACCACCTGTTTAAGTGGCACATAGTGTTAACACTTGGATATAGGCCCTGGTCCCTGCTGTGTAAGCCCCCTTATTTGTTTCTGCAGCAGCACCATGGAAAACCTCAGAAGATAATAGGAGCTCATAATACTGTGCTTTGCTGGGCTGTGCAGTTTTTTTTTTAATGCACTGTGGCACCTTAAATTTCTTTTTATTATTTTACTGTTTGATTACCTTGGTCTCATGATTATGATGGCCTAGTTTCCAAGTTGTTCCATCTTTATAGCAATGCCAAAAAGCCATTAAGCACGCATTTGTAACAGTACAAAAAAAAGTCTTAGCCCATTTCTTTTCATCTCACTAATCTTTCTTCTTTCACATGAGGCAGATGCCTTCTGTTTTTTTTTCCTGTCTTTCCTCTTCTTTCTGTGTTTAACTACCTCCCTCCTGTTGAGCCTCTGAGTGCTTTCAAACAACAGCAATTATAAGCTGCTGAGACAGGGTTCAACTGGAAATTGGTACACACACAAAGTCATGTTTGTGTGTATGGGGGTACATGTGCGCCAGTGATCGAGCATGTTGAGTTGTCAATATCTCATATGCCCCTAATCTTGCACTACATGTAATACGTATCTTCTTCTTGCTGTGCAGTGTAATGGTGCATGACAGGTGGCGCAGTGCTCATTTGTGTGCGCGTTTGATGTGCTTGCACGGGTGTGTGATGCGAGATGTCTTGTGAAGTTGTTCCATTAAATCACATCGTGCGAAATCATATGTGTTTGACATATTGTGCACTCTGATCTCCTTGTCTGTTAACTGGTGAAGATTGGCAGAGGAAGAAAGTGTGTATGTGTGCGGGTAAATGAGTGTGTCTATGTGACACAAAGTACGTGTGAAGTTAACAAGCTGAATGAGTTACAGTTCGACATGTAAACCTTATTACTGGCAATGATTAATACATAAACACAGCCAATAAACCTCCCTCCCTGCCTGGAAAATTGCTGACACACACGCCTCCAGAAATGAACCTGACACACAAACACACACACACACACACAAAATAGCCATTCACTAACTTGTGTTTCTTGAGTGAGAGACCCATGTGTTGCTTCATTTGCTGCAGGCCATGGTAGTCAGTGTAGATGAGGTCAAAGGGCAGCGGGCCAGTGAGTGGGCAACTGCCTCTGCCTGGAGGCACGCCGAGAAACCTGCAACACACACGCACGCACAGATAAAACACTCAGTTTAGACAAGCTGAGGAACATGTCGGGGAAGGAAAAAAATATGAGCATGTTCGCTGTCATGCTGTGAAGCAACCAGAGTGTCCACACATTTGCAGTTATTAATTCAGACAAAAACATTTTGGTTGTGTCACAGACAGAAACTGCAAAGAGAGGATGAATAAACAGCAATGTTAGCTAAAAGTCAAATACATCGACATGTGAAGTGCACACACTGAGGGCGTTGTTTTTTTAATGAGCTCATTAATCAGTTTACTATGAAAACGCATAGTAATCTCATCTCATCATTTCTCTCAGCACATCCTAACTTCAATTACCACCTCGGCCTCCCTGAATTCATTTAAACTGACCACATGCTAGACAGGACCATGTTTGATTATGTCAAACATTAGTTTTAAGCTTTAACACTACTGTGCCTAAGTACAGTGTCACAGAGTTGATAGCATGGCTATAGTCTTATTATACATAGTCTTACAATAATATATGGGATACAAAGACAGTTCATCAGCAAGAAGAGAGATATAATGTAAATGTAAAAGCTTCAACAAGCACAACTGATAAATGAAATGACACTTGCTGAATTACACATTTCCATCGACAGCAGAACTGCGTGGTTAGCATCAGCAGTGATGGCTGAATGGACAAAGAGCACCAGTGACAGACTGAACTTTATCAGCAGAAAAGCTGGTGTGATTGACAGCTGATCTCTGAGAAGTGCAGCACTGCAACCGAGCAACGTGATCTTAACCCTACCACTTAAACAAAACTGAAATTAAAACCCCTCATCCTGGAGCTGTTAGAGCCACACACCACACACCAATGTTGGGCAACTACATTGTACAAAATATCTCGACAAGCTAGAGTGAAAAAATCAAAAGGCCATCACTGTGTACATATTCCCTTTCTTCGAGTTCCTCATATCAAAGCTAAAAATTGAATTCCCTCGAGAGAGTCAAAAGTTAGAATAGTGTTTGTGACTGAAAGTTCATTCAAAAAGCGTGTTTGTTGATCAGATAGTATCCCTTGGGTAATGCTGAGTTCAATCAAAGTCAAGCTAAGGGGCACCGCGGAGGCCTTTGGCAGAAAAATAATTCAAACAAACAGGATGAAAAGAGCTGAATTTGTAATGACCTGGCTGAATTGTTCCTTACAGCAGCAACATCAGCGTCAACAACAGATGGTCGATAGAGGGAGAGAGAGCGAGAGAGAAAGAGAGAAAATAAGAAGAATTATATCCAATGTGTTGAGGTTGCGTGTGTGACAGGTGCTTGTGTGCATGATGTATACGTGCTATGTTGTGAGATCCAAAGTTCTGCCTGTCTGCCTAGTGATATATAGTACACTCCCAAAAGTGTATGTTAATTAGAAGACTCACGTGCAACACACACACACACACACACACACACACACACACACACACACACACACAAACCAAGGCAGAGGAGAGATATTATTTCTAAGTGTGTGGTGCACTGCGTCCTGTTTCATCCCCTGTTTGACTCAGTTTCAACTCATTGATTGACTGAGGGCCTCTCTATTACCGTGCCGACAGACCTGCTATTGGATATCTGACCTGTGAGTGGTCTGCTACCGCTTACTTAGCTCTTATTTCTGTGACAGATGAGGCCAAAGGCTAATGGAGACTGTAATGCAATTCGTACCCCCAGTGAATTTCATCTCGCTATGCTAGTTTTACAGTGGAGTCTTTTGGGCTGCACTGCTTATCCGACAGGTTATTGTGTTGGGAGGCAGCACTTGCAGGAACTGCTAACTACCACTGTGAAAACACATGGATAAGATGAAGACAGGTTTTATGTAGTGACTGAAGTGAAAAATGAAAAAGGTACAAGTGCAGCTTGTGGTTTCTATGGATGGGCCCATTTTCCGTTTCTGAGATGAAAGACACTGGTAGCAAACATTGGTTCATCGATTAAGACTGTGAGATGCAGTTGAAAGCTGTGGAAAAAGCTATTACATGGCTGAGTTTTTGAGTTGAGATTATTTTGTCAAATTTCTATTCCCCCGGGCAAGAATGAACTTTTAGGCTTTAGTAGTAGTAAGTGCTGTGCCTGTAAATATATCACTTTTTGAGGCACATTTCTCTGAGTATAAATTCTCGAACAAAATAATTATATTCCACAACTCAAATTTCCTCTTAATCACTGTACATGCATCAGGATATTTAGGCTGAAATGTTCACAGACAAAAAACTAGGGCACAACTAAAATAATGTGGGGGCTGCAGGAAATGTCATTGTAATAATTTTATCCGAGGGAAGATTAAAAGTGCATGACTTAAATAACTTATCAGCTGACATTATTCATATGACAGAAATTTATGCAAGAAGTGTGTAGATTTTCAACTTCAGTGGGAAAAAAGCAATACCACAACATGGCATTCCTCAATTACAAATCATATTTAAGTAAAAAATATATGTTATCAGCAAATTTTACTTAAAGTATCAAAAGTTATATTATCCACTATGCTGCATATCATTTTTCATATCAATAACAGGCTAAATTCAGTTCTCACACTAAATTAAATTCGTATGCACACCCACATCAACATATCACACAGCCAGTCAAGCTGTCATATATCCACACATACATACACATTCATATTCATGATGATCGCTTTACCATCTCTGGCTATTCAATGAGGAAAGCCTGCGATAACATAATATGCATAATTCATTTTCATCAACAGTGCTGGAGCTCAGTCAGGCCATTTGTTTGCCTACAGATTTCCATCAGTCCCCCCGTCTGTCTGTCTGTCATAACAGAGAAAAGGGGGACAATAAGACCAGTGAGAAAGTGTTTGGATAATGGCAGTAATGCTGGGTGAGATTCAAAGGAAAAAGAGACAGAAAAAAACCCGACAGAAAATAGGAAAGCAAACAAAGAAAAACACAGACTGCAATGTACCAACAGCTGAGAAAACAGCAGCGTGGCAGAACACAATCAGCTCCTTTGGTTCTTCATTTTACATCAGCTGCCCTTTTTTCTCAGTCCGTCCCTTTAATCCTCTTCTGTTGGAAGCTATTCAACCGTGGCATATCCACCAAGAGTGAAAATCATTTGTTTATTCCTGAAATAGTCTGATTTATTCTCTCTCTCTTTCTTTGCTCATGATACTACAACAAACTAGAATGGCACTCGCACATACCTAAACCAAGGCCTCACAGTCTCCTTGAATTCAATCAGGCCCTATAGATAAGCAAACAATGCAAATCATGAAAAAAGACAATCCAAATCAAAATTACAAACAGTTCCACAGTTTATCCTAGATATACACTAAATTGTACACACTCTTCGATGTCAACACTTTGAATATGCATGTTTTCCAGGATCATTTGTGCATTATTTCCTGTAAAATAAATAAATGCCCTCATAATGTCTGGCAATCTTCAATTATTTCATAGTTCCTTCCTTGGCCCAAGTATTTTTTGGCAATCAAACATATCATAACATAAGAAAGCATAAATAATCGGGTAATTGATGTAGTAGTAATACTCTATCTTAATCAATCTTCATTGATTGAATTTAGTTTTTATTTTGCATTAGTTAACCTGAATGCTAATTTCTCCCAATAACTAGCTACTAGCATATCAACCTATTAAAATGCAACGCATGAACACAACACACAGAAAAGACCCTATTCACAGATTCAAAATAGACATCTGTAACACACATACATACACACACACACACACACACTGAGGATGGCAGCCGTCCCAGACATAATTCCAGTTCCATGCAATGCCACACAGGAGTCCAATTACTCAAGGTTCTTTTGACTCCTGGCTGGCATCTACTCAACGAGTCCTCAGACTGAACACACACACACACACACACACACACGCACAGAAAGACAATGAAAATGCCACAGAGTATGAGAACATGGGAGTGAATGAGGGCAGGAGGGCAGCAGACTCACATTCATTTAACGAATAATCAGAATCTGTATAGCCTGTAGAAATAAACCACAGTTCAAATAAAAAAAAAGCAGTCTTGCGGATAAACAGTGTCGCTCATGAATTTGTGACACACCAACTGAAAGTGACGTGATATGGTCCAGTGCTCATGAAACCTTTTTAGGAGGGCAACGTTCACTGCTGACAGAACAAAAACGAACGAAACAAGGAAGCACAAGGACATCTGTAGGACGTGGTGAAAGCAGTTACTCCACTGTAGCCATTAATCAAACTGAAGTGTTTTGGTTGTTACACAAAAGACAACTACGATGGGAGGTGGTCCTTTACAACTGTGATGCTCTGCCTGTGCTGGGCCGTTTCCTCAGACCTCCAAATATAACATGTTCATTAGCGCTAACAACACAACTAACATCTAAAGAAACCCAGAATTTATTCAAATTTACATTATATGTGAGAGCAGCGCTACCTGCCTAATTTTATTTTATTACTGATTTTTTTTTCATATTTGCCACATATAGGCGTAGATACAAAATGAAACATGAAAGCATTCGTATTTGTATTAACTTCAGTTAAATGAAACAGCCCACTCACTGAAAAACAGGACTTTGTTCATGTTCGGTGTATGAACAATATGAAATCAAGAGATCCCCAGTGAAATGCTATGTGTGTGTTTGCCTTCTTTTGTGTGTGTGTGTATACTAGTAGTTTTGCTATAAATCTGCAGCTATTCCAGTCAATACCACATGCCTGTATTGATCTCCCAAGGAGCGATTTAGGCTGGTGTTATTAGTTGCACAAAAAGCAGAAAATGTGGAGCAACACACAATGTGTTACTTGTGGAGAACTATAGTTTGTCATTGTGCCGTTATACTTTATATAGGGTATGGGGTGTATAGTGTGTGTATGTGTGTGTGTGTGTGTGTGTGTGTGTGTGTGTGTGTGTGTGTGTATCTTAATAAAGTAATGCAGAAATATTTATTCTCTCATTCCTGCTCTTGCATGATGCATAGGCTATTGTCATGCATCTTTGGCCATTCGTACAGCAGGTGTGTGTGAAGGTGTATATATGTGTCTTGTCACCTGTCACTGCAATATAAAGATATTCCTCAGCTAGCAACACAAAGAGACACAGCTGATCTATACTGGCCACAGGGTCCAACTGTGTGCACATACTTTATGTGTGAGCCTTGTGTGAGTAAGCGTATTTGTATTGTATTCATGTATTTGTGTGCATGACACAAAAGTTGAAGGGCATTCAAATCACTGCTGTCAGTTAATGTCATCCCCGCTGTCCCGGCTGAGAGAGGGCGAGGCGGGATCAGCAGTCAGTCAGTCAGATCAGCAGTGGGACGCGCATGTCTGCAGCTGACACTGTGACAAGCCCTGTGCAGTATGTGTGTGTATGCTGTCATAAAAAAAAAGACTTAAGGTCATGTTTGGCATCAGATCAAATCTAGATTTTGCTGAGGTCTGGTTTCACTTCATATTTACTATACTAGTGCCCTTCGGTTTCATCTCAAGGATAAGTTGTTATAATGTATACAATCTGGTGCAGAGCTTTCTATTGCAATAACTAATGTGTGCATATGCCCTTTGTCTACTTTTATTGAAGAAATTGAAAAACTGGCAGGTTGATCACGTCTTTGCACATTGACATGAGGCAAATGTTTAGACATTCAATGCCAGGCACACTATTCTAATCACACCTTTATTTCTGCATTTTTCTTTTATTATTCAAGCAATTCAAAAGAAATTAAAATAATCCCTGGCTTTTGCAGGACATCCAAATTGCTTTATCAATTTTTCAAAACCAAACTGACAATTTGGATGAAGCATTTTCAACTTCAAAACAGCAATATATTATTTTTTGCTCTGACATCTTGCTACCTGGATGGCTGAGATTAATGTACGCAAGCATTATGCACTCAAGTAAAAAAGTCCTCGCTCTGACATGAAAGAAAGCCAATATCAAAAACAATATGATAATCATTGAAATTTCCATACAGGAGAGCGTTCAAGCCAAGAGAGCACGACGGGCAAAGACCGTTTAAAATGGAACTGCTGAAAATGTACTGTTACTCTTCTGCAGATTTTAACATTAAACTTTATGGGAAATGTGCATTTGCTATGCAAAATAACAAGCCTAACAATTTCAAAAAGGGTCATGTAAAATTTCAGCTGTGAAACCAAAAAAATCATAGTCCTTTAATGCCATGAAAATATTGCATTGGTGTTGCGTAAGGTAGCATCAAAAAGTTTCTGCCTTAAAACTGAAAACAGTTGAATTTGGTTAAAAAGTTTATCACCATGACATGATGACAAAGTTGTGCAACACCAGCTTGATCCTCTTATGTGTGAACCCTGGAGGCAGCTGCAGGCGGTATCATACTCTCATTTCAGGAAGACAAGTCTATGTTACATGTCTAGAAGTTACCTCAGCGATGAGTGTGTGGATGAGTGTGTGTGTTTGTTGGTGTAAAGTGATGGAATATTAAAAATTCCTGACCAAAAAAAAAATACTCTTGTAAATCCACATGCTCTTTATTCTTAGCTCAATCTCACAGACACACACTCACACAACACACAACACACACAGAGCATAATCAAAGAACACTCACGTAATCATCTGTTCCCACAGCCGCGTCTGATTGCACCCAGGGGATGGCAATCTGTGTGCATGTTGGCAAAGTTTCTCTCACTTGACACAGACACATGCGCACAAACACACATACACACACTTAAGCAGATACGTCCATACCAGTCAACACAATCTTTTACGCACACACAGGCACTCACATGCACTAAAACTCACACACATATACAGCAGCGCTAGGAGCAGCTGACAGGCCGCAGTTATCATCCAAGGCAGGGCGCACTAGATAAGGGAGCCGCAAGGCATCATAAACACCAATACAGAGAGAGAGAGAGCAGAGGGAGGGAGGAATAAGATGAAAGAAGGGAGAGGAAAAACATTCAGCACTCCTGTCAGAGATAATAAAATTCTCAGATGAAGAGCTACAGTGGAGAGAGGGAGAATTACAGACTCATGGGGAGAGAGAGAGAGAGAGAGATAAGGGAGCAAGGTGAAAGGAGCTATGACAGGTTAGCTGCAAAGGGCAGCTAGTCAGAGAGAGAGAGAGAAAGAGAGAGAGAGGGAGGGAAAAAGGACCAAGTGGGAGTGAGTGAGAGGAGAGGGGAAGCGGGGAAAGAGCTGGAGGTGAGACGGGGGGTGAAGGCCAGAGGAAAGACATCAGGCAACGGTGGATAGAAAGATTAAGAAGCTCAAACACATTTCTATAACTTCTGAGGTCTGACTTTGGGCTCTGGATGGAATATGAAGTTACAGATACGTATACACACACACACACACACACACACACACACACACACACACACACACAAGCATGCATTGCATATGCACACTGTGCTAATAAAGCCTGCTCCTGCTTTGTCTCCCTAGACATCAGGCGGTGCGCTCTTTTCCCTTCGTCAGCAACTTTCGATCTAATCCCACTAAATCAAGAAGAATAAGAGTCGGCCTAGGTTGTGACAGAGGAACTCTAGGGGACTGCAAATAAGCACTGACGGATACATGCAAGAGCACACACACATATTAAAACGCATATGGTTGGATATGAGAGTGTGATTACGTACTTTGCAGTTGTACATATCATTACGCTCTGGCACATGGCGCGGATCAGATAAATCCACTTTGCAACCTGCCACCGGCGCTCAGGAGGGAACGAAACAAGCAGAGTGCCAGTCAAGTGATCCAGCAGGCAGATGCCTTTCGCTGGAGTGTGGAGCGCACGCACGCGTAACAATGAACGTGCAGAACACTCACGCTCGCAAATCATCTGACGTCAAGTGGGTGTGTGGATGCAATTGCCATTCCACATCCTGGCGCGTGCACACACACACACACACACACACACACACACACACACACACACACACACACACACACACACAACATATTCAAGTGAACTCATTAGTATTACCCTGCTGACAGGACAGAGCACCAACTGAGAACAGGTTTTTATCGATGTGTGTTGCTGCCGGAATTGAGCTGGAGCTCACACCTGACATTAGACTTTCAAACCCACGCTGGTGCCACAGAAAAGACGAACGACAGGGAATAAATCCGCCTCTCATCCGCGCCTCGGGAACGTGCGGGAGAAGTTTGCAGTCTTGTTTTTTCAGGCACTCATCATTCGGACTTGACAAGTGTTAATGAGCAAGCTGTTTATTCACACCTGGAGCTGCTATAACCGTGGGGCAGCCATGCTGAAGAAGTGTGATATATGAAGGGTTGGAAAGATGACAGCATTGGTTGTTGTATTTGTTTACGTTCACATGACAAAGTCCCCCAACTGCCATGGGAATTATGACTCTTCTACATCTAAATCACAACCTATTTTTCCCAATATTCTTTTAACTGTGATCACAATTGATCCCTAACCTGAAACAAGGTGCTTTTGGTTTTTCTAGAAGTGTGACTCTGGGGCTGGTAATTTGGATCTGCCTGTCAGGTTGGTCCACTACTTTGGTCCAGACTAAAATGTCTAATCTGGAACACCAAGAAGCTACTGTGGCTGTAGACTCACAAACCAAGATATTTCCTTTTACCCTAACCAAGCTATTTAAATAGGAGGACTTTCTGGAAATTTGTCAAATATATTCTTAGAATGAAATGACAGAAATGAAAACGTGGAATTATTTTGCAGTGACACATCTGTCCTTGTAAAAGGGCTACCAAATGGAGGAGGAGCTGGAGGATGGAGGAGCTGCACAGGTCCCGAACAGGGCTCAAATGTACCGAATTCTGGATTTTAACTCAACAACAAAAAAGGAAAGACTCTGAGCAAAAGAAGAAAAACATCAAAGTGGTGCTTTAAGGAGGACATAGACGTTAAAGACCCTAATACATCTGCTCGCAGCTCTCCATCAGATAAGTGGAGCAGGAACATAATATCTGTTTGCTGGTGAAGGAGCTGTAAAGAGACCGTTACAGCAGCGTCTTGTCGGCACCGATACCGTAGGCATTCACAGAAAGAAGTGCCAGTGTATTTTAGAACTGCCTGTCCTTTCTTGGGTTCAGTTATTATCCAGAATTTGCTGCATAAAACAGAGACAGAGTGAGCGGGAGTGGAGAGATGTGCACATAAAGAACAAAAAAAAAAGCTAAAGTGAGACAAAGTAGAAAATCAAAAAAGTAAAGGTGAGAGAAAAGACAGCAATCTATTTAGATTTAGTGAAATCAACACCTTTCTTCGCTCAACCTAATTTCAAGGCTGACTGCTTTAAGATGGCCCAATTTTCCCCCAGAGAAGGGCGCAAAAATATCAGGTGTACCGACATCAGTTTGAGCCCAGCTCTGACAGTCCGGCGCTTTTTAAGCCATTAGGAAGAAGAAACGGTGACAGCATTAGTGCGCCAAATGTTTTGGGTTCGAGTGTTAACTCCTAAAAGCTCCAAGGACACCCTGTGAGGTGGAGTATGCAGACACCAAACCCAATTATGCTAGACTTGGCTCACATTGGCTGCACTCTCGTTTCAATGAAAGTTGAGATAACAAGGGGTCTGATATAACTCACAAGTACCGTCAAGCTTGCTAAAGGGAAATGTGGATAATGAGAGGCATCTGACCCCATTTTTAGCAGGCCTAGCCACCGGCATGATAAATTGGTGTCTCTGATTTGAATGCCATTTAACTTACTGATGGGGGTAGATAAAGAACAAAGAGTTGACACTGACCTGGTACACAGAAAAGGCTGCTATGCTGGTACTGGATCACTGCTAAAAGTCCAAATAAAATGCTTTGTGTGACAAGTAAGGATTAAGAGAGTGGAATGTTACAATGAACATTACCCTGCATGTGGTCTCTTACCTCTCATTAACTGTTCCGTTTCACAGTGTACCTAACTGATGATTATTCTATTGATAGTTTGTTTTAATGCACGACTTTCCCAACATCAAAAGTGATGACTGTGTGCTTGCTCTGCAGGTGCTGCACATTAATTTAACAGTAGTGGTCATGCACCATTGCACTGACAACCGATTAACAACCATTATGCCCTTCACAGTCTTTCAAGCCACCCACAATATGTTTGTTAACCCAAGAATGGCTGTCATTCTTTCAGCCTCACCCTACAGTATCTATGACGTTAGCTCTTTCACCAAGTTACTCCTCCTTTTATGGCACCTCAGTCAGTTGCATAATAAATATGCCTTTTGTATAAAAACTTTAAAAACACGTAATGTAGGTTTGAAACATTTTGATAAAGTTAATGGAAGATGATTCAAAGTAAGGCTGATGCACCTATAGCATGCACATTCCTCTAGCTTTTTGACTACAATAGAAGGAAAAAAAAAGATGCACGTTTTCAGAACGTTCTACAATGGTCATACTAATATGTAACTCGTTCTAATTTGATCCGTCTATGATGTTTAATCCATAAATGCTTTCACATATCATTTCTCAGATGGTTTGGTCTTATTAATATCTGCTCAGAAAGGATTGCTAGTTCTTCCACTGTGTGCGAACCAACGATAATGATCCAGTTTACTGCAGAGAAAAAGGGTCTGTAAGGGGTCGGACAGGCAGAGATAAGGTTGAGTTATGATGGGGCCTAAATATCTGTTGTGTAAAGCCACATGTGTTACTACATGAAATTACACTTCCTCCAACTTTTCTTCTCTGTCATTTTCTGTACTTCCTCTTCTGTCTCCCTTAGGCAACTATAACTATAAAGCCTGGCTAAGGAAACCAGGTTGATGAATGGCTGATGGCGTCGGTTTTACTGGAGCTCGGCTCAATGTGTCCCCGGGCCTTGAAGTCGATTCAGAGGTAGAAGTCTTCCCCCCTGCTTCCTTTCCCCAGTAAGAGGAGATTGTAAAGCCCTCAGTGCCTGGGTTTTGGGATGAGGGAACACACACATCCACATACATCTTGTCTCTGACATATCCCCTTTGTGTACCTGTCTGTCTAGCTTTTCTTCTTTTCACCCAGAGCCAACTGTTTGGGCCCTGCAGCCGGCAGGGGCTGTCCTCCCATAGCGCTTCCATTTACACATGGACAGACAACTTAGGTTGTATGAAGTGGGAACTCTCTGCTCTACTCTTTTCTCTCCGTCAATCGTCATTTCATTTGTACAAACTAGACAAAGTGATTTAATGTGTCAAACTTACAAATAACCTCATTTGTCCCCAGAGACACGGGCTCCATTCTGGATTATCAGACCACATTTACACTTGTCATTGCATGTGACATATATCTGGATAAAATCATGTGATGTGATATAACACACTTTTGTTTACACCTGGTCACATACTGTGACTAACAAATATTCAGGAACTCACATGGATGAATCACATCCATGGACTACTTTGTGAGTTTTATTACGGTTGAACCGTTCCAGGAGCAGATCAGCGCTTTAACATTATGATGCACCATCTGTATGATTGTATGCGTCGAAAATGCTGGAACTGCTTTTACTTTCTGCCTGAACCGACAGGAGGAATGGCAGCTAATTTCAGCGTTAACTCTCGCGGTTTCTTGGATTGCTCTCTGTTCTGCTCAAGACGCATGAAGCGAAGAATGATTGGGGTCTATGCTACTGTGCATGCTGACTGTGCACTTAATAGAACACAGCATAGTTAATATTATTTGTTACACATGTGCTGTTTCCTGCTGTGAGAGGTAAAAATATCAACTGTGAAAAAAGGTTTATAAAGAGAGAGAAAAAAGGTTTACAAGGGGCTGGGTTACACTGACAACATCAAGAACTGCAATATTATTTCAAAACATGTCGCAGCTCTTCTTCATATTGCAAAATGCCCCTCATGTTAAATGCCTGCAAACTCAATTTTACTTAAACTTAATGCACCAGACGCACACATGTAAGCACACAGAGAATTGTGCTAAATCAGCTACAGAGGCGTCGGCAGCAGCTTGTCCTATTTGTATTTCCAAGTCCCAGTTGTGTCATGCAGACCAATTAGAGGTAATGTCATGCGGAGTAGTGAGTCAAAGCAGCACCAGTAATGAAAACAGAGTCACCCATGGGCCACAGCTGCCCCCCCCCTTCTTTAAGTATGAGACAAGGGAAGTCACTGTGTGCTCTGCTATTATAGTTGTGTGCATCTGTATGTGGGGTGGGGGTGATGAAATGCTGTAAAAAAAAAAGATGGGAATTTGCAAACAAGCGCATTGATTTGAGCTGAGAGGGAAACAAACTGTTGGGAGAAAGAAACAGAGAGACAAAGAGCGAGGGAGCCAGACATACAGAGACAGAAAGAGAAACAAAGGCGAGGAGACAAGGCAAGAGAGGAGGAGAGGAGAGGAGGCTGCTCACGGTTCATTTCTGCTAACACACACTTGAAGCAGGGAAAATGATGCCGACTGAGGATACGACTCATTTGCACGCTCCACTTTTTAACAAAGAGACACGTTGACACCTCTTCCCACATACCAACGCACACACAAACATCACCCATGGCTGATTAATGTTAATGTGCTACAGTTTTGCCTTAAAGAGGGAGCTACCTCTCCAGTTAGTTTCACACACCTCAGCACGTTCCTTTGAATAAAGAGATGGGAGGCACAAATAAATCCCCACATTTCTCAAAGGTTAGATATTTTTAATAGGAGATGCTTCTCCCCTGCATTTACAGCCAGGTGTATAATAATGTTTCGAGTCAGCTGCTTCACAAGTCGTTTCCCCCTCAAGCCTGCATAGTTGCTCACTTGCATAACAATGTCAGAAAGAGCAGGAAAGTAAGAAATATAAGAAAGCAGCGACGTCAGGAAAGTGAGAACCACTTAATTGCGCGAAAGAGGCAGGGAAAGCCTTACTGGGGTTTGTATGCTCTTACTGTATCTGCTCGGGGTAGGTAGGTATAATAAGGTGGCTCGTAGCCAGCCTGTGGGAGGGAAGTAGGTGAACTGAGGTCACTGACTCTCGTCTCTCTACAGGCTTCCCTTTAATGATGGTGGGGGAGTAAGGTTGTTGGGGGGTGAAGGAGGGAGAAGAGACATGACGAGACAATGGGAGAAAGCGAGAGAGAGCAGGAAAAGAGGGACAGTTTATGTGGCACAGAGTGGGATGCTGACTTCTCATGGGCTTGGCAGAAAAACAAAACAGAGGAAGAATTTTCACACATCCACACAATTACATGTTGTCTTGAAGTGAAGGCACTCTACTGTAACAGTAGTATTTTGGACCTGGCACACACAGACACAATGATGTGATGCGATGTGATGCCGAGAGACAGATGGAAGCGAGAGATCAAACTGTAACTGGAGTAACTGGAGAGGCTGTTTGAAAATAGATTAAAGAAAGTGACGTGTCCACAAAGAGAGCTGAAATGCAGCAACAGTCAAAGTGACTGAGAGAATCTGAAGACCTATCCAGTTTCATGAGGCATTACATAACCTCAGTGGATGGCTCTTTTTGCATTAATCTCTCGTGTTATGCAAGCCATCTCTGGGCCAAAGCACTAGACTTACAGCAATGAGCTTAGAGAATGATGCAAACTAGCATTAGTTCTTTTACAGCACACTGCCACTGCTGTAGCAGTAAACACAGACACACACGGATTCACAAGCACATATGGAGTTTTTCTCATCTTGTAAAACACTCCCTCTCGCACAAGACATACTCACACACAGACCAATAGGTAGATTAAACACACAACAGCTGTACCCAGCTAGCTGAAGGCCTAAAGGTAACACCCTATCTTACAAAACCCCACCAGAACAAAAAACATCCAGATATGTCAGTCAAGTGGGAAGGGTGGAGTGTCAACAGTAAACTTGAAATTATCACACCACATAAAACACGAACCTCTGGTTACCATCAGAGTGAGATTTAACTCCTGGAAAAAGAGAGTGATGTCGTTTGACATTTGCTAGTGATGGTTAACTGACAAGAGGAGAAGGAAGCGGAAGGGAGGAACACCACTGAGGAAGCAGAATCACTTTAAATGCACAGGGAATGCAACTGGCAATGTACAGAGGCATTAAAAAAAACCTTGATGAGGTTTTATGATACAGATGAAAGTTAAAGTACAAAAGATTTGTGAACTGATGGCCTTTATAGCAACTGTTAACTGTTTATTAAGAGAGGTATAAAACCTGATCTTGGCCACCAAAGAGCACTGAACCGTTATCCTGTCTCCTTGTGGTCCAGGAACGCCTAACTCAGCAGCTAAAGAGAAACTGGTAAAGAAACACAAAAAAACCCCAGCAGCACTAAGTCACCAAAGCAGTAAAACTTCCTAACGGCTGCATTAACTCATATCAGCAGCATTAGATGATCAGTACAGGAACCAGGCGCAAGACAGTGTGTGCTGACAATGATCTTTATTAGCGACAATCCAAAATCCGCAAATCCAAAAATCCCAAACAAGTCCGTAATCTGGGTCCGAAAACCAGGGCAGCAAAACCAGAGGCGAGTCAAAACAGTCCGAGTCAGAAAACCAGAGAAACGGCAAACAAATCCGAGGGCTAGGGCAAGAAACGGTGGTCAGACAAAACTGGGTCTACGAAAAACAGATCAGGCTTGGCGACAGGGTTCTCGGCTCAGGCATGAAATGGTCACGATTCGACACCAGGGAATTGTGAGGCAGGGTTTAAATACACTGGGGAGTGATTATCAAACGAGGCACAGGTGCGGGGAGTTAGTCAGGTGATTAACCAAAAGGGGGAAAGAACACCAGGGGGAGC